>OZ010589.1:44016543-44029043 GCA_963932145.1 Acanthosepion lycidas | reverse complement strand
TCAACTGTTTGAACTTCATAGTTGTCATACCTTGCAATGGTAACAAAACAACTTTGAGTGAAATAGCAATAAGGATACTGCTATAGAGAGCCCTTGAAAATGAATGCATTGGAAAGGGAAGTAATATTAATAATGCAAAATGTTAAAGGTTAACTAGCTGGTTTGGAGACTTAAAGCTTAAAATGAATCGCATTCTCATCTCATTTGTACTTTGGCCATACTGAGTATTTAACTTAATCTTCTGTAAAGTACTTGATGTTTCATTCTAAGTCTCTGTGTGGTGTTGATTGGTTGGTTGTTTTTCACTAAGTGTTAATTTTCAATGCAAAATTTTCTCTTTACTGAACATCAAATGCTTCTATTTGGTGTTTTGTATCATTATTAACCTTTACCACACTAATTTCTTTCTAGAATTGTTTCCCCTGCCACTGCATTTTTAGAGTGCAAAAACACACACACCTACTGTTTTAAAATTGTTATAACTTTCTTTGTATTCTTCATATAGACTTTAATTTTCGTACACTTTGACTACTTCACTGTCAATATCCACTTGAGCAAAGCCTTCAAAATCCTCATCGGAATCCTAATCAGAAAAACTCCTGAATAAAGGCTTTGTTAGATATTGATGCTGCCATTTTTGTTTACAAAAAATCACAAATTAACGTGGGTTTAATCGGTTTTACACCTCCATGTAGTCTAGAAGAATTGAAAATGGCATTGGAAAATGGAAGTTTAACCTTGTTCCAAAGCAGTGGTAGGCGATTTCCAGTTTAAAATACTGAAAATAACAGTTGACAAGTGTTTATTTATAGCAACCGTCTTGAGGTGACAGAATGCACCTAGAATAGCAAAGGGAAAGAATTTTACAGTTACAATTTTTGCCTGCAGCATGGTAATGGTTAAAGGTGTTAAATCAATACAGGCATCTGTCCTAATATATTTCTGCTTTATATTAATGATCTTCCTAGGAACATTACCAGATCATTACTAAATATCTATGCAGATGATTCTACAGCTTATCCAAAAATCTAGATCAGATCATTGCAACTGATCTCACTTTTGATTGAGCTTTAACAGCTCGATGAGGGAAATGCTTGAATTGAAACATTCAATACCTTAAAAGCTAAGTTAGTAACATTTCATCATCACTGAGCAGACCCCGCATTCTCTCCAGTCACAGTGAATGTTTGCACTCTAAGAAACTCCATGATTTGAATGTCTGAGGATTCACATTCATCTCAGATGAGCCATCACTAAAGAGGTTGCCACTAAAAACATGTATCTCCTCATACCATTCCATAGGGCATTGTAATAAAACAATGGAAAGTATAACAAATATTTGAAGGTAACTTATTCAGAAACTGAATAAGGTCCTAAGGAGTTGAAATGGTGCTAGACTGATGTATGGCAGTGAAAGTGGAATTCATTCTTCATAAAGATTTGAGGCAATTTAGGTTTGATTTTTATGCTGACTTAAGAATATCATTGACAAAGAGCACATGACATTTCTAAGAATTGAAAGGAACCACTTTTATCACATGTGGACTTTTTTTTTTTTTTTTTTTTTTTTTTTTTTTTTTGACAAATTAAGGAAGTCTTTGCAAAATTAACTTGCATGGCATAATGACAGAAACAAAGGTCAAGAGTGAGTAATCTATTTGGCAAGTACCTGCAAAAAGATGAGGGATCAAGTACATAAGAAGCCACACCTGTTTGAAAGGAATTCTTTTACATAAAAATAGAAGTGTGTATGTTTTTATATATATATATATATATATATATATATATATATAATGTTTCTGTATTTGTCTATATGCAAATGTCATTTAGAATGAGAAAAAGAAAAGGCTGTAAGCATTTTAAGTTTTAAAACAAATGAATACATGTCCTAATAGCGAAATTGTAGAGCAGCAAATTTATAGAAAATGAACAATTGTGGCAAACATGGACAAATGTCCCTGCAAACAAAAAAAAAAACAAAACAAACAAATGTTTTATTCTGACATTGCTTTTTTTTTAACTACCTTCACTCTTTAGCAATGTTTGATTTTAAAAAGGAATGGTTAGAATTGGAATAAAACCCAAACATATGATGAAAGTCCCAACAGGATACTCCCCATATTGCTAAAATCTTAACCTGTTCAAATCTAATGTTAAGTTATTTTTTACCACATATCCCTCTTATTCTGTAACCCTCTACCTCGAATGGCTCTTGGGCCTTGTACAGGTTGAACATCATTGTAAAAAAAAAAAAAAAAAAAAAAAAAAAAAAATCCCAGAGATGGTCTGGAATTAATTTTCAAGAATCTTTCCTTTCCAATTCAAAATTTACTTTTGTTTTTGTCTGTAAGATGCATCTTTTATCAATTAGTTTTCCAGTGTGACAAAAAAAAAAAAAAAAAATAAGTCACCCAACTTCTTGGCTAATTTTGACTTTGAGAAAAGATTAAACGTAATGCTCAGCTGTTATGAAGCATGTCTGTAAAATAAGTATCAGAATTCATTAAGGTGCTTCACTTCTGTTTATCTCTGGCCTATCTTTTTGGGTTTGTCGAATAACAGCTGCCTTTGTAAATGCTCATGAGGGAAATGTCACTGATGTTGTGCCATAGTAACTTTTTTTTTTTTTTTTTTTTTTTTTCTACCTCACCCCCTTCTAGATGACTGTTGCAATACACATCTTTTCAATGTTAGTGATATTCTGTCTGCCTTATGGTTGTTTATTAAAAAATTAACAAGACTATTTAGCTGATGCAGGATTTACACATCTAATCATTTACAGTTTGTCTTTTGTTTTCTAAGTGAAAAAGGGACACTTCAGGGTGTTGTGTGTTTTTTTTTTTTTTTTTTTTTTTTTTTTTTTTTACTTTGTGATCTGTATCTGTCTATTGAGAAACTTCATAGTTGCTTCATTTAGCAAAGGGATTTTAGCAAGAAGAATTAAATCCCTTGTTTAAAAAATTTACTTAAAATTCTTTTCATATAAGATTGTAAATCCTGTCTCTTTTAAATACAAAATGTGAATGCTTCATCTAGCTAAGCTTTTTTTTTTTTTTTTTTTTTTTTTTTTAGTAAAAGGCCATATTTGTGGAGTACTGAATTTTTAACTAATGGATTTTGACTCCAATGCTAGCCATTTGAACCATAATGAGCATTCTTTACAAGAATTTTTCTGCAATTACATTGCAATCTCATATTCTTACTTGGTTTTAGCTAAATTTCTTTTATTTAAATCTGTTTTTCTCCACATGTAAAACTAATCTCTAATTCTAAAGTATAGAAACTTTGAAGGAAACTGAAGAGAAAGATTAAGTTGCTTGCTTTCTCTACTTTTCTTGCCCACCAAGAAAGTCAATTTGCACTGTTAGTTTAGTGTTAAATTTTTCCAGCAACCTGATTGAGAATCAAAACATTCCAATTTTTCTTCCAAATGGTCAGTATGTGTTTAGTTGGGTGCTAGATCAGTTATCATTCACTTTTGCTTGAAGATGAATTTAAGTTTGAAATTCAAAATGACCTTGCTGGACTTGCATTGAGTTCTTCAGAAATCTTTTTCTCATTATTCTACATTGATCACTATCTGATTTTTTTTTAAACAATCTTGATCATACAAGTAACTTTAAATTTAATGGCAGTCATGGTGTCACAAATTTAATTTGAAGCCAAAACAGTTTTTCTAGAAATTTTTTAAAAGCAAAATTTTTATGGTTAACTTTATTTTTTTTCTTGCCATTAAAACTTCAAAGATTTTTAAATTGTTACATTTTTAATGTTTTTATGATCATTGCTACTGATGTAGTTTTGACTGCTAAATGTGGGTAGCATGAGAAACTAGAAGAAAAAATACTGGTGTTTACTTTCCACACTAGTTTAAACAAAAAGAAAATTCCCATCAATGTTAGTGAATGTAAGTCTAATTTCCTGAAAGACTTAAGAGGATTTTATAAATTTCAACCAGTAACGTTAATTGCTCAATGAATGCTAAATGTTCCCTGTATGGAAACTGTTGATTTCGCACTATAAATTTGATACAATTTTACACAGATTTTATCGGGAGTTGCATGTGAAGGGTGTATGAGATGCTCTTGAGATTTGAATGTGGTTAATATTGTACTGATTGACACTCCACAAATGTCAAACTCTTATAAATTCTTCTCTAAGGTGGCTACCAAAATGTTCAACCTTTTACTTAAGAGAAAAACCTCTTAAATTAATATTTCAAAAAGCATTTTTTCAGTGGAATGTCAATATTAAATGATCAGCTTTATTCTATATTAGAGACCTGAAAAAAATGGTGATACCTAAGGTTTAAAATTAATTTTAAAAAATGAAAAATCTTTCCTGAAGCTTTTATTTTAGTTTTAATTTCAAGCTAATAGATTAAATTTAATATTTCCAATAATCAAAATACTTTGCCATATTTCAAAAACTAATTTACATTGACTGGAAGGATTTATTTTATTTTTTGCTAAAATAGCTGATTAGTGTCCCTTTTTTTAGTTGTCTTTCATTGCAATGTAATTCTTTATTTAAGAAATATCAGCTGATATAAAGTATAATTAATCTGATTTGAAAGAAATATTTACTCGTTTAAAATATTGCAAAAATGTATTTTTTAACCTGTCGGTAGCTATGTTGACAGGTCTAATGTTCTGCAGAGACTTTCTGTAAAACATAATTGAAAAAAATGTGAGCACTTTTTTTTTTTTTTTTTTTTTTTTTTTTTTTTATAAGTACTTGGTCATCTCAAAAGTTTAGGGAAATATTCTCCATAATCTGTTTTATTGGATTTTAGAAATGTTGACTTTAAATTTACTATCTTATGCTCTAACATTTGTATGGTCACCTGTACTAACAAAAATTGGCATGTTTATACATACAAAAAATTCAAAATTCTTTTTAAAATATTGCAGTTTGATTATTTGCATTAATCTTTTCTATTTATGATTAGTAAATATAGGTTTCACTTAATATCATCTAAAAGGCTGAAATTAATACAGAATTTTAAGATGTTAAACTTAAATTTTTCTAATTAAAAAAAAAAAAAAAATTCATTATTTATCATAAAAAAAAAAAAACATCTTGAAAACAATAGTGCCCTTAATATATTTTATTTATAAAAGCAATTAAAAACTTTTCTAATTAAATAAGTTTTATTACATTTATTTTACAGTTCAGAGCAGATTTTTCAGTAAATGGTGTTTGTTTGACAAAAACAAACTAATGATTTAAATTCTCCAAGGAGTCCTGCTTTTAACTAATATAAATATGAAGAGGCTGAAATTTTAATTAAAATTTCATAGAATTAGTGGAGGATAAAAAATTTTTTTTTTTTTTTTTTTAATTTCATTTGTAAATAAGTCTTGAAATTTTTATTCAAAATCTGACATTTGATTTTTGCTAGAATTTTTTTCTTTTTTTTTTTTTTTTTTTTTTTTTTTTTTTTTTTTTTTTTTCCTTGTAGATCTTTAGTATTTACTGTATATATGTAACAATTCTTGTCTTATGTGCTGTGTCCCTTCAGAACGCTGCCATTCATTTAAACAAGCTTGTTAGGTAAGTTACTCCCTATTACCCACTACTTTCTCAGCCCCTGCCTTTTTAACATCTTGTGAGAGCCAAATTCTCTAAGCTCTTTCCTTATGTCCCAGAAATTTCACCTTTCTGATTAAAAGTGCAAATATCCTTTTTGCTTGTGTTTCATCAATGGTATTTTCAGCCTCCTTCTGTAGAACCACATAGATTGCTTAAAATCTCTTTGTGAGGAAATTAATCAACATTCACTGCCATATGAGGATTGATATTACACTGAAGTTCAGCACTATATATATATATATATATATATATATATATATATATTACTTTAAATGTTATTAGTGGATACTCTTGAAATAGATGTCCCACTTCTGTTTTTACTTTAAACTGCATATTTATCTCTATTGGCCTGTCTGCTCTGCATATAAATAAACTATTTAAAGTAAAAAAAAAATAAAATAAAACTGTGGCATCTATTTCAAATAAGAGTATCCACTAATAATCTTTAAAATGATTGCTGGATTAAAGATAAATCCATTAATTCATTTTTATATATAGTGTTTTTAACAAAATGTTCATGTTTTAAATGTTTAACTTTTGGAAGGTATCTCTCTTCCAATAGACATTTGGCTTTCTGTGTTGCTTTTAATAAAGAAATTTCTACAAGTATGTGTAAGCATTTCATTTGACTTTAAAAAAAAAAAAAAAAATTTGTTTCATAATTTCAATGTCTTTCTTTATATTAATGTATATATATATATTTTTTTTTTATTATTATCTTATCTCGCCTCCCACTCTACTTAAAGCAGCACTTTCATGTACTAAACTGCAAGATTATTCAATTTGGAGAATTATTTAAGATTTCATTAGTCTGAAGAAATTTTGACAGAAATGAGATTCTTAGAAACTTATGGAATGATGTATTTGCTATCGACATGAGTTGAAATTCTCTTCAACCATCTTCTTACTGTACGTTTGATTTCAGGCATACGTCATCCTGAAGAACTTTCGTTGATGAGGAAACTAGAAAAGGAAGATCTAAAGAAGAATACTTTTGTGACTCTGCGTAACAAGCGCCATCAGCATCATCATGAGGCACCACACAGCCCTGGCAACTGGAACAGTCCTCACAATTCTTCTAACAGCCTCGACCGTCTTGGCAATCGCAGTCCAATGACCCATTCACCACACGTAATAATTTTTTTTTTTTTCTCTCTCTCACTCTCACTCTCACTCACACACACGCACACACACACAAAATGCTCATTAAACTTCCTCTTGATTTTAATTAATTATTAGCAGCGTAAGAATGGTGCTTTCAATTAAATGTACCATTCCTCTTCCCATGCTTCACTAGACATCTTGGGGAAACTGAAACATGGAAATGACATTTAACTTTTTTTTTTTTTAATTTTTTTTTTTTTTTTTTTTTTTTTTTTTTTTTTTTTTTAACATGGTATCGTGTTGGGTTAATGGGGAGGAGACATTTAAGTCTGGCTATTCATAAGCAACACGTTTGTATAGTATATGAGTCTACTAGTGATTTGAATCTTGCTTTTTGTTGGACTAAATAAAGGGTCTTCTGTATCTGATTATAAAATGTTAGTTAAAACCAAAATACAAAACTAATGGTAAAAAAAATACCAAAAATGGTAAAAAGTGAAAGATTTATTTAAAGATGATGTAGAGTGCTAAATATTAAAGTTGTCACATTTGTTAAAGAGGAAAATAAAACATCTCGGCTTGAGGCATTTGGATGTCTAGTTGCACCAATCTGTGAAACAGTGATGTCTGCAAATGACTTTTTTTTTCTTTTTTTTTTTTTCGTGTATGTATGTATATATATATATTATTCAAATAATATGGCTTATGGCCACATTGTGTTAAAACCCTAGTTCCTGTATGTTCAGCAAAGTTAAGCAACATCAAGCCTAGTTAGTGCTTGGATGTGAAAGTGGTGTAATGGCTCAGAATTGTTAATGGGAGAGCAGTGTTTTAATTCCAATTGAGTTCATTATATTCACTTTATACCATAACTTTAAATAATTTGCAGGCAGGATCATTTCTGTTATAGATTCTCTAGTCATTGCATATTATTCTTTTGGTTTTTAATGAAAATCTGTCTTCATTTATAAATTACATAGTCTATGCTATAGACTCCTGTTCATACAGGGTATAGCAGAAATACCTCCAACATTTTTGTAACGCATTAGCTAGATCAAGACACCATTGTCACTAATCTCTTATCATTGTGTGAGGTATTTCTGATGTATTTACAAGGAAGTAAATATTTGTTTATGGAGGCATTTGTACAAACTTCGGTTCCCATCATCAGAGATGGGGGAGGGACAAATACTTCTATATGCCACATCCCTTTAGGACTTGGTTTCTCATTGGCAGATAATATATTTATAAAAAAAAAGAACGTTAAATATCCAAACTAAAGCATTATTAGGAAAACTTTAAATGAGAATTTTCCTTACTGTTAAATCATCCAAATTTTTCATTGAACCGCATTTCAGATTTGGTCTATTATATGATCAACATTCCACATTTGATAGGCTGATAAATCTTGACTAAACCATAATTAAAATATTAGATTCACTTGACTAATGTTAAAGAGTTCAGAAGAATAGTTTGAACAGAATCTTTACCATAACTGCAATTAAAAAGATTGCTAAGATGCCCTTTCATGTATTGTATAAGTAGGCAGGCATGAAATGTTTTAAATATGAATTTCAGGCAAGCAGTTGAATATCAAAAATTAGTATTTAAATTTTCAAGTCTATAATTAGTGCTGGAAAGTCCCATTTTATTATCTGAAATAAATTTTTTAGATCTCCTCTTTCCATAAGCTTTTTTTATGCTTAATCAAAAGCCTGAGATTTAATTATCTTATTTTTTAATCTTTTAAAACCTGAACAAGCACTTAAGTTTTCATTTAGGCTCTTGTTCATATCTTAAAGACCAAAAACAACTTTTCATCTGTGCCTGTGTTCTGTCAGTAACAAGTTTGGCACAATAAATGCTGAACAGGGTAAATGGTTTTTTTTTTTGTTTTTTTTTTTGTTTTTTTTTTTTTCTGATGTTTCATCTTGTACCCCAGCAATTTTTTTTCTTTATCTATAGCTATCTTCCAAAATCGCCAGCCACACATTGCAGGCAAAAAAAAATTAAAAAGTTGTACTTATAAATTATTGGTGGCTTGGAGTCTTTAAATTTGTAAACCAACATCCTGCTTTTTATTGCATCCCCCTCCCCCCCCAATTATATACAACTAGTTGTATATAATTTTTTTGGGGGTGGGGATGTTCAAAGGTGGTGATTAATGTTCAGCCATGATGCTTTCTTAGATTTTGCATGATTGTATCATATGGAAAGCAATTGCTGAGCAGTTGTAAGTCCACCTGAAGCTGTATATGCTTCCTTTTGCATACACTTTCCTTTTCCTCTTAGGAAAAGTATGACATTTGTTCAAATCTCTACCTGTATTCCTTGACAGTCTCATTACTGGCATACCACTGTGTTTGATTTAATGCAGTCAGATTAAGAATTTTTTGTGACTTGTCAGCTTCTTACTATTATTATGGAATCTGAAAGAATTGCCCGATAGCACCAATAACTTTAGACCAACAATCTTCGTTAAAATTTATTGATAGGATAAATATGAATGTATCAGTTTATTAAAAAAATGTTTTAGTTGCTTAAATTTACATTGTGTCACACATTCTGTTAACCATGTACAATGAAATTAACTTATGTACTGAGACTAGTTTGACATAAGACCACAAGTATGTAGTACTCAGTGAGGATCAAACTATATAATGGTTAACCAAACTATTGTTACCCATTATCATTCCATGTTGAAGTGGTCAGCTTTAGTAATTAATATTATTTCCAATTGACATTCTATTGCCATTATGTAATTATTTCTTGTGTTAAAAATAATTCCTTTTTAGAAAACTAGATGAACAGAATGAATCTGAAAGCTTATTTTGTGCTTAATAATTTTTAATACACAAATTTCTATCAGTAGAAACTTAGAGAATATATTATTTAGGTGTATTGTCACTAGATTACATTTAATACTTCTAAAATACATTAACTCCTAGTCCATCAGACATAATGTTTTGTTTTTGTTTATTTTTGTCTGTTTTTTTCCCTAATGAATGCCATATTACTTAAAAACATTATCGATCAAAGTGCTAAAATAAGTGAACTATTCTCCCCAGATTCCTTTTTATTTTTTTTCTTTATCTATGGTTGGCCAAGTTTTCTTTTAAAGAACGTTTTTTTTTTTTTTTTAAATGGACTGGTTTCTCATTGCCTTCTCCATTATTTGGAATTGTTATCCTTCTCTTACACTGGTTGCCACCTAAGGCTAAAGAGCCCAGTATACCCTGCTATTTAACGCACAACTGGAGAAAGAAATAGTTTTGTACATTTTCAAAGAACATTGCTACAAAATTCAATAAAGCCATTTAGGCCAGAATTCTGAGTGTCAGTTTCACTGTGCTGATAACTGTTATACTATATCTGCATATCCAATTAATTAACTAATTAATACTTGCTTGCTAACATGGAAGCACCCATAGATATTTATTAACTTTACCCGATCTGACACAAGGCTGAAAGTGTGGAGCAACCAGTAATGATCAAACTCTACAGAAGAAATAGATTGGAGATTAGCTTGCTAACTATTAGGTTGGTGCAAAAATAATGTCGTTTTCTCACATATGTTACTATGTGAGAAAACGAGGAACCAATGTGAGGAACCTAGTTTTTAAGTTGTGGGCTTTAAAGAGCAAATGGTTTAAGTATTTTAGTTCACAATGACATAAGGTCCCCTAATAATTCACTTCATATATACAGCCCCAAAAGGAAGAGTCCATTTACAGAGAAGTGAGGTAGGAAGGATCCACAACACAAATTTAACATTAATCATGGTAAATTTGTTGAAAACCAGAGCTCACAACTGTCAAAATGTGATAAAGATGCAAACAATAGTCTACATATAAATAACATACTCTTCATCCCAGCAATTCAGACACAAATTATTGTAGGATTGACACACACACACAGCTTACGACCACACCACATTGAAACACCAGTTCCTGTACAATTCTAAAGTTAAGCAACATTGAGCCATTTTCAGTACTCAAATGGGTGACTGCTTGGGAATGCTGGAAACTTGGGTGTTTGTATAATGGATAATGACTCTGAATTGTTAATCGAGAGGTGAGTTCCAATTCCAGTCATGTTTGTTATATTCACTTATGTACAAATACTCTTTGGAAACGTATGAATCCACCACTTCTTCCCCCAGCTATGGGTTAATTAACTTATCACTAAACCATAATTATCCCCCAAAATAAAAAATATGGTGTACAAAAAATGTTTAGAATTCAGCATTAAATAGCCCCCCCCCCCCACCTCACCTACACACACTCTGGGGAGCTATGGTTAACAAGCTAATATCTCGAACCATTAATACAGTTGTGAATTGGATCAATACTGTGTTATCTGAACTAATGTTAGGCTATAAACTATGAATAACTTAATGGAAGTTAAAGTTGCTTTTTCAGGAACTGTTGAACAAGTGTAATTAATTTTTTTTTTTTTTTTTCTTTTCTTTTCTTTCCAGAACACCCTCTCTCCTAATACTCCACTTAGTGGCTTTAGTATGTTGTCCAACTCTCCGTACAGCACATTCAATGCCAACAACAGTTACACTGCGGGTTCTTTGCACAGCCTAAACACTGATGAAATGGAGCTGATGACCAGTCCTCATATATCAACTAAAGAAGCTTTTAACATGTTGTTGCGTCCAAAGACATATGCAGAAAAGGCCAGAATCAACAAAGGGTAGGCCATAGGATTTTACTTTTCTCATCCCCTCCCTGCCTCAAAAAAAAAAAAAATTGTAATATTTGATTTGTAGTTGCATTTAAATTATTTGAATAAAAAAAGCATTTAATTCTATAAAAGGAAGCAAAACTTTTTTTTTTTTTTTTTTTTTTTTTTTTTTTAAATCTCCCTCTTTCCCTTGTGATGTTCCTTTTTTTCATCTGTGATGTCAATGCCTGAATATAAATGTTTCTCCCTTCTCTACTTAATATTAATATCAGGTGAAAACTGATTATATGGGTAGGTCCTTTTAAATCTGATCCAAACTATTGTTTTTATTAATCTATGGTAGAAGTGTTTGTTTCAGAACTGCAGGGTGGAAAATAATTTGTTACCCACAAAGATATGTAGACACTTTTGTAATCTATTGAAACTAAGAAGTAAGGGCTGGACAGCTTCCACCCAAATATGACAGCAGTACTCCATTTTAAGCCTGATTTGGCTCTTGTAAAGGATAGCATGAGGTGTCAAGTACTTACTGGAGCGGTATGGGGATCTGATTATTTTACCTGCATCTTTAGTGATGCATCACGTGTATGTTTCACTTGAGATCTGGTTTGAGTTTAAGGCCTAATAGTCTCTCAAAGCATGGGGGCTCATCAACTGTACATCCATTCATTGTAACTGATGGTTGTTTGGGGGTTTTGATTGGCAATGATGGAATGTGACTAGTTTGGTTTTCAAGGCATTGAATGTAACCAGCCAGTTCCCCACTGAGATATATATATATATATATATATATATATATATAAATAAAAATAAATTAATGACAAAGTGTAAAAAATTTTCATGCAACTAATTTTGGCCTGCATTGAACTATTTATGTTGATGTAACTACATTGGGGAGGGGAGCTGCTGAAATTTTGAACCTTTTTAATTTTTTTAAGTAAATCTTTAAGCATATAGTGTACCCAATTTCTCTCTCTCTATCATATATATATATATATATATATATATATATATATATATCTCAAAATTGTTGATAAAATCACATTCAATAATATTAATTCACATTCTACCTCTTGGCATAAAACTACTAATAAATAGTGAAAAAAGAA
>OZ010589.1:43779043-44014043 GCA_963932145.1 Acanthosepion lycidas | reverse complement strand
TTTTGGTTTTCTGTTTGTGTGAAAATATGAATAATTTTCACCACAAATCCAAGCAAACTCTTTACTTAGGATTTGTACAGATCCTGGAAACCTTGTCCAGGAAGATTGACAGGGCCTTTTCCAGGGCTTGAAAAATCCAGGAAAAACAGCAATAGCACAAGTCCTGGCATTTTCTAAAGTGTGCTGCCCACACATTTCTTTTTCTCAATTTGTTGCTGCTCGGTGTATGCATTGAGAGATTAACATGTGTCCCCTCAAATGCCCACAACAAACTTGGCAGACATGAGTTCGCATAAACACTATGTAAAGAAATGACAATAAACAAATATATATGTACAAACAAATGATAATGTATTAACAACAAAGGTATACAAGTGACATAGACAATGTGTGTGTGTCAAATGAATGTGAAAACTTAATGGTCCAAAGTATGTGTAGCGAGTGACTGTGCATACATGTGTGTGTGTTGTTTATGCATTTCCCAAGGAAAAGTGTGTTCTCCATGAGAAATTTACATGTTGACGTGTAAGCAGAAAAAGCAAGAGAGCGAGAAAAACATTGCCAAGTATTTATAGTCCGGAGAGTGTCTCGTAGAAGCAGCTTCAAAAATTAAGTGGAGGTAAACTGACAAATTCAACAAAAGATCTGTTTGCATGCAGAATTACAAAAAGGCAATGTTCATCACTATCAATGAGAAACTTCTGGCAAAGTTTCCCCTTGGATACCCCTTTTATGAGCTCACTTGCATGGCTGAATCTTGGGAAAAGATCTGCCACAGAAGACTGCCTAAAAAGATGTCTTTCTCACATGATCGCCAGAAAACAAGTCAGCAAGTTTGATCATTATCAGTCAACACAAAGATTTCAAGGAGTAGTCTGCTGAAAATATTGCTTTCAAGAATTTCAGCAAGCATGAAGACTGTCTGGACACTTTAGCTAGCAACAAAGAATATCAAAAACTGGAAAGTTGTTCAGATTGCTGGTATTCTCTCATGGACAGGCCTCAGTGGAGAGAGGTTTCTCAGTTAGTAAGGAAATTTCTACTGACAATATGAAACGGCACATTCTGGTCACGCAGCACATTATAATTGACTATTTTTGGCCACAGTTGGAGATGCTGGGAATGTTCCCATGGCTAAGACTCTTCTTTGCAGTGCTTCCAATGCCAGAACAGCATGCAAACCAATACCTTGAGGCTGAAAAGAGGAAGTAGGAAGAAACAGCTGGACAAAAATGGAAATCCATGCTTATGGAAACTGAAGACCAAAAAAGACAAGCTTGACAATTGCACTCAAGATTTGCTCAAGTTAGCTGACAGCTATGTGGAGAATGTTGAACAGACTCAGAACTTCACACTTATTGCAAAGTTCAATACCATGTGAAGATCTGCAAAGGACAGGTTTCTGTGCAATGAAAGCCATGAGTAGTTGGGGTAGCTAAAATGCGTACTTTTTTTTTTTTTTTTTTTTTTTTTTTTTTTTTTTTTGAGGAAATTTGTATTTGTAGTTCTGTTCATTAAAACCATTATACTTAACTTTATGTGCAGCAATCAAGGATTTTTGACATTCACAAACCATGAGTAATCTAGATAGTTGAAATGTATAACAGTAAGGATTAAAGTGTGTAATTCAAAAATTTTCAAGTGTAGAACTCCAAGCTGTATAGAATGCTACACAAAATGTTACAAAATGTACAACATAACCAGGTTGTATTTCAGCCTTCAACACTTTAATATCTTCACTGCTTTTAACTGATCCATGTGACATGAATTATTGGAACCAACTGTAGCTTTTCTTTAAACATCTCATCTGTTAAACTATTAAAAGATAAATCACGAAGTTTGTGTTTTCTAAATTGATGACCATTTACTTTGTGTGTATGTGCCAGTTCAGTCCTTCAAACTTAACATAGTCCTTAAAGTCCTGGAATTTTTTTTGTTTTTTTTACACAGATCTGTGGGAACCCTGTTCACTGTATCTTAGTTTTGATATGCTTATGACTTGTGATTATGCCATTGTTACAAGTAGTAAAAAAATCCTTGCATTTATTTAAAAAAAAAAAAAAAAAGTTACTTCAAAAAGATTTGTACCATAAATTCATCCCCCTCTTCACCCAGTCTTTAGTTTCAGGACAAGAGTATGAAAAAAGCTTAGTTGATATTAAATTAAATGCTTATCTATATATATATATATATATATATATATATATATATATATATATATATATATATAATGTAATGAAAAACAAATCACTTTAATGTACCATTACGATAATTTATTTCACCTAAATCCTTTTTTAAGGATTCAGGATCATCAGGTAAATCTTCCAACAACGAAATGAGAAAAAAAATCTATATATATATATATATATACACACACCCACACATATCCTGTGTCCCTGATGTATAAAAATGTTAACGATTGCAATGAAAAGCAATACATTGCTCAAGAACTGACCCATACTTTATGACACAGTAAAAGGAATTTGTTGTTGGCCAATACAAAGTAATCAATGACAATTTCATTTAAATTGTGATTATATTCTTTCTGTAACCAAATGCAAATCATTTGTCACATGAACAGGATATTGATGGTAATTAGTACATAGATATTTTATTTTTTATTTATTTTTTGTTTTTAACATTTTGTATTTTTGCTCTTAACATGCATTTCAAAACTATCAGTGTAAAAAGTAAAATGTTTTAATAAATAACAAGCAGAGACTAACACTTGGTTCAGTTTTCAAATAACATTTAACAGGGACAAAAATGTCTTCAGACAAAAGAAATTTTCCTGTAGGGAGGCCAATATTTTTCTTAATTTTAAATAATAAACACCACTTTCAAATACTTCTTACTATTAGTTCTTCCTTTCTTTTCACTTGCTATTTCCTTCTTTTATTGGGATGTGGGATGTGGGGGTGGCATGTAATAGACATCCTTGTCACCTTACCAAACACTTTCTTGGTTTATATTCATTTTTGTATTAGGTTGGTGCAAAAATAATGACGTAATAATGTCGTTTTTTGATGTATTTTTTAACGTCAAAAACGACATTATTACGTCATTATTTTGCACCACCCTTATATTAAATTTAAACTTTTTTTTTTTTTTTATTTTTTTTTTTTTTTTATCATAATTTTCAAAAATATAATTTCTTAATTGAACTGTGATTAAGTGTAAATGCTGTTTTAAATTTATTGAATCACTTGAAAAAAAATACTTATCAAAAGTTATAAAACTGTCATAATTCTCAAAAATAATCTTTTGAATGTTTGTACTTAACCCCCCCCCCCCAAAAAAAAAACTTGTCCCGTAAACTTAACCTTTGCTCTGTCACTATTATAAAAATATAGTTTCTTAATTGAACTGTGATTAAGTGTACTGCAAATACTGGTTTTAAATTTATTAATAAAAAAAAAAAAAACAAAAAAAACACCATACCAGTAGTTCTGCCAATTAAAATGGTTTGACATGATAAAAATTTTTTTCGGGATGATGATAAAAAAAGTGAAAACCAAGCCTGAATCCTTGCAGTTTAACAACAATTAAGAAACTTTAGTCAGGGTCCATTAAATTTCCCAGGGATGTATCCAAATCAGCACTTGTGGGTTCTATGGACATTAAAACTCCAAGAGCAAAATTTTATCACATTGAACATGATAGACAAGGAAAATTTGAATTTAAAAGTTTCTTGTATTCTCAAATTTTTTTCAATTTTTGTGGGGCTCAGGGAGTGTAAAGATTTTCTGTAGTGTCCTAAGTGTTTGACACTTTTTTTTTTTTTTTTTTTTTTTTTTTTTTTTTTAACCATTTTGTTTGTTAATCGATATTAATTTCTTTTTGCAGTTGTCTTTATGTAATTATGTGATGTGTATTATTGTATGTTAGCGTGTTGTGTGTTTTTTTTTTTTTTTTTTTTTTTTTCAAGCCACACAAAAGAAATGCAATTTTAAAAAAACTTTAGCAAATAGTTTCAACACTTCTTAAATGAAGTAAGATTGATACTGGGTGCCAGATGTATTATCTAGAAAGTTTCTCTCACAGTACACACACACACACACACACACACACACACAATTCTGCTACCTTGGTTTCAACCTTTCGATATCTTCAGATGATTCCAGTCAATTGATTTCCTAATGCTTTATTTTTTTAAAAATAAACAAACTCAAGACATAAAGTGTGATAGGTGGGAAGTGGAAGAGAAAAGCAAGGGTATTGGAAATGCATGGGTGGTGGGGTAAATGAAATGTACATACTTTCTTTACATCCTGAAAGAAATTATGTACATTTCATTTAACCCATGACAAAAATAGTTATATTTGAGGAATTTCTGGAAAGTCTGCACTCAATTCCTCTGGGTATGTGTTCAGTTACTGTTCTAGGGTGCTTGGACCTACTATTCACATAGCACAACCTACTATTGGGTTTCATGTTTCATTCATCAAATCCAGTTGAATATCCAGCTATTAAACCTGTTCTGGGTATGATGATAAACTACATCCACGTCCAACAGTAAGGCCTCTGATCAGGTGGTTTTGATGAGCGTGGAACCACCTCTTAATTGCTGGTGTTCCCAGGTCCACTCTGACCTGGGGTGGTAGCACCTGTTAGGGTCCCAGCTATGGGCAAATAGTTAACCCCAAAACTGAGGTAAAAAGCATTATGAAAGTGTTAAAAAAAAAAAAAAAAAAAAAAAAGTAGGTTTTAATATCAACAATGTTTTTAAAAAAATAAAATAAAATAAAATAAAATTACCAGCAATACATTTTTTTTTTTTTTTTTTTTTTTTACTTTATTACCAACTATATATTTTGACAAAACAAAATATTACAGGAAAAAAAGTTGTCGGCATTAAATAACCCATTGAGATTGATAGGCTGTAAAACCAAACCAAACCAAACCAGCTATTAAACCACTTTTAAGTTCATATTGACCTTGATATCAAAACCAAGTTCTTTCGATGAATGTAAACAACTGTTTTCTTATTGTTAAGCTCTTAGTTTTCACCTATTGAACATCACCATCAGTCCATCATCCTGATGCAGGCCATGATCATTGATATGCACAATTTTATTTATTTCCACTAGCAGGTAGTCTCATTAACTCTGGCACCTCTGTCCCTGTCAAACAACCCTTGAGGAATGTCAAATACACTATTCCTGCTCTTTTGCCATATTTTGTTAGGGGAAATTATGATATGCAAGGTGATTGAAAAGTAACTTCCTCTTTTTATGTATGATGGATTCTCCCATTTTATAAAAATTAGGGAGTTAATTTTCAATCACCCTGTATAGTGGAAACACTGACCCTACATTTTCAGTTAAGCACTATTTATTTAGCTGTTCTTTTTGGCAAATATCATCTTTGCCATAAATTGAATTTATAAAATATATATAATAGATATATATATATATATATATATAATTATTGGGCCATTTTATAAAAAGTGCTAACTCCTCAATAAAAACTTAACTAGCGAGATTCTCTTTCACTCTAAGCCTGCCAAACAATTTTTGATAATTTTTCCTATCTATCAAATCTACTTACTCTGCTTTTATAGTATCTTGTTGGTTATACATAGTTTTTGATGTGGCATAATTGTCAGCAAACATGTCTTGCTAAATCAATTACAACTGAGTAGTGATTTCAATACTTACAGAGTGCTCGATTCACTTGGCCTTGTAATACATTTAAGTTACTTAGTAAATAAATCGATGTGTGCGAGGCAAATATGCTAAAAAGTTCTTGACCTTATTTTCCAAAACTTTTTTTTTTTTTTTTTTTTGCGTATGTGAGATCTGTAATCTCCTTCATGCATATCATAATTTTTGGCACATTCTGAACATTCTCTTTGATTCTTGATGCAGATCTTTCATTACTCACATGGAACTTGTAGCATTGTAAACTTTTCTTATTGATTTGAAAAGTTTTTAGCTGCCATTTTTGCTTGTTCGAACATTCTTTTTTTGTTTGTTCTTTTTTCCTTGTGCATGTTCATATATATATATATATATATATATATATATATATATATATATATATATATATATATATATATATATGTGTGTGTGTATATGTATGGATGCTGAAGTATTTATAGGCTTTTGGAGTTGGTGGGGAGTTCTCCCACTTGCTGCTGTTGTTAGTGACGGCATAGTCTTATTTACTTATATATTCTGTATGCTGATAAAATGTTGGCTTTACTGCCTACTACTTATTGCAAAATTCAGCCTCATTATTCTCACTCTATTCAGGCGTACTCTGCTTATCACACACAAAAACAAATTATTCTCTATAGATTATTTCGCTTCTTCTGGAATAGTTTTTGCTTTAATGAAAAAGGCATATTACATGAACTGTGTGTGTGGAGTGGGGTCATGTGATACAAAAGCCTAAAAATAGCTGAATAGATGCCAGAACAGTTTTGGTTTGGTAAATAAATAGTGCACAAATAGAATTACTTTGGTTTTGGTGTTTTGTTTTTTTTTGGGGGGGGGACGACAATAAAACTAGACACATTCAATCAATCATAGGTTCATAGACTTATTAGATTTATTTGCAGACAGTTGAACTGTCCACATTCTGTATTAGCTTTTATGAAGTGTGTGTGTGTGTGTGTGTGTAAATATATATATTTGGGCAGGCAGCAACCATTCTTTTAAACATGTTTCAGAAACTGAATAGACAACTGAAAAGGATCAGTTTAAAATTAGTAGGTATGATATGATTATATTATTCAACGAAGCACATATAATTTCATTGAATATGACAGACAAGGAAAACTTAATTATTTTTATTTAGTTTTTCCAGAATCCTTATATATTTTTATTTTTTTATTTTTTATTTTTTTTTTTTGTGGCAGTAAGGGTATGCAAAAGTTCTTTCAGCCACTTTAGCCATCTGTGGCCACCAAAGGTGGCAGAAAGCACTTTTTGTGGGAGGGGAATGGACAATATAAATGATTTTTGCATTCCTTTACTCCAAACGGGGGTGGGGGTCGCAAGGAAGAATCCTGGGAAAACTTTAAAAAAAATTTCCTTGTCTGTCGGATGGATGGATGTCTACTAAAATGGCTAGCCAATCCCTATTGCAAATGCTTGCTCAGGTGCATTTGTATTTATACTGCACCTATGCTGAGCAGACCTTAATTACAGTTTCTGGGAAAGAGCGTGTTATCTAGTGTGATCAACAATTTGAACAAGACCAGCACGCTCAAGCCCTCAGCCACAATGACTTGTGACTTTGTGCTAGCACAGTCATCGATAGCACCCAAGGGTTCTGTCTACCCAATTTCACTCACAAAGCTTGAGTCAACCCATGATATGGTTTTTAGGCACTTTCCAAAGGTGTTGCACACTGGGAGGATCAACCCCTCCAGTCCAATAACATCAGGAAGTTTCCTTCCTGACAAATCGACCATTTTTTATTTATATATATATATATATATATGTGTGTGCTTTGTTGAATAATATAGGCATATTGTCTCAACTTAATTTTATACTGATCCTTTCTTGATTGTCTAATCAATTTCTTGATGAAATCCATCAAGGAAGGTGTCACATTTGTGTTGTTGCTGTTTTTTTTTTTTTTTTGTGTGTGTGAAAACACTGTTTTAGTTATTTTAAGTTTTTTAAATTTTATCCATTATAGAATTTTTTTTTTACAGGACTGTCTCCTTCCTTGATGGATTTCATCTCAAACTGATTAGACAACTGAAAAAAAATAAAAATAAGTAGACACAGTATGTCTATATTATTCAACAAAATGAGTTTGCATAAAGATATGCTGTATATATATATATATATATATATATATATATATATATATATATATATAAAAACCCAATTTGTGACTGGTAGTGATAATTACAAGGAGGATATTAATCCAGGGAGCTCATCCTGTTAATTATAGTTCATCACAGCAGATGTTAATTTAAAATGTGTATTAAAAATATTTAACATACATATGAAATATTTGCTTGTCAAACTCAGAGATCCTGCTACATATGTAACTTATGGATATTCAATTTTAGACTCACTCCACCCCAAATGCTCAAGATAGTTATATATATATATATATATATATATATATAACTAACTCTTTATGATAATTTAGTCTACAATACTTTTGTCCATCTTTGACAAAAACACTAACTTTGGATAATTTATTCAATTCTGATGTTGATGGCCAAATTATTTGAATATATTCTTGCTGTTTAAATATACCTTGTTACAAATGACTTCTAAAGTCTGGATCTCTAAATCAAACTAGAGGAAGTTTATAAGACCAATGTCTTTACAAGACAAGTACCAGTATCCATAATGTTGTAGCAGTAGTAAGAATAAAGCAGCAGCCACACAACTGGGTCAGCAGATGTGAAATGACTAACACACTTCAAATTGAATGCAACTAAAAGCAAAGGTTGACTGCAAAGCCTTTAAGTTTTTCTACCCATGGCAGTGCATTTATCCACTCACAAATGCAATGTCAGATATTTGTTGCAACTCTAGTGTAATCCATACTTAATACCTGATAGATTTATTTCTGTTTTGAGCATTTTGAACACTTGACACACCCTAAAAACATTAAGAAAACTTAGTTAAATTTTATATTATAATTAATATTACTTATCTATTATTATAATTCTAACCTGATTATGAATATTTAAAATAATTTGAAGGAAAAAAAAAACTTCCAAAAAGTGTTAAGTGCCTTTTTGTTTTGATCACTTGAATAAAATTCTAGATTTTTTAAAACAAATTATTGCTCCATTTTTCTGAAAATTTAATTTGTAAAAACTAATTTTGTTTCAATCTGTTGGAATAAACTCTGCTTGAATGGTTGACAACGGAGATATATATATATATATATTATGACAATTTTCTGCTAATTATATTAGATCTTATCTAATAAGTAATATCTTGAGGAAATATAAAATATTAACCCTGTATACAATATGAAACATACAATGTACTTCTCTACTTAATAGTTACTACATATGTCAACATAAGTCATGCACTACACCATGACTCTTATTGTTGGCAATCTAAACTTTCATTCATTAATTTTTGACTGGTTTTCTTCTCTTTTGATTTTAATTGCTTTTCATCATGTCTATCCACACCCACTTGGCCGATGTCTATTTGTAAACAAAAACGTTGAGTGGAAATAGTTTTACTGGGATCTATTTAGTTTGCATCTTTTATTTCAGAAAGTTTGACTAACCATCACAGCTGCTTTGCTGGTTAATTAATTGGCCTAAGAAATTTGGTTGTTTTGCTTAGAACATCAGTTCTATTGACTGATAGCTGTAGATTGACAACAATTTGAATAGTGGTGATTTTTAAAATGGAAAAAAAAGGGAATTAAAATGAAGACTAACGTCAAATAATTAAAGGTTGACAAATGCTTAATCTCTTAAAATCTGTTTGATATATATTTTTTTTCTTTTGTCAGTATGATTCCATACGGATAAATCAGATTTATGAACAGGCCAAATGGGGATTAATATCTGAAGAGATTGACTGTACAGAAGAAGAAATGATCATGTTTGCTGGTTTGCAGGTATGTTTCCACTTTTGAATGTTTCCCCCCATGATACAGGGCACAAAACCAACTTTTTATAGTTTCAATACTACAAACTGCAAAATCAAATACTTTCCAAAATTTGATAGCAACAAATATCCTTTTAAGGATTATTCACATTCAGACTTTTTTTTTTTTTAAATTGATCAAATCTTTCAAAAATTGTTAAATTTACTAGTATTTTCCTCAATGTTGAAAATTGGGAATATTTGTAAGCAATATTATTTTTTCTCTTCCATACTTCAGGTCTCTAAAAAGTATAATTAAATTTTAAAAAAGGCTTTCATCACATATGATTAAGGAAAAACTAAAACGTTTTGCATATCATAAAACAATGAACAGTAACTCTCTCTCATATATATATATATATATATATATATATATATATATATATATAAATGTGTGTACATTGTCTGCCACTTCCTGCTATTTTAGGGTTTTCTTGTGCGTGCCTAAAATGTATGTATACATGTGTGGTGTGGTTGTAATAATTATGATTTTGAAGTAAGCTTAAGGGATTGTTTTGTATAAAAATGAAATGGCTTCAAAGTGAAAAGTTACTTTTTGAGAAGCAAGTAAATTGTTCTGCATTAAAGAGAAGTCACTTGGCATCTTTATCAAAGAGCCTCTGACTCTTTGGAGTTACCATTCCGAGTTAAATTTGTTCCTATAGAAACATGAAGATCACTTGACCATCTGTCAGCCTTTATGGGTGGGTTGTGTGTGTGTTGTTGTTTTTTTTTTTTTTTTTTTGTTTCAAGGACTTTCAAAGAATTTGAAAAGTTGCTTTAGAGCCACTTCACTATCTCCTATGCAACATTTCTCTGAGAGATGAAGCTTTATATTTGGACAAAGCAAGATTGAGCTGCATTTAAAAATAAAGGTTAAGAATTCAGTTGATTTAATCTAATTTAGGAGCTGAGAATTTGTGTGTGTGTGTAGGGTCTTTTTTTTTTTTTTTATCTAAAGACTCTTTAGGATTAAGTTCCTGTAGTTAAACTAAATAATTTCTGTTTTCCTTTTTTTTAAGATGCAAATTGAACTTCAGAGTGAGCAACCCCAGCCGGATCATTTTGACGAGACTGACCTTCATGCTGAAGATGACATAGACTCTGCACTAACAGAATTGCAAGAATCTCTTGAAGGCACATCACATTCTTGCCCAACTGATATTACCAATGTCCCTGAATTAGGAACCTACATCAAAATATTCAAGTAAGTTTGTAATGTTTTACAAGTCTTCTAGGTTTGTGCTTTTTAGGTGTTAGTTGAAATAAATTTGTCTAATAAAATAAAAAAAATCTTATTTTTAGCTTGTAATTATTAATTATAAAACTTTAATATTTCAGGCCAAAGAAATTTACCCTAAAAAATTTCAAGCGGTTTTACTGTGTATTTAGGGAATACACTATTTCATTGTACAAAAGTAAAGATGATACCTGTGGTAATGCTATTTCCAAAATAGCTACAAAAGGTAAGTGATTCTTGTGATATTTGTAGCATAATCTCCCTCACACCTTTGCCTTAAATTTTCAATCATGGACAGAATTTTTCCCAACTTATGCTGAAAATAAATGTCGCCTCTAGAAAAGTTTAAGTTTGGTTATTTTAATTCCTATTTGGTAACACTAATTATATATATATATATATATATATATATATATAAATTTTATTTGTTTGTTTATTATTTATTCAGTTTGATGAAGAACATTGGCTTAATACAATGTTTCAGGTCTACTGAATTGGTTGATACCTGAAAACCCAGTGCTACTAAATTTTCAACTGACTCACAAGTTAAATTTTGAATTTTTAAAAGTGGCACTTAAAGTTGCGGAATTCCAAATTTAGTCATTCTGGACTTTCCAATATAATCATCAGTAACTTTGGACGCTGCTAGGGAAACTGGCAATTCTTTACAGCTGTGTGTGTGGAATCACCAAATATAATTTCTTTTTCATTGTCCAACAAAGAAAATGAATTCTCCAAACAATTTTTTGTCAAAATGTTTGTCTATCATTTTTATTAGTCAACTCTAATTTTACAGACTTGACTTTTTTAGAAGCATTAATAATTTGTCATATAATGTAGCTTGACAGCCCCAGTGTTATATGCGCATGTGTAACCAAGTGGTTTGAATGTTCGTCTTCAGTTTGTGACCCAGGTATGAATTTTGTCAGGTAGGTGATTTCTCGGTGTTGTGTTGCCTTTTGAAAATAGGTGACTATAACACCACAGGTTGACTCGAGCCTTCCAAGTGAAATTGTATAGACAGAACTGTTTGAAACCTCACTAGTTGTTCTAGCGTGAAGTCACAAGTATCATGACTGAGTGTTTGAGCATACTAGCCTTATTCAAACTGATTATGCCAAATTATGAATGCTATCTTGGAAACTAACGTCTGCTCAACATAGTTACTGTATATGGGTGTGCTCAGAAAAGGAATAGCTCGATGTGTGTATGTAACTAACATCTAATTTATGGTTTGACAAACTGACAAGACATGGAACAATTTTTTTTAATGTTTTTGAAAGTAATTTTTAAAATTTTATTTCTTTGTAATTGTGCTCAAATTAACTTTATTTTAGTACTAGAACACTTTAACAAATTCTTGGTAACTTTATTTTAAAAAAATGCTTAAATCTATTAATTTTCTTGTCTCCTTAAATATGAAATTCTCAAATATTAAAATAAACAAATACTATTTTATAGACAAGTTATTCATTTGACTAAATGTTAAGTGACATTGAATCTGTTGATTTTTTTTTTTTTTTTTTTTTTTTTATGAATTTAAATGTTTTAACTTTGGCATTTTTCCTATCAAGAAAAACCATGTAAGGAAAGAAATTGTATTGTTTTTCAAATTCTGATATTTCGGAATATTTATTTGCCACAGGCTGTGAGACAAGCCCTGACGTAAACCTCTCTAGTAAGAAATATGGAATAAAATTGTTTGAACCAACAAAAGAAGGAATGTCTGAAATTTGGCTTCGGTTTGATACAGTAAGTATTTTTTATTTTCAAGTTTTTCAGGCTGATGTAGAGATCAGGTTTTGGATTATTTATTTTTTTTTTTTTTTTTTTTTTTTTTTTTTTTTTTAGCAATTTTTGACTGTGTATTGAATCTTATGAAAATTCCCTGAAAGGTTATTTGAATTGATGAGCATCCGATGCAGGTTGGAGAGTTCAACATCGGAAACTTTGTGATAACAAAGATGACGATAAGTCTGCATGTAAATAATTTAGCTGTTTAGAGCAAGGGTCGGCAACCTATGGGCCGGATTCAGTCCGCGAAGGCATTTTGACCGGCCCGCGAGCCTGATTACCAATGACTCTATTTTTAACATGAGAGACAAGGCTTTTGAATTTGACAAAAGGCCTGCTGTTATTTTCCTCTAATCCACCCAACCGAATTTGAATACTATGACTGCAAAAACATGATCAAAACCCAATCGCCTCCATTTCAGCGTAAAAAATAAACATAAAACAAAAACTGGGAGCCGATTTGACCGACCGCCGACAGCTTCAAAGGGACAATGTTGTCTCGGTCGTCTTTCTGTTTCATTCCTCCAACAGCGACCCCCCCCACCACCACCACCACCATCGCAGTGAGGTAGTACAAATCTAAAGACAGTTAAACATACACACATTATACATACATGCCTCATGAATGTGTGGATGATACCACATGTGTAAGTGTTTTGCAACTATTTGTACTCGTATGTATGGGTATATGTGCTTCATTTTATTTGTGTGTGTGTGTGTGTGGGGGGGGGTTCGTTTGTGGAACAATTTTCAATAACAGTTTCAAACCTACACGTAATAATTTCATCCATTTCACTTCGGTTGATTTTTTTTCACTTTGAAGTATTTTGACGTTCCTTGAGGAAAAGTAATTTTTGTTAGGTGTTTTTTAATTTTAGATTTTCTTTTGTTTTTCTTATTTCTCAATATTTATTTTCATTATGGTTTTAAATATTTAGGTTGACAGGCCGTCTGCATATGTAATTTTCCTTAATTTTTCATTAATGGCTTTCGTCCGGCCCGTCATTATAACACAATCTGGCCCACGAGGTCAAATGAGTTGCCAGCCCCTGGTTTACACAATTGAAGTAATTTTGTTAATTTTACCATGTTTCAGTTTTCCAGTTCTTAATATATTACAAGTTTTCCAGTTCTTAATTATGTTACAAGTACATATATTAATATTTACAGTGACTTCTCAAAAGCAGTATGGCTGCTGACTTGAAGTTTTTTTTTTTTTTTTTTTTTTTTTTTCTCTCAAGTGTTTCACCCCATGCAAGGCAGGAAGCCACTAGCACGCAAGGGGTTACAGAGTTGGAGCTAGAGCAAATAGGAGTGATAGAGGAAAGGATAAAGAGTAGGATAGATCAGGGCATCTGGAGATGTCGATTAACATTACATTTGAATAGTTAGAGATTATAGCTATCAGGAAAACAGGAAGAGGGGAGGGAGTTCCACAGGCGAGAGGTGTGAGATATGAAGCTATTGGAGTAGAAGAGATGGCTACATTTAACAGTTTCGACAGTGAAAGGGTGTGAGCGAGATGCCAGCCTAGTAGAACACTTAAATTCATGAAGTTTGGGAACCAGCAGCTCCTCATAGCAGTTACCATGAAAGTATTTGTAAAAAAGACAGAGGGAGCCGACGGCACATTTGTGAGAGAGCAACTGCAGACAAGATGCTAGATCAGGGCCAATTACGTTACATATCCGTCTCTGGATCTTATCAAGAACCTTGAGACAAACATAAGGGGCACCAGACCATATATGGCAGCAATACTCCATGTAAGGGTGAATGGTTGATTTGTAGATTTGAAGGATTGACTCCAGTGAGAAAAATTTCCTGGCATGGCATAGGGAACCAACTTTCCTTGCATAGTGTTGTCTGCGTAGATGCCTACTTGAGAATCTATGTTGGGAAGATCGTTGAAGATAAGGAACAGAGTAGGGCCTAGGATTGAGCCTTGGAACACCTGTGTTCGTGGGATAAGAGCTGGAGGAAAATCCTTTGACAGGAATGATTGTATTAAGTCAAACAATCGACCTGAAATTCCATAACCCTGAAGCTTGCGAAGAAGGTTGGCATGCCCTATCAAACGCTTTGGAGATATCTAAAGCCACAGCATGAGCTTCTCCGTTATTATGAAGAGCTTGGAAATTTCAGTGAAGTTAAATCATTTATAGCAAACGTAGGAGCACAGCTGTTTGAGGGTTCCTATAGCCCCACTAAACTTGGTCAATTCAGGTTTGCTATGGCAAAAATTTTCTATCCCAAGTAAAACTCATCACAAAAATGGCAAGTCATTTAGTTACAGCTTATTTTCTCTGAAAATAAATGAATTTTCATACTTTTATTGCGGTAGAATTTTGAAAAATAACCGTTTTGTCTTAATCTGGACAAAATATCAAGGAAACTTGATCTGAACCCCATGAAACTAGGTATTTTCTAAAAGCAAACAATATGTTCTTTCATTTAAAAGTAAAATTGGCTGATGTAAATGACTTTTTTTTTTTTTTTTTTTTTTTTTTCTTTTTTGCAAAACTGATTTCTGAGATACTTGTTTAAAGGTTTAAGTTTCCTCATTTTACAGTTGAATTGGCTAGATGTAATTGTAAGTTCTATGCTAACAGTTTCTTCTCTTGCACTTCTTGCTTGTGTAGCACTCTTCTAGCCTCTTGTTTTCCAGTCAACTTTGATGTTCAAAAAATTAAAATTTTTAAATAGTTAATTTTTTTTTTATCTTTTGCCTTCTTAATTCCTGTTCATTTGTCCTTTCTCCTTAATGTTTTTCTTTTTCTCATTCTTTCAAACTTGGTAACCTCTTTAGTGGTTTTATTACCTTGCTCGGGGTGGGTGAAATGATTACCCCCCCCCCCAATGCTGTTTTCTTGTTATTGAAAACCAAACTGGATTTGCTAATAGCTTGCTAACCTAGAATAGTCAATTTTTATTTTTATTGTTGCTGTGATTCATTGTTTCAAGCAGATGACCTATTTCTCCAGCTCTAGGAATTATAAATTAATATACTGTGCCTAGTATCCCTATCTTGGTTGTTATGGCCACATTTCAGCTGTTTTATCTTCCAACTAGTATTAATATAATAAATAAAATTTATATTTCTAAAAGAAGCAGAGAACAGCTGCAGCATTTTCTAAACTAAAACAGATATTAAAGTACAGCACTTAAAACAAGTGGCAGATGTTTAAAAAAAAAAAAAAAATTTTTTTTTTTTTTTTTTTTTTTTTTTTTTAGGAGGAAAGTTATTGTCAGTGGATGGCTGCTTGTCGGCTAGCTTCCAAGGGGAAGACAATGGCTGATAGTTCTTATGAGAGTGAAGTGAATGCTCTGAAAACGTTCCTGAGTATGCAACAGCCAGTCTCTGGAAATTCTACTGATAACAGCTTAAGTCGGGACATCCACGTGGAGGATTACGTGGCACCTCGTTTTGCCAAAAGACTCAAGTCATCTCAGGTAAGTTTGTATTTTCGTCTTGCCAGCTTAATAGTTATTATATTTGTCTGTCATATAATTTATATTACGCACAAAGAATTGACGCTTAAAGAATGATAAAAAAAAATAAATAAAGTGACATGGATAAATATTGGGTGGGGCCTTGAAGCATTTACTTAAAAGTCATTTAAAATTTATTCATGACTACAGGGTGCGATGGATAAATTGTCGTCTAAAATATGCAAAAATGAAAATAACAATAACATTTCAACAGATATATTTATCAAAATTACACTAAAAATATCTTGAAATACTAAAGAGCTTCACCCATGGCCTCCAGACAACTTTGAAATATTTTGCAATTTTTCTGGACTGCCTCCATATTTAAGTTGGTGAATGCTGCCATAATCCTTCCCTTCAGTTCATCTTTGGTGTTACAAGGAGTTTTGTTGGTCTCTTGCTCAACCGTGCGCCCCCTCCCCCACACACATAATCTTGGAGGTTGCAATTTGAGGGGTTAGGTGGCCAGATGTAAGGGATGATGTAGTTGCAGAAATTGTTTGACAGCCATGACTGGGTTCTCCAGCTTGTGTAGCATGGTGCAGAATCCTTTTGCCAGACATAGGGCCTTCCAGCAACCACCCTCTTGACCCAGAACAATACTGCCTCTTCAAGGCACTTGATGTAAGCCTCTGTGTTGAGTCTGAGGCCTTGTGAGAAGATGAATGGAGGCATAACATCACCATCACTAGTGATCCCTCCAAACATCATGATATTGACTAGATATATCATCCAATACTTTCCAAATTCTCCGCACTGTCCTCAGATTGATACTCTTCAATATTTGTATTGGAACTTCTGGTGCTGTTTCCAAATTTCTGGTGGAGTGAGTTGTCATGGTACTTTTTCTCCTAGATGCTGCCCAACTGACCCTACTATAGTGTGCAGTTGACAAAAACATTGCATATTGTTTACTTTAAGAGGTAATGTGTGTACTCTTTATTTTTAATTCAAAGAAAACTAGTTACTATGGTTACAAAACCTAGTTAGGGCTTCAGGTCAAAGGTTGTGATTGTGACCTTTCCCTTCATTGTGTGAAATGTCATGTCCAACCTATTTCAAGTGCCAATTCCAACAATACAATGCATTATCAATAAATTAAAGTGTCTTCTCTATCTACCCCACCATTTTAAAAAAAAAAAAAAAAAAATTAAAGTGGGTCTGACATTTTGTGGCAATGAAACTCCTCAGCTATAATGAGTAATCTGAGGATCACATTTTGAATGATTTTGGCTATCAAGATGCCTCCAGTGGACTTTGTATAAGTCTGGGATCTTCATGGAAGACTGTTGCTTCAAGTCAGCTATGTAAATGGTTTTCTTCATTTTGCTTGATAATTGTTTTTAGTTATAAATTTGTCAGATGAAACAAAAACCAGGTTTTTGGGTTCAAGTTGTTTGCTTTTGGTTGAAAGTCTCACCCATTTTTGCCAAAGAATGCTGTCCCAAACATCAAATATGGTGGTGGCAATATATATATCCAATGTAATTGGTACTTGGTTTAAAACCTCCAATGGCCCTTGCAAATTGGAAACACTGTGTACACAAATTTCCCTTCATGTATTTCTTCCTATGCAATGTAACATTAAATTCAAACTTAAACGTTTCTGGAAAAAAATATTCTGATATGCAAAACAAATGTATTCTCTTAATTTGATAGAATGTCTTGAACTGGGTGCTAGTATAAAATAAAACAAAAAAAAAAAATGGTAATGGAATTGCAGAATAGAAATTGAATTAGCTATGAGGATTTGTTTGGGGGGGACTATGGAGAAGTCAAGGTGAAATATTATCTTTGTGTCTTATTGGTCATGGCATTGCTAAGCTTTACTGGGAATTGGATCTGATTTAAATTCAAGGAAAATTTGTTGAAATTGTGGGGATATTGAGGGTTGGTTGTGAACTTAGTTTAGTTCTAAAAAAAGAATAATCAGTAGTGCCTGGAACTCTGTTGTATGGTTGAACATCAGGAATCTGTTGCAGTGGCTTTGAATTCTTTGGAGTAAAAAAAAAAAAAAAAAAAAAAAAAATCAGTTTTAGAATAGCATTTAAAAACCATTGAAAATTTTAAACTTCTGGTGTAACAGTGTTTTTCAGACCCCCCCCCTTTTTAAGCTCTTTAACTTTCGTTTAGATGCTGGAAAAAAGCTATTTCAATTCCAACTTGACACCTGACCTAAAATGAGGTTGGAGGTTAGCACCACCTATGCGATCATTTTTTTTTTTTTTTTTACTGCCCAAATTTCAGCACGAGTTGTATCTCCAACATTACATTTCTACCAGATTTTTCAATGGTCACAAATTAATTACCTCTGCTGGAGTAGCATTTCCAATAGCTTGTTAAATACCCATAATGGGGTATAGCCGTTTGTATCCTGTTTGTACCCTATCTCCTCCAAAAAATATACGCACATGGGATTTGCACATACATTGCTTTTGTCTGTTTTATTCCTATTATTGAAAAAGAATTAATGAATCCATTTCTTTCCCCTCCACACATCAGTTGGCAGAGTAAAGGTACTTGAAACCCTTTAGATCCCACCCCAAACTCTCCTGAGGTTGGGAGGTGTGGTTGGGGGAGGAGAAAAAAAAACAATCTACTGGCTGGTAAGTTGGCATAAATGGACCTAGTCCTATTTGGATTGGTCAGCCCCCCCCCTGTTCTAGTCGGCAAATCTGATCAGGTTCATTGATCTTTCAAGAAAGAAGCAGTTATTAATAATGGTAGATTATTATTATTATTAGTATTTTTTTTTAATAACCTGACCAAATTCTATTGGATGTTTTGTGTATGTAAAACATTTTCACTTTTTTTTTCCGCCCACTGGTTACTGAAGGATTTATTTTCATTTCAGATTGTTCGTCGAATCACCGATGCTCATTCAAATGTAAAAGATTTGAACTTGACAGATGCCAAATTAGCTTACATCAAGGCATGGCAGGCACTTCCAGAATATGGCATTACATATTTTATTATTAAGATGAACACCAACAAGAAAGAAGTAAGTTTTGGGTATGGCTGAGGGCTATTGTCAGTTAGATTAAGGAAAGTTAACTTTTTAGTCAAGAACAGGGTCTCCATTATGGAAAATTTCATTTTTTTTTTTTTTTTTATTGTCTATGTAAGTAATCAGCAAAACTGCACAGTTAGAATTATAGATTAATTCTTGTATTTTTAATCTCCATTTGTATTTTGATTATTATGCAATGCTTTTATTTCTCTTCCAGGAATTGATTGGTGTCGCTAGCAATCGTATAATTCGAATGGATCTAAACTCTGGTGATTCGATCAAAACATGGCGTTACAACACTTTGCAAACTTGGACAGTCAACTGGGAATCTCGTAAAGTGATTCTAAAATTTGAAGAAGAGGAAATTGTCTTTGACAGTTTAGCTTCCGATTGCAAAGTTGTGCATGAATTCATTGGCGGATATATCTTCCTTTCAATGCGGTCTTCCGATAAAAGCCAAACTTTGGACGAAGCCCTCTTCCACAAATTAACTGGAGGCCGATTGTAATCAATTGCATAGTTTGTCACTGCCTTCTTTTTATCTGCTGAAAAATCTTTTTGTCTCTTCTGCTTTTTCATAAGAAAGCTTTCTGACTCAGTGGTTTGCTTTTACAATAGCAACCAACCAACCAACCAACCGACTGACCACCCAGGGCAAGCTTTCTAAATCAAAACGAAACTTTTATTCTTAGAGAAAAAAAAAAGACATTTCTTCCCCGTCCATTTGTTTAACTTTAAAATACATGGCCCAATATATCTTCAAATATACATTTACAAAAAAAAAAAAAAACAAACAAACAAAAAAAAACAACGGTTAAGATTCCCAAATCTCATCTTGCATAAAGTAAAGACACAATTTAAAACCCACTAAATATGCTTACATTATCTCAAAAGTAACTCTGCCTTAAAAAAACATTTTTTTTTTTTTATCTAAAAGTTTATTTTTCTTTTTAAATATGCATTTATGCTCTGTATTTATTCATTGTTTAAAGAGATTTCAGGACATAAAAGGGCTTGCTTTATTTTCTTATTTTTATAAATAAAGCTGTTCTCACCATCTCATTTGCTAAGACATTTTTGTGCACAATGGAAAATTCACTTGCCTTTTTTAAATGTGCTAAAAACGACAATTGTAACCTCAAACAAATGTATAAAATTCTTAAAGACGGAAAACTGCTAATCTTTACACAATTAGTCTTAATAAATCAAGGAAAATAAATTTGTACAATAAAGTTATATATTATATAGTGACTTTTTTTATTTATTTCTAGGTTTGATGATCACTTGGTAAATTCTATTTAAGGCGGCACATTAATGGCTGACTGACTTCACTGATTATATATTAGAGCGGTTTCTAACTTTCTCTTTTAAAGTTTCTCCACTTGAGCAATGACTTCACTCTGATTACTCTTGACAGGTGCCTGATAAGTGGAGGGGGGTGGTAGAAGAAAAAAAAGGTTTGTGTGTGTTTTTTTTTTTTTTTTTTTTTTTTTTTTTAATGTTGAATCACTTGTGTTCATAAAGTTTGTATGAACTCTATACCAAAAAAAAAAAAAAAAATATATTCATAATGAGCTGAAAAGTTCTTGGACTAACCAAGAATTCTTCAGTAGAATTTTTTTTTTTTTTTTTTTTTCTTCTTAGAAGTTAAGGGAATCTTAGACCACAGCACTTGTCAGAATCAAATCCCAATTTACTGTGGGTCATGCTTATATTATTCATCTGGCTTCAAAGTTAGAGATCAATTTGACGAGTTATTGGCCGAGTCACTTTACACATTTTCAAACAAGGGCTATCTGCATTTTTTTTTTTTTTTTTTTCTTTCCAGAAGCACATGCAAATATTTGAGGTTCATAATTATTTATCCTAAATTAAAAAAGAAAAATTGATCTTTTGTAATTTCATGTCTGTTTTCATATGCAAGAGCTAAGGCCAATAACTTTGTAAAAGTTAGGGATCTAGTTGACACCTGATATAAACAGGACCCCAACCCCCAAAATATTGATGTTGACAAGTGCATGTTAATCTAAAAGAAATACCCCCACACACTTTTTTTATTATTATTGTCATCTTAAAGTTTCATAGTAAGCCTGTACTGAATGGGATTCATTTCCCTTCTAGACTTTGCAATAAATATTGTAACTAAACAAAATAAAAACCATAGATTTTTTTATTTAAATGCACAAAATAATTTTTTTTTATCTTCATCAGTTGACTAAACTCATTTTAAGTCACACTTACCATATTTGACAACATATAAGGTGCATTTTTTTTCTTACTAATATCTTAATTCCCCTACATCTTATATGCCATATGTAGTTTTAAAATTCACGATAGTGGGCCAAAATTAGCTACCTGGCAACTCCTATTAACTTAGACTGAAATTATATTAATTTCAACACCTTTAATATTAGTATTTTGTTTCACTAAAATTATATGCAATAAATTTAAGCTCACCCCAAGTCTGTTTTCGTAAAAAGTTAGGGATTTAGTTGATAGGATCCTCATGTGAATATATTAGGTTGGTGCAAAAATAATTTCGTTTTCTCACATAGTAACATATTTATTTTTGCACCAACCTAATATTTGTTTCATTTAATATTTTTCTTGCAATAACTTCAAGTTGCATTGGTATAAATGCAATAAGAATTTTTATATCCTAATTATTCCAATAAGACGTTTACAAGACGCAGGTTGTACAGATCATATAAAGGATATAATAGTTTTTATAGGCTTGTTCTTTTTTCCTATTTTTCATTTAATTGTAATAATGGCTTGTTTAACCAAAATAATAGTTCATAAATATAGCCTAGGCTGTATCATTTACTAATAATTTTTCTTGATTTGCCCTGCTGAAATTGGGGTGCATCTTATATGCCACCAAATATGGTACATTTGAATTTCTCAAATATTAACCAATGTCAACTGTTGCTAGTCATATGTCATGTTTGTTATCAGCAAACTTTTCCTTTATCTGCTGCCAAAGTGGGTAGCAAGCAAGCAATCAATCAAGGAACCTTCCCTCGACCAACCATTTATTTTGATTCCTTTTTTTTTTTCTTTGTAGTTCTAAACATTTCTCTTTTCATTGATTTCTATGTATTTATTTTCAAGCCCTTGTTAATCTTACACTGAAGTATGTACAACTTAAATATTTTCTTCACACTCACATTCCTTTCAAGATTGGTTGTGAATAATGTGGGCTTTCATTTTTTCTACAATTATTTTTTATAATCAAAATGCCTTTTTATACTAGACCAAAGCCATAGAGAGGTTTTCCTTCTTAAATATAAATCAATGTTTCTAGAGTTTGCATATAGAACAGAAAAAAATATTTCAATGGAAATAATTGTGCTAATTTTATATCATTCAAAAAGATCTGTTACTATGCCATCATCTGGTGTTTCTTATGCATTTCACATTTTGAATTGTAAACCGGGATTCATCTTTAACTGCCAGTGTGGATGTTGGTAAATGGTATTTTTCCAAAACACTTAAGCTTTGCACTCTACTCCTTTTCATTAACATCTATCTGGTCTATTTCTACTGCTGCCTTATCAATTTGCTTTTTCACAAAGCCTGTAATCTGTTCTTGATTTCTACAAGTCAATTTGTTTACATGTTTATAAAGGCTAAAAACAGTTTTCTTGGTGATTCACTTCAAATTATATACATTTTATATATTCACTCATTCAAAACTTCCTAAGTGACTTAACTTCTTTAGCTGCCATTTTTATAGAGTGCTGATTCTCCTCATTGGAAAGTTGCACCCAGTAATTGTTGGATCTCTTTCTGATGCACTTGTGCAATGCCCACAGCTGCAGTTGCTAAATGACCCCTGCCAGCATATTGCAGCTGAAAAAGAAAGATTAAATGAAATTATAAGGAAGTTTAGTGATCAGTTGCAATATTAGATTCTGTCAAATGGAATGCTATTAAAAATATTGAAACCTGCTTAGAATTACTTTTGTTCACAAGTTAGTAAAATAAGGCTAAACTTAAAATCCAGGCTATTAAGGAAATATGTCCCGGAAAGGGATATATTTGTTCAAAGTAGCAAAGTGGTTGTTAACTACTGTAACCGGGTAGGTCAATCTATTAGGTTGGTGCAAAAATGTCGTTTTCTCACATAGTAACATGTGAGAAAACGACATTTTTGCACCAACCTAATAACAGGTAACCGTAATGGATTGGTCCTCATCGTAGTGGTAGTCAATAGGTGTCCATGTACCTCCACATCAGTCTGTATTTATGGCCGACACCAGCCAATCATATTACTGTGAGGGGGAACCCAGGTGCATGCATATTCATTACATCAGGATATTTAATGGTGAACTGACCTTTTTTATAATAATCACCTCAGAATTTAAATAGATGCAAAATTTTGGTGGTATGGAGTCTGTAGAGATAACTTGTTATTCTTTTATGAAATTGGAAGTGATCCCTAATTTATATTTTCAATTGACCATTTGTCTTTTTATAATGGTCACAGTTCCAGGTCAAGTTCATAAAGAAAACCGATGGGTAAGAGTACTAACAAAAATGTCAGTAACTCTGGACAATGTTAGTAATTATGGAAATGTCTTCAAATCCACATATGTACTTCTGCTGCTTCATTAATATAAACAAAATGGCATCCTTGCTTCATGTCAATATTTTCTTTTTGCTAATAACTGTTAGAATAGTTTTATCTTCATGGTAACATTTATATTTTGACTAGTTTGTACAGCCAACAGGCAGTCTTCACTTGTAACATGCTAATTTTATTTTCTAGAGTATTCATAAATTTCTTTTACTAAACTCCTTTCAAGATTATCTATAATATTCTTTAAAATCTCTTTTCTTGAGGCTTAAGTTCACAAGTAGACTGTAACAACCCCCCCACTATTCTTAAAAAAAAAAAAAAAAACCCTCTTGCCAATAAAAATAATGTAAATATTGCCACATATGGAACTGTTATAAAGAATATTAACTTGAGAGCTAAATTTTGACATTAAATTGTTTGGAAAAAAAATGCAAGGTTTTTGTGACAGCAACAGCTTTCAGTTGATGAAATTAAAAAAAAATATATATATATTTGCATAGCAGTTGCACATGCAAATTTTTTTTTTTTTTAAATGTCTGTAAATTAAAAAGGTTTAGAAATACATGAAAAATCCATTAAACAAAATATAAATTATTGCATATCACTTAAATCCTAATTCATGACTACTTAAGAAAAATAAATTTAAAATCTGTAACTTAATCATTAATAAGACTGGACCTTAAGAATTACCCATGAACATTACACTTTTATATTTATCACAGAGCCAATACACTTTGTTCAATTTGTACTCACATTGATCAACACATCACCTGAAAACAGTACTTACTAGTTGTCCTATAATTGTAAGCATACACTCAAAATGAAGCATTTTTTTTTTTTTATAGAAAAAATAGTCATAATTTAAATTTATTAATACTTGGGTCTTGAGGTGACTCGTGTTTTTATTTTTTTTTTTAAATTGATTAAAGAAAAAGAATTTTTGTAATCTTTCACTGAGTGTTGCTCAAACATTTGAACAAAATATTATGAACTTTGGAAAAGTTCTTATAAATTTGATTTGCATGTGCAACTGCTTTAATGCAAATATTTCTTAATTTCTGGAACTGAAAGCTGCCGTTGTGTACATGGTAATTGTCTCATTTATTTTTTTGCATCTAAACAAACATGAAATTGAAATATTCAAATGAAAGACTTCAGCTGGGCCCAAATAAAAAAAAAAAAATTACTCACCTTACAAGCAAGAAGATTGGAAAATCTTGGGGCTACAAAAGTCCAAGCACCCATGTTTCTGTGTTCTTCTTGACTCCAAATAAATTCTGAATTAACAAATAAAATTTTAATGTTTAAGCTGAAGATTATAACATTCAGAAAATTTTAAAATGGAAAAAAAAAAAAAAAAAAAAAAAAAAGCCATTAAAGGGGTTTGATTGCTTGTACAGTTTGGGAAGTGGGCAACAAATGACATTACCATAAGTTGCAAAGTTTGCAAAAATAAATCTTACAGAATTTTTCATTTAAAATTTATTTTAGTAAATGATCTGAATATATATATAATCTCACTTACATGATGGTTGCTCTGAAAATAATGGTGGTATGTCGAGAGGGATGAACCATCTTATTAATACCCGCCCCACCACATGGTGTGTTTGTCTTTTTTGTTAAAGACCAGTTTCTGATATAAAAGTGCATATAAAGCAGATGTGAATGAATGAATTGCATGATTCATGAAAATCAGTCGATGTGAATACAGTTAGGTAGTTAGTAATGTGTTTTAGCAGTAGCAACAGATATGACATCTTCCTAGTGACCCAGCAGTTTTCAACCCATTGAAGAGTACCATGAAAATGAATTTAACTGAAAATTTGCTCTAACCAATTTTGCTCCCTATAGCCAGAAATAAGTGGAAGGCATTGATTTTGGAGCATCTGAGAGTGTCAGGTATTTTGAAAGTTTGTGAAAACATTGACTATAAGTCAACCATGTTATACAGGATAAACCATGACCATTCTCAGATGCTTATAAGAAAATGATAGTCTCTCTTTAACATTGTAAATTGATCCCCCACCCCCAAGATGACATTTACAGAGTTACTTCCCTTAGACTGTAACAAATTCGCAAACAAAAAACTAATTTCAAGATGATCCTCCCTTCCCCTCTAGCTCTGTGTCACGCTCTCTTTTTGTCTCTCTACATCCCTCTCAATATCTCAGACACACAGCATACATAGGTACAAGCATATTAATATATTTAAATATTTACAATCTTATTTCAGTGCTGTGGCCATAAGCCTGTAATGTTGAGCTAAATTTTCTCAAAATAAATTCGAAAACTTTTTTTTTTTTTTTAATTATTTTCCAAAACATTAACTTATATGAGTAGGTGTCTCCACAGATTCACAAAGGTTTAAAATGAATTTTGAAAAATGAAAAATCTTTTAAGTTTTATTTTAGTTTTAATTTCAAGCTAAGAAATTAAATTGAATTTTTCCAAAAAGCAAAATATTTTGCAGTATATTAAAACTAATTTAAATTGATTGGAGTTTTCACTTTGAAATTGCTGAAATTTGATTTTAGTGCCACTTTTTTCTTTTAGCCATTTGTCATCAGAATATAATTGTCTTTATTAAAAAAAAAAACATCTGATAAGCAGAAAAAGAAAATTAAGTTTCATTCCAGACAATATGTGTAAGCGACAAAATATAAAATAAGTGTATTTAAAATAAAAAAAAAAAAAAATTTACAGTAGGATCCAAAACAAAGTTAATTTATGCGAAAATCAGATATTAAGTTTTAAACATCTGATTTACAAATCCCCAATGACATAATCGAGATGTTGATATTCCACATGACTTAAAAAAAAGGCTAGGATAGCTGTACCCATCATTAATAAACTTGAGAAACCTATTTTCTTGAAAAACTTTAAAGAAAAAGATTTGATAAATTTCAACTTGCAGTGGTGCGAGCTACCTGATCACTGAATTTTTCCTTATAAGGAAATGGCTAATATTAACTGTTTATTTTGTGGTGTTGTGTCTAACACACACTTTTATATATATATATATATATATATATATATATATATATATATATGGAAAGCAAGACAGATACTGGAGAAAGCCAAGTCGCCCAAATCAAACATCACAAAACTGGAGAGGTTTTCAATAAAAATCCTACAGGGGAATAACATCATACTATCAGCTGATAAAGGCAATGCGACTGTAGTGATGGAGGGGGGGGATGACTATACAAGAAAACTGGAAGACTTCGTTAGAAATGGTAGCTATTGTAAAGAAAGAGCCAGCAATGAAAATAGATAACTGTTGTAGATTCTAATCATGAATAAGGACCACTTCCCACAAGACATACAGGTAGTTGTTACAATGTTATACTACCTCACATATATATGGTCTCCCTAAAATTGACAAAAATGGTATTCCCCTCAGGCCAGTTGTCAGCTTCCAAGGCTCTGTGTGCCACCCTGAGTCACTTCTTTGTGGATATAGTAGACCCATTAATAGGAAAGTCTGAAACTCTGTTCACTTTGTAAAAATAATCAAAAATGCTTCAATCCAATCCAACCAGGTGGTGAACCTGGACATGGTGAGTTTGTTTACCAAGGTATCTACAGATATCAGTAGTCAGGGATAGACTGGTTTCAGAGTCATCCCTAGGAGAATGTACTAGTATACCAATAAATAATGTGATGGAGATGCTGACTTTCTGTACACAAACAATCCATTTCGGAATGGGAGCAGACATATATCCACAAGATGAAGTGCTTGGTAATAGGCTTGCCATTATCACTTAGCAATGGCTAACATATATATGGAATACTTTGAAGAAATAGCATTAGAATCAACATCACTAAAGCTAACTCTATGGCTGAGATACGTAAATGACATCTTCATACTATGGCCACACCGGGAAGAGGTTCAGCTATTACTGGACCATGTGAACTCAATAAAATCATCAATACAGTACACAATGGAGAGAGAAAATAACAAATTATCATTCCAGGACAACATTCAGGTGTGGTTCAACACTATGCAGACACTGCTTCCAAATAAGATGACCCATAAAGGAGAACATGATTAAGGACTGCATGTACACATTCCCATGCAGCTGTGGCAAGAAATATAAAGGAGTAACAGCTCGCCCTCACCACACCTTAAGATAAGACAGCAGGAGCACTGTAAAGCCATAAAACAAGAGAAAATAGAAAAATCAGGCATGGCTGATCCTATACGGAGAGAAAAGGGAGATCGCCACCCTCTGAAGTTGAAAATATGAAAACTTAAAGAATTGGTGCATATGCTAGGCCACAAAAATCTCATAAGCTGGCCAAGCATAGACAAAAATACAATATTGGAAACAGTAATAAAGACAGCATAATGAAAAACAACAATAACAAATTATAATATGAGCTCTGGTGTTTTAAAAAAAAAAAAAAAGAAAAGAAAATAAACTGAGACATTAGGTTTATAAGTTCCAAAAATTCTATTATAAAAAGGGACACATGGCCCAGTGGATAAAAGTGTTGGTTGAGTAATCCAATAGGGACTTGACCCAAAAGGTTGTGTGTTCAATACCTGGCTACAGCAGAGGAAACAAAAACTTAGAGTGTTGAGTTACTAAAGGGAATTAACTAAAACTGAGATTATTTACATTTTTTTGGACTGTTGTCCTCATCTTTATTGTCATGTTGACAATAATGTAAATAATTACAAAATTATATATATATATATATATATAGAGAGAGAGAGAGAGAGATAATATTAGTGGTAAATATACATATATATGCAAAATCCACAGGTGCATATACACACGTATATTTTTTTTGAATAAAAAATTCCGAGAGGATAGAATCCAGGTAGAACTCAATGTCCAGGACAGAGTAACGATATAATAAAAAGGCTTAAACACTAATATTAGTAAGCCTTTTTATTATGTATATATATAAGAGAGCACTTGATTTATAAATATGATATTACATTTCCATCTTTTTTTTTTTTTTTTTTTAAATGCTGTTATAAAAATGTTTCTTGTAACATTGTCAAATTTTACGTTTATTGCAATGAAGTTTTGCTATCGATGCTGGAGTGCATCAAATTTTACAGTCAATTTCCATTGTTTATTCCTATTTTTGAAGCATGAAACGTAGCAATTACATTTGTGAACTGTGATCTCTTAGAAACCAGAAAAGTATTTCTCAATTTCACTTAAAGTGTACTATAGACAAGAATATTAATAAATAGAGGAATACTTACTAGTTGCATTTTTGTATTTCTCTATTTCTTTCTTTAAAGCTTCCACCGGGAAAGGACAAAGACTCTGTGAAAAAAGGAGATTAAAAAATAAAAAACAAAAACAGAACTGCTTAGCAGCCATATTATCTTCATATTTTTCTTCATAATCTCAGGAAATGAATATATTTATGCCATGGAATTTTTTATATAGATTTCATTGAATAATACAGACATATCGTGTCTAGTTATTTTTATACTGATCCTTTCCAGTTGTCTAATCAGCTTGTTGATGTTAAGATGAAATTCATTAAAGAGGGCGTGGTGGATTTTTTAACACAAGTACTTTCGGCCTTTTCTAAGATCACCTTCAGGGGTAAATTCCAAAGTCAAACATTAAGTGCAATAAAATTTGCATTCCATTGTGATAGCGATTTTTAAAAACACAAGCGAATGTGCTCTTTAATTTTACTTATTTTAGAATTTTTAAATTTATCCATTGTAGCTATACAGTTTTTTGCAAAACAAACATTTCAACATAAGGGAGCTGACTGGGAATTGGTAAAAATGTAAAGAATGGCATTACTATATACATGTTATATGCACTTTAATATGTTGTTGCTATATTTGTAATAAATTTTGTTGAGTGGTGACTGGTTAATTTTGATATAGCGGGCCTCAAGAATTCAAGATTAGTATAAAAATAAGTAGACAAAATATGTCTATATTATTCAATGAAACATGTTTGAATGACAATATGCTGTGTGTGCATGTGTATATATATATATATATATATATATATATATATATATATATATATATATATATATATATATATTATATACACAGTCTCAGTTACTGGTCATGTCTTGAGAATGTCTGATGACAGGATACCCAAGATCCTAATGTACAGCCAATTAGATCAGGGCTACAGGAATGTAGGATGCCCATGGCTAAGATACAAAGACAAGCTGAAAAGCAACTTGTCAGCTGTCAATACACTGCTTAGCCTTGGAGCGGGTAAAATGGAGATCAACTTGTTTCAGTGGACTCAGCAGTTTTCAATCTGCTTCTATGAATCATCTTCAAGAAACGAGAGCAAGATCTAAAAGGTCAGCCAATCTAACAGTGATCTCATCTCACAACCCTCACTCTTGCTCCATATGTGGCCTCCTTTGTAAATCTCTAGCGGGTCTTAAATGCCACTTAAGATTATCGCACAAAATTTCATAACTGAATCAACTAAGCTGTCAGATCCTCATACACTGAAACCGATGGAGAGTCCATTATATATATATATATATATATATATATATATATATATATATATATATATATATATATACATACACACACACATACTGAAAAACCTCTCATCTACAGATACCCCCACCATTAACGGACTTTGAATGCAACAGGCCAAATCTTCAAGCAAAACAAAAAATATCTGCAGGAAAAAACTTACAAATCATCAGCGATCTATTTAAAAATTTGTGGGCTTAGTGGAATGAGTCATCATATTAGTTCTCAAAGTGAATGATTGGCAGGCCTTTCAATTGCAAACAAAGATGGAAAGTATGATACATTAGCGCATCCATGAGAAAGTAGTCGTGAGAAATCTATTTTTGTTATTTTGATTAATATATCTATATTAAGTATATATTTATTTATGCTATACATGTTTATAGTATTTGCATTGTGATCATAACTACTGGCAGTTACTATAGTGGTTTTATAACTCAAAAATAATCTCTTTCTATCTACGGACAATCGGCTTTAACAGACCACTCTTCCCCCTTATTAGTCCGTTGATGAGAAGTTTGTGTGTGTGCGTGTGTGTATATATATATATATATATATATATATATATATGTTAAAATTTTCAATATAAAGCCATTACTTTTTTTTCATAATTATAATCAAATTAGATGAAAAGAATAAATCTTGAATCAATTTTATTTGTTTGCATTTATTAAAAAAAATGATTTGACCAAATTCAGAAATGTCATCAAAATTCATTGATTACTCAAAATTCTTACTCCAAGATTATTTAAGACTTAATCTAAATCTTATGAAAACATTTTAATCACTTTGATAAGTTTTTTTTTTCTTAATTACAGAAATCTTGTAAATGGAGAGAAAAATGCAATTTTATTTGCAACTTGTGATGCAAATTATACAACTATTTTGAGGAATCATTATTTTTGTGATTTGATTTTTAAACTTCATATAATATTTTAATTCAGAAAAAAAAAAAAAAAACAAAAAAAAAAAAAAATCAAATTGTAGTCAAACTTTAGTTGTATGTTTATCAAATGATTATGCCTGACCAAGAATTTTTTGTTCTATAAACAGCACAGATTGTGTATTTTCAAGACGTACTAAATTTCTCAACAAAAGAGAGAAACACTGTTGGTAGTTCAAGGCCGATTTGTTTATCAATTTATACCAAAGATCCCCGACTTGAAACTTATTTTGTGCTTTGGAAAGAATAAACAAATAAATGAATAAACAACGATGAATGTTGTTTATCTTATTTCCTGAGAAATTCAATCTTGAAGGAGAGATATTTTTTTTTTTTTTTTTATAATTCCAGAATAATTCTTTACAAATTTAAGCACAGACTGGTGGTAAGGTCGAAATGGCCGATATAAAGATAAGTTCTATGTTAACAGTGTCTTCTATCACACTTCTCACTTCTTTCTTCCCAGTCAATTTTGATCTCCAAAAATTTAAATGAAATGTCAATTATCTTGTGTCAATTATCTTGTGTCAATTATCTTGTGTCAATTATCTTGTGTCTTCTTGACTCCTGTTCTTTTATTGTAAGTTATTATTTTTATGATTTATTTTTATTTATAAGTTATTGTCCTGTCCTTAATGTTTTTCTTTTTCTCATATTCTCTCACCCTCAGTAACTCCTTGCATCTTAGTGGCTTTATTGCCTTGCTTAGAGTGAAATGATTAAGAACAAAAACAAATCTTTCCTCAAGAGATCTACATAAATGTGTGCATATAAAAAAATGTCTGCAGCAATTATTTGCAAAGTAAAATTAAATTTAAATTTCAAATTAACAAACTACAGTAAAATCAAAGTTTTTTTTTTTTTTAACAATAAGGTTCATCCTTTATAAGGCCCAATGGGAACTCAAGGTAGAGGGTTACATTAGGAGTCAATTTATGTGGATAGGCAGGGAAGCTTTGAACAGGTTAATATTGTAGTGATCAGGAAAACATCCTCTTGGGAGTCAGTTTCACAGAGTAGTGGTTTGTGGAAAGAAGCTGTTCAAGTGGAACTTACTTCTCACCTGATGGAATGTGAGTAGTTTGCTACTATGTAAGTGGTATGTTGTGTGCTTTGCTGTGAAGGTTTGAATTGGCAAGTTAAATAATATGCAATGTTTTATCAAAATGCGCACACTTTATTTATTCCCACAAGAATGAAAAATCTTAATGAATGCTAGTTTGGTTATTGAATGGTGTATAGAGTTCATCATGGCAATAATGCAACACAGACAATAAAAATTATTTCCACACTGCACTGTCATAACAACAGTTTCAAGTTTGACTTTTTGACAAGCTTCAATTCAGGAGGCCATTATTTTGAATAAGAATATTTTCAAATGTCTATTGAAATAAATTTAGTACAAAGGCACAATACATCAATTATATGTTCAATTATATGCATATTTGGTTACCACATTAGAGCACCTTGTTTTATTTCCATTCCCTTTTATTAGGTTGGTGCAAAAATAATTTTGTTTTCGTTTTCTCACATAGTAACATATGTTAGAAAACAAAATTATTTTTGCACCAACCTAATATAAACTAGCTTAAAAGCTGCCCTATTGGGTGACAATTTAGCTAGCTCCTGTGGAGGACAGTTGATTGGACTTCAGTTTGTTCAGGAGTTTGAGAGTGCCTATGTCTTTGCATATTCTCAGCATTTGAAGCTCTCCTAGCTTCTGTTTGATTAGGGTTTTCATTTGCATGGGACTTTCTTTTACTCTTTCTATTGCAATCTGGTCCTCTGTTGGCAGAGATTTCTTTTTATGAGGCATTACTGTTACCGTATGCAATAGGCAACAATAAACTATAGAAGAACTAAAAAGTGACCACTATATTTAAGTATTGCATTAATATTTAAGCTTACCTTTTAAAAGTTCAATGATAATGCTTCTGCCACCATTAAATTTAAAGACAATTTCATGTACGTAGGTCCTTACTCTCCGTACAAACAATTATTTTTATTTCATGGCTGACTTTCACTGGTTTTTGCAACTCATTTCATTTATTTCCAAGTTATAAATAAAAAAAAATTGTTGTAAAAAAAATCACATAAAAAAAGAAAAAATTGTCAAAAACAATCACAATGAAAACTTGGGAATCCAAAATTTCAGGATTGCAGGTCCAGATCCAGTCTGGAATGGATTTAATTTGCTCATGGAGTTGGCCTGATTCCAAAATGGTATGATATGTTAAGCTAGGAGTAAAGTTGAAAAAGTGTGACACACTGACATTTGCATTTATTTATATAAAAGTTACATTTTGGGTTAGTCACCATTTTGCCCATTCCTCTTTAACTGTTAGAAAGAAACTGCAAACACCAGAAAAAGCGACAAGCTGAAGACATGTGGTCTCCACTTTTTCTATTTTCCAAATTCTGCCCACCAAACGATAGCATCACCAGTATGTAATTTTGTATTTTTTTTTCTCTAAGGGCTAGACTCCCTTAATATTGTCGGTTCCAATTGCAGTGAGAATGACTGCTAAAAATCTCCCCTCTACAAATTTATAGACAAATCCTACAGATGCATGCTGGGATTTTGTTAGACAATAAGAATTGTCAATTCTTAGTTTTACCCACACATTTTTTTCTTTCTTGCCTTGAAGTCAGAAGTCTATAACCACTTGACTGTATCCCGTTTGCATATGAACATGTTACTTTTTTACTGTCTTATAGTTGCTTTGCTTTGTTTTTATTTTTATAGTTGCTTTTCTTTGCTACTGTATTATTTATTTCTGGTATTATTTTGTTCTGTTCTTATTTTTATTATTAGTTGTTATTGGGAATTTTTGTCAATTCCACTTACAAATGCCAACTTATTCAACAAATAGACTATTATTATTAAGTTGGTGCAAAAATAATGACGTAATAATGTCGTTTTTTGACGTCAAAAAACACGTCAAAAAACGACATTATTACGTCATTATTTTTGCACCAACCTAATATATGAACATTTGTTTCATGTAACCACTTTGTGTACATTTCCTTAGCTAGCTGTACTTTTGTCATGTGGAACACGCCTAACCATGTGTTAACTGTCGTCACAGAGAGTCATATTTTAATGATATTATTAGGTTGGTGCAAAAATAATGTCGTTTTCTCACATATGTTACTATGTGAGAAAACGACATTATTTTTGCACCAACCTAATATAACCTCATTTAACTTCCTGGTTTTTAGTAGATTAACTTAATTATTGTAAATCCCTGTCCTTCAGATGTTTGGTCATCTCATAACTTCTATATTCTGCCATGTGCTTCAAAGCATTTTATCCAAATCTTTACGTTTTCAGGTTCCTCTATGTACAACAGAGCTCTGTCAGGCAATGTCTTTTTGTTATGATGATCCAACTTAGTAGCTGTAGATATTCTATGTACACTGACTCAAAATTGCCCATGAGATATAGTTATAGCTCTCTTTATGCTAATTACCTATCACCTAAACCAATCCCATTACACACATCAACTTGGGTTTCTTATAAAAAATCCCTACAATTTTATTTTATTAATGGAAAATTTGAATTTATATTTCAATGAGACACAAGCTGTGTGGATGCACCACAATTTTGACTTGTAACATTTGAAATTAAAGAAATATAAGTAAAATAAAAAGAAATAACGAAATAGGAATTTGGATGAATCTTCAAAACCAATATTAGAAAAAATATAGCATCTTTGACATTTGGAAACATGCTACATTGGCATCCATTTTTATCTTCTTAAAAATGCAATATTACTTTTGAAATAGCTAATTAATTTCTTCTTCCCATTAAGGTTACAAATTTAAAATGGATGACAGAAATTTTCATTACATTAAGAATATGGACAATTCTCAATAACTAAAATGTTTTACCATTTAATAAATCGTTTGAATAGAAATTCTAGAATCGGTCAAATCAAAAGCATTGATTTAAAGAGAAAGCCTTGAAAGACTTACCTCCAATCGAATGATGGCAGTGGTCTGACTGTTGGTTACCTCCCTTTGTTTCAGGAGAGCATAATAATGTTTTCCAGAACAGAAAACAATGCGAGTTACTGCTTCAGGTTTCAGTGTTCCATCTCCAAAGACAGGCTGGAAAGTAGTACCAGGTGCCATGTCTGAAAGTTTGGCTGCAGCAGCCGAAAGACGCAGCAGAACTTTTGGGGCCACTACAATCAAGGGTTTACGATAATTGCGGACCATCTACAAAAAAACAAATAAAATTGTAATCATGAAAACCATATTCTGTTTAGAGATTAAGAATTTTTTCATGAATAATGAACAGATTTAATTTTAAAAAATTCTTTTTAATTACCAACTAATCCCTTTTTTGAAATTTGAAAATTTCTTTTTATTGTAAAAAAGAAAAAAAAAGTTAATTTTTGGAGCTATTTTTTTTATTACTTAAAAGGTATGCCAGTAATTTTATTGTGTCTCTGTCTCATTTCACTGTAGAAGAAAAAAAATTAACCTTATTAAACCATAATTTACTGCCCTATATGTGAATATTGATGAGGTTCACTATAGAAACATTGCCAGTCCATAACAATTGACTTAAATGCCTGCCCTAGATACAGTATTTTTCTTACAATTAGAACATAAATCCCCCCCCAAAAAATGAGGGGGGTAAAAAAAAAAAAAAAAAAAAAAAATCAAGTGCGGCATTCGCCAGCAGATTGACTCTTCTTCCTCACTCGCCTAAAGGAAATAGATTCTGAGACTATTTCTTTGCCACCACACACTGGGCACTTTTCAGTTGACAAAGTCAGTCACATCTATTTCATCTTCTTTTTTCCTGTCAATCCACTCGTCAAACTAGCAAATGTAATCTGCCCAAAGAAGAAAACGTCTTTTTTGTTGCTCTTAGCATCTCACTTTTTATGTCTCTTCAAGGAGGCCAGAATTTGTATATGTGCAAATCCTGTCTCGTAGAGATGAGACAAGCACTCATAAATTGCGCCTCCAAGAACGGCCATATTTTCTTTTCAAACACTTTGCATGCAAGACACTTCTGTGCTCATTTCGATCTCCGGGGTAAGTCATTTCTTTTGTCACAACACCTATTATTAGTACACCCCCACCCCCTGATCTCATGATCAAATATGATACAACCAGTGGGTGGTCTCTTGCATTGCGTGCTTCTTTGCAGGTGCATAGCCACAGGGTTTTCATCAGATGAGTCATCAAAAGAAGAGGTGTTGGCTGCATCTATGCTAGGCGCTGGCGTATCTGGCATTTTTCTGACAGTTATAACTCTTTCACTCTCTGAATACACATCAGAACAATCTATCAGAGGGCCTGGTCCAATCATAGGCCACAGATCTTTGACATGGCGTGGCATTCTGTCAATCAAGACATTCTGTGCGCTAATAACTCCGGTGACATGCCCAACCTTGTATTTCGTTGTACATTGCTGATGGCGGACCTTTACCCACACTTGATCACCTGTTTTGAAGACAGTCCGTCGTCAGTCAGATGCCAGTGCTGACATTCCCTTTCAGCCATATGTGATAGCAATGAATCATATTGGCTGGTGCTGTAGTATGGAATACATCATCCTTTGGAGTGATGTGCCAATACCCCACTTTTGATAGAGCACACTGTTTTCTGATGGATATCCTTTTCACAGTTGCATTTCATCGCTCGATGATGCTGTTGCCCAAGGGAATGTGTGCACAACAGAACCGGAGCTGGACTCCCTACTCGTTCAGGAAATTCTTAAACAAGCTTCTGCGAAAGGCAGTGTTGTTATCCGTCAAAATTTCAGCTGGCAGGTCCCACTTGCAAAACAGTGCTTTCAACAGGCTGATCACACTTACTGCATTCTGCTAGCGGAGAGATGTCACCAGATGGTAAACCAAGTGGGGCTGCAATCAATTAATGTCAAAAATGGGCTCCCTTATAATGGGTAATGTAGATCGCTACTTGGTGCCATGTCTCATCAACATCCAGAGCGCCCTCTGCCCAGTGCACAGGTGATGGGTTGATTGACTGACATTCCTCACGCTCACAGACGACAGTTCTCACAGTTGCCTTGGACACTGTAGGGTTAATCTGCTTTATGAAGTAGAGTGTCCGCCTCACACCAGGAAGGCCGCTCTGTTGGTGTATAGTTCTGATTTGGTCAAACCCAGCCGAGCTCACAAATGCAGTGTAAGTAGGCTGTATGGGTTCAGTGTTCCTCCTAATTGCATCACCCCACCTCTGAAGCACCCTCGTCAGTCAATCTGCTTTGTTTTAGCTAGATTTAAACAAGGTCACATCAATCAATAACACATATTCGTTTACCAGTTTCATCAGCATGTTGAGCCATTGTCGGATGAGCATCTCGCTTGCTGCCTTTGTTTGCACTCTGGCTTTCCCTGTGAGGGTGACACCCATTTATGGACACAAGCGGAATCTGTGAACAGGTGCAAGGTAGTTGCCTTCCAGAGGATTGCCAAATTCACTCCTTTAATAATAATGTTAATATGTTGGGGGTCCTTTTCTGGACGTAACTAACAGGTATCCTCTACCATGTTCCCACCACATTCTAATGACACACCAGTAGCAAGAGAGCTTGTGTTGACCCATACACCAAAGTCTTGACCATTGACACACCATTTGCCATGTGCTGGGTCCTCCTTGTACACTTTGGTGAAAACATCCTTGATCATGGTGTTGAGAGGGGCATCGTCAACTTTGTCGTCCCAACCAGCAGTAACCTTGGATGCTTTCTGCTTGATGAAGGTTATGGCCACACAAAGCCATCCATCCACAGCAAGATGTCCAACCAACTTGCTGCATATTGAAAATACATTGCATTGGGTGATGACGCAAGGCATATCTGGGATCCCGTTCCCTCTTTTCCAGTAGAGTGTGTGATGCAACCTCCAGACCTGTAGATCAAGCACTCATGCACCATCATTTAGCTTCTCCAGGTCCTTTGCTCCTGAGTCCAAAGCTGTCGAGATAATCCTTCACATGTGCTGCAGGCATGACATTCTCATCTGCGTATACGTCATCAATGTAGGCAGACGTTGCTTGTTGTATGCATTAGTCTTTCATTAAAATGATGTCAACAATTGTCTGCATGATGGATAGGACCACATTAAGTCCAAATCCCATACAGGTCAGACAATACCTCCATCTACTAATTAGCATGGTTTGATAGGGCCACAGTGATCTGTACACATGTACTTGAAGATATGCCTTTCGAAGATCTAATACCGACACGTTCGACCCTGCTCATTGCCACTCTCTCAACATTTGTGCACATACATCTGCACAAGCTGTGAATGCATCCACATGCTCATTCAATTCTTGATAGTCAAGCACATGTCTTACCTTTTCTTTATTCTGTTGGATGACTACTATCAGTGGGATCAGACCCTTTGGGGGCCCCAATTCCTCTTTTGGGTAAGGTACCAACCACCCATTACTGACCCATGTCTGTAACTCCCTATCATATTCTGCTCGAGCTCTAGCAGGAACGTTGTATTTGGAAACTCTGTTGCATAATTTCCCTGGTGGTTGATTACCAGACCACTTCCACAACACCATCCAGGATTTGGTATGTCGATCGAATTCTGCACTAAAATCTGGTTCTTCCAATTTTATTGTAGCACCCAAAGCGAGGGCTGCCTCAGAAAAATACATATAAGTCAACCATTCATCCATGCTTAGAATATTACTGCCGCATAAGGCCCTTGATAAAATTCAAAGAAAAATCAGCAACATTATTGGTTCTGATCTGACAGTTTGGCTTCAGTAACTTTCCTACTGCTATAAGTTTACCTCTCTGTGTCTTCTATAAGTACTTTAATGGTAATTGTTTGGATGAGCTCTTCGCTATGGTACCTAGAGTTTTTGAATTTAAGTGCAGCACTAGACTGGCATCAAGATCTCATCAATTTACAGTTGATCTGGCTAGATGTAGCTGTAAATTCTATGCTAACAGTTTCTTTTCTTGCACTTCTTGCTTGTGGAACTCCCTTCCGGCTCCATGCTTTCAAGCCAACTTTAATCTGCAAAAATTGTCAATTGCTATTTACTGTCCCGCTGATTACTCCTTCCTCTTCCTGGTCATTATTAATGGGTCTGTTCCTAATTCTTTAACACCCTTTAACCCTTTGTGGCTTTACTGCCTTGCATGGGATGAAACAGATTAAAAAAAAAAAACAAGTTTTCAATCCGATAGAATAATGAAACTGGTATGGTTGGTTGGGTTTTATGGCATATCAACCACTGTAGGTCATTTAAAGCCAAATTTAGTTATTTATATATATATATATATATATATATATATATATATATATATATTTGTTTGAATGAAAACAGACCACTTTAAGGTTCCATGTAATAAGTTATTTCACCACAACCCCTTTAACAGGGCTCTGGATCATCAGACTTTACTTCCAAAGGTTGAAATGAAAAATGAAAAGAAATTCACACGTTTTTGATGGACCTCATCAAGCATATGTAAAATTGAGGAAGTGAGGTGGGAGAGAAGATAAGATATGAGTGGGTTAGGTGTACCATTTCAATTCCTTATTCTTAACCCCACTGTGTGTCGGCTAGACGTTGCTTAAGCCTAACGCGTCTTGTCTCTAGATATCGATGGGTAAGGGATGAAGACCGACATTAAAGGAAGAAGCTACAGGAACCCTAATAAATTACATTCCACGAGGACAGGTTTCATTCAAATTCTTAGACGCTGTTAATTCGCGTTACTTTAAAGGGCATATTTGGGAGGTTAAGGTTTGATGTAAATCTAAATGTCTAAACAATCTACGAAGAATTTAATTTGAAGTACGTTGGAGTTTTGGGTATTTTCTATGAAACAGTCGATTGGAAAAACTCATAGACAGTACATTGAAAGAGTAATCCATTTTATATTTAGTAATCTTTTTTTCTAAACTTTTGTCTTATTGATTGTTAAGTTGACATCTATTCGTTTGATTTTTGTTCATTAAATAAACTCGTGATTGTTTTTAGGTACCCAATTATCAACGGTTATTCCAATTTAAATAATTTTATCATCAATAATGGGGTAGTATATTTCAATTTGAATTAAATTACCAATTTAAACTTTACCTCCATGCTATTTAAAACTCACTTCCAATTGGAGAATATTAGAGGAGAGATTTGGATAAAATGTCACTAGGAGAAAATTAGGTCCTTCTTTTACAATCTTTTATATATCCATACTCATATACACTTCTACACCCCTATCTATATCCACATACCTATATCTCACTATATACCTATAAGTTCTTATATACACCTGCACACACATCCACACCAAAAACTATATGTATATTCCCATATTTACACATATACACCTGCAGAGAAACACATACCCGCATACATATCTCCACATGCACTTATACTTACGTATATACATATATACACATAAAATCACCTGCTTATCCATATACATACATGTACATACACACATATACATTTACACACATATATATATATACACACATACACACACACACACATATCTATGCATACATACATACACACACATACATACATGCATATACATACATAATATGCAGCATATCTACATACACATATGCGTTAATCTGCACATACACATATATACACACGTACATAACTCTATCCTCATGTCCACCCATACACCCACTTATACCTGCATTCGAAGACTATATCAGTATTTAATTACATTATGGATACCCAAATCGTATAATTATCCATATCTTTACACATATATTACCCTCTCTCTCATATCTATGGCAAAACATATAGGTACCTATATGTTTTGCCAAAAAGGTGGGTTGAACCATATAATTTTCCTTTTCCTATTTTTGGGTTTAGTGGGTTTTTTATTTACTGACTTATCTATGTAATTTAGTGTCTGTTTAAAGTTACTTTTTAATAGGGCTTTATTGTATTCCGATTTATTCTGGTTAAAAATGGTTTTACTGGAGGAGAGTTTATTTATTCTTGCATTTACTGTATTTGGAATTTGTTTAATTATTGATTTATATTTAATATATATATATATATATATATATATATTAAATATATAGTACTAGCCTGGCAACAATATTTTTTTTCAAAAACGTATAGCTGGCAACATAATTTTTTTCAAAAACATATAGCTGGCAACATAATTTTTGGACGTAGTTTATTGCCATACCCAGGACGCAGATGCAGTTTATCGCCATACCCAGGACGTGGATATATGATGGGAAAAACTGGGAGTTCACTATTTGCCTATAGCTGGGACCCTAACTTGTGCTACCACCCTGGGTCAGGGTGAACCTGGGAACACCAGCAATTTAGACGTGGTTCCACGCTTCCTCTAAACCTCCTGATCAGAGGCCTTGCTGTTGGATGTAGCTTATCGTCTTGCCCAGGACATGAAACTGGTATGAAAACTAAGTAAATTTATTTCTCCTAAAAATCACCTGATTATTTTTCAACATAGTCATTGTTTATTTACTATACATTTTGTTCCAAACATTCTATCCAGTTTTTTTGATCCAATCGTGTACAGCAACTGGCTGAAAAATGTTGAACGTCTTTTCAATTTTTATGCTGGTGGGGTCCCAGATAAATTCTGAATGGACGATGTGCAACAAATGTGGATTCCAAGCATTTTACACTTTTTGTAGCCCTGAAATGGCAGCCTTGCATTGTCAAAAAGAAAAACAAGAGAGTTTTCATTTCAGGCCTTATTCTGAAGATATATGAAGATGTGAATGTTGACAAGGTTACCATATGCCTGTTAATTTCAATTCACACAAAATCTTCTAGTACCAAGAATTCTACTAGTGACTGCAACTTTATATTTAATTTGGTTCATTAGTTAGGAGTATTATTAATCAATGCTATCAAAAACATGTTTGAAGATGACTTTACATACTACTAAATACATTTTCAAACATGTTTTTTCTCTCCACTATTAGGATATCTACTAACTGCCCCATAGTCAGATGTGGCACAAGGCCTAATTTAATGTGGGCTATCCGAGCCCGTAACCTTGACCAAAAATTCCCTGTATAAAACGAGGTTGTGTAGCTGTTTCCAGAGACAAGACACTGCCTTTGAACATAGCCTTGTCTGTGAATCCTCTCTGCCCCTCCAGGCAGAGAGTTTGACCAGCAGAGCTGGAGACGAATCTCCAACTCTAGACTCCACTATTAGTGATGCCATATGGTAGGAGAGGATGCTTATCAATTAATTGTTGCATAATTTTAATTTTAAGATATGTATAGAAATTGATGAATAAATGAAAAGAAAAACAAATACTGAAAGTTTGGCTGCAGTAGCTGAAAAAAAGGAACAGAAATTGTAATCATAAAAATCATTTTTTTTCTTTAAAGATTAAAAATTTTTTTAAATGAAGATTTAATTTTTTTTCTTTTTTTTAACTGCAAGTACAAAATACTTTTTTTGAAATTTGAAAATTTCTTTTCATTGTAAAAAAAAAAAAAAAAATTCAATTTTTGGAATGTTTTTTTTTATTTTTTTTACTTAAAATGTATGCCAGTAATTTATAAGTATTTGTAGGTGTTTAATATGTGTTCAATATGGCCAGAGATAGAAATAAGAAGAAAATCTTACAAATTGTTTTTCATCAATTTAAAGTGAGGAAGTTTTTCTTTTATGATCATGGAAAAAAACATTTAACTTTTTGTCTCAGACAGACCCACATATATTTTGATAATAAAAATTGCAGGACTGATGCTTGAGGCATTTAATACGAAGGTAAAAAAAAAAAAAATTCCAAGTGGTGTTTCAGGATAGAAATCCTACTGGCTTGGGTGTGAGAGTGAAGAATACTGACCTGTCGTCGTAGTAGGTGAAAATACTGAGCTGCTGTGGTTGGATTGACAATTTCCATATTGACATCATCCCCATCCACTCCATCTTCACGGCTGTCACAAAGCTGAACCAAAAGATAATCAGAAAACAAGTCATAAATGATAACATTTATGTGAAATTATTGCATGAGCAATTTCTTATGCTGAGGCTAGTGCAGTGGAATCTTGTAAGAGATGCTTTAGCAATTTAAAATTCATTCTATGAATTTTATGACACCATCCTGACCCAAAACATAATGGTTGCACTAGTACTAAAATGGGGGATCAATTTTATATTGTTATTTAGTAATAAACTGATCCCTACAGAAATGCTACATTTTAATATAACTAGTACTATTGCTCTTATGTAAAATAAATTCTTATGCTAGCAATCTTGTATGCTGACCCCAGCTGCACCTGTCCAAGGCTAATGTAGTGGAACCTTGTAGAAGATGGTTTAGCAATTGTAAAATTCATAGTGAATTTTATCAGGAGTGCCATCATTTTCATCCAAACAAAATAGAAATTAGGTTTTAATTAATTTTTTTTATTTATTTGTAGTTTAAATATGCCACACACACACACATATATATATATATATATATATATATATATATATATATATGTATGTATGTATAATATATATATATATATATATATGAGTCTAGCTCAATGATTGGCCAATAATAATCTTATAATTATTTCAATGCAAATAACTTAGCATTGCCACCTGTGTAGGTCTACCTTTTTCAAACTGCCATTTTGTTTACTGATTTTTATTTCTACACAAATTCTTTACAAATAGACAAAATACTTCTTTTGGTAAAGGGAAAAATTTGATTAAACAACAAATTCTGAAATTTTTTATATGAAATTTGTTTGAAAAAATTTTGCCCACCATTTTTTTTACCCTTTCATTTGACTTTTAAATGTAAAGATTTGAAAAAACAAACAAAAAGATCCTCGTACTTGTAAAAATCTTTCCATCCTGCAAGAAGAATGCTCAGGCCCAGCACCATCAAATCCATGTGGCAATAACATCACAATTCCACTCTGAAGTAGCCATTTTGCTAGAAAACAAGAGATTTGATGAAAAACAATAATTTTAGAGCTCTATCCCATTCATAAGACTTGCTTAATTCTTGACCATAGACAATTCCTTTCTGCCAGATTTTCAATGAACAATAAATAGCATGCATGATAAATCAATTTTAACAAAATCAATTTTAGAATTCTAGATTAAAAAACAAATCATCAATGGATAAGTACTGAAGAAGTAACAATTCCATATAATTATGATGAGGATTTCTGATGCAGTGCATTGGTTAATGAGCTGCTCACAGAAGCTACTTTTATTGTAGTGAATTTGATCTTCACTAGGTGTTCCTCCTTGAATATGTTTTGTGCCAGGCTAAGTTAAATTTAGTAAATATCAGCTTAGTGCCATGATGCCTAATGTTTTACCCATTTCAAAGTGCATCATTGAAGCAATTTACATGCAACAGTAGGTCAAAAGCTGCCACAATGATGAGAGCTGCCATGACGACAGCCAGGGACCAGGGTAGGAGCTGCCACAATGATGACAGCCAGGGACCAGGGTAGGAGCTGCCACAATGATAGCCAGGAACCAGGGCAAGATCTCCGATAACACACAGAGCTCAATAATTTACACTAAATTTTCCCTTCAATGTTATTTATTTCTGGATATGAAGCACCCAGTAAGAATCCCCTGCAAAGAGAGCATCCAGTAAGATTACAATAGTAATGAAAGCTTAGGGTTTTTTTTTTAAATATTTGATTTACACTAAATTTTCCCTTCAATGTTATTTATTTCTGGATATGAAGCACCCAGTAAGAATCCCCTGCAAAGAGAGCATCCAGTAAGATTACAATAGTAATGAAAGCTTAGGGTTTTTTTTTTAAATATTTGATTATCTTAGTAAGATAATCAAATATTTACTAAGCTTAGTCTGACAAAAGGCTAAAAGTTATAGGGTACCCAGTGTAGGTTTAACTAACAAATTTGTCTTATTGAAGATTGATATTTAAAGATATTTACTAATCTTAGTTTGATTTGACATAAGGGTATAAAAATAAGGCAACATTACAACTACAACTAATCAGTTTAGCAAGATTAGCTTACAATTCATTACTATATCAGGGGTATATAGAGAAATCAGTTGAGGAATACTGACACTACACAATCTTCCAAGTAGTAAGGGCCTGTTTGTCTTGAAAAAAATCAGCATTTAAAATCTTGGTTTTTACTTGCGTTTTGATCATCAACCCAAATGCTAGTGGAAAATACACTACTTCCTCAACTATAAAGCAGGTCCTAAACTAACCTAAGTCTGGTACAAGGTAAAAAAATATGGAGCACCCAGTAAGACTCCTTGAAAGTAAAAATTACAATAGTAATGAAAGCTTAGGGTTATTTTTAATATTTGATTATCTTAGTAAGATAATTAAATATTTACTAAGCTTAGTCTGACAAAAGGCTAAAAGTCATAGGTTACCCAGTGTAGGTTTAACTAACTTTAAGAGTAACGGCCTGCTAAATATATACAGGGGTTGATATGTTGCTAAACAAAATCAGCCAAATCTGCAAAATAAGCTTGTTAACCATTGACAAGGCAACAAAATCACTGGCATCAACTAGAGTTTCATTTTGGCACAGAAAAAAGAAGCATCTTTGGTTAATTCAAGTAATGTAAAGAAAAATTTAAGAGAGACAGAATAATAACTGTGAGAAGACATTTGCGTAGTTCATAGGCATATTTTTTGTTGGTTTATTTTGCAGTTGAACAAACAAACTATAACTTGTATTTTGCTTACAATAACAATCTTGTATCAAAGATTATTTTTAAACACATTTCAGCTTGTTTATTCTCATTTGAGCTTTTCTGGATAAATTGAAAGCTACCAATGTTAAAGTAATAAGCAACAGAGATTCTCCTTACAATATCAGAAAAATCTTGCAACAGTAAAATCCAGTTCAACTAAATTGGAATAATCCACTTGTAGGTGAGGGTGGGCAGCTTCCATAATTCTGCTAAGAGAAAGTTTACTTACACCTTCACATTTAAAAAAAATTTTTTTTTTAATTATTAAGCCCCCAAAAATGAAATCTTGTAATGTGCCATTTTAGGAGAAAACTTCTTAATCTTAAAAAGGGACACTCCATACATAGTAAGGCAATCTATCAACTGTTTCCTGCTTTCACATCCCAGAAACTTCATGATCTGCCCATTCTGAATTCTTTCTTGCCACTAATTTCAATCCAATCATTTTTCTCTGACAGATTTTAATGACTTCTCTACCTTAAAGAGCAGTCTGCAGTTGGTGACACAAATCAGGTTTTACCTGTTATCAATTCAGAAAACTGTGCTGAAATGAAAATTGCAAGAAATAGAAAGTTCATAAAGTCATCTGAAATATAATAAAAAATAAAAAAGTCAGGATACTAATCTGAAAAAAAAAAAAAAATCATTGAATGAAACCAATTTGACAAAAATGGCAAAAGATTTTTTTTCTTAGTTTTAACATTTTTAAAACTAAGAAAAAAAATCTTTTGCCATTTTTGTCAAATTAGTTAGTAAAGAGAAAGTATGAAATTTGTGGTGTGAAGACAGAAATAAACAAGACAGTCAAACACCAAATGACAAAAAAATGCTTTCTGTGTCAGAAGATTCATGCATCCTTCTGGTTAATAAATTAATGCTTTGAAAATAAATATTTTACATTTTACAACCAACAGATTGCGTTCCCACCAACAATAAAAAATATGTTTTGTGGTCACTTTGAAGGATATATAAGCAAAGTTTCTATACCAGACAAACCAGTAAAAAGGAACAGCAACACATGGCAATAGTTCACAACACACACGGTTTTAAAGAAATTCTCTTACTCATTCACCCATCTTCCTCACTTTCTTACTTGTCTTTTCTTTCTCACACATACACACGAAGAAATCACATTTCTTTTCATCTTAACAAAAAAATTACAAAACAAGGATGGTTAGAACTTTAGCACTTACACATGCTAAGAAAAATTTAGTTGTAAAAACATGAAAATAAAAATATTATATATTTTTAAATTTAAACACCTTTCTCGTCTTTTTATTTGTTGTGGGTTTTTTTTTTTAAGCTTTTCACCCCAAGCAAGGCGGGAAGCCACTAGGATGCAAGGGGTTACAGAAGATTTGGAGCAAGATCAGTTAGGAGTGATAGAGGAAAGGATGAGGAGAAGGGTAGTGGATAGATCAAGACAACTGGAGATTCGATTGACATTACATTTGAATAGATGGAGATTATAGCTCTCAGGGAAACTGGAATAGGGAAGGGAGTTCCACAGGCGAGAGGTGTGAGACATGAAGCTATTGGAGTAGAAAAGACGGCTACATTTAGTAGTTTCGACAGTGAAAGGGTGACAGCGGGATGCCAGCCTTGTAGGGCGCTTGAATTCATGAAGTCTGGGAACCAGCGAATGCAGCTCCTTGGAGCAATTACCATGAGAGTATTTGTAAAAAAGACAGAGAGAGGCGACAACGTGTCTGTGAGAGAGCGACTGTAGACGAGATGCCAGAACAGGGCCAATTATATTGCATATTCGCTCTCTGGAGCTTATTCAAGAACCCTGAGGTAAACAGAAGGGGCTCCAGACCATATATGGCAGCAATACTCCATGCAAGAGTGAATTGTTGATTTGTAGATCTTAAGGATCGATTCTGGGGAGAAAAATTTCCTGGCGCGGCACAGGGAGCCAACTTTCCTTGCAGTGGACGAAGCAATTGACTCAATGTATTTGTTCCATCTCAGGTCAGCAGTCAATGTGAGACCGAGCAGCTGCAGAGAGGTGCTCTTGAGAAGTTCAGTGGCAGACATTCTAATGGAGGGCAAGAAAGGATCTTTGTGGTGATCAATAGAGAGCAGTTTTGTTCTTGAGGCATTAAAGTTGACTAGTCAATTCCTGCCCCAGTTCACAACTGATTGGAGGTCCTTTTTGAGATGCACGGCCAGGTTAGTTTTGTCAGTGACACTCAATTTGTTTTTGAGGCAGGTGTCATCCGCATAGATGCCAACTTGGGAATTTATGGCGTCAGGAAGGTCATTTATGTAGATAAGGAATAGAGTTGGGCCTAGGATGGAGCCTTGAGGAACACCTGCGTTCATGGGATAGGAACTGGAGGAGAATCCGTTGAGAACGACCTTCAATTCACAGTTTGACAGGAATGATTGTATTAGGTCAAACAATCGACCCATAATGCCATAACCCTGGAGCTTGCAAAGAAGGCCAGCATGCCAAACCCTATCAAACGCTTTGGAGATGTCTAGGGCCACGGCAAGAGCTTCCCCGTTATTTTGAAGAGCTTGGTAGACAGTTTCAGTGATGGCCGTAAGCACATCAGCTGTAGATCGGGCAAAGCGGAAGCCATATTGCTTGTCTGAGAGCAGATCATAGGATGTAAGGTGGTTAACCACTTTGGTTTTGATTAGGGCTTCGAAGACTTTGCTGAAGAGGGGTAGGAGATTGATAGGACGGTAATTAGAAGGGTCAGAGGGGTTGCCAGAGTTCTTGAAGACAGGAACAATCGAAGAGGACTTCCAGCAGTCAGGAAAACAAGATTCCTTGAGGCAGTAGTTATATAGTTTAGAGAGGGCGGCACCAGTTCAGGCGCACATTTCTTCAGGACAATGGCTGGCATCCCATCCCCACCACTAGCCTTGTTGAGGTCTAAATTGGAGATAACGCCCAATACCAAAGGTGGGGTTATGTGTAACCCACTCAATAGGGCCTCAGTTCTAAGAGGGAAGTTGGGTATGGGTACACCAGAAGAGTCGAGCGTTGAGTTGAATAAAAATTTCCAAGCAAAGCATTCAGCCTTATTGGCAGAGGAGGTTAGGACTTCGAACTGGTTGAATAAAGGAGGTATAGAGGGTTTGCAATTGTTTAATACGCTCTTGCAGAGACGCCAATAATCTTTGGAGACAAATTTGCGAGATGCAATACGCTCCTTCATCCAAGCAGCAAATAGTGACTTAGCATCGTTGAGGACACGCTTACACTCATTACTGGCAGAGGCAAAAGACGTCTATTGCAGTCAGACATGTCGCTACGGAATAGGTGGAAGTAGTGGTTCCTATGGGCAATGGTGGCTGAGCAAGCAGCGGAGAACCAAGGGGAGGAGCGCGACTTGACCCTATATTTCCTTGAGGGGATGAAAGCGTCGATTCCAGCTTTAACCCAGGATGAGACCTCAGAAGCACATTCTTGGATGGGGAGCATAAAGACTCCATCCCAGGGGACATCACGGAGGAAATCACGGAACGAGTCCCAGTCAGCTCGTTGATAGTACAACAAAGTTCTAATGGTAGGAGGTTCTTTGCAGGGGGTGGAGTTGAAGGAGATGTTAATAGATACTACAGCATGATCTGAGTTACCAAGAGGGCAGAGTTGCATGGCACTACAAGACTCGGGGATGGGTGTAAAACACAGATCCAGAAGAGAGGCCTTACCTTCTCGGTTGAACGAGTGGGGAAGTTAACTATCTGCGTGAGGGATTGAGAAACTGAAAAATTAAGTGTTTGAATGCCTGCGTGGTCAGTAGTAGCATCCTTAAGCCACTTGGTATGATGGGCGTTAAAGTCGCCAAACACAAATATATGAGCAAACGGGTGGTGGGAGAGAGCCTTGTCTATGCTGTCCGAAATGCTATTGAGTATCCCACAGTCTTGAGAGGATGGAGAGCAGTAAAGGAAGAAGAGATAGCTTACTGCATTGAGAAGAGATAGACGAAAACACATGTATGACTGGTCTGGCGATTCGAGAGACAACTCTCTGGCCAGAGGGAGATGGTCCTTGACGTAGACACCAAGGCCCTGCAGATTCAAATCTGCAATGAGTTGTCATTCATTCAAGCTTACATCTTTGGTTTTTGGTCCCCACTGAGTGCCTCATAACAAAATTATGAGATACTTAGTTTTAGAAGAAAAAAAAAGTAGCTCACAAAGTGCCCTTAATATTTATGTGTGAGCCCGGTTCATGTGAATACATCTTTCAAGGAGCACTTCCTTGTTGCACCAAAAGAAAAAAGTCAATTGGCAATTTTTTTTGTCATTACTTGCACATTTGTGTAGAATCCATGTTAAACCAATCTTGTATGTATTTGCTCTTGTGAAGGAAGTAAGGTCAAATAAATATAGATTCATAATTAAAGACAGATGGACAATATTCTTTCATTTTTTCCATTTAATGTAATAAAACAAAGAGTAAATGTAAATAATAAATAGAAAGGTAAAAATTTTCTATAAGATGCACCAGCATATAAGACATATGATCTGAATTTAGCATGAAACATATAGGACAAATAAAATTGAGGGAAATGAATCACATGAAGAGAGATTCATAGATCACAAGTCTGACCCTTAATTGTGTAGATTGCAGACTCTATAGAACACAATGAAAGTCAGATTTGACACCTAGGAATCTGAGTGTAGAATCTTTTTAAAGTCATATTTTGAAACAAAACGTTCATCTTATAGCCAAAAGATATATTAAAATTTGCCTTATTTATAAGATTGTTCAGCATCAGTGATAGACTGTTTATAGATGTAGTGTGGACACCTTCACCTAAAGATTACAATCACCCATCTCTTTTTGATGCCTCTCTCTCTCTCTCATATATATATATATATATATATATATATATAGGGTGATTGAAAAGTAACTCCCTATTTTGCATACGAGTGGCCAGCCAGGATTCCTGACTTAGCACCCTGAGACTTTTTTTCTTTGGGGTTGGTTAAAGGAGCAACTCTACCAAACCATGACTTTGGAAGAACTTGAAGGGTGAATACAAGAAGTTATGTTTTCCATTCCACAAAAGTTCCTGGTGAAATCAGTTGACACAATTCCTGGGCTGGTAGCAAAATCTGGTGCCCACGTCATATTTTAAATAAAGCCTCATACTAAACACTTTCCTTTCATATCCATTTCTTGTAAAAATTATAGTTAATAAATAAATTATAAGATTTTTAAAAGGGGGAGTTACTTTTCAATCAGTCAGTCAGTTATGTGCCATGCATAATACATGCTTAGGTGATCATGTATCTTTTCGATACATGACTGATGAGGCAGATTTTTTCACACAGTAGGTTGCCATTTCTTTCTGTGCTAGACCAGTTGCCATCTAAAGCTATAGAATCAAGTCTGTCTTGCTATTAACCCACAGCTGGGGGGGGGGAGAAGAAGAGGATTCATACCTTTCCCAAGGGTATTATTAGGTTGGTGCAAAAATAATGACGTAATAATGTTGTTTTTTGACGTTATTACGTCATTATTTTTGCACCAGCCTAATAGCTCGTAAGTGATTGTAATAGATTTGACTGGAATTTGAATTTGGCTCTCCAATTACTCAATCCAAGCTGCTATCCATTATTCTTCCGTGCCTCTGTTACTTTTCAGTCAGCATATATATATATATATATATATATATATATATATATATATATGGTTGTATTATTGCTCCTAATGGTAACCTCAGGCAGTGTGAAATTTGAGCTGTTCCTTCTACCCACCCTGCTTTGACTTTGAGAGAGGAAACACACTTTTCCTATCACTCCGACAGCCACAAGGCATATAAATAGTTCAGAGACATCAACTGAAGATTGTGTTGAACTGTCATTAACTATCTTTCTTTCTTTACTCTTTTGCAGCACGTCTTGTTAAGACAATTATTAATTATTGTTTGTTTAAATTTCATGTGCTCTTATTTCTACCAGACTCATTTGTCCACCAAAACATTGCAAAAATATTAATTCTTTCCGTTTCGCAACTATATATATATATATATATATATATATATATATAATAAAAAAAGGCTTAAACATTAATATTCCATGGTTATAATTTATTACATTGGAATCGTAATCACAATCAATTCATCAGTCCTCCAAATTCAAAAAGAAATCGGAAAATATAACTCCGGGTATAAAAAAACAAAATTTTAGCGAGAGTGTATGTGTGGGAGTGGGAAACAAGTGTGAGAAAGAAATGGTATGAAAGCTCTAGAGAGGGGGTGCAACAGAAGAAATTTGAATTTGTAGGCCTGATGAATTGGATTGTGATTACGATTCCAATGTAATAAATTTTAACCATGGAATATTAGTGTTTGAGCCTTTTTTATTATATTATTACTCTGTCCTGGACATGGAGTTCTACCTGGATTCTATCCTCTTGGAATTTTATATATATATATATATATATATATATATATATAATAATAATAAAAATAATGGACTCTCCTGTCGGTTTCAACGTATGAGGATCTGACAGCTTATTGATTCAGTTATGAAAGTTTGTGCGATAATCTTAAGTGGCATTTAAGACCCGCTAGTGATTTACAAAGGAGGCCACATATAGAGCAAGTGTGAGGATTGTGAGATGAGATCACCGTTAGTTTGGCTGACCTTTTAGATCTTGCTCTCGTTTCTTGAAGATGATTCAGACAAGCAGATTGAAAATTGCTGAGTCCACTAAAACAAGTTGATCCTTATTCTACCCGCTCCAAGGCTAAGCACTCAAGGGTGTTATGTGGTATATTGACTGCTGACAAGTTGCTTTTCAGCTTGTCTTTGTATCTTAGCCATGGGCGTCCTACATTCCTGTAGCCCTGATCTAACTGGCTGTACATTAGGATCTATATATATATATATATATATATATATATATATATATATATATATATATATATGTGTGTGTGTGTATCCTGACCACTAATATTATATATATGAAATTTTTTCTATTATTTTAGTAAGAAACTGATCCTTCATCATTTTGTGTTGTAGTTAAAGAATTTTAAAGAACTTGCTCATGTCACATGATTTCATTTGAAAGGAACATGTTACATTCTCATTTTATGAAATCCTGGGCAATGCTGTGTCATTCTTCTCATGTATCTGTACATACTAAAAATCATACTCTAAGCATCAAGTTCTGTATACTTACTTTCTCCACTGGTCACATATGTGTCAATGATTGGCTGAGCACCATTAAAGAAATCTCCAAACTGGGCTTCCCAAATAACCAAGTTTTTTGGGTTCTCCAAACTCATGCCATATTCAAAGCCAAGAACAGCTTCCTCAGACAAAACACTGTTAGCCACCTACAAAGGCAATAAAATTCAATATTGGTCAACTTCATTTTAGTATTTACACACACACACAGTATTGTCTAAAATTCTGAGACAAAATATTATTTATTATGCAAATGAAGTGACATTTTTTTTAAATAAGAGCAGATCTAGTGTAGAAATAAGTGAAAGAATGAACAGTGAAATTAGGAATGAGTGATTTGTTTTTCCAGATACAAATCCAACTATTTAACACATGGTGTGTAGGGGGGAAGATGAGTGATTCGTATCTTTTCCAAGGGTATTTGAGCATAATAGAATGTAACAAACCCCACTGGAATAGTAGAGTCAATAAATAATAGATTTATTTATCTCAATTTCATTGGTTGAATACATAAGATTTAGAATTACGTATTATCTTGATGTTTGATTTTTTTTTTCAAACTATTTGCTTCTTTGTTTTGAAAGTTCATGTCTTCTTTTATTCAAATATTCTATAATCATAAAAAATATCAATAGTTTCAAGAACATTAACAAACTAAAAAAATAAACACAAAATATGGCTAATTCCACCAGTTAAATAGTAACATGAATTCAAAGATAATTTTACATTTAACTAAAAAAGAAAAATGTAACTAAAGCAGTAAAACATTTTTAAAAAAAACTACAGTATTAAAAAAAAAATTCAGTTTGTTAAAAAATATCGTAGTGTAAATAAAATAATTTTGAAATCAATGGCTGTCTGAAATGTAAGAAAATTCAAAGAAATGTTTAGTCTTCACCGATGTTAACAGATGAAAATATTAAATGAAAAAGAATATAAGTGACTCATTGTAATTGTTCAAGCAACCGACATGGTTATTATATAAAACAAAGGGAAGCAAAGCAAAATCATAAATCAAAAGAAATGAATACAAAATGCAAGCCAGGTCTACCATGGTAATCAAATAGTTTACCAAAAAGGTAAATTTAAATAATCCACATGTTATCAGAGTGACTTAAACAAATGAAATGTGCAGGAGTCTTTTCTCCCTCATTATATATATATATATATATATATATATATATATATATATATATATATATATATAAAGGGTGTTCCAATAGCTGGGACTGATTTTAAACTTAATTCACATTTAAAATTGGTCCAAGTTATTGGAACACCTTTATATATATATATATATATATATATATATATATATATATATATATATATAGGTAACTACACTTGTCTCGGAAAACCTTCAGTTTCTTGATTTGCTAATGGTCAAATCATTCTCGAAGGAAAAAAAGGTTTTAAAAAAAGAAAGAGCTAGGAACATGAATGTCTGTCGAAAATAATTGTACAGCATACAGGTCCAAAGTCCAAAGAAAAAACCAAGACACGAGTAATCAACTAACTGAAAAAGTGCTCAATACAAAGTGGAGCAGACCCAGTCAAACTAGAGAGCCAGACAAACCTACCAAGGTTTCACCTAAGTGGATCGTCGGGGAAAGCTGGCTTTCCCCGATGATCCGCATAGGTGAAACCTTGGTAGGTTTGTCTGGCTATCTAGGTTTGACTATATATATATATATATAGACGAAATGTTATGATGATGAAGGTAAAATCAATCAGCTAAGTGAAAAATTTTACTCACATTAATCATATATATATATATATATATATATATATATATATATATGTGTGTGTGTGTGTGTGTGTGTGTGTGTGTACATGTGTGTAAAAAGATAAAAATTGACTTTTATGGTATGCTATATTATTAGGTTATCCCAAAAGTTCGTAAACACTTGTGAAAAATTGAATTTTTATGGAACACAATCCAGCACAATCGAGACAAGCGATGGGTTCAGAAAGGGCAAGTGACACCGTCGGTTCCAAAACAAGATCGATTCATCAGGAAAGTCATGTTGTGCGTTTGGTGGAACTTTGAAGAAATCGTGCATTTTGAGTTGGTTCCGAATGGTCGTGCCATCAGTGCCGAACTTTACTGTCAGAAACTGGTGCAGGTCTACAAAAAGTTGAAGCAAAAGTACCCGGCTCTGATCAACCGAAAGCACGCTTTGATGCAGCAGGACAATGCCAAGCCACACACCGCCAGGAAGACCAAAGACAAGTTTGAAGAGCTGGACGGCGTTGAGGTTCTGCCACATCCAGCCTACAGTCCTGACTGTGCTCCATCAGATTACGGCCTCTTCCGCTCAATGCAACACTTTCTGAAGGGCCGCCGATTCAACTCGTTTGATGAAGTCGAGGAAGCGTGTCAAGAATTCTTTGATTCGAAGCCGGCTGAATGGTATTTTCACCAGATCTGAAAGCTTGCAGATCGATGGCAGAAAATCTTGGAAAATGATGGTCTTTATTTTGAGGAATAATTTTTGTTGTTTTTGTTATTACTTGGCGAGTAAGATTTCAATTTTTTGCAAGTGTTTACGAACTTTTGGGACAACCTAATATTTATACATTAAAACTTTAAAAAAATCTCTGTACTTAATTTAACATATAAACTTAACAAGGACAAAAAAAATCCCGTTCCTCAATGTAGTGATAGACAGTAATAATAATAATAATACATTTAATACCTCTCCTTATAAAAAACCAACTAGTATAAACACATATACTCTCAACTATAAAAGTGAATGTCCTTTCTATTACAAAATAGCTATTATACAAAACTTAATAAACCGTGCAAAATCAAATTCTTCACCAAAAATTATTTTCTTCACTGAATTAAAAAATATTAAACAAACCCTCATTTTAATGACTTCCCTAATTACATTGTTGATGAACAAATTAAACAAGATTTTAGAAATATTAACATAACTAAAAACGAATACAGTACATCATCAAATAACTGTATCATAATCAAATGTACTCCAACTATAAACAGGAAAAAAAAAAATTCTAAAAAAAACCTCCTAAACACTAATATATCCCCCACTGATCCAAGTCAAAAAATAAAATTAATTATATAATATACTGAATTTAATACAACCAGCCTAATTGTCCTAAACAATTCTTCTCTGCCAACTAACATCTTGCAAAAGGCCAACATTGTATATAAATTTAAATGTCCTTTAGGAGAGTGTATCTCTAATAAAAATGTCGATACATACGTTGGCTTTAACATGATGATGCTAACAAAAAGGCTTGCATTTCATTTGGCTGAGCATAGTTCAATAATTCAGCATTTAAAGGAATACTCTTGTCCACACTCACAGATTAGACAGATATTAGTTGAAAATACATCTATATTACATAAAAACAATAATATGCAAAAACTAAAAATCCTTGAAGCCTTTTATATGAGAGAATTAAAGCCCAAAATAAATAAAGTCAACTATGAGTATAACAAAAAACGTCCTAAAATGCTTATGAAAAAAAATTATATATGTATGAGCAAAAATGGAAAAATTACTTCCCTTGTACTGGGGAGGGGAAACATGTGAATTTTGAAATTGAGAATGCTGCATAAGCAGTAAAAACGAACAGTTGAAATGTTTTGAACTTACAAAAACACATACCTACTCACAGGCAACTTAACCCCTTGAGATTGAGAGACTTGGGAAAATAAAAACGATTTGAAAGAAAATTTTGGTATTTTTCTTAATTTTCTAAGGCTATCAAGAAATTCATCAGTGAACTCAAAAGGATCACAATGAAAACTAATCAACATGTCTAAATTATTCAACCAAGTCTGTTTGAATGAAAATAGGCTGCCTAAATATACACTATATATATATATAAATTATTTAACCAAATCTGTTTGAATAAAATATACACTATATATATATATATATATATATATATATATATATATAGTGTATATTTTATTCAAAGAGATTTGGTTAAATAATTTATATATATATATATATATATATATATATAGTGTATATTTAGGCAGCCTATTTTCATTCAAACAGACTTGGTTAAATAATTTAGATATATGTTGATTAGTTTTCATTGTGATCCTTTTGAGTTCACTGATGAATTTCTTATGGGAATACTTAAAGCCATATATATATATATATATATATATATATATATATGGCTTTAAGTATTCCCATAATTTGTGTAACATACATCCACATGAAAGATTATAAATTAAAAAAAAAAAAAAAAAAGGGTAGTATATCAAAGCTAATTTCAATAGCAATACAGTGAAGCATGTTATTTTCCTGCTCAACTTCAGAGCAAGAGTTTCAAATCTAAACAAACAAATCTATTTGTTTTGCCATGACAGTAAACCATGTAATAAGCAAAAAAAAAAAAAAAAAAAAAAAATATTCCAATTTTTTTTCTTTATAAGTTTAGATATTAACTAATATCCCGGGTAGAATTTACTCTCAACAAATATTTTAAAATTTTCATTCACTCTGATGGTTATATTAATAATACAAATGATTTCCGAATGAAAACCACAATTAAATTTTCAGCTGTTCATCTTGTTGCCCAATGAACTTACTGTTACTTAACTACATCTTGCAGTCATTTTCTGCATTAAAAAAGTAAATAGTTTTGGTAATGGGGCAAATTGATCAAATCATTTTCTTTTTTTGTTTTTTTACATAAAATTTATTTGAGTAACCGTTATGGGAACTTACCCATAATAATAATGGACTATTCCTGACATTATAAATACTGCGCCTCTCAAGAGGTATGAGGATGTCGTAAGACGAGGAGATATAATTGAGAGCATATTGTAAGGACATTGGAATAGTGATACTTGTCGAGACAACATAGTTCACACTAACCAAATCTGATAGTCATTACTAATACTTCTACTTCTTTGTATTATATTTCTGTTGTAATATATCTTTGTATTCCATACCTGTGTTTGTGTTATTCTTTCATTGGTTCTAACCTTGGTCCATCACCGTGGTACAAGGAACTTGGACCATAACAGTAACTTTTTGGCAAATGATGCAAACATTACTGACAGAAGGTTTTTATACAAATGGAATTGAAAACTCTTTAAAAGGAAGTTTTTTTTTCATTTTTTAGGTTCCATTGAATTTGTATATTTTGCAATATTTTGTGTATTTGTTTAAGAAAAAAAGAAAGTTTATCTTTATTTTTAATTTCATAAATTAAACATTTCATAAGATAAAATTGTTAAAAAAAGAAATGCTAAGAAAGTCTATAAGAAAATCTCTACATTTTAAGAATCAATAATGAAGAAGGCTGGAGAATGAACCAGCTGAAATAGAAATGTATTACGTACCTCAAATTTTCCAGTTTGTGATGGGACCATATGATTTAAAGGGATTATTATATCATCTGTAGTTTGATCTACAATCATTGCATGTCTGTGACTGAAAGTGCCACGACCAACATCCTGCCCACTGATACGCACATTGAAACCTGGCAAGTTAAAAAAAACAATAATATGGTAGTAGTTATAGTCTCAGCTGGTAAGTCTAAGATCTTTAAATACAATATTGTTTCCAGGACAAGAAATTAATGTTCTGATTAAACACACACTACAAAAGAATTAATAGATTCATATTTAATCTGACATTTTTATTACTTCAAACATTATTTTTAGTGGATACTCGTGTTTGAAATAGATGCTCTGTTTGTTTTTTTTTAATTATTAAACAGTGTGTATTACATCTACTGGTGTGTGCATTTGAGAAAACTTACTAAAGAGAATGTAGGAGAAACCACTGTCTGATTTAGCATGCTTTAGACAGCTCAGCCAAGAAGAGCGTCATAGTCCAGCAAGGTTCCATTTGTCTTTTTAAGTAATGCACATGTCCCCAATCGGATTTTTCTCAAAAGCTATATTTTCTAAGTTTTGTATCCCAAATGTAAACAAAACAATTTCTAAAGAATTAATGGATTCATTTTTAATCCAACATTTTTTTATTATTTCAATTGCTATTTTTAGTGCATACCCATATTTGAAATAAATTTTTTTTTTTTTTTTTTTAATTATTAAACAATATGTATACCATCTACTGGCATGTATGCCTGAGAAAACTTAAAAAAAAAAAAAAAATAGAGTGTGTTCTGGCAGGGTTTGAACCTGCATTCCCACTTTTGTAGGAGAAATCACTGTCTGATCAGGTGTGCTTTAGTCTGCCCAGCCACAGAGAGTGTCACAGCTCAGCAAGGTTCTTAAAAGGATAAATAAAAACTTGATAAATAGAAGCTCTCTGACTAAGCAGTTTAAAGTATGCTGGATCAAACACAGGTATCCACTAAAAATAACATTTGAAATAAGAGAAAATGTAAATCCTGAAGAAATGTTTTTTTTCTTTTCTGTTTGAATTTCTGGGTTGAGTAGTTTTCATTATTTACATGCAGATTATTGTCCACATCTTTTTTGTCAATGGGGAAAGCATAGAAGGAAGGTTTATTCCCACCATTTATTATATCCATGATATTGTTGCAGTCACCGCTGGCCATTCCCACACAAGAATGAATAGGGCACTTCGCTCTTGACCTTTTCATTGTGTTTTCTATACACTATATAATTTAATTTCATTTAGTTTTAGAATTGATCTAATGTCTTTTTAGTTCCTTTTGTGTTATGAACCTAGTTGTAATATACTTCCTGACCATTTTTACACCTTCATTTTTTGTAAAAAAAATGTCAGCTTATTTTCCCTTGAGATTTTTAGTATTTTGCAAGACCTGTGGTTGTTGTTGGTCTCCCTTAATATAACCTGGCAACTTCTCACCAAATTCAAGGTCAGAGAGAGGAAGAGAAAAACAGGCTGTGTATTAAGTTATGTCCCCATTTTTTTTTTGTCTGCCAAAGTTGGGCCTTTTTACATCTATTCTTACTTCTTGTGCATTTCTACTCATGGCATTCTGTTCCTACTTGCTGCCTGCATGTCATCCAAACTTAAATAACCTATCCCATATACTATGGGAGGTTTCGACATTGGACTTGACCAGCAAATACGCAATGCCAGCAGCAGACACTGGATCTAACCAACAACATTACAACACCAGCACCACATCACAATGCCAGCTTTCCCGTTCCTGCCTGGCACAGACCAGATCGTCAATTACCCGACCAACCAACCATGCAGAGAAAAATATAACTAAAGGGCAAGCAGAGGGAAAAAAGAATGAAAAGATAGGGTCTTACATATAATATGGAGATTTTTGTGTGTTTCTGGAGAAGCCAAGTTTAGGATTCCACATTCATCTATTATGTCCCAAGCCCTTGCTTGGGACATAATTCTGTGAACAGGAAATGGTATGTCTTAGGTTTTCCCAAATTGAGTAGAGAGCCAGAGATAGTTTTTTTTTTTTTTTATATATATATATCAGGGATAGATGTGGGGAAAACATCACCATGGTGCTTGTAAGCTGTAGCATATGCTGGAGGAGGAAGACTTAGCCTGAGTCAAGGGACCTGGTCTAAAAATGCAACCACTTGGTTTGACTCCTGTAAACTGAATTAAATTGATTGCCACTTTCATCATTGTATGGAGTGACATCACTAAGCAGCCATCACATGACACATGTGACTTATCTTGACCAAAGGGATAGAATCATCTTTTGTATTGCTACATTGTTATCACAACATTTCAGCTGTTGTGCCCCCTGGCCTTCATCAGGTGTATATCAATCCTGCACCTTTTTATTTAATCTACAGAGGTAGACTGTTCTCATTCTGCTGCCTATGTCTAGGGATATCTCGTCTAGTTCTGACATTCCTGTACAGATGTAGAGACCTAAAGGTAATTCCATTGTGCTTATCAATCAAAACGTTAGTCAGTTCCAGGAGTGCACAAAGGGTAGTGGAAAGACCTGTAGGTTATCTGGATCAACATACACCTGATGATGGTCAGAGAGCACAATAGCCAAAATGTTGTCATAACAACAACAAAGAGGAGGACAATAGTCGGCATGTAAATAACAACTGCTTACACCAGAAATTCAGACAGAAGCTCCTCTTTTAATATTATAGAGTCAGGTGAGGTACAAGTAAAAGTGAAAGTCTTTGGCATCTGATATCACAATTTAACATATAATGTTTTAATTATTTATTTTAATTTGAGCCATTAAAAAAAATTACTGCCATCAAATACTGACTTAAAATAATTGTTTAAAAAAAAAGAAATTATCAATAATCTCAATAAAAACAAAACTGCTTGTTTTATTATATACATAGAAATCCCGCTTAACCTTAGGATGTCTTTTAATAACTCGAGTCTCTTTAATGCTTTTGAAATTCATAAACTGGACGTGTACAAAATTCAGAAAGGGAAATTTCCAAGAAAGGGGAGATAATTCAGTGAAGATTATTTTTATGCTCTCCAAGTTAATTTAATGTAGATTGTTTAACAGCATATCAACTCCTTATGGGTCATTTAATGCCGAAACATTATTTTCTTAGTAGGTTTGGTGGGTTTTTCTTTCGTTTTTTTTTTTATTATGAAGATATATTGCTTGTAATTTTTTCTAATGTATTTTTATATTTTGACCCCAGTCTGGGTGTTCACTATTTGCCCATAGCTGGGACCCTAACCAGTGCTACCACCCTGGGTCAGGGTGGACCTGGGATCAACAGCAATCAGAGGTCTTGCTGCCAGATGTAGTCTATTGTCATACTCAGTATGATTCAAAGTATTTATTCATACAGCTATTTGAATGGACTTCAACATAAGACCAGATTTAAAGACAGAATACCAAACGTATATGAGATTAGAGGCAAAAAAAATAGAGAAAAATGGCTTAAGCTCACTCAGCATTTTTGCTTTTGGGAACATCTCATGTGCTATTTTTAGTATATCTTCATCATTTGCACAAACATGAGCAAATAATGATAACATTTCTATTTTAACAGAAAGTTGATGCTATTGAAAACAATTGTATTGCATCATTATTGCTTATTCTGTATAAGTAAATACAAATGATCTGGTGATTAAAGTGAATTGCAGGATGACTTGTTTGGAAATCCTCAAACTCTCAAACACATTTGTTTATTCCCAGCGATCATTTTAGTCTTGTTCTCATTTTAATATACTTTTCTACATTAACCACTAAAATTGTTTTGAAGTAACTAGAAATTTAAGCTTGCTCTCTCAACAAGTTGCCTTAACACTGGCATGCCACAATAGTCAATAGAGGAGATGGACACTACCAAGTAACTCCTCTTTTGCTAGGGATGCCATGAAATTCTTCCCTGTTGTTATATACTATAAGCCAACATAGAACTTTGAGAGAAAGTTCATTGTGTCAGAAAGCTGGTTCACTTGCTAGTATCTCTCTTACATATTTATAATTCTACCATTTGTCTATGTATTGAATATTGCTGTTACATATGGTCTGGTGCTTCTACTATGTATTTAGAGATTAAAAGAAGAATCTACAATGTTATTGGTCCTGACCTGGCATCAGTCACTTTCCCATCTTCATGACATACCTTCCCTATGCTTTTTCTATAAATATTTTCATGGTAATTGTTCTGATGAGCTTTCCTCTTGGTAACTAAACTTTATGAATTTAAATGCTGTACTAGATTGACAACTAGGTTATCTTACAGCTGAAACAGTTAAATGTAACCGTAAGTTTTATGCTAACAGTTTCTTCTCTCACACTTCCTACTTGTGGAACTATTTTTTGGTTTCTTGCTTTCCAATCAACTTTGATCTTCAAGCATTTAATTGTCATCTTCTGTATACTTAATTCCTGTTCTTTTATTGTTCTCTCTCCCTAATGTTTTCTTTTACTCATATAGTCTTTCATAATCAATAATCCCTTGCATCTTAGTGGCTTTAATGCCTTGCTTATGATGAAATGATTTAAAGAAAAACGGTAACCATGGCTTTGTGAAAGTAGGGTAATGTCTGGCTGATAAGATCAATCAACCAAATCAATGAGATAAGAGACAATGGTGGTTGCATTTATCAACAGCTGTGTTTCCAAGTGCACTGTCATGTGCCTGCAACAGGAGAGAGAGAGAGAGTGATGCTAAGGGATTAAACGACCCCAATTCCTTTTTTTGTCTTTTTTACCTTGGTAAAGAAGAGATCCAATAGCAAGGGATTCAGATGTTCCCCAGTCAAGGTCAGTTCCATCAATCATTTTCTGTTTTCTTCTATCAATATGTGTTTTTTGAATAGTTGGATGGATATTCTGCAAAAGAGAAAAGAGGAAAATGTGAAATATTTTTTTACTAGTCTATAGTGATGTATTTTGGGCTCAATATAATCTAACGACGTTTGGAGTGACAAAATACTTAATCCTAGGTTAGAAAAATAAAAAATATCAAAATTAGATTGATGAAGAAATTATTCTAAAGCAAAAAGTTTGTAATCTTTCCAGAAAAAAAACAAAACAAAAACCCCAAAAGCCCACCATAAACAGACTGAATTCGTTTTTTGGCCTGAGTTAAACAGAAATGCAAGCAGAATAACTATGATACACATGCACACACTTTACACAAATACATAATGTAAATAAAACTGTTACATAGAACTATTATATTTTGGAACAAACACCTGAAAAGGTGCTTCCTCAATCATTACAATCTTAACCTCTTCAAGTCTAGAGTCAACTGTTACCTATCCTACATATCTTCATAATAGGCACCTCTTACTCTGTTCTTACATGCCATTTCAGTAATCTGCTACCTTGAATGGCTCCTGGGCCTTGTACTGGGTGAACAACAGGAATAAAAAGATGATTGTACAGCTGATAATGTATCACCACAACACTTAAAATGTAAGATGATATAAGTCAATGCCCACAATATCTGATTGGCATTTCAGTCAGTGCTTATGCTTTATGTGTGAATGAATATATATATATATATATATATATATATATATATATAGATAAATTTGTGTATGTGAATTTATGTGTGTGTGATGCATTCTTGTGAGTGTGACACACATACACATACAAGAATAAGTCATTATGTATGTCTGCAGCTTAACATTTTTGTGGAATTTTAAACTTAATTTTAACTGTACAATGATTGTTGTATGCGTAAATATTTACTGAATTAAGAGCATTGACAAAAAAATGATATTATATTGAAAATAAATATTTGTTGTTTAAATGATTTTTTATAACATCAGTTTGTGAACCTTATTATTAGGATACATTTTGTAAAATACATCTATTGGTTACTTTGGTACACATCATTAGTGATGTTTCTAGTCGAGGTTCATTAGGGGTTTCGGGTCTTTCAACATACCCACTCTCCACAGTTACCCAGCCAATACTGATCGGGTATCGACTTGCATACCTTCCATTAGCTACAATTTTTTCCATCCTTCTGACTATACACTGCGACTCCTCTTGGCAACTTATAGTTCAGTCCCAGATAACTTCCAGTTCACCAGCAATGTACACTATTCCATAAAAAAGGAAGCAAACACAACCACAGTTTCTATCTGGTAAGCTTGAAGTGGGTAAGTAATGATTTGTTCCCCTCACTCAGACATATACGCATACATGTACACACACGAAAACGTGCTCAAGAATCACATTCTGCTTACACTTATCCCATTTTCTGTTCATTTTAAACATCTGCCCAAAGGAGTTGGCTTTTTCTTTTTTATTATTAAAGCTGACTCTTAATAATATTAACTATGAACAAGGTCACAATGTGCTAACCGTATTCGGAAATTAAAACATCCCTACAACACACTAAGACATACATATGATGCGCACACTCAATTAAACTGAAAAATCGAATCATCCTTGATAATGGCTAGAGGTATAGCCAAAAGCACTCAGAACTATAAAACATTTGGACAATTTTTAAACACTCTTTGTCCAAAAAAGAAAGCTCTTGTTCGAACACAAGAAAAATTAAATAAAAAGCTTAACCGTAGTACCTTGACTGTCGTTTTTAATGAAACATGCATAAATGAAGGATTGCTGCCTAAATATACAACTATATATATGACTTATATTTAGAAGTAAAGAACTGAACAAAAAAAAAAAAAACAATCATGCTACTTACAATGTTTTCAGGAATTTCAACTGATTTCACACCAATGAACTTAAGTAAATCTGTATTCACTCCTGTATCCCAATGAGTGATTGCATTAGTGGCTTGAAAATACCCATTCCATTGCTTCAGAAGATGGAATTGCTAAAGAAATAAATAAGTAAAAATAAACAAAATAAAACCTAAAAAAAAAGGTATAATGAATAATAATAAAAAGTAAATAAAATATAAATTAAAATTATTCAATCTTTTAATGCCATTATTTTTACTACAATTTTAGGCCAATGCATATGCAAGAGAGTGCTGAAAAGTTCTTGACCCAACCCACTTTTCAAAACTCACTATTTTAATGACCAAACACCTGAATGGCGATTTTGGAAAGTAGATTAGATCAAGAAATTTTTGGCAACCATTTGTAAATTATTTAAATTTCTCAGTGACTTTTACTAAGTTTAATGTTAAATTAAAATCTATTAAAAATAGAAAAGAATTTAAAAAATATATTTTTATAAACAAGAATACCATACTGTCAAATGTATTTACTACGTTTAAATTTTATCTGACAGAAAGCTGGAAATGTGGAACACTCAGTGAAAATCAAGCACACTATACAGTAGTAATGGTTTACTAGGCTAGCTCCATAGCCACAACCCCATGAAGACATGTCCAGTTTGTAAAATATACCATGAGAAAATATGAGTTGCCTCCCTTGTGTTTGTTGTATATCAGGCTTATGAAACAAATGGTGTTATTTCGTCGAAACCAAAAAAATCGATACTTTTAATGTTTGCTGCTAAATATTTAGTTAGGACTATTTTCATGAACAAAAGAGATTAGTGACATAACTATAAAAAAAAAGAAAAGAAAAAGAAATGGTTATACAGACAAAGAAAACTGAAAAAAAAAGTACAACGCATGTAAGTATAAAAAAGGTTTTAATTTGTAAATTTTGTATTAATAATTTATAACTCTGTCTCTCTTCAAGTGTCTGTCGCAATTGGTCACTATCAAGGAATTTTGAACCCAACCTTTTAATTCGTCACTAATAATGATAACTGCTAATCTAAACCTGCAAATAAAAAATGACTAGTTTTTTTCCATTGTTTGTTACATTTTATCAGAACACTCCAGATTGATAAACTTTTCAGTTGTTAAATTAAACACTATGAAATCAGAACAAAATGACTTTTGATGAGGTGATGTCAAAAAGATAAAAACTGATCTCCCAAGATGTGGGATACAAGTTTAAATCTCATTAGAATTAATTGGTCTGGTGTGGTCTTTATGTTATTAACTAAAGAATATACTAAGCTATAGTATTGTGATAAAAAGCAACAAAAGAATGGAGACAAACAAGTAGTAACATCATAGCATGAGTGGGGTGCTGAAAGGTTTTTTCACCTGACCAAGAAAGGGTTTAAGAATAAAAAAAAAACTATTTTAATGTTTGGTCAGATTTTGAAAAGTAATAATCAAAGTGCTTCATCTAAAATTTTGATGTCATAGTTTTGTAAAGAGTTAAATTATTACAAAGTTTAAATTAGTTTATCTTTTTTAGGCAGGGGACCATTAAAGAATGTTACTAAAATTCAAAAGTTTTGAAAATCCTTTTTATCAGTCCAAAATGAGAGGGCAGGGCAGGGTGTACTAAAATTCAAGAGTTTTGAAAATCCTTTTTATCACTCCAAAATGAGAGGGCAGGGTGTACTAAAATTAAAGAGTTTTGAAAAATCCTTTTTATCAGTCCAAAATGAGAGGGCAGGGCAGGGTGTACTAAAATTCAAGAGTTTTGAAAATCCTTTTTATCACTCCAAAATGAGAGGGCAGGGCAGGGTGTACTAAAATTCAAGAGTTTTGAAAATCCTTTTTATCACTCCAAAATGAGAGGGCAGGGCAGGGTGTACTAAAATTCAAGAGTTTTGAAAATCCTTTTTACCAGTCCAAAATGAGAGGGCAGGGCAGGGCGTACTAAAATTCAAGAGTTTTGAAAATCCTTTTTATCACTCCAAAATGAGAGGGCAGGGCAGGGCGTACTAAAATTCAAGAGTTTTGAAAATCCTTTTTACCAGTCCAAAATGAGAGGGCAGGGCAGGGCGTACTAAAATTCAAGAGTTTTGAAAATCCTTTTTATCACTCCAAAATGAGAGGGCAGGGCAGGGTGTACTAAAATTCAAGAGTTTTGAAAATCCTTTTTATCACTCCAAAATGAGAGGGCAGGGCAGGGTGTACTAAAATTCAAGAGTTTTGAAAATCCTTTTTATCACTCCAAAATGAGAGGGCAGGGCAGGGTGTACTAAAATTCAAGAGTTTTGAAAATCCTTTTTACCACTCCAAAATGAGAGGGCAGGGCAGGGCGTACTAAAATTCAAGAGTTTTGAAAATCCTTTTTATCACTCCAAAATGAGAGGGCAGGGCAGGGCGTACTAAAATTCAAGAGTTTTGAAAATCCTTTTTATCACTCCAAAATGAGAGGGCAGGGCAGGGTGTACTAAAATTCAAGAGTTTTGAAAATCCTTTTTATCAGTCCAAAATGAGAGGGCAGGGCAGGGTGTACTAAAATTCAAGAGGCAAAAGATTAGAGGATAGTTTACATTTAATTTTTTTCATTCATTTTTCTGGGTTTAAAATTATCATAAAATGTATTTTCACTTGTCAAAAATTTTTTATCAGACCCAATAAACATTTGTTAATTTCCTAAATGTTGCATGAAATTAACAAGAAATGCAAAAATATTGCATTATCATCTGAATCCCACATAGACACGTCTCTCTGAAAAATTAATAATCATGAAAAAACATAAAAAATCCTAACCTCTTAAACAAAAGTGAGTTGATTAGCACCTGTTTATGTAGATCCAAGTTCTTACTCAAACACATTGACCCAGATTAATGTAGTCTTGCCGGACAATTTTATTTATTATATGTCAAATTCTTAGATATTTCTATTAAGGCAACAACTAAACTTGAATTAATTCTATATTGAGTATTTTTTAAGCTCTATCAAGAACATTTTTGACAAACAAAGACAAATATGTAGAAGCACTAGAACTTAGTAACCATAGAGTTAACCTCAAATTTTTAGCAGATAGCAATAAGGACACCAACAAACCAAAATGCCGTAAATGCAATATTACATGGTTTAACCTGCCCTTCAACAAAAATGCCGAAATTAACAGGTGAAAATTTTTTTGAATTTAATCCGCAAGAACTTTAGTCATTCCCTAACACTTAATAAGATATTCAACAAAAATAACATCAAAGTTAGCTACAGTTGTGCTAAAAACATTGACCAGTATATAGCTCAACTCAACAATTCCATTCTAAACAAGCATTTCAACAACCTTCAAAGCAACAACATCTCCATAACTGATAACTGCAATTGCTGAAATAGCAAACCCTGCCCATTAAACAATAAATCTATGTCCAAATCGTTATTTTATAAAGCTGAAATCAAACATGGCAACAAGGTCAAATTTCATGTGGAATCTACGGAAAACAATTGGAAATTGTGCTTTTATCACCACTGAATGACATTTGGCAATATCAAATAGTGAAGCAGCACTGCCCTCTCTAAATTTTTCTGGAAGCTAAAAAGTAAGAATAAAAACCAAATTATCACCTAAAAATTAGTAGTGAAAGCTAAGCTCTTCAGCAGGAAAAGCAATAAATGTGACTTATGTCTCTCTGAAAAATTAATAATCATGAAAAACATAAAAAATCCTAACCTCTTAAACAAAAGAAGTGAGGTGATTAGCACCTGTTTATGTAGATCAAGTTCCTAATCAAACACATTGACCCAGATTAATGTAGTCTTGTCAGACAAGGCATCCACATTTACTAGTATTGATATTAATTTCTTTTTCTACCTTTATTGTAAAACTACTAATTTCAGAAGATAATGCATTTAATATTTTTGTCTTTCTATTTTTTCCATTATCTTATCATCACCATTTTCAGTATTTAATTATTATTTTTATTTTTTGCTTTGTTTGTTGTCTCTTTTACCTTTAATTTTACTATTTAGAAACGTTTATTTAATCATCAATTTGCATTCATTATTTTTATTCATTTATTTGCTTTATTTATTTATTTCTTCACTTATTTGCAAGTACCTATATATGGATTTCATTTCATCTTATTTTATATTACAATATCTTACTTTATCATGGCATATATTAATTTATTATTACTGTTATCACTACTTTTAGTTATTTTTTAGGAATATTAATATTAATAATAGTATTCTTATATTGCTCCCGGGGGAAAAAAAAAGAGTTACCTCCCCTTGATTTTATAACACCACTTCTAGTTGTTAAACCAGCGTCTCTCTAAATTAGAATTTATATTTCTCATTTTCAATCTTAAATGTTGATCTGGGCCAAATTTAAAATTCAAAACCTACTACAATTCATTCAAACATTTTAACGTGCTTATTTACATATTTATATGTTCCTATATAAGGCTCTTATTTCATTTTACTTTATTTTTCTTATTTTAAATTTTTTTCTTTCTATTATTATTATTATTATTACTACTAGTACTTTATTTTATATTATTTTATTTTATCATGACATACTTTGTTCTTGATATCATTAGTTTTAGTTAGTTATCAATAACTCTTAATTTTTGAAAAATAAAATAGAGTTGCCCCCCTTCCATTTCTCAACGCCCCATTTTTGTTTACTTACGTTTTCAAAACCAGTATTTTCCTAATTTAGAATTTATATTTCTTATTTACAACCTTATTTTCAATCTTAAATGCTAATCTGAGCTTAAATTCAAATTCACAATTAAACTATAATTTATTTAAATATTTTAACTCGAATAATATTCCACCCCAACAATAATATATCTTGTGTCAACCAGAAAATCTTTTAAAAAACCAGTGTTGACCCAAAATATAAATAAAAAATAATAAACATAATAATTTGCTCGTAGAAAATTGATTCCAGCTGATTAATGACACTAGCGGAGTCCTCTCAATGCAGCAACCACCATATTGCAAAAAAAGATGGACTCCAATCATTCAACATTAGAAAATGACTGCCTCCGTAGTGGGTAATGTCCATCGCTAACTTACTTCAAGTTAACTTTGCACCCAGAGTTCCTTTCTTTCAATGCACCAGTGCTGGATCAATTGACCAACAGGCTTCACAGACTTTAACAACACATTCTAGACACTAGCAGGTCAACAGACTTGGCTAAGTATAAGGTCCTCTTCACACCCAGGTGGCCACTTTGGTGGTGGATGGTGGTCACCCAGTTCTTATTCAATCCACTCCCCACAGTGGCGCAGCTTTTCAGCACTGGTTCTTCTCTTTGCCTATGTAAATCCAACCACCTCCATGGTACTTGGATAAGGCAATCTGGATGGCTTAGACAGGATTTCACCAGTGTCACATCTATCATCAAGGCATATTCGTTTGCCAATGCTCTAAGCACCATCTTACCAGCATCTCGCCAGCCACCTTTGTGTTCACCCGTGCCTTCCCAGTCAGGGTGTCAGATATCCATCAATGCACACGTCGAATCCATAACCAAATGTAACACCGATGCCAGATTTACGCCTTTTATTGCTGCATTGAGCTCAGCCAAATTGATATGCTTGGCATCTTCAGCTGGTCGCAACCAACAAGCATCCTCCATGATGCTCCCATTCACTTCCAGTGCCACTCCTGTGGCCACAGAACTTGTGTCCACTCAAACCTTTATCTCACTACAACCGCAGCAGGTCTCCAAGGTGTACAGCCAGTGACATCAATGTAGATAAGAGAAATTGGCAAAATGGATCTGTACCTTTGGAACAAGGATTGGCTCTAAGTACCATAGAGTCGGTCTGTACACACCCTATATAACAGATGTGTTCAATGAATTTGACCAATCCATGGCGCAACAACTTTGACAAGATGAAACAGTGGATGAATTTTTGACCGAGTTGCATCGCCTAGCATTTGTGCATTTGTATCTGGTCTGCCGCAACATGTTAGACAGCTTCTCCAGGCATCGTCTAGAATGGATACTATGAATGTGGAGCAGTTGCTAACCTGGGGTCGGGCAATCATGACTGATGACAAGGAGCATGAGGAATTGGTTTCAGCGTGTGCTCAACAAATGTGTACAGACAAGGAAGTTCTTCCCACTAACTCACACAGAGTCATTTGCTATAGGTGCACTGGTCCTAACCATATGGCTAGAGACTGTATGCAGAGATGTTGAGAGGGGACAGATAATCAAGTGCGAAGGAACCACTGTGAGATGCGGTGTTTTAAATGCGATAAGATTGGGCAGATATCATCAGAGAGCATAAGTACATTCCAAACACTAGTAAGAATACCAATATTAAACGTAAGAATAGAAAACGCAACATAATTTGGTTCAATCCACCTTTTAACAGTAATGTAAGAAGCAACAATGGTAGGATTTTCCTAAATTTACGACCCAAATATTTCAGCCATAATTTTTTACTCCACAGAATTTTCAATAAGAACAACATTAAGACTAGTTACAGCTGCACTAGAAACCTTGAGCAATATATAGCAGAGCATAATAGCATAACTTTAAACAAATACTTAAGCAACACTAATAGCAATATTAACAGAGAAGAAAAAAAGGGTAATTGCTGTAAAAGCATTATCTAACAAATGTATGTATAAAGGCGTCATCTATAAGCCCAGCATTAGGCATAATGGCGAAACTAAATTTTAGTTTGGGTCAACAGCAAATACTTGGAAAATGAGATTTTATTATCACAAAATGACTAACAATAAAAAATATGCAAATGCCACAGTACTCTCAAAATGTTACTGGGGTATTAAAACATAATTACAAACTGGTAGTAAATTGGGATTTCATTGCCAAAATTACACCCTTTTCTGGCTGAGGAGAATGATGCAACATGTGTTTGCTGGAAAAAAAAGATTCATCCTCAAAAATATTAATAATTTAAATCTGCTTAATAAGCGAAATAAGCTCATGCTAAGTTGTAGTCATAGGAAAAAGTTTCTTTTAAAATATTTTAATTCTGGATAAATGTATTATCCACATTTTACCCTCATATTTTAGGTTATATATTGATTACCTCCCCGCTTTAACAGTTTCAATGTATATTATCATTCAAAGCATCAATTTTAAACTTTAAACATCGTTTTAATTTTTTTTGGCCTCCTACCTACATCCTCTTTTCTGTATTTACACCCTAATATTATATTTGACTTATTTTAAATTTGAGCTGTGAATCTGCATGTAATTTAGTGTTCCTCCCATATATCATTTTTTAAAAGTCATAAGTTATTTGTCATGCCTGATGAGTTGGTAAACAGTGAAACTTAAGTCGCACCCCAAATGTAGGTATATGTATATTTATTAATATATATTTCTTAGCTCTGTCTAATCACATTGAGCACTGTTATGTTTACACCTTAAAGTAAATTTAATAAATATTTATTTGCTTACCTGTTTATGCGGCTAGCACACATATACAGTTACTAATATCTAGTTATTTGATTTACCCTCCTCACTCTCTCTCTCTCTCTCTATATATATATATATATATATATATATATATATATATATATATATATATATATATATATGGGTACCTCTAAAGATTCACTAAAAAAATAACCATACGTAATGAAAAAATACCCCAAAATTAATAAGGACAAAATCTTCATGTTATTAAGAGAAAAGACCAAAGGAATTTTTTATTATTAAATATATAATTTTGATCCTTTTTAGAACATTTAGAATTTTGGTTAAAAATTTTGTTTATTGTTTGTGTCAATAGGGGACTATAAATTTGTGTAGGAAATTTTAGCCTCTTTTTGCTGTGAAAACACAATGATTTAGAAATTCTTGCAAAAATCAAATAATTGTCAGATTTTAATAAAACTTTCAAGACTTATTTACAAATGAATTAAATTATTTTAGAAATGAATATTTTTAGAAAATCAGAGTAAAAGTATTTTTTTTTTTACATCTGTTACTCCTCACTTGTTTAATTTTATGAAATTTCAAGAAATTCATTTTTGTACAGCTTAATGTTTATATCAATTAAAAGCAGAAGTCCTTGGAGAATTTAAATCAATTTTTTTTTTTAAACAGAAACCCCAGTTACCAAAAATCTGCTCTGGATCATAAAATAAAAAAAAAATACAATAAAACTAAGATGTTATTTAATTAGAAAAGCTTTTAATTGCTTTTATGAATAAGATATATTATGGACACTATTGTGTTAAATAAATATTTTTCAATGAATAATTAATTTTTACAAAAATTTTTATTTTTTTTATTAAATTTTAATTAGAATAAAAGTGTAAAATGTTTTAAAATTCTGTATTAATTTGTACCAGTTAGATGATATAGTTATTATGTAAATATTATATTTACTAATCATAAATGAAAAATTTTTAATACAATTCAGCATTTTCCCTTGGTGTGGCCTAATTATAACTGACATTCACATTTATATCCCTCCCTACCAACAATATAATTGCATCAATAAGAACATTATGTTAGGTCAATGAAGTTCTTTCAGATAATAAAACCTGTTATATAGAATTTTTTACATTCTGTAATTCAGTGATATATATGGGATGTTCATGGAATTTCACTGAAGATGAAAATCAGTGTCTATCAAGCAGTCATTCTCACCACACTTCTTTATGGGTCAGAACTGTGGACGCCATACAGGATGCACATCAATCAACTTGATGCTTTTCATAAACACAGTCTTCGTTCAATATGCTGTTATACATGGCAGGACAAAATCTCTAACGCTGATCTTTTCATCAAATGTGGCATCAGTGGTATTGAATCCTTTCTGATGCAATCACAGTGCAGATGGGCTGGTCATGTCAACAGAATGAGTGATGATTGGATGCTGAAAATCCTTATGTATAACCAACTTTTTCATGGTAAGCATAATGTAAGCTGTCCTTGGTTACGCTTCAAGGACAAACTTAAATTCAATTTAAATGCTGCAAACATCGCTATAGAGGAATTTGAACTTGCTGTTGAAAACTGAGCAAACTGGAGAAACACCTGTTACCAAGGTATAACTAATTTTGAAAAGAATCGTCTCAACCATCTGAAAGAATTAAGAACCAAAACTAAATCTCAAGCTAATACATCAGCCCATATAATGGTCAATCCTTCATTATGCCCTTCATGTGGATTTGTTTGCAAATACCGTGCAGGATTGTTGTCTCATATGAAAAATAAACATAAAAAAACTGAACTGAAAAACACTCATACATCAAAAATGACAGGAGAGTCCATCATCATATCATATATCAATTGATGATTTATACCTGAAATACATGAAGATTATAAAGTCATTATTTATCATATTAAAAATAACCTATAATACCTTTTTGACACTACTAACACCTAAACTATCAACTAATAAAAATAACTTAAACAATCTTTAAAATTGTTGTACAAAAACTACTAGAGAAAAAAAAACTGGTAACTGTGGAAAAAGTTGAAATAAATAATACTCAATACATATATGAATACAAATAAATAAATCAAAATTATATATATGTAATAAATGAAATTAAAGAATTAATAATTGTGAATTATTTTAAATTATTAGCTTTACACATTATTTTCTCTCTTTTTTAAAGTTAAACTTTGGATCCATTATTTTTTGGAACTTCTAAAAAATGTGTCATCTCTCCTAGAGTTCAAAACAGCAATATATCTTCCATCGGATAAAATACCCCTTGTCTCTAATATAAGATCAGATGTCAAAAGGTGAAGCAGCTTGTATATATGAATAAGAATTCTCAAATGCATGTTTCAAAAGAAAACAGATTTACAAATATAATTCAAATTAATAAAGATGTCGAGCTTTTTCTGTTCAAGTATAAAAGTAATGTATAGATACCAAGTAACAATAATACCAGTCTTACCTCAGGTACATAGCTGTCCATCTGACTAAAGTTTTTATCAAGAAAACTTCGCCATTCTTTTAGTGAATTGTCCAGATCCTCTTGAGTAGAAAAGTTTTTTTCCTTCAGAGGGGGAAAAAAAGATTTTGTTAATTTGAAATTAAATAAACAATTAAATAAGTAATTTGGATATGAAGAAAAAAGAAATTTTGAAAATATTAAAGATTTTTATGCGTTTAATATGATGAACAGAAAAAAAAAATGTTACTTACCACAACTTCTTTAGCAAAAATATCTGGAATACTGTGTCTGTTTTCCACAGCCTTGTACATGATAGGTTGTGTAAACATGGGATCATCAAGTTCATTATGGCCCCATCGTCGGAAACAGATAAGATCAATAAGGATGTCTCTCCCAAATTTTTGCCTATAGTTCACTGCAATGTGAGATGCCTGAACAACTGCCTAAAATGGAGAGCACACATATAAAGTTTTTGTTTTAGTCATTTCACCCTAAGCAAGATGATAAAGCCACTAAGATGCGAGGTGTTACTGGGTGTAGAAGAAACTGAGAAACCCCCAGTAGTCTGGGTCACTTGTGAAGTATCAGCCCTTGAATATGCACATTGATTGAAATTCTACATTTGTGTGAATTGCAAAATCTGTAAGTTGCAGGTCGAGACATCATTTTTGGGGGCATTTCAAATTCAAACACCCAAAGTAAATTGACATGTTTGAAAAATAAAGCATTTTAATTTTTTTTTTAACATGAGTATTTTTTCAATGTTTTCTTTCAGAAAATGTAAAATTCCAGGGATTTTCAGGTAAAGAAGCACTTTTAAGAATAATAATTATACCATTTTAACAACTTTAATTCATAGGAAAAAAACAGATCCATGTATACAGCATTGGTCTTTTACTCAAATATCATAATTGTCACAAATTTATGTGCTGTCGTCATGCAAGAAACCAGTTTAAAAGGAGAGATAAATCCAACTTTTACATTAGAGGATATTTTTTTATGACTTGAAATAAAACATTTACAGATTTTATTGAAATAATTGCTTTTGTTTCGTTTTATATTATACAAGAAAAAGTTTAAGTCAAAAATCTGTCTTCTTTATTTCAGTTCTTTTAGTATTCTCACTCCTTAATGTTTTTCTTTTTCTTATATTCTTTCAACCTTGCATCTTAGTGTCTTGGTTGGGATGAAATGATTACAACCCCCCAAAAAAAACCCCCAAAAAACTATTTTATTTAAATTTAGATAAAAACTATTGCCTTTTTTTAATATAAAAGTAAACATTTCAGAAGTAAAACTCAGTCTTCATAGTTAAATGAAGTTATTTTTTTTATTTAAAAACAGTTCCAAATGGAACATTTACTTGTAGCTAAAAACTTATATTTGTCATTGTGCAATACTCATTGAAATTGGGCAGCAGTTCCCAGATCCACCAAGACAAAAACAAAACACACACATTATCAAATGAAGAAAAGTAATAATGTTTAAAATACATTAAAAAGCATTTCATTTTACACATGGCCTAAGGATAAAAGCTGCCTGTGTGGTGCTTTGTCCTAGAACTAATATATATATATATATATAATTGAATTTCAGTGAATTTATAACCACTATTCCTAAGAACATTATTGTACACACTGCTATTTTTATATTTATTTAAACACATCTTTGTTAGATGAGTGTTAGATAATCCTAATGTTCTACAGAGGAAGTAATATGTCTGATTACATACAGTAGGTGATTGGAATTGGGATGGATATAGATTGTTATTATATTTGTGTTTGTTAAATTATATATAATAAATTACTACCAGTGTTATGGTATTTAGTTGTTTTAGGCTTTTTTTTTTTAGATGTCTGTGTTGGTGTGTGTGTGTGTGTGTGGTGGCATTGATATGTGTGTGCATGTGTGTGACTCATATAGGTGGGGGGTCAAGTTGAATAAAGAAAAAAGTGGGAAAGAGGAAAAGGAAATAATTTTTTATTTTCTTTTTCTTCGGCAGATGATTAACATGGACAAAAATGGGATAAGTGTAAGCAGAACAAGAGACTTGAGCACATTTCTCTGTGTGAGCATGTATGTATATATGTCTCAAATCAGTACTTACCACTTGAAGCCAAGCATGCCGCCATATTCCTGATCAGATAGAAATTGTGGCTGCGTTTGCTTCCTTTTTATGGAAAAGCACACATTGCTGGTGAACTGGAAGTCATCCGGGATTGGACAATAAATTACCAAGAAGAGTTGCATGGTGTGTAGTTCAGAAGATAGAAAATATTGTAGCTAATGGAAGGAACACCGATACGTGAACAGTATCGGCTGGGTCACCGTGGAGAGGGAGTATGATGTTGAAAGAACTGAAACCCTCAATGAACCTCAGCTAGAAACATCACTGATGATATGTACTAAAGATTCTAATAGATGTATTTTATGAAACAAGAACAAAAGAACAATTAAGGAGACTGAACAAACAATATGAAAACAAAGTAAAAAATTCAGTGCCAGAGTACTGACTTGGATTTATTCTTGACCAAAATATGTGATGTCAGCAATATTTAAAAAAGGACAAACAGAATACACAGATAGCAAATAAATATATTTTTTAGCAACCAGTTTGTTTAAAATTAAAATAAAATAAAAAAAGAAGTTAAAAAAGAATTTTAAACTTACCTTAATATCATCAGCATTGACATGGAGTACAGGGTAGCCATTAATTTTGGCTTGATCAGTGCAGTAAAAAGAAGACCTAATAAAAAAAAAAAAAAAAAAAAATGATATTTCAAGAAAAACAGTTTTAAGAAGGAATTTGTCTTTTAATTTTTAAAGCTTATCAACTCTTTCTGAGTTATTTAAATTCAAAACATATTTTGGGTTGTAGGAATTTTTTTTTGTGAGTGAATACTGCCTTAATTATTTGAGAATAATGAATTTTCCAGAAACAAGTCTTACAAGGTGTGGCAGAAATACCTCCCACATAATGGTAAGACAGTAAGAGGTATATGTGAGAGGTATTCTGTGGCACTCTGTATTTAACCCATAGCTGAGGGAGGAGCAGTAATTTGTCTGAGAGAAAGATATCAACTACATTGTATAAATTACAGAGTTAAATTAAGAAAGGCTTAATGAAAGAGAGAAGCAATTTTATGAGGAGCTGCTGAAAAGTTTTTGGCCTGACTAAAGAGGGATTCCAAAAATAAATCTGACCAAATAACTTTGGTTAGAAAAATTTTCAGCGTCCCCTCATGTTTATACTAATATTAAAAGAAATAACTGTAAAGTTAAATAGTTAATTAGATATTTCATATTAATTAAGTCTCATGGCCTTCAATGGCAGCAATCAAGCTGCAGTGGGCTATTAATATACGAGACAACCATGGCTCATCACAGAAAGGCCAAGAGATCAAGGAAAAAGTACAGTGGGAGAGTACCACTACCTCAACATCATTAGGACAAGCTGGTACATGTAAAATCTGTGGCAGTGTCTGCCTCTAACACATTGAACTTTGCGGCATCAGCAGATGCCTCTTGAAGACTGAAAATCAATGGTCTTCTGAAGCTCTAATGTCAATTAAGTAACTGAATCTTGAAAAATTATCTATAATCCATTATTCCCCTATGCAACTAAAAAGGGATAATAGTTTGAATGTTTGTTATAACTGGAAAACTTATTTTATATAGATTAACATACCAAATTCCTCTCTTTAAAACGTTTAGGCAAAAAGTTATGTTCTTTTGAATTTATACCATACTTTTGTTTATTTTATTGTCAATGTCAAATCATAATCATCGCTATGTTACTCTATCTGTGTGTAGTGATATCATCGATCAGCTGATAACTTGCTAAGAGCCCACCTGCAACACCTCATATAAATTGCATTGACAATGATCTGCCTTAGCAAAGAAGGCCAGCTTAATGGAGTAGACCTCCAACAAACCAGGTCAAATGACCCAGACAAAGAGGGTCATTGAGTAAAGCTAGACTCAGAGTTCTTGATGAATGACTTTTTTTAGATAAAGAGCGATGGTCTCTATAAGACAGTTGTCACTAGCAGCTGAAACACAGAAAGACAGAGAGGGACAGAAGACTGCTTGCTGACATGCAAAAGGAAGAAGAAGGCCATTGGACGGTCCAACCCCCACCCCATCCCAACAACTACTCTTACCTTTACCTCACTCATTTACAGCAGAAGATTACAGCCAGAATAAAAATTATCTCCTGGTACACTATATGGATATTCATTGGATATCACAGAATGGGCTTGGGTGCTATTTGGATATTATTTGGATATCACAGAATGGGTTTGGTTGCTATTTGGATATTATTTGGATATCACAGAATGGGTTTGGTTGCTATTTGGATATCACAGAATGGGCTTGGGTGCTATTTGGATATTCTTTGGATATCACAGAATGGGCTTGGGTGCTATTTGGATATTCTTTGGATATCACAGAATGGCCTTGGATATTCTTTGGATATTCTTTGGATATCACAGAATGGGCTTGGATATTCTTTGGATATCACAGAATGGGCTTGGGTGCTATTTGGATATTCTTTGGATATCACAGAATGGGCTTGGGTGCTATTTGGATATTCTTTGGATATCACAGAATGGGCTTGGGTGCTATTTGGATATTCTTTGGATATCACAGAATGGGCTTGGGTGCTATTTGGATATTCTTTGGATATCACAGAATGGGCTTGGGCGCTATTTGGATATTCTTTGGATATCACAGAATGGGCTTGGGCGCTATTTGGATATTCTTTGGATATCACAGAATGGGCTTGGGTGCTATTTGGATATTCTTTGGATATCACAGAATGGGTTTTGGGTGCTATTTGGATATTCATTGGATATCACAGAATGGGCTTAGATGCTAAAGAAAAATATAATTTAACATTGAAACATCAAGAACCAGTTGCATAATGGCTTTTGAATTATGTCTGTTGCCAATGTAAGATTGAATCTAGAAACCAATGTGTTATTAGGTTGTTCTACTGTTATAAAAATTGACTTAAATGCATTGTTGCTTGTGGAAACTGCAGACAACAACATCCTAGATGAAGAGATGGGTGATAATGATGAGTAATCAGATCATGTAGACTTCAAACAAAACCTATTTAATATTTTCTAAAAGTTTGAGTTACCTATTATTTTTTCAATTATCTTTGATCAAAGTTGAATTCAAGTATTTGTTTTAGTTCTTAATATTTAAAATATGTTGAACCTTTGTATTATTTTTTATTTGGTAAGATTCCTGATAATTTACAGAGCAGTTCTCTATGTGCATTGCCAGATTCACATGACAAAAAGTTGAATGTTACTAATAGTGTTTTACTCTGAAATAATATAGTAGATACTGCGTTATTGGTGTTTTCAGTGACAGTCTGATCTGTAAAACACACATTGATCTTATTAATTGATCTAACAAATTGTTTACACACTTTTCAAGTTTTAGACATTCCAATAGATATCAAAAGATATTTCTCATGAGGCTGGTATTGTATTATCTGAAAACTACTATTACAGAGCTGTAAAAGTGATTAAAAAAAAAAAAGAAGGATTTTGGTATGCTAAACACTACATTTAGTGTCATTTAAAGCAGGCATATCAAACTCAGGGCATATGGAGAGCCATATCAGCCATATCTGCAACCTTGAGGACTGCACATGCTTACAGTCTTACATTAATCACAGCTGTCAGTTATGTTCCATGCATGATACACACTTAGGTGATCATGTATCTTTCAACACATGACTGAATTTTTCCCATAGGTTGCCATTTCTTTCTGCAGTAGACCAGTTGCCATCCATTTAAGCTAGTTGTATCTAAACTTTAAATACAAATTACTTACAATACAAGGTAGTACAATTTAATCATTTTTATGTTGTCCTGATGATTGACATCGCTTTAGACAAATTATTCTTGATATATCAATTTGGAATGTCTGTGAAGATCCCACTTTGATCAAAGATGACAAATGTTCATCAGTTAATCTGGTTATGTGAGACGTTTTTATTGCCTTTATAAATGAAAATAACTGCTCACAGACATATGTGGACCCAAACATCTCCATAATCTCTGTGGTGGTAAACTTTTTGAAGTTCTTAAATACCTGAGGAAGGTATGAAAAAAATCCGGGTACCCCTACTTCTAGGTACTTTCCCTTGAGTGTTGAGTCAGTCTGGATTTCCAGTAGTTCCATCTGTAGACTTTCTCCTGCCTGAGCAACATCAAAAGTGAATGCTGCTGAGAATAATGCAAACTGATCTTCACAAGATGAAAAAAATCATAAAAATATTCGCTGAAATTCCTTTGACAGCAATTCCAGGTAACTGTTGTATTTAGCAAAAATAAATACAGATTCAGTATTGACAGTTTTTTCAACTCCTTGCATATAGGAAAATGAATCAAGTTTTCATGTGACAACTGTGAGTTCAATAAAGCTAATTTTGCAATGAAACACTTGATATCTTTATATAACTGAGTGATGAGCTTATTTTTACCTTGCAATTTCAAATTAAGGTCACTTAATTGGGCAGTAATATCCACTGAAAAAGCTAGATCATGGAGCCAGCTTTCATCTTTCAATTCATCTGTGCTTGGACCCTTCATCCCAAAAACATAACAATTTCGTGTCACAATAAAAAAAAAAAAAAATCTTTTCAGTACCTTGTGTCATAAAAGCCCCCAAACTTTTGTGTAGAATGAGACATTTGTGAACTGATTATTTACATCTTCCAATAACTGGCTAAACTGATGGTGATACAGAGCATGACCTCTGATATAGTTCACTGTTTTGTACAAAACTCAACACATGATCTAATTTTAAAATCTTAGAACATAAGTTCTGTTGATGAATTATACAGTGAAACTGCTTGAATGTTGAATCTGGATATATGTTTTCTATTTTTGTACCTAACTTGGCAGCAACACCATTATGTCTCCCAACCATATTGGCAGCACCATCAGTAGATAAACACACATGTTCACTCAAATCAAGGCCATGCTCATGGAGAAGCTGTTCAATTTTCTCAAAAATGTCTTGGCTTGTTGTAGTATCATGCATTGGGACCAGTTTAATTAGTTTTTTATAATTTTGAAATTCACTGTCACAAGCCCTGATGAAAACAGTGAACTGTGCAATTCCAACTATGTCAACAGTCTCATCCAGAGCAATAGAAAAATCTTCAAAACTTGATGATAAAGTCTTCAACTGCTGACTCATATCACCTACCATTTCATCAATTTGTTCAGCAACATTAATGAAACGTCTTGAAATAAATCTGGACATACAATTTCAGCTGTTTTTACAAGACATTGCTTTATGAAATCGTCTTCATTGTAAGATTTTCCACTGATGGTGACCATTTTGCAGAGTTCAAAGCTTGCCGTAACAGAACTAACATTGCCTTTCTGAATTTTTGTAAAGCAACTCTGTTGTGTGCTAACTTAACCTTGAATTCCTTCAATTTAGAAACGCACATATCTCCTTCATATTTATCATAAGATTGACGGTTTATTTCACAACGTCTTCACATTATATTCTTTTGGCATCGCAATGCAATGGTTGCAAATCAAACAGTTTATCTTTCCATTAACAGTGGTACAAAAATACTGTAATTCCCACTTTTCTTGAAACAGATGTCCTTCTTCAGATAATTTTCTCTTTTTATGAGATGGAGTAAAATTTGACATTTTAAGGTAAAATGTTACAAAATTATGGACATTTGTTCTTATTTAATTGTCAAAGATGATCACATGATTAATCAGAAGTTAAAAATAGTCACTGACATTTGAAAACAAAATAAATATTGAGATAGAATAAACAATATAATCATACCGATTGAAAAAAACAAAACAAACTCAGTGTTTTTAATAATTTGCATTACCAACTTAGACAAAATTCTTATTACCACGGCTATAGAAACCCTTGTGAGGGCTGCCAAGATGCATGTAAAGGGACTTGAATTTTAACACCTACCACCATACCAACCTAAAAAAAAAAAAATCAATAATCCATCCTGCAACTCGAAAATCTGCACACAGATTGCTACAGCCATCGCAGCGATGGCCAAATTGACAAGAATATGGAGGAGCAAAATCAGCTTTGAAACAAACTACAGACTGTACAAATCACAGGTAGTCTCCATTCTCCTATACAGATGTGAAACGTGAACACGGTTGGCAGATACAGAGAGAAGGATCCAAGCGTTTGAGAACAAATGCATGAGAAAACTCCTTGGCATTTCTATTGGGAACAAAAACCAATGAGTTTGTGTGGAAAAGGGTTGAAAGTTTTATGGGACACCAGGAACCTCTTCTCGCCACTGTCAAATGGAGAAAAATGGTGTGGTTTGGACACATTACAAGGCACAACAACCTGTGTAAGACCATCATGCAAGTCACTGTTGAAGGTGGACATAGGAGAGGGTACCAATGCAAAAACTGGTTGGACAATGTCAGATGACTGTACCAGAATTGCTGATGGCTGCCGTTAATAGACTGTTGCAGAAAAGAGTTAGTGTGGCTTCTGCATTTGGATCTGCTCTATGATTATAAAAGTCAAGGAGATGATGATGATGATGATGATGAATAAAACATCTGTTCTGACCCTGGGGATTACAAAAACACATAAGCATCTAATCAATTACTTTCTCAATAGAAATTATCTCCTATCAAAAATCAATCACTAAGGTTTCCAAACAAAATAGCAATGCTCTTTTAACTTTCAAAACAAATAAGACAAATTACAGAATTCTCATGATTTTTAATTTCAGTTAAAACATTCACAAACTGTCTCATGGCTTATAACTATATTATGTTGAAACACTGGCAATATAATGTGTAATAATGTGTAATAACTCTAATACCAAGTTTGTAGACATTATTTTGACCACCACTTGCCCCACATACAATAAGTCAACCTCCTCTCTTGAGTTGTTACAATTCAAATATAATATATTTAATTTTTTGCAACAGATGTATTGGAGGAAACTATGTTCGTGAAACTTGTACAGAATTTCATTTTCAGTTTAATAACCACAAGGAAATTTTTAGTCAATAACAAACAATGTCATTAGAGCTACGCAACTAAATTAAAATTCATTTTTAAAATAACTTCCTACATTTTAGGTTTAAATATAAATTTAGGTATACTGAATAAATACAGGTTTTGCAAAAAGCCATCTATGAATCACTTACAACCTTGTGTCAGACGACTAGCCAAAAAGTACTAGATTTAATCAGTAAAATAAATCACTCACATAGACAGTATCACATAAACATTGAGGCATATTAATGAATATAAAAATTGCACACCCACCAGCACCAAGTAAGGGTGTGGTTGGAGAATTATAAAAAAAAAAATTTCATTCCCCAGATAGTCTATATTGTTTTAACCTAACTCAAATAATCTCATAACCTCTATCCAAGTGTCAACTGTTCACTAATGTTTTTCTGACAAGACTTCTCAAATATTCAGGCCAATAGATGTAGTTGGATAAAAAAATACTGTTTAATTAAAAAACGGACTCAAATATGAGTATCTATCAAAAATAACATCTAAACAAAATAAATTAAAAAGTAACAATATGTTTGATTTACTCTATTTCCTAAATATATATATATATATATATATAAATATAATTATAAATAATGCATACATTATATACTACTAGTGATGGATATCGCCAATAATAGCATTAATATTGCTGATTGATTCTATGCGTGATTATTACTTTGTATATAATTTATATGCTGCCTAATGTTTTATGTTTATAAAAAACTATTGTTCCGTAGTACAAAATAAATTCCTAAAAAACTACTAAGACATAACACTATATTATTTGAACTATATACTTAGTTCATTAACTGAAAACACGTGTAAAAATAGAATACGTGGATTTACCATATCACAAGAAAAGTTCAAATAAAAATTCTCACTTAAAATTTTGAAAAACTTAGCGTTGTGTCTTTGCATGTTCCGAGATCGTACACAACCGTCAATAATAGCACATTCTAAAAAAAAAAAACCATCTTCCGGTCTACAAACAATTATTTCGTCTCCAAGTTTTAATTTTAAAAGGAAAAAAACATGCTGAGGATGAATAAAGGATTATTCGAAAGTACTAACATCTTAAAAATATATAAACTGGAAACAACAGACAACAGTTTTATAAATGAGGATCACATCATTCTATGGATTAACAGTATTTTAATGCATACATTATATTCTACTAGCGATGGGATATCGCCAATAATAGCATTAATATTGCTGATTGATTCTATGTGTGATTATTTCCTTATATATATATATATATATATGCAGCATATCTTCTTGCAAACATGTTTCATTGAATAATATAGATTAGTACAAAAAGAAGTAGACACAATATGTCTATATTATTCAATGAAACATTTTCATGAATTTGGTCGCACATTACTTACCTGCCTCGTGAAGATTCAGTTGTAAATCCAATTTGGTTGTTCACAACTAAATGTATATTGCCTCCAACAGTGAAATGAGGACATTCTGCAAAGCTAAAGGTTTCTCCAATAATACCCTGAATAAGAAAAAAAAAAAACTCAAAACAATAATTAAATTGAATTTATTCTAATTTTTCTTTTAAATCTGAGGATACTTGTTTCATAAATTTTTATTTTCTAATATTTGCTGTTGAATACAATTGTAGCAAATGTTAGAAAAAATAGAAATAACATCAATATTTGAACTAAATTAATTAAAATAATTAAGATGAATTAAAATAATTAAGATGAAAAAAAAAAAAAATTCCAGTCTGAAGTTATGGGATGAGGAGTTATCATTATTAACTGTTGTAGAGTAGTTTTCACAGTGGAGCCTTGTATTTCCCTAAGTCGGTCCTAAAATAGGTTCGACGTACAAAACGTTAGGAACTTGATATAATAGGTAATGACACAGCAATCTAGTTGTGGTGGCTGATACTTTAATATCCAACTAACAGTCGTCCGACATCGACTGACTGACCAACTCACTGAGTGACTGCTACTACTACTTATTATAGGTGGGAGAGTCTATCAACTATAGAATAGGTGTGTTCCAGTATAACATTTACACTATTCACATTCAGACTATTACTTTTATCTTTGTTATTATCAATGTTTTGGGTGTGGTGCCTTCTGACCTTCATCAAGTGCATATCAATCCGAGTAATCTACAGGAAATTTCGAAATGAACACTATATTTAATTTATTGGGATAGACTGTTCTTGGTCCACTGCCTATGTCTAGGGATATCATGTCTTGCTCTTATTTTTTAGTACTGCTCATCCTGTTTCCACCAAGTTGAAATACACACTGCCCAGCCCAGACAAAAAAAAAAAAAAAAAGGTAATCATCAGTCTGGAAATCTTTTCTTCACCCATTTCGGTGAAGTAAATAAAAATCAAATTTTAATTTTGTCAAATCTGAGTAAAGAAAAAAACCTCAGAATTATAAAAAAAAAAAAAAAAAAAAAAAAAGTGTTGAAATGTTTTATTGCAACAGTTTATATTGAAGCCTTTTCAGCTTTTTGTCTTCAAATTTAGCTTTCTAGTTTATTACAAAGGAAAATAAAATCAAAATATCATTTCAAATGTATATAAATATATATATAAACATGAACTTAAAAACAATTATATATAAATATTAAATGCTTATATGTATGCTAACCCGTAGACTCACCTGTGGAGTATGGGACCCACTGCCTCAATACATGAAGCAAGCAAACAATATATGCAAGGCAAATTAAGAGTAATAAGGCAAAGCACCAGTAATATGGCAAAATGTTCACAAACTAAGAATTATGGTTGACACACAAGAGAAAGTACGAACAAGTGAACATAGTGTGCTGCCTTCAAGACAAGACAGACTGGGACTGAGTCAGATGAAACTGAGAACCAGCCTATGATTTTTTTCATCAAGTAGGTTTTTATTCTATCACTTTTATGTCAAGTTTCTTTTAAAAATTGTGGCTGGTGCAACATAATTCCTAGGTATCTGTCAGTCTTGGAGGACTATAGAATTGTGCTCTGGATCAGGTGTGAAGTTCTGCTGCTTTCCACCTATCCAGTGAATAAGGTCTGGATAGGTAAATATGGGGAAGGGGGCACAGACTATTGCCCATGCAGTAGGTGTGCCTCCTTTCCATGTCAGTGAAATGATCCAATGGAAATGCAAATCATGGTTCCACTGCTTTCAGAGGAATTTCTAGAGTGTTGCTAAATATAGTCAAAAACACCCTTAGAGACTCCAACTTGTAATTTTTCTTTTGGGCTGATTCCTGAAGACTTCCCAATGAGTGAGTATAGTGACAAGGTAGCAGAGATTTTAGGAGACAGTGTAATATAAATAGACAGTAATATGTATAGAGCTTCAGAAATAACAACTGTTTAACATTAATTTTCATGATAATTCCTTTTTTTTTAATGAAAGTATCAATAATAATAATAATAATAATAGGAGGAGGAGGAGGGAGATATTTTAATAAATAATACAGTTTTATTGTTGTAGCATAGCTTCGGATGATAATGGGTATGTCCCACTTTACATAAATACAGTAGTAAATACTGTATGTGGGCCTGCAGTTAGAGATTCATTGTGGAATTCACTTGACTCACTTCTAGCAGTTGACTACTTCTTCTATGTGCTGCTGGCAAATCTTATATTTGTTGTTCATGTCCTAAGTATTATCATTCATTACCAAACTTTGTTTGATTATTCTATTCAGCCACCTTCACTAGGTTACAACAATTATAGAGGAAAGTTAGATACAAGTAACAATAGACTATGGTATCTGGATAAGCAGATACCCCAACTTCATATATATATAACTTAGGGATATTTTTGAGTCATCAAAATACTTTCGGAAAAGTATGATGCTAATTTTTCCAGCACACTGCCCATCACCAATCATTTACGACTATCATCTTCTTACTAATCTTGCAGAATATTAGTGCAGAAAGTGGAATTGGTAAGCTGAGTTTAAATTCCAATCTGTTGTATTCACTTTCACACAAATGCACTTCAGAAAGACTTGAATCTGTCTCTCCTTCCTCCAGGTATGAATTAAATAGCAGGGCAGACTGAGTTCTCTAGCCTTGAGTGGCAATTAATCCAAGAGAACAAAAACTAAATTCCAAAATGGCATGTGTTCTGTCTTAGTCACACTCACTGCTGCTACAGTTGCAGTACATACTGTGCAGTTATGATCCTAATGGATTACAGGTCTTCTGATTAAATGCTTTTGGACTTTAAATTCTTACCTGAGCTGAAAAAGAGGCATCTCCATGCACTTGAAAGCAAAGAATTTCATTTCCTTTACTGGCATCAGTATCCTCACTATAATCTCCATGTTTGAGAGACTGCATTTTCGCTCGAGCCTTGCCAACTGCCACTGGATTGTTAGCCTGGAAAATGAAATATTGGACAAAATCTTTTATGTTCTATTCATAGAAATTTTCAATTACAATAAAAACATTTTCTTAATCCATTATATCTTGGATAATGTGGATGCATGGTGGAATAATGGATAGCGGTTTAGATTGAGGAATTTGAGGTTTGAATTCTATTTGAGTTCATTACATTCACTTATGTGCTAATACTTTTGGGAATGGTATGAATGCCTCTGTTCTCCCAGCAGCTATGTGTTAAATAGCACAGCAGACTGTGTCCTATAGCAGTGAGTGGCAACTGGTGTAGAAGAAGGAAAACACTGAATTCAAAATCTCCAACTATGAGATAAACAGCCCCACCAACCTGCAATTGGCCAAGTGTGATGAATATGGCTACACCCACTGAAGACATGGTCAATCAGGGAAAGGTTCCTCCAAGGATCTGGATCTGTTCCAATGAGCGGGACAGACTGGGTCCTATAGCCTTGGGTGGAAACCGGTCTAGGGGAAGGACAACAAAATTCAAAACCTCTAACAATGAGATAAATATCCTCACATTACCACAAGGCCTAGCATGCTGAGTGCAATCACACGCCTGAAGACATGGTCAATCTAGGAATGGGAATGCTCTCAATCTGGATTTGATCTAAACAGCTTTCAAACCTGGTACCTTTTATCAAGGTTTCAGGCCTATTTCGGATGTTTGTTGCGCTCTAAAATCTCTTTTAATCCTATTTCGACAGTGCATGTGCATCTCCCCACTGGCACTTTACTTCCTGCCCTGACATTACTGTGTTCAATCATGTCTTCCTCTGACCTCCATCCTGACCTTGTGTCCACTCCTTTAGTATCATATGCGCTATTCATAAATCAAGTAACGTCTCTGATATGTCATTCATATGTTTCAGTTTATCATTTTTTCTTGGTGTTGGTTTCATTTTTGTTAATGTTTTCAACAACACTCTCTTGAGCTCCAACCGTTTTTTAAAATATAGATTCTGCAATTTTGAAATCAGTTATTATCATTATAATTCATATCAATAATATGATTCTTTTGGTAACACTTTTTCATGCACAAAATCTGCATGGAAAGGACTAGGATAGTGGCTAGGACTGAGAAATTGGAGAGCCAAGTTAGAATTACAGCTGAGTTCATTAAATTCACTTATGTGAAAATATTCTTGGGGTAGGCATGAATTCATCTGTTCTCCCAGCAGCTATGTGTTAAATAGCATGGTAGACTGTGTCCTATAGCACTGAGTGGCAACTGGTCTAGAAGAAGGAAAACATTGAATTCAAAATATCCAACCATGAGATAAACAGCCCCACCAACCTGCAATTGGCCAAGCGTGTTGAATACGGCTACCACCACTGAAGACATGGTCAATCACGGAAGGGTTTCTCCAAGAAATGAGAAGGCACTGGATCTGTTCCAATGAGCAGGACAGATTGGGTCCTATAGCCTTGGGTGGCAACCAGACTACTACAGAAAGAAACAGCAACGTACTGTGGGAAAATCTTCTGTCTAGTCAGTCATGAATTGAAAGACATAATTATTCAAAGCAAGGAGGCATGGTGGTGTGACAGATTGCTGCACAGATTGAGGAATCAGATAACCGATTTGGAACTCCAGTCAATTTCATTACATACACTTATGTGCTAATACTTTTGGGAAAGGTATGAATCCATCTCTTCTCCTGCTAGTTATGGGTAGATAGAAAGATAGACTGGGTCCTATAACCTTGGATGGCAATCAGTGTAGGAGAAGGAAAGCTGAATTCAAAACCTGAAGGCCTAGTGTATGAACCAAGGGTGACCTACACCATATTTCTTTGTTGTCAGTCAAGAGCTTGGAATGGAGATGGGTGCTGCCAAGCTATCTAAAAGTCTATTGCCAAGATCATGAAGACAAAGAATCAAAATCTGATTTTTCTGTCCTCAGGTTCTCCCCCAACAATTGAAGCCATTAAGGGTAAAACATCAAACAAAAACTTGGATATGATTTAAAGTATAATACACTAATTTTTATAATAGATAATTTATTTGGATTTAAATGTTTTCAAATGACAAGTTTAACAGAAAAGTAATCAAATAAGTTTTAATTTGGGATTATTTAGATTCAAATTCTAACAAGAATTGCCATATCTGGACAGGTGCTCCTGCTGTACATCTCGAGATTCTTGACAAAATCCAAAGAAGGATCTGTAACATAAACGATCCTGACCAGGCATCTTGACTTCAGTCACTTTCTCACCAATGACATGGCTTCCCTCTGTCTTTTATACAAATATTTTCATGGCAACTGCTCTGACAAGCTTTTTTTCCCTGGTGCCCCAAATACACAAATTTAAGCGTGCTACAAGATTGACATCTAGATCCCACCATTTTACTGTTGAAATAGTTAAATGCAACTGCCACTTCTACTCCAACAGTTTCTTTTCTCGCACTTCCCACCTGTGGAACTCTCTTCTGTTCCCTTGCTTCCTTGATAACTATGATCATCAAAAATTTAAATGCAATGTCAATTGCCATCCTCTGTTTTTCTGAACCCCATTCAACTTTTATTTTTTCCACAATCCTCCCTATTCTCAGTCTTCTCTTTCACTTTCACTCCCTGTAACCCTCTGCATATTAGTGAGGTGAAATGATTAAACAAAAAAAAAAAAATACTTTTGTTTTTTATTTTTGGACCTGGATGTAAATATTTCAGAGGGCTTCTTCTACAAACAATATTTGAATATTGGTATTTTTGAAAATAACTGGCACCTGGTCAGCACTTAATATAATATATTTCTTAATAAAAATGCAAGAAAACATTTCAAAGAGTTGGACAGTTAATTCTTTTAACCTGTTTGGAGATTAAACTTTTTTCATGGTACACATTTTTTAAACTAGTTTTCACTATTCTCTAATCTATTTTTCAACTTTTTATCATTTTTTTGTCTATTCATTCTTAAAGTAGAAGAATTCAGAATAAAGTAGCAGCATCAGACTAGATTTTAACTCATTTCCTTTACATTAGCAATTAGGAACTTTATGGATAATTTTTGAGAGCATTCAAATACCAAAGTTGTCATAATCAGGAAATGTTCATTATCTGTAATTTTTCTGCTACCATCTCTTTTTGACTTATTCGACATAGAATTGTTGAATACCTAATTGTAGTAATATCAGGTTCAGCTATCATCCAGTTCATACTCCACCCTAGTATTTTTTTTTTTTTTTTTTTTTTTTTTTAACAGTAGAGATTTATCTCTTGTTTCCTGTTTAGGATTGGGTTTCCGGTTCCTTCTAAAGTCTTTTACATTCTTACACTTCCAGTAGTTCCCTTGCATCTTAGTGGCTTACTTGGGGTGAAATAATTAAAAAAAAAAAAATCCTCTAAAATTATTTTGACATTCTGAACAAATATTTTTACTATTTACCTTTATCACTCTGTATGTGACTTCATTTGCGATACAAACAGTTTATCCAGCCACTGAAGGTGACTCTGATCCCTGAACAATAGTATCTTTGAATTTCATAATTGTGTTGTCATATCCTGCTATGGCAACAGAAAATACCTTTGAGTGAAATTAACATTAAGATTACTGTAATTGAGAGGCCTTGAAAAAGAACGCAGTATAAAAGGTAAGTAATATTAATAATGAAGAGTGCTAAAAGTTAAAATTAAAAAAAAAATATTTGAATGCATAAGTAGTGTAATCATTAGTGGATGGAATGAGAAATCAATGAGTCGAGTTGGACTCCATTCTGAAATTAAATTTGTTGCATTCACTTTCACACAAATACCCCTGGTAAAGTATGAATCCATTTCTTTGCCTTGTAGTTAGTGTTTAAATAGCAGGGGAGATTGAGCTCTCTAGCCATCGTTGGCAATCAGTCTTGGAGAAAGACAACTCTGAATTCAAAACTACTCAAAGTCACCTGAAGTTGTGCAAAGATGATTAGACAGACTTCAGATACTATGTCTGTAAAATAGAAACATGATAGATTTCAACAAGAATGGATGATCCCATTGCAGAAGCATTATCTTGATTGCTGTTGACACCAATGGGTACAGAGCCCAGGAAAGTTGATGATTTTATTCATCTATTTTATATATATCTTTTTTATTGATCTATTCTTCAGTCTTTAAGAATTTGAAAAAAGAGAAACTTGGGTGTTTAGTATGAGAGAGTACTGAAAAGTTCTTGGCCAAAAATCATTAGAATGTAAAAATAAATTTTGATGACCATTTGGTCAGATTCCAAGAAATATGTAGGGCTGAAAACTTGTCAGCACTCTCTCATAAGTTATTCAATAGTGTGGCTAGACAACAGAGGGAAATAGTTATATGTTATAAGGGTATGTATATGTTACATGCAGTTGAAAGAGAGCAAAGTATGTAATCTGTTTACATGATTTAAATCAAGATAAGGCAGCTCTAACACTGGAAAAGTCTATAAAGTGTAAACATCACTTTAGTTTGATGAAGCCCTAAAAGGACAAAACGGGGCACACAAAAAATTTTCCCCACTTTGCCATAGATTTTTGTTTTGATGTATAAAAATGCATATATTATTTTCCCATATGTCTGTGTGTGTGTATATATATATATATATATATATATATATATATATATATATATATACACACACAAGTATAGGATTGGTGTAGACAGAATAAATTCCAATAACCGAAAATACTATTCTTAAAAGTGTGCTCAATACAGAGTAGAGCAAATATAATTTATTTGAAAATTATAACATAAATATGTTATAAAATCACTACAAAAATAGCCATTTTGTTTCAAAACTTCTGGTGCCTTAAGACACCAAAAATGTTGAAAGTGTTGATTTTATAACATGTTTATGTTATAATTTTCAAATAAATTATATATATATATATTTTTTTTTTTCGTTTCATTTCATTTTTGGAAGTGCTATCTGATGATCTGGTGTCCTTTAAAAGGACTCTGGTGAAATAAATTATTATAATGGTACCTTAAAGTGGTCTGTTTTTCTTTTAAATATATATATATATATATATATATATATATATATATATATATATAATATGGAGGCATGGTGGAGCAATGGATTGTGGCTCTCAGACTGAGAAATGGGAGAACAGAAATTCCTCCACTCTAATATACCATGTGTCTCTTTATTATTTCTTTGAATTTGTTCCAAATTATTTGTTGTTTCTGTTTGAAAAGTATTTTTCTTGCTTGTTCATTTTCCTTTTGAAAAATTATATTTGTTATTTATTATTTATTTCTAGTTTCCATGGTCTTAATTCTGTGTTGATTTGACAATATGGAATAGTGACATCTGTATGAAGTGTGGATCGTTTTCATTGAGACCAGCATCTAATTACAGCCTATAACAATTACATATTTTCATAGACAGAACATCGGAAATAGAAAGAAGCAAAAAATTTTATACAAAAAAAAAAATAAAATAAAATCTGTAAGTAAGTGAATACGTTAATGCAAAAAACTTTAGTAAATTTGTCAATGATTAAGAAAATATTAAAAATAAAAAAACTCACCTCCAAATGAGATGGATTGGGAATAAGAGAAAGATGAAGAGTTTTGTTGCCATATTTTAAATCTTTGGATGTATCTGTTAAAAAAAAAAAAAAAAATTTCAAACATTTGTTGCCTGAAGATCTGTGATCAAATAGTAGGAAAACATGGGTAAATGTTTGGTCAAAGGTCAAAAGGATGGTTTTTCGCATGTTTTTTTTTTAATTACCTTCACTCTTTGGTAATGTTTATTGTTTTAAAAAGTGATGATTAGAATTGTTATAAGACCTAAAAATATGAAAGCGAATTTATGCATTTTCTTTGTTCTTGAGAATTAGCAGCAGAAATAATAAATATATTTATTTATTAGATTGTTTATAGGAATGGTTTGTAAAAACTGACTAAATTCAAACTTTAGAAAATGGTAAATAATAAGGATTGATTTAAATATTTTAATAATTTAGTAAATTTTTATAAATTTATGAATAAAAAATTCTTTTCACATTTATTTCTTTATAAGTTGGTAAATGATAAATATTGCATTGCATTAGTTCTACTGTATTAGTTTTTAGAATGTTGTAAATGTAAAATTATTATTGTAAATAAGCCATCTAATAAATAAATAAATAGTGTTCAATATTTTTGTTGTAAATTCTCAAGAAAAAGAAAAAACAAAAAATATATAAATTCACTTTCATCATAAGTTTAGGTTTTATTCCAATTCTAATCATTGCTTTTTAAAACAATAAACATTGCCAAAGAGTAAAGGTAGTTAAAAAGCAGTGTCATGGAGAAAACTGTCTTTTTGACACTCCATTTTTGTGGTGGGCATGTTTCTCCAAGTTTGCCAAGTATTGTCACAAATTCAAACGAGTATCCTTATCATTGTTTTGATCATTTCCTCAAATGTATACAATATCAGATCAGATAATTGATGTTTTAAACATTATTACCTATTATATCTGAACAAATTATCTTAAGCAATGTACCATAAATTTTTATTTGGTAAACAGTGATCAAATGGACTAATAAGAACATTAGTAAAAAAAAAAAAAAAAAAAAAAAAAAAAAATTGGAGTGACCAAAACAACAAAGATGAGGATACTAGTAGAATAATTAATGGAATAAGAGCATTTTCATTTTAATTTTAAATAATTAAAAAAAGAAATCTGCAAGAAAACTTGTGGTTTTAATCCATTATTAATTTTTTCAACTAATGTTTCAACTCTGTAATTTAGAAATCACAAAAATATGTTATTTTTTCTTTTACACAAGATTTTTGAAGCTCTTATATTTTGCTGAAAATATTAATTAACAATTTAAAAAGTGGATTCTTAAGATTTGTCTTACTATCATAACAAACATAAGAGCCTAAATTTACATTTTGCAAAAACAAAAAAAAAGACACTTAATTAATGAAAGTTGAATTAAATATTAAATGGCTACAAAGTCAAAATTTTCCCTTGAATTGGCAAAAATCACAATGGCTGCTATCTGATTGACAGAAACTCGGTATTGTAAAGAAATAAAAATAAAAAAAACTATTAAAAATAAAAATAATTGTAACATCAAGACAATTTATGGGAAATAGTTACTTTAATCATTATACGATTTAACAATATGAAAAAAATGTGAAATTTTATCTAAAATAAAATTAAAAATGTATTTTTATAAAATCAATGACTTGCTAATGTTAGCACTGGTCAAAAGTCAATTTGACAGACAACACAGATTCATGTTAATAGCTCTAGAGTGAATTGCTTCTGTTATTAAGTATGGTGGCCCATAATAATAAAAAAATATCAATATTTAATTTATTATTATTCTGTAATTTTTTTGTTCCTCATCAAGATTTTTTTTAAATCGAACAATCATTACTTAAAATTTAATTCTGTCACATAAAATGTTTACAAAGAATATAGTAAAAACTCAAATACATTTACTATTTTTTGGTGAAAATTATTATATTTAAAGAAGTAAAATTTTCACTGAAAAATTTAGGAAGCAAACTATTTTATTTAAAAAAAGAATCATATAATTTATACACAAGTGAAGTATTGGAACAACTAAAAAAAAGGAAAACAATTTCAAAATATTTCAATGGTTTGCATGCAGATATTAGAAATCAATGCACAATCTACCATATTAGTTTATTTAATCTAAAAAAATAAATCCTTATTTAAATAATCTGCTGGATCCTATTTTGGAATTGTGTAGTTATTTAAATTTCATGTATGACATAAGTCATTTATTTGTTCTTTCAATCAGTACACCTTATCTGCAACATAACTTGTGTGTGAATGATGACAACTAGATAGTAGAAATGATTACAGATCTGTGCATCCATAGTTAATAATAACATCTCATCAACAGCCATATAATATTTCTTTAACTATTTTAAGAATAGTTGCGGAAAATATTTTTCCAAATAAAGGACATCAAGTTAGTTATACTCCTTTTAAAAGATTAAATCAATATTATAGTAAAAATTAAAGAAAATTTGCTATTTTGTTACAGATAATACTCCTTGAGGATAAATTAAATTATAAATATGAAAAATGTTCAAAAAGCATTATGTTTTATTTTTTTATTCAAGAATAAGGCATCTGATTATATTGACTTTTTTTTTTTTTTGAGTACCAGTTTTTCAGGATTTATTTTTCAAGGAATTATCATTAAAAAGTGTAAATCCTAGTGTGATAAATGATACACAATTGAAATTCATCAAATTAAAAAATGTGGAGTGTAATTAAATGAAAAAAAAAAAAAATTTTTCTCTGTAAAACTTTGAAGATAGACGGCATTAAAAAAAATATACATCCATTTTTACATAAATGGCAAAAGTTTTATTAAAATCCAATAAGTAGATGAATCTTGGAAGGTTTTTAAAATCGAAGTGTATTTACAAACCAGATATTTTTTATAGAGACAAAGTAAAAATATAAAAAGTTTAAGTAAATATTTCCAATCCTTAAAATCTAGAAATAATATTTATATCCAACTTATTTCATTCGTTCAGCTTTGATTAGCTGAAAAATGACCATAAAATTAAGTTTTAAGTTTTATACAGGTTTCATAGATTTTTTTTTTGCTTACTCAAGTGTCAAATTTTCTATCTTAAAAATTGGAATACCCAACATATACATATAACTGCTTGGAAGCTGTCAGTAGCTGTGCTAATGATTAAGGGTTTGAATGTAGCTTAATAACAATTGATCATACCAGATGCTCTCTCCCAGAAAACTGTAACTAAGGTCTGCTTAGCATAGTCAAAGTATAAGCCACACATGGACTCTGTAAAATGTAAATGTGCCTGAGTAGGTGTCTGCAACAAGGACTAGCAAGATATCCTAGCAGACAAGCAAACTTGGAAATAAGTAGCCAGCTATTACACATGTACATGTGTGTGTATTTGTATGTGTATAAATAAAAGTTCAGAAGGTTTATCTTCCAACTTCAAATATAATAATGTTGTTCTATTTTTAATATTGAACATTTTGTTTACAAAATTCACCTTACCTTTAAATGCAATAAAATCCATTAATTTACAGTGTTTTGTTAGGTATTAACAATTTGTGTTATATATATATATATATATATAAATTTATCATTTGAAAATCTATTTGCTTATTTATTTTTCTTATTCTGACCAAAGCAACGTGAAATCATCAATATACATGAAATCATGTAGGCAGGCAAGAATTGATGACAGATCTAAACTGATTCTTAGAGAGATTATAAACGGACACAAAATAGCACAAGATATTAAATGTGACATTAAAAATATAACCACTACAATAGCTATGGATTCCTAACAGTGCAATAAAAATGTTAGACAAACAAAAATGTCAAAGTTCTTACATAAATGAGAAAGAACATCTCCACTTCCTTTGGCATTGGGTGGTAATTCTGTCAAACCTTTCATCTATATAAAAAATAATAATTTAAATAAAATGTTTGCATTATAGAATCAATGATTATATTTATCAATTCGATAAAAGATTTGGATTAAATCATTATCCGAAATTAATTACTGTCAGTGGAAATAAAAGATGTTAGTTATATTTGTGTAGTGGTAGAAAAATAAATAAAAATAAACAAATAATAACAAGGAGACCAAAATTTCAACATCTCTAAAAATAGATGTATATTCAGAATCACTAGGCTATGAAGTCATATTTCGACCAACCAATCAGAAACTGTCTCGACCAGAATCATAGTCTTGCAACCAATTCAGAAACAAGAGCTGCTTCCAACCAGGATATAAGGTTACTAATTGCAAGCCAATCACAAGAGAAGTGGCACTTTCAAAGTAGATTTTTAGATATGTATATTATCAGATAGAAAATCAATCTAAATGATAATAGATTAATTTTATCAATTTTATGATACTGCAGTCATGGTAACATATCCAGAGCCAAAATATGATACTGTGCAAAAATTGGTTAGATGCACATACAGGAAAAGAAAGTGGGGGAAAGGTAGTACAAGTTCAATAGGTTCACTAGGCAAAACAAATCCAAACTTCTCTCCTTGTCGTGATCTCCAATACGCCACTCTCCGTCAGAAGTGAACTCCTGCTGAATAGGCGTACCATGCTTTTATGCACCTGACCCAGCCATCACTCAGCCAGTGAGCAGCAAGGATCAGCCAATAAAAATGGCTACAAGTGACACCACCACTTCCATCAGCACAAAGTGCTGCCCGATTCACCATTTGTCTGAAGCTCGCCGATTTGCCATCTTCGCACTTCCTTGCAAAACATAGAAGTGACTCTGACCCTTTTGGGTCACCAAGGTAAGTTACCACTACAGATACATGTGCAACCCACACTTTCTTGCATAGATACATTCAATACCTACCTTCTATTAACTACTGGCAACTAAGATGTCCACACAGTCCTGCATTGACACTAAAACATACGTACTTTCTTTACCTACATTTTAAAGCAAGCAGCTGCTATATTTAAATACATACATATATACATATATATCTACATTCTTCCAGACTCTCATATGCACCAAGGTATTTGCATTTGAACTGTTGAATTTCCAACTTTCATTATCCTTCTGTATATATACCTTGTGTTATATAAAAATTTATTTTGTATATATTAATGCTCTGTGCAATTTTTAAATTCTTACACAAGGTAGATCTATGGTGGGAATGGACATTGTCATAAGATAACTGCCACCAACCACCATACATTGCCGTCTTGGGTATGATGATAAGCTACATCCAATAGCAAGGCCTCTGATCAGGAGGTTTTGAGTAGCATGGAACCACCTCTTAATTGCTGGTGTTCCCAGGTCCACCCTGACCTGGGGTGGTAGCACCTGTTAGGGTCCCAGCTATGGGTAAATAGTTAACCCCCAAACTGGGGTTAAAACACTATGAAAGTGTAAAAATAAGTTTTAATAACAGAAATACTTTGTAAAAAAATTATTACCAGCAATACATTTTTGAAGAAAAAATATTACCAGAAATACATTTTTGAAGGAAAAAAAAAAAAAAAATGTTACCAGCAATAAAAATTTTGTTGGCATTATATAACCCACTGTGGTTGATATGCTGCAAAACAAACCAAACTGCCATACATTCACTATATTTCAAATGTAATAATATTCAGTAGAGTATCTTATAAATAACATTATGTTTGGAATAGTTTCACAGACACTGACAACACCAGAAATGAGTATATAGCGCATATTTTATATGGAATTATTTTGCACACACTTTAAGATATCATTTATTGTAGTGAAAGCCATTTAAAGCAGGTTCTTTTGTATAACAATAAGTTTTGGGTTTTTCCCTGCTGTGAGTGCCAAACAGTAATTTGGTTTTATATTCTAATATTTCTCATTACATTTTTGCTGCTTATGATTGATGTGTGAACAAATTGCAGTGAAATTCAGTAATTGACAAGTTAACCTATGAGAGACTGTGGTATTTTTGTGACCAATGTCAGAATTTAATATTTTGTGATTATTAGTATTGGAGGAGATTTTTGTGGTATTTGTTTCAGTAATGATTAGAATAGATTTTAAACATTTCATAGTAAAAGATAAATCTAAGATTCTTACTGCAGTCATCAAGTGATATGCACCAGCAAATTATATTTTAATACCAAGTTCATAAGTAAAGAGAAGCTTATTGTGCCTTCTTAGCCTAACGTTTTCTACTGACATGAAGTGGACTGAATCAGTTGTTAGGTTTGCTGCTAAGAAGCTTAGTTCGCAATGTTGTGATGGACAATTTTTCACATGAGAATCCATCTTGTGTATTTATAAATCTGCCATTTGTCTGTGCATTGAATATTGCCCTCATCTCTGGTCTGATGCCTTGGCTATATATCTTGAGATTCTAGATAAAATCCATAAAAATAATCTTATGGAGAGAGTGTGGGGCATGTGTGAGCAATATTAGCCTTTAGCAGATTCATTTTTTGTTTGTTTGTTTTGTCATTGTAGATGCATTCTCCCGAAAGATGCAGGAATTTATAAGTAATATTACTTTTTACATTCAACTGGTTTTGGTTTTATCTGCTAATATTTCTCATTACATTTTTGCTGCTTATGATTGATATGTGAACAAATTGCAGTGAAATTCAGTAATTGACAAGTTAACCTATGAGAGACTGTGGTGTTTGTATGACCAATGTAAGAATTTAATATTTTGTGATTATTAGTATTAGTAGATTTTTGTGGTATTTGTTTCACTATGCGAAAGGACAGGTCTATATCCCCCCTTTTACTACAAGCCTAGAGGAACTTAATTAGAGAATCAGTGAGGTGCTAGGTTCTTTTTTTTTGTTTTTGCTTTTTTAGCTTTGATATTTTTTGTTATTGTAGATGTAATCTCCCAAAAGATGCAGGAATACAGAAGCAATATTATTTTTTTACGTAGGCTGGATCTGGGGGTTGTGAGTTATTGGTAATGAAGTGATTGAATAAAATGAAAAATTGCACTTTGAGTTTTGATAAGTGACAAGTTAACCTATAAGAGAGTGCGGTGCATATGCAACCAATATTTGCATTTAGTAGGTTATTGGTAATGATAAAGGGACATGTTTTAAACTTGTTAAAGTAACTGATAATTCTAAGGTGTTTATTGCAATCAATAAGTGATATGTGCTGACAAATTATATTTTAATGGCATTTTCATCTTGTTTATAATTAAGGTGAATCAAGTTACAGTAGAATAAGCTAATGGCTATTTGCGTCATTCTTTTAAAAATTCTTTAAGGTTTATTTGCTTGTTACTGAAATGGTTGTGGAAATTATTGTTTAGTGTTTGTTTTATGAGTCTCAATTCTTTATAAAATAATGTGTGGAAAGAAGAAATTATTTTTGCTTCGATAATTATGTTTTTTATAACAGCCATTTTATATCTCTGAGGACATTCACTTTCGTAATAAATGAGTTTTTGCTTGTGGGTGTTTTATATGTAGAAGTAATAAAATCATGTCTGCCGTCACCATGTCTATTATTAATGCTAAGTTCATAAGTAAATGGAAGAGCAGAGTTTTTTTAAGGCCTCTTTAAGTTTCTTTTTTTAATTATTTCATCTATGCTTTTTAGTATGAATGCCATCGATATATTGAATGTAAATGATACATTTGGCAAGATTATTAAAGATTCTGTTTTTGATGTGAATCATGTAGAAATTAGATAAAATAGGGCCAATAGGTGAACTCATAGCTAAATCGCAAGAAGTAGCTAACATCTTTCATTTATGACACTGACAACATTTACTTCTGAATAATGACAAAAACCGATCAAAATATTTGAACAAAAACCAAATAAAACTATGAACTTTGGACAGCTGTAATCTGATGTGCAACAACTTATTTGAAAATTGGAAAAATGCAATAAAAAATGAAAAAAAATATTTGGTTGAACTTGACACAACATTTAAAAATAATATATGAATGTAGGTCACTTGTTATGTTAGATGATCATGAGATTGATGTTGGTGATAATATAGCAGTAAAGCTTGAAGCTCCCTAATAATAACTCATACTTTTTGTTTTTTGGCTTGTTATAGATAGCAGTTGACCAACTGTCATGCATACAAAGCAGAAATATGTCACTGAATTCTTTCATGTGGAAGAAAGTTTCACTTATTGACATTCATCAAGATTTATGGAGACCAAATTGTGGATGTGAGCACAGTTAGACAGTGGGTAATGTATTTCAAAGTACTTCACTCCTGGTGCAACATACATGCTCTTTTTCCTGTCTGAATTTTCAGAATGTTAAGAGTTATTATTATTTACAGTTAGATTAATGCCCTCAACATTGTTGTTGATATGACTGCAAAAATAAAGATAAGGATATTAGTTTCACTACAAATAAAGTAAATAATACAGGCTCTATAATGTGTCCATGAGTGTATTTTCTTTTATGTGTGATTAACATTTTTTTTTCAGAGTATACACTTTGATCTTAAAATTACTAGAGTGCAACAGTGAACAGTAGCAGAACACACAGGTATTACACTCCAACCAATTCCAGGTAGATTGCATAGATACTCCAATCTTGGGCAGAACAGATTGGTCAATCTCTCTGTAAATAAACCCTCATTGTTTGGATAAGTACTCTCCCAGTTCTTAATCTTATATCATAATATGCAGATGGTCTTTGGTTGTACTAGAGATATCTCGCTTGCACTATCATTGCAAGTTTTAATGCGCTAAAATTTGTAAAGTTTGCTTCATCTTGTTCATATTCATGTGTCTAAGGGAAACATATTCAATGGAGTCACACTCTTTTCCAAGATAACAATTCGTCTCACAAGGTTTTTGCAATGGCAGCAAAAAATAAAAAATAAAAATAAAAAAAATAGTGTTCTGAGTGTGTCTGATAAAATAATTTTTTTTTTTATCAATTCACCCCAAGCAAGGTGATAATGCCACTAAGATGCAAGGGGCTACTGGAAAGTATTTGTTTCTAAATTTGAGTTATCATAGAAGTGAAACAATGAACATTTTAGAAGCATCCAGTAATAAATCATGTATAGAAAAAGGGGGGGAAAAAAATATTGCAAACCTTCTGAAACATGCGCACAGGTGGAAAGTCAAGCATCGTAGTGAGGAAATTGAGTCGACCCCTGTGAGGCATACACATCACAATATCAGAAATTCCATCTGAAATTGATAAAAATAAAAGCATAAATAAATGGAAAAAAAATTATATATGCATATTTAGGCAGCATATTTTCATTCAAACAGGTTTGGTTAAATAATTTAGATATACTATGTCTGTTTATTTTTGTTTTAATCCTTTCAAGTCCATGTATCAACGACATACACTCCTCACTTGTCTGACTGTTAATTTTGGATTTGCCTACAGAAACTCTCACAATCTTTCTTTCATCTCTCTTGTCTATCTTTTGTGGTTTTCTGAGGGTTTTTCTTTTTTGCACCTAAATCACTTCCAGTAGAAGCAAACATCTTTTGGATGATTTGAACAATGTTTTCTTTTTTAATCACTTCGCCACACACAAAGCAATAAAGCCACTAAGATGCCAGGAGTTACTGAGTGCGAGTGAATATGAGGAAAAAAAGGAAAGAAGAGGAATTATGAAGACAGAAGATAATGATTAACATTACATTTGAATTTTTGAAGATCAATGTTGAAAAGCAAGAAGCCGGAAGTGAATTCCACAAATAAATAAGTGCAAGAGAAGAAACTGTTAGCATAGAACTTACAGTTACATCTAGGCATTTTAGCTGTAAAATAATGAGACCTTGCTGCCAATCTAGTATGGCACTTAAATTCATAATGTCTAAGTACTATAGAGAAAAGTTCATCAGAACAATTACTACGAAAATATTTATAGAAAAGGCACAGGGAATCTACGTTATGGCAGTGAGATAGAGACTGAAGCGGAGAAGACAAGTCAAAACAGATAACATTACAGATTCTTTTTTGTATTTTATGAAGAATCTCTAAATACATAGCAGAAGCACCAGACCAGATATGGCAGCAACATTCAATGCATGGACGAATGATAGACTCATAAATGTATAAGATATATTCTAGCGAGAAAAATTGTCTAGCATGACACAATGAACCCACTTTCCTAGCATCAGACCTAGCAGTTGATTCAATATATTCTTTCCACTTCATGTCAGCAGAAAATGTTATCTTGAAAAGGCACAATAAGTCACTCTCTCCTGGAGATTAGCATCAGTCGTGTGGATGGCAGGTAAAGTGGTTCTCTTAGACAATTAAAAGTGAACAATTTCATTTTAGAGACATTGAAATTAAGAAGACATTCCTTGCTCTGTTTAACAATAGACTGTAGATAATTTTTGAGATCAACTGCCAATTTGACCATATCAAAATCAGACTTATCGTGTCATCAACATAGACACCAAGTTGATAACTGATGACATCAAGAAAGTTGTAGATAGAAATTAGCAACAAAGTAGGTCCAAGGGATCACATGCATTAGTGCAAAAAGATCTAGAAGAGTGGCAATTCAAGACAACTTTCATTTTGCGATTTGATAAGACTGAATCAATTCAAAAATTTATCTAGAGATACCAAAACCTTTCAATTTGTGAAGAAGACCATCATTCCAAACTCAGTCAAATGTCTTTGAGATGTGTCCAAAACAATAGCCCGAGCTTCACCATTCTTATCTAATAGACTTTTTCAGCAATAATTATTAATACATCAACAATTGACCTAAAGAAGTAAAATCAATATTGCTTATCTGAAAGAAGACCCTTCCAAGATGATTAGAGCCTCTAGTACTTTGCCAAAAAAAAAATGTGGTAGTTATAATGATCAGATGGTTCACCTGAGTTCTTAAAGACTGGAACTATGGAAGAAAACTTTCAACAAGCAGGAAAGCAAGAAGCAGCTGGAAGAAGAATTTACTGCAGAGTTTACAGAGAACAGGAGCCAGTTCAGGAGCAAATTTCTTAAGGACTATTGCAGGAATACCATAACTTCCACATGCTTTATGGGGATCCAGGTTTGAGCTGATAGCAGAAACCATGAACATAATTATATGCATATCACTAAATAGAGGCTCAGTTCTAAGTGAAAAGTCATGTAAAGATACTTTAGATGAGTCAAGAGTAGAATTCGAAGAGAATTTACAAGCAAAACATTCTACTTCATCAGCAGGTGATGTTAACACAAATAATGTAAATTCTGGAAATTCCCACCTGCCTGGCTATCTCTTGTTGGGCTATCTTCCCCTTCAAAGTCACAACTTTATTCTTTGTTTCAGCAGAAATTTTAGCCATGGTTTTCATGTAAAAAAGAAAATAATGTTCAAGTACAATGGCACTTGACACTCATATTAATAAGATGGAACAATTCATACTAAGAACTTTGCACATTATCATGACTATCATCTTAGATCTTTCACTGGCCTTTCTTTTTAGATTCTTAATGCTGTGTATCTTGTTACAAGGCACCTACAAAAATACAACAACTTTTTTTCTAATCCTTAAGGTCCAGAAACACTACTGATAAAAGCACACTACTAAACAATCTTGACTTCTTAATAAAATAAAGCATAATCATTTTGTGTAGCTGTTCCAAAACTTTTGAACACCAGTGTAGTTTAACAAAGCAAACTCGAATTGTTGATTATAACGACTTGTGACTTTGTGCTTTCTAATCTTTGGATAGTCAGTTTCACCTACAAGACTTAGCTCAATCTGTTGTAACTGTTTTCAGGCACTCCTTGATGGTGCAACACACTGGGATCATCTCCCCAGTTTGATATGATCAAAAAGTCACTTCCTTGACAAATCACCCATAGTGAGATTTGAACCAAAGTCTTACGGTCAGAATGTTAATGCTCTAATCACTTGGTCATATGCACATAAAAATATGATTTTTTTTGTGACAGTCATGAGCACTGTTTATAATAAATTTGAATTTTATCAATTTGACTGAACTACAAACAACATTTGTATTTTCTTTCTATCAAAGGAACTTTATTGGAATTCAAATATCTGCCTTTTAAATAATCTGTGCATTTCTGTAAAAGAGAATATTGGTAAACATTTGATTTATATTTTTTGATCTTTTCTCTTGTATAATTTTCTTGCATGATAACCTTGCTTTTGTTAAAAAATGTTAATAAATATTATTGTTGAATTAATTATATACTTTTTGTGTAAACAAACAAGACATTACCTGTCCTTGATATCATGTTACATCATACAGATAATGATCTAACAATTTAGATCACCAAAGTAAAGCAGTGTCAAGTCTGGTCACTACTTAAATGGGAGACTACTTAAGAACAGTGGGTATTGAAAGCATTCTGCTACAATGCAAAATATGTTCCAGTTCTACAAACAACACTTGTATTTTCTTTCATTAGATACTTTACTGGAATTAAAAATATTTGCATTTTAAACAATCTGTGCATTTCTGTGAAAGAGAATTTTGTTAAATGCTTGATTTGTAATTTTTATCTTTTTGTGTAATTTTCTTTCTTACAAAACTTTGCTTTTGTTTGAAAAAAGTTGCAAGCGTTAAGCAAATAAATGTTAAGTACTTTTATTGAATATGTATATTTTTAAACTTGCTATATTTATAGGTGAAATGCTTCTCAATAACAGAGATAGAGAATTCATAGGTATAGACAGTGTGGACATAGGAATAAACACTGCATGGTGACTGTCAGCTTCAAAGTGATTTTTAGAGCAAGTGCCACTGCTCCTTGAGTGGGCTGTATGTATATGTAGCCTGCAAAGGTAGTAGTTGTATTCTTGTTCCGAAGATCGTGTTGAAGAGTGAAACTAACAGTCATGCAGAGTTGATTCGTATGTAAACGTCTCTTGCTCATTTATAACGTCAAATTCTATAACAGGATGGCTCTAGTCATAACCTGAGTTTCATGCTTACACAACTGAACCCCATTCAAGACGTCTGAAGTTCATATGAGCATGAAATTTGGGTTATGATAAAAAACATCTTTCCATAGGACTTAATGTTGTTATGTGTTTTTTGTTTGGTCTAGGCAACCTAGGCTTTGAGCACTTTACTGAGCAGGTAAGTTTGCCTTAGGCCTTTTTTCTCTTTCTTTTTTTAGTATTGTTGTTTTTATTCAAGACTGTATCTGGATAAGAGTTTTAGGTTTTGGCAAATTGTCCATTGGTTCCATCATTGGATTTTGTTTTTCTTTAATATACACACACACACACATACAAATTTTCAAACCTGAGGATTGTGTCCAGCATGAAACAGCTTGTTTCCTCTGAGTGTTGACCTCAATGTTCACTTTTATATTTATATTTACATATGCTCTATCTCTGATATTGAGCACTTTATCCCATAAATATAGCACACCTTAAAACTATATTTCTTCCTATATATATATATATATGTATATATATATGGATTAGAATCAAATATGATTAAATATAAGCAAAGTTAAACTTACATCTGTGCTGAAACCTTTCTGTTACCTTCCTTAACCCTCAATATCTCTTACCATTTTTAACTCCTACATTTATTGGTGAGAAGTGTTAATTACCACAGATTTTTAGTTAATTGAGTGGTTGTTAATTATCACAGATTTTTTTGTTAATTGATCATCATCAAATAAGAGTTGAAATATGACCATCTAGAGAACACAAAATAACATCATTATATTTACATATGTATTTGCCAGCTAATTTTACTGTGCTAATCTAGAAACAGATTACTGGCATAGTGATATGTCATTTGCCTGCTTAGCTTGTTTGAATCAAAGCAGGATTCATGTCTTAACTAGCATAGTGGCTGTCAAAAATGACTGGATTATTTATGTATGTATGGATGGATCAGCAACTCTACCTCAGATCAGTGGTGTGCTCTGGCCCTAGCTAGCTAAGATCAATGTAAAAGTTGTATTCTGTAAAAAGGCTCTCTCTCTCTCTCATATACACACATTAGAGCTGTCAACTACCTATCTATTCATATACACAACTGAATGGAGGGGCAGAGAAAAGGAAAGCAGGAAGGAATAAAAAGGATATGAAATGGGGAAAGGTAGGGGGTAAATAAGTAAGATAAATAAAAATGAAAAGAAATCCAGGTGAAAAAAAAAAGGAAGAGATGGAGACAAAAGGCTTGCTGTCTTACAAGTGGAGGAAGCTTGATTAATATTTTTGGGGGGATCATGACAGATGCCTTAGTTATGTAGGTATATACTTTACTATTAATACAAACATAATATATATTATATAAGGATTCTATTAATTATCTTATTTATGATTGAGTAAAGCAAAAAATGTAAAGTAAAAATAAATAAAAACGAAATAATATTTAAAAAAAAAAACAATTTAAAGAAACTAGCAAAAAGTCGGAAACTAGTAAGAAAAATAGATGGGAGCAGAAAAATTGACAGTGAAAAATAGGGGACATGGACAGAGTCAGGCAAGCAGAAAATGAAATCCCCACCCAACAAAAGAAATACTAAAAAAGAAAAAAAAATTACACTGAGCAGATTGAGAGAAAATCTCATCAAATGCCGCCATCATGCTTTCACAGCCTTCCCCTCCATAACGCTTGACAGTGGTGAACTTTGATGCCAGGAAATGGTCAAAAGCCTGTAGAAAAAAGGAAAATGATTATATATTTATATATATTTCATTAGAAAAAAATGAGAACAATTTCAGTTTTTAAATGTTTGTAAATTAAAAGGAAATATTATTTATGAAATTAATCTTTGAACAGCTAAGTAATTTTGACAAAGAAAGGTCAAACAGGTTTAAAAAGTGTATCTCAATATTCCCAAACATTTATTTATTTTTAAATAAAATATTTCTAAAAAAAAAAAAACACATTATATATATAATATATATATATATAATATATATATAATATATATATAATATATATATATATAATATATATATATATAATATATATAATATATATAATATATATATATATATAATATATATATATATATAATATATATATATATATAATATATATATATATATAATATATATATATATATAATATATATATATATATAATATATATATATATATATAATATATATATATATATAATATATATATATATATAATATATATATATATATATATATATATATATATATATATATTTTTGGACTCTCTCATTGTATTCGATGTATGAGGATCAAGCAACTCAGTTCTTAGGAACCGACAGCCAGACACCAGCACATATGATTTGATTATAGTGGTGAAGGCTTTGTGCAGAACCAACCACACTTTTTGAAGGGCCAAATACAGAGACCTGGTGTACTACAGGCCACAAGGTCCCCAAATGACCCTCTACAGGTTTTGAATTCAGAGTTGTCCTTCTCCTAGACCAGTTGCCATTCAAGGCTATAGAACCCAGGCTGTCCTGCTATTTACCCATAGCTGGAGGGAGAAGAGGATTAATACCTTTCCCAAGGGTATTAGCATGTAAGTGTATGTAATGGATTTGAATGGAATTCGAAATTGGCTCTCCAATTCCTCAATCCGAGCTGATAGCCACTACTTCATTGTGTTTACTAATATAATGCTGTTACAACTATGAGAAAATAGAATAACAGAAAAATATGATGACAAGATAAAAAAACAAAGATAAATTTCAAGAAAATAACCATAGGTAATTTGATTATTGGTCAGTTTTGTGAGAATCTTTTAATATCTCAGAAATTTGGAAACTTGACAATTACTGTTGAAAAAGTATATTTTTGTTACAGTAATATCAGGAATAGTCTCAATATTATCACAAATCAAAGATCAATCTCTGAACAAAAGAAACTTCAAATGTTTGATCTTATGATTTAGTCCTTTCCTTTATATCTGTGTATTTATAGGAAAGAAATGCTATTTCCAACATAATTACATACCCACATAAATACCATATTAAAACACGCCCAAACTTTATTTTCTATCCAATAACAGACAATATTATAAACTTGCCAAAAAGATTCTACAATAAAACACAGCATTTAAATCAAAATTTCTAGTTTAACATCATCATGTGAAATATTTGACCAATCAGAGAAAACTAAAACCCTATTTTTATGGAGCCCACTTTAATTTATAAAAATCCACACATTTTGACTTTCAAAGATCAGAGAAGTGGCTCTCTCAAAGATGAACACTAGAGAAGATGTGCTTTTTACTCCCCAGTGTGTGACTTCAAACAAATCAGCTACTACAACAAAGATGGTAAATAAATTTTTGCTAACAATAAAAGCCTTTTTTCAACCACATCTTTTTTCTGTGGACCAACTATTCAAAGACTAACTCAACTAAAGACTATTTTTACTTCATTTGGAATTCATGAAGATATGTTTGTAAATAGAATTGATTTATTTAACAGACATACCCATAATTTCTTTATTTTTAGTTTTTTTATTGTCTGGAATTTAAATGTCCAGATTTTTAATATGAAAAAAAGATAGACGACTGAATTACCTACAAATGGTGACCTTGATAAAGAAAACCAACCTGATTTCTACATGTTCATAGATTGTGAACCCAAGTGGTCAGAATGCTTGTTTCAAAGTACATGCCCAAATCTATCAGATTACAACATTAAAATATCATCAACTAACTAGTTAATGAGGAGGCATGGTGGAGTAATGGATAGTGGCTCAGATTGAGGAATCGGAGAGCCGAGTTCAAATTCCAGTCGAATCCATTACATTCACTTACATTCTAATACCCTTGGGAAAGATATGATTTTTCTTCTCACCCCAGCTATGGGTAAATAGCAGGACAGACCGGGTTCTATAGCCTTGGATGGCAACTGGTCTACTGCAGAAAGAAATGGCAACTGGTCTACTGCAGAAAGAAATGGCAGCCTACAGCGGAAAAATTCTGCTTCGTCAGTCATGTATTGAAAGATACATGATCGCCTAAGTGTGTATCACGCATGTCACATAACTGACTGAATTAGTTAATAAAACCCACTAAAGTATTAAAGGTCTTTGAAAAAGAAAAAAAAAAAAAAAAAAGGAATAATTTTGTAGTACTTTATAAAACAGTTTCACCAGTGTTGCACAAAAGTATATGAACTCCTAAGAAAATATTAAAAGTATGTCTCTTTTGTCCAACAAGTTTTAATTGAACTATATATTAATTAAGAAAAACCTTTATTAAACAAATTAAGATCACTTTCAAAAGTTTTTATTAAATTGGAATTAAAATATTAATTAAAAATTAAGATGTGCAAAAGTAAGTGAACCTTTAAATCTAATATTTGGTAACTCCTCCTTTTCAGGTCAGGGCATTGACTATTCTTGTTCTATAATTTTTAAGTTTCTGGCAATAGTGAGTATCAGTTTTTGACCATTTCTTGGCGAAACTCCCACAATTGCTCAATATTGTTAAATTAAATTGCATTCATGGAATGAGTACTTCTTTATAGATTAGTAGTTAAAAACTAGCCTTACAGATGATCACTGCAATGAGTTTATTCCTCATTGGGGATACACACATGTAACATTTGTTACAATCTAACTCAGGCATTTTGAATATTGAAAATTTCAGTTATCAGTCCTCGGATCAAAAAAAAGTTACAATGGAAATTGTGCGAGAGTTTACTTAAATACTAGGCTGAGATTTTTCCTTTATAGAAAAATGAATAGTTTATAGAGACACATGAAAAGCACATGGCATGGTCTACAGATTTGGATGACTCATAAAAAATATATTTATCATAACATTTAAAATAGACTTGATATTTCAGTTGTTATTCATACTTGAGACATTTACATTAGAAATTTCTTAAACCTTTCAATCAATATACAGGCAATACTGAATAATTGATTTTAGAAGTATCTTAATGACAGCAACTTGAATTCATCAATAAGCCACCCTGTACTTTGGACAACACAGTTATTTTCTGCTAATTATCCTGGTCATAACTTTTTTTCTGACACATTTTTGTTTTAAGAAAGGACATAGGCGATTAAGTCTCTCCACACATTCCTTTTATCTATGAATTATGAGATCTTGGGAAAGAGACTAGAGTGGTTTGCTATCGACTTTTCCATTGTTTTCAATTCTTAGTTTTTCTCCTAAAATGCCGCTCAAGGTTAGACAGTGGCTGGTGAAGGTATGGATTTAAGTGTTTTCCAAGGTCATAAGTGTGAAATGAATGAAAAAACTCTGCCAAAACTTGAACTCTGCTCCCCAAGTTTGCTTCCTGCTTCAACAGCTATTGCACTACACACACACACAAATCTAACAGATAGTTTTCTGTCTGAAGATCATCCTTATCTGATATGTTTGACCTTAAGTCTGCATTCACAAAAAAATAAAGAATAAATAAATAACATGGGAGGAGGGGGAAGTCATGGGGCAGAGGAATAAAATTTCAAAAAATATCTCAAAGTGTTAGCAGAGATCACATTTCTTTCTATCTCATTGGGTAGAATTCCACTATGTGAATAAGAAAACAAAAATTTAATTTAATTTATTCTGGAAAAAAAAAAAAAAAAAAAAAAAATCACAGATAAAAAAAAAAAGGTATATAAATTTGTAAGTTTTGCAATGTTTTGTTTTTTTTAAAGTATCAAACAGCCTTAATGTGAGGAAACACATGACAAAAGGCCGAAGCTTTCATTTCTACCAATAAGACTAATTTAACTTATCTCTTTACCAGTTGAGCCAGAACACTCACTCTTGAAACACAGATTACTGTCATTTTATGTTAGGATCTGACTAGATTGACAAAATTTGACTTTGTTACTTTTGGGCTTTGAAGGTCAACATATCATCAAGTTGGCAGAGCTTGGTAATTTGGGTTTTTAGTGCATGGACCAAACATGTGAACAACAACAAAATTTTGGAGAGAATGGAAACAAAAAGCAAACATACTTGACATCAGGAAGAGGTATTTGAAATTTCTGGGGCATGTAATGAGAAAGGAGGGCTTGGAAAATCTAATACTCACAGGACAGATTGAGGGAAAGAAAGATAGATGAAAGCAATGCATAACATACTTGATGAGATTATCTAAATGGATGGTAGAACAGGGTTTGGGAGAAATAAAAAAAGACAAAACTTATTAAGAGCTACAGGGAACAGGAAGATGTGGAGAGCAATGATTGCCTATGTCCTGAAGGGACACAGTATATAAAAGAAGAATTGCAATGGAAGCAACCAATCTAACGCATACACAAATCAGTCTCTGTCAAGGTTGATAAAGGGCATAGCATCTTTATGCTGCCAATATCTGGATGGGTAAAATAGTTATGAGAGAATGGTTTGCTCAAATGTTCCCTCATTATTCTTCTGTATACTAACAGCAAAACATTATGGCAATATTTTTGTTCATAAGATCATACAGTAAGAAATGAATCTATGCCTTTCTTAAAGGAATTAGTGCAAAATGTTCATTTTGTAACATACACTTCAGAAACTTGTGCAAATCTTGAAGCAGACACATATATAGATAGATTAATATGCCTGTGGCCTAATGAAAAAGAAAACATTTTACTGAAACATTTTTCAGCATGTCAGTGCACTTATTTTCATGGTGAACACTGATTAAGTATTATTAAAAGAAAATTTTTAATTAAAATTTAGCTTATAACTATACATCAGAATACAGACTTATTGATTCAATCACATACACTAGATTAAAAAGAAAAAAAAACTTACTTCAAATTTTTCTTTTAATTAAAATTAAAAACTCAAAAATGTAGAATTCTCTCTTCTTTTTTTAATTTGAAAAATGAAAAAAAACCACAACTTGAATTCAAAACCAGTTTGTTACTTCCATTTTTTGTGTTGATAACCATTAAGCCATCCTCTACTTCGACACATATAAAGGGTGTGACAAAAGTAACACCACATTTTTTTTTGAGCCGAGATGGAATTATGATGTGAAGAAATTGAGTAACCATCACTGGACCTAACACCACCAGACTTTTTCTTGCAGAATACATGGAAAGATCTTGTTTACAGGCTCAAACTGTAAACAATTCCTAAATTAAAACAAGCAATTTCTGGTAAATTTTCTGAAATTAATTTATAAATGTGTCAAATGGTTTGTAGAAGTGTGGATATTAACAACCTCGTAGGTGTTGTGTGCATTTTTTTTTTTAGGTGAAGATGCATGTTCAGTATGTAAATAAAGATAGAAGAAGCATACAAAAAACTTGTGTTAACACTAAAGGTCTCTTGAGTATGTTTATTTTCCTTTTAGTTCTGAAAAGATTTATGGGAAGTAAGGATATGAACAGGTAAAGATGGTTGAGCCCAAGTCAACCGCATGCTGAATTGGGATGGCTGAATCCCTAGTTCATGAGTAGGTCTGCTAAAACATGGTCAATGATGATGTTGGTAAGTGGAAAACATTCAGTCATCAGTGGACCAGGGAAACTAACATCCCCCAGTGGGAACATATGGTTCACATCTTGAAGCTCAGTCTTGGGTATGACGATAAACTACATCCAACAGCAAGGCCTCTGATCAGGAGGTTTTGAGGAGTGTGGAACCACCTCTTAATTGCTGGTGTTCCCAAGTCCACCATGACCTGGGGTGGTGCACCTGTTAGGGTCCCAGCTATGGGTAATTAGTTAATCCCCAAACTGGGGTCAAAACATTATGAAAGTGTAAAAATAGGTTTTAATACCAGAAATACTTTGTAAAAAGTTATTATCAGCAATAAATTTAAAAAAAAAAAAAAACTATTACAGCAATACATTTTTGAAAAAAATTATTACCAGCAATACATTTTTGAAAAAAAAAAAAAAAAAATTATTACCAGTGATATGTTTTTGAAGGAAAAAACATTACCAGAAATATATTTTTGACAAATTTGATATTACCAGCAATAAAAATTTTGTCAGCATTAAATAACCCATTGAGGTTGATATGCCATAAAACAAAACATCTTGAAGCCAGAAGGAGAAAGATTCTGTCCTTTCTGGAAATGGGGTCATAAAATTGCACATGTGACCAGAAACCTTTTTCGGTTTCTTTATAACATGCATGATGGGAAAATGAATTCATTTTTTATTTATTTTATTTATTGTTTTTATTTCATTTTACCCACAGAAGTTTTGCTGATAAGGTTCAAGTTTGTTAATCATAACAAATCATGTTTGTTTTGATGTGACAATACTTATAAATTTTCTTAAACTACTGTAATTTCTTTTTGTTCAATAAATAAAAAAGGGTGTTACAGCTAGATCCCTACCTGGTGGATGCTTGCAGACTCTCATGTGGACAATATATAGACTCATGTATAAATATAATGTATAGTCTCAATCATAAACAGTCTATGTCTTACCTACTGACACAAATATGATAAAAAAATATTTTAGTATTAAATAATCTGACAGGGCTTGATGGGTTGTTAAATCCACAAATCAATTAACACTTACCTAGACTAAAATTCCTCCCCTAGAAACCAAGTTACTCCACCTGACCCAGTTTGAGAACTACTCTATCAGTGAAATATTAACAATGACTTGTAGGTTATTATTTCTATTATTTACTCTGATTAACATCCCTATCTTTGTTGTTATTATCACGTTTTGGCTGCTGTGCCTTCAAGCCTTCTTCAGGTGCTTGTCGATCTGGGTAATTGTTATGGTAATCTACCCACACACACATGGACTTTTCCAGCTATAAATAGGAGCAGGTACTGCCTTTTGGAGAGTGAAGTTTCCAGCAGTCAGCTCTGACAGTCAGACTGATCACTCTTGTTTGTATATGTCTGTATTACTGTTTCTGTTAATATATTTGTTTAACTCAATTTTTCTCTTGTGTCTTTATTTCTGGCCCTAACAAGGTCACAACAGTAACCATCAGGGAATTTCAAAATGAACTCTTTATTAAATCTAGGGGGTCGGGGGGTAGATTGTTTACCAGACACATATACTTCCCCTTCAAGGTTTATAAAAGATTAAATTGTTGGTTCATGTAGTGCAGTGGTAGACTCAGTGGCAACAGCACAAACAATAACTGCAATACTAAAAATAAAAAAAGTCGAGGTGTCTCTAGACATGGATTATAGAATGAGAACAATCTATACCCGTAGATTAAATAACATGTTCAGTTCAAAATTCCCTGAAGGTTACCTAGATAGGCAAGCAACTGAAGAAGTCTGGTAGGCACAATAGCCAAAACAGTGTAATAACAGCAAAGATGAGGGTGTTGGTCTGAGCATAAATAATGACGACTACTCGTCCCAGAAATTCAGATGACGACTTGTTGAGGTTACTGATATGCGTATTGTTTAATATTCAGAACTTTTGGGCAAATAAAACTGAAGAAGTCCAAAAGAAAACTTAAAGAACTCACTTGACATTTGAGCATCAACTTGGCCAAAGCAGTTTGCCGTTCTGGAGAAAGTTCAATGGAATCTCTTGTCTCAAACGCTTCAGCAAACCATTCTCGCTCTTCTTCTGTCTACAAAGAGGAAAATAAACAAGCATGATTAAAAACAAAAAATTATAGACAGGTGATTACATTCTACCCTTTATTTTTGGTGCTTTTTTTTTATGAGTTTTTAATTTTCATCAAAAGAAAGATTTGAACAAAGATTTTTGTTTTCTCTCAATCTAATATACAATGTTGTATCCATAGCTTGATACATACTTAGCTGAATTTTGATTGAATATGGAAGGATATAGTCTATGCTTGACCCTTCCAATTGGCCATCTGATCCAGTAATGAAAATTTCCAATGGATGTAATAAATATTCACCACTGAATTAAATTTATTGGCAAGGAAGGACATTATGAAAAACAAATGCTGTTTTGATCATCAGGCTATGAACATTGATATACCTATATATCCATCTCTTTCAAGGTTTATAGAACTTCCTCACATTAATTAGCTTAAAATTGAACACTGTCACCTTCTTAGTGGTACTTCTTGCAAAGGAGTCTGGAGGGACTTTAAAAATCTCTGGTCATTTCCTGGGAGATGTCTTTTGCCTTTTCAGTTATATGTCTTGAGAGTTTGAAGAGACTTTAAAATCTCTGGTCACTTCCTGGAAGATATCTTTTGCTTTCTCAGTGGAACTTTTTTTTTCTTTTTTTTAATCATTTCACCTCCCAAGCAGGGTGGGAATGCCACTAGTACACAGGAGGTTACAGGGAATGAAAGTGAGAGAAAATAATGAGTATAGAGAGGATTGACGAAAAGACAAAAGATGAATGGGATTCAAGATGATGGCAATTGACATTGCATTTAAATTTTTGAAGATTGTAGTTATCAGGGAAGCAAGTAAACAGAATAGAGTACCACAGGCAGGAAGTGCGAGAAAAGAAAATGTTGGAGTAGAAGTGGCAGCTGCATTTAGCTATTTCAACAGTAAACAGGTGGGACCTAGATGCGAATCTAGTAGCACACTGAAATTCTTGTTGTTGAGATACCAAGCACATCAGAGTAGTTGTAATAAAAATATTTGTAGAAAATTCAGTGGGAAGCCATGTCACTTCTCAGGGTGTTGGGAGTCTGGAGAGACTTTAGAATCTCTGGTCAATTCCTGGGAGATGTCGTGCAGGAGACGCATCATGTTTAGCTATGAAAAAGATTATGGATAAAAATTTTGCAAATTCCTCTACTGGAGTAAAAATGCAAAGACATCATATAGAAAATCATTACAACTTGTTTTTATTCCTTAAGTTATCAGGAAACCTTTTAATTGTTAGGAGAGAGTGGCTGGTCAGTCATGCACATACAATGCAGTCTTTCGAGATGGGAAAAAGACACTGCAGACAGATCCTCCTCCTGCCGTATATTAAGTCATTTCACTCCAAGCAAAGCAAATAAAGCCACTAAGACACAAGGGTTACCGAGTTAAGTGTGAAAGTATCTGAGAAAAAAAATTATCAAGGATAAAGAACAATAAAAGAATGGGAATTAAGACAATATAATGATTGATATTGCAATTTCAATTTTTATCGATCAAAGTTGACTGGAAAGTAAGAACACAAAAGAGTGTTCTACAGGTGAGAAGTGCAAGAGAAGAAACTGTTAGCATAGAAAATGATGGGACCTAGCTTCCAATCTAGTACTGCACTTAAATTCATAAAGTCAGAGTAGCAAAGTGGAAATCTCATCATAACAGTTACCATGTAAGCATTTATAGAAAAGTCACAGGGATGCCACATTATGGCAGTGGGAAAGAGACTGAAGTCAAGAAACCAATTCAAAATTGATAACATTAGAGATTCTTCTTTGGATTTTATCAAGAACCTCTAAATATATAGTAGAGACACCAGACTAGATGTGGCAACAAATATTAAATACATTGACAAATGATATGCTTATAAACATGTAAGAGAAAACTTGTCTATCACAACATGGTGATTTGGTTTGGTTTATTTTGTTTTATGGCATATCAACATCAATGGCTTATTTAATGCCGACAAGATTTTTAGGATAGATTCGTATGAATAGAATATGTATTGGTTTAGATTGGCATGGTTTATTTTGTTTAATGGCATATCAACCTTAATGGGTTATTTAATGCCGACAACATTTTTAGGATAGATTCGTATGAACAGAATATGTATTCTTTGGTTTAGATTGGTTTGGTTTATTTTATAGCATATCAACCTCAATGGGTTATTTAATGCTGACAAAAATTTTTATTGCTGGTAATATTTTACTTTGTCAAAAATCTGTTTCTGGTAATATATTTCCTTCAAAATTGTATCACTGGTAATAATTTTTTCAAAAAAGTATTGCTGGTAATAGTTAACTATTTGCCCATAGCTGGGACTCTAACAGGTGCTACCACCCCGGGTCAGGGTGGACCTGGGAACACCAGCAATTAAGAGGTGATTCCACGCTCCTCAAAACCTCCTGATCAGAGGCCTTGCTGCTGGACGTGGTTTAATGTCTTACCCAGGATGCAGATGTAGTTTAACGTCTTACCTAGGACGTGGATGTAGTTTAACGTCTTACAGAGGACGACACAACATGGTGAGAAAAATTGTCTATCACAACATGGTGAACCAACTTTTCTAGCAAGCAGACCTAGCAATATGTTTTCACTTCATGTCAGTGGAAAGCTTTAGCCTGAGAAGATATATCTTTATTTGTTGTCCATCAGTTCAAAGCAGTTGCTTGCTTTTTGAGATGCTGGCACCAGCTATATGCTATATAAAAGACACTTTATAATATACTAGCAGTAGAGCCCGGCATTGCCCGGGGATGTAACAGTAAGACATAGATCAAGTATCGACCATTATAAAGACTGAAAAATAAAATTGACAAAGATTATTGTTTAAGGTTGACAGACACGCATGTCTTAATTAGTTTTTTTTTGTTCACGGATTGGTCAAACCCAAACTCAAACAAAAACATTGTTTTTAATCGTTATGAGTCTACCGATTGAATAGTCTTGTAAATGGAATTTTTAAAGCATTCTGAATGTAAAAATAAAGAAAAAAGTGTGCAAGACAATAAGAAACACTACCTGCCAAAAAAAAAAGTGAAGTTTTGTTGAAATCGGTTGAAAAATGTAGGAAATCCGATCCCATATATAAACGAACGAACGAATGAACGGACACACACATAACCTGGGTTTTATAATAATTATAACTCGATATGAGTTGTCTCTTAATCGTGTTTTCAAATTGATTTTGTGCAAAAACAATTGTGTTTTTTCCAATTTTTGGCGCTGTCAGAACCGGCGCAAGGTAATTTTACGTAGTCCTGTGAAATTTTGTTGAAATCGGTTGAAAAATATAGGAAATCCAATCCAATATATAAACGAACAGACACACACACACACAACCTGGGTTTTATAATAAGTACGATATACACCCTTGTGCAAATTAATTGAAGCAACCATTTTACTTTCTTTTCTTTCACCATACATTCAGCTTTAGACCCACTGGAATAACAGGGTGTAATCAATTTGTTTTTTTTCCTCAGATTAGGTCATTTGCAGTGGTGTGCAATAATATGAATCTATTTTTGTGATGTATGATGAAATTTGTTTGGCCATGAGAAATATTGTGTCATCCATGATTGCATCATATGTTTATCACACCCAGACACTATTGTCTCGACTGTCAATTAGTTGTCCTACATCTATTGTCCGTGATGGACATTACTCCAAGGAAGTTTACGAAAATTGTAACACTCCACAAACACATTGGCAAGCCTTACCAGCGAGGAAATCAAAGTACTACAGATTGGTCCGGGAACTCTCCTGATTTAAATCCAATAGAGAATCTGTGGTCAATCTGCAAGGAACGACTTTGTGAAATGGACATATGAAGTACTAACATGTGCACTGGGTCATGTTTCATTGGAAAAATATGAAAAAAAAAACTAAATAATAATGGAATTATTCATTTTGTTTCAGTTAATTTGAACAAAGATGTATATGGGAGGATATAGTCTATGCTTGACCCTTTCAATTGGCCATCCAATCCAGTAATTCTCAACTGTTATCCTAAACTCAATATGATGGACAAGTGTATCTATATGGAGATATACACAAACAAGCGTCAAAATCGACAATGGATGTAACAGCTTTTTATTGTTACTACTACTACTACGTTTTATTTTTGGTAGTAAAACAATAAAAATAATGCAATTTATTTTTTTATCTAAAATTTATTTTGTAATGTTTCAGTAGTCAATCCAAACAGTGTGCATTAAAAATGAAAAAAGAAAAAATTGAACAGATTTTCAATAATCTGGAATTGATGCAATCATTACTGACAGAATAGAACTCTATTTATAAAGTTTTTGGTTTTTGGTTGAGGAGTTAGGTAATCATTTGTATCTTCACAAGAATTTTTATAGAAATTATTTTTATTTTAATCTTCCAAGTGCAAAGGTTACAGAAAACTAACAATAACAATATGGTTGATATTAAGTGCCTTCCCACCCTTACCTGAAGTAATTGGTCAAATGCAGGACTTTTGAATGCTACTTATATTTTTTTTTTTTAAGGAGTCATACTTTCTCTATGCTCCTTTAACATTTGCTTCATATTCATATATAATGTCTTATAGGTTAAATAGCAAGGTAGACTGGGATCTCTATAGCCTTGATGGCAGTAATTCTAGAAGTAGGATAATTCAAAATATTGAGAATATTATGGGAAGCCACTCACCTATATCTTTCTCAAGAATACAGGGAAATTCATAGATAATAAAGGAATCTGTGGAGAGCCATGCCCTGAAAGAGCATTACATATAAAAAAAAAAAAGGAAAAGTGATATGTAGGTAGTATAACAGTTATCAGTCTATCAGGAAAGTGGAAAGCAGACTTCAAGTTCTCGCCTAGTCAGTTACATTCACTTTGCACTAACAACTTGGGGAAAGGCATGAATCCATTCCTTCCCCTATGTACCAACATGCTCAATTATGAGTTAAATAGAAGAGTAGACTGAACTCTTTATCCTTGAAGAGAAGGTCAACTCTGAATTTAAAACTGTGAAAAAGGCAATGAGAAACCACTCCACTATCTTTCCCCGAGAAGACATAGCAATTCAGATAATAAAGAAATGGAGTCTGTGGAGAGCCATGATCACCAACATCCTGAAGAGATATGGTATTTAAAAAGCAAAACTATGTGACAGAGAGGGAGACACAGTAACATAAAATAATTATATAATTATATAAAATCATTCACACCCAGATGTTATTTGAACTTCAAAAAGCATTACCAGTAAATTGTCTTACCAAAGATTATGCAGTTAGAACAGTGGGGACTAGGCTTTCTACAATGCAATCTAGCAGGATGAGCCACACCCAAAAAGGTGGAGGTTGGTTGTGAATTGATTTCCTTTTTAAATGTTGAGGAAATATAATACTTCATTCCAGTATTAGATTAAAGAACCAATGTTTGATCAAGAAACCATGAGATGAGTTTTTATGTGGAAAATGAAAGGGACTCAGTCTGCAATTTGAGATGCAAATTTGAAAAATTGGAAGTTTATCTTGAAGAATCAAATGGTGCTACATAAATTGAGAGGTCCACTCATAAAAAAAATGAAAAATTTGAGAGTGGGGGGAATAATTTTTAAAGATTGGAATTCATAAGACATTTCTCAAGCCACAATATTTGTCAAAATTTGAAAAATATTTTTTATCAATTTAAGAGTAGAGCTCATTATACAAATATAGTGTAAAATCAGAGTATTTAAAATGTTAGCTGTACTTTGGTTTTATTTACAAATTGTCTACATCTCTGCACTGGATGTGCAAGTGGTGAAATGAATGAAAAATTGGAAAGCCAAGTTTGAATTTATTTATGTGCAAATACTCTTGGGAAAGATAGGAATCCATTTCTTCTTCCCCAACTAAGGGTTAAATAGCAGAACTTGTACCTTGAAAAATCAGAGTTGTCTTAAAAAAAAAAAAAAAATTTCTTACAATCCCAAAAATGTTTTGGCTTTAAATAACTGACAATGGGTTGATAAGCCATAAATAAAAAAAACTAAAAAAACTATCTCTGCTTTTCACTTTAGTAATCTTACTGATACAGTTTGATTAGGTAAAATTTGGCAAAATACAGTGTAACCCGGATATAAGAGAGATTTTATCTGGTCCCAAATTAGAGCCTGTGTTAATGTAAACAAAATAGACCAAACCTGGATATAAGAGAAACCCGGATATAGGAGATGTCGTCTCCAGTCCCGACAACTCTCTTATATCCGGGTTACACAGTACAAAATATTTTCCAATTTATTATATATATGTTTGTATTTCATTTATGATAAATAATTATTATCCCTCAATGTTAGTTCATGTGCCTTTGAAAAAGGCCCTAAAAAGAAGTTTCAAAAATTAATAAAAATAGCATCAGTCAAGGGGGAGATATCAATGATGGTAGTAAGCACAGTTTTAAACTAAGTATAATAATTTCTTTAAGAAGTCTGGGATCAATTTGACACTGTATTTACATTATGCACAGGACCTCACTTCTAAATTGATAAAAATCAATATTTTTTTAATTCTGACAAAAATTGTGTCTTGAGGAAAATCTAACAAATGCTAATCTACAAAAATTATTATCCCCTAAATTTTTCCTTATTTTTTTTAACGAGCAAACTAATCAATTTAAGTAGTGCCAAATAAATATTTATGCATTTTATAAAGTCAAACATTAAAATGGTTAAAAATCAACTAAGTCAGCTGATAAAAATCAAACAAGTGAGCCATATTCATTACTGATTTGTTGAAAAAAGACAAGTTCAGAACATACAAGTTTTCAAAATCCATACTCACAAAGCTAACATGTTGCCATCACTACTGTTGGCAACAAAACATTGCAGCTTATAAGACCATTGTGATGCTCATGACTGATTGTAAGAGTAAAAAAAAAAAAAAAAAATTTACATTGCCACATCTAAAAGACAGAATTTGTCTTGATTCTTCATTTTGTCCAACTGATTGAGCATGTAATGTCAGGGATGTTTCAATTGATGAGATAAGCCACCATTTACATCTTCCCAAGAATATTAGCAAAAACTATTTTCATTTTAAATCTTACATTATATAAAATACATTAACATGTTAATATGGCAAAGATGTCTTATTTGCAGATGAATCACAGAATTGCAATGGCAGAAATTCTTGCCATTCTATGTGATTCAACATTTAGCTTCTATATTAATAAGTGTTTACTTAGTTTAAATTAGTGCGATTCTAAAATATGTCTAAACAGTATATAAGGATGGATCAATAAATCCAATGACTAACCCAGAAGTTTACACTATTTACATTCGGATTGTTGTCATCATTTTTTGTGCATGTTGATCCAGGTAATTCCAAACTAAACACTTATCAACAGAGGTAGACAGTTCTCATTCCACTGAATGTCTAGGGATCTCTCTTATTTTTAATATTGCTCAGTTATTCCACTGAGTCTAACTACAAACTGCCCAGCCCAAGGATTGAACTCAGAAACACTTTAGTCTACTAGGCTATTGTCCTATAGGACAATTCTCTGTTGAAAACCTGGAATCTTAAACCTAACTTGCCTGTTGATGAGTGATGGTGCTGCTTGTCATGCCTGACTTCACTCACTGAAGCTTTTCTTTTTTGTTACAGCTGGTGTTGAAGGTCTGATGTTATTTGTTTTTCTTGTGGCTCCCATATTGTATTTATTTCTATGCTAGGCCTACTGAAAGGGTTATCATAGCTTAGCATATGCACTGATTCATTCAGACATTTAACTCTCCAGTTTTCTTTTTTGTCCTGTATTTTCACTTCATATCCTGCAGGAGTTGGCGCCAGCAACAGGGATAGGCTAGCCACCTTAGCAGATTGTGTGCTTGTAAACAAGTAGTCAGCTATCATAGCTGACTATTATATATATATGGAGAGAGAGAATTAATACAAATATAAAGTTTGTCACTTAGCTGATTGGTGTATCTTTAGCATCATGACTCCAGTATTTCATAGACAGACCCTCCAACAATCAGTCATCAGGAGGGCATTTCTGTATATTTAAGTAGCAATTGTTCTTTAAGTAAATATGATTAAAAACAAGACATTTTGCATTGACTAATTTTAATAATTGAATTTTCCAAATTATGAATAATCCTGCTCAGACAAAGGGGAAATTCTGTCAGAAATGGTCTGAAGTTCATGTCGGAAAAAAAAAAATACAAGAAATATGGTCTAAGCTTTAAAATTGAGTCATCATCAAGGTAGGTAGAGACAATTGGTGAGTTTCAGAAATCTAGTGAGTGTTGTGATGTAAGCAAAGAGTATTGTGACATAAATGTCTACACAAATATGAGTATTCACTAAAAATAAGATTTAAAGTGATAGTTTTAAAGTATGCTATATTTATAGGTAAAAGTGCTCAATATCAGGGATAGAGCATCTATAAATATAAAAGTGGATACTAAGGTCAACACCAAGTGGTGACAGTCTGTCCACATTCATATTTTTTTTTTTTTTTCTTAAGCATTTCACCCCAAGCCTTGCATCCTAGTGGCTTCTCGCCTTGCTTGGGGTGAAGCGCTTAAAAAAAAAAAAAATATGAATGCAAACACTCGGGTAACACCAAGAGGCAGTAATGTGTTTCATGCTTAATCGTCAGATATCTTAAAGATTGTGTTCAAGCTTGAAACAGACATATATATATATATATATATATATATATATATATATATATATATATATATATATATATATTTTAGGATATTAAAACAAAAACGTATTAAAAATTGCTACAAAATTACAACTGTTTCAACACTACAAATGTGTCTCCTAGGTTGATGTTAAACTACTGGCGAGTGAACGATTATTTTAATTTCAAAAAGCAGAATACTTCCTCTTTTTTCTTGAGAGAAAAAAAAAAAAAAACAGAATTAAAATTAAAAAATAGGATTCTGGGCTTTACCAATTGTTTAACCAATTGAATGTGACCCATGCTAAATTCAAACTCAACAAAAAAAAAAAAAAAAAAAAAAATTTATTACATAGATCATGACACAAACTTGTCTGCATATAAATCCTAGACAATTTCATTATGGACGGATACAAATGGTTACATTATTTCATAAGATGTATAGAAGTTTAGAATGCAACTTTCCTAAGAAGTAAAAGTGAAAGTGGTAAGGAGGTAATTTAACATAATGCTAACTAGTTATATGCTTGGTCAGCTACCTAAATAAAATTTTGTAGTTGATCAATAAAAAGCTCCCTTAAGAAACTAGTGAATAAATTAAAAAAAGAAAAAGAAAAAAGAAGCTCTATTGTGTATTGAGCTCTCTTTTAAATTAAATGATATATATCCAAGTAAAATGAGAACAAATGGAGTATAATTCCACTGTCTGTAACATATAATATATATCTGTCTGTAATATATATATATATATATATATATATAACTATACTCGTTTCGAAAAACCTTTGAATTTTTGATTTGCCAATAAGCAAATCAATCTCGAAGGAAAAAAAGGTTTTAAAAAAAAGAAAGAACCAGGAAGATGAAAGTCTGTTGAAAAAAATCGCACAGATACAGGTTCAAAGCCCAAAGAAAAAAACACCGACACGAGTAAACAACTAACAAAAAAGAGCTCAATACAACCGTAGAGCAGACCTAGTCAAACCTAGTGAGCCAGACAAACCTACCCAGGTTTCATCTAAGCTTTCCCTAACAATCCGCTTAGGTGAAACCTGGGTAGGTTTGCCTGGCTCACTAAGTTTGACTATATATATATATATATATATATATATATATATATATATATATATATATATATATATATATTTTTTTTATTAACTATACATATTATCCATCACTGATAACTGACCATAGCGTAATTTGAATTTAAAAATGTCTGTTTAACGCAATGTTGGTGCAGTTATATTTTATACTGGGATTACAGTTTTTTTTAATGTAAAAAATTATATTTGGCATTTGAACTAAACAGGATTTGTATATATATATATAAAAATAATAAACTTATTTTAGAGTTGTGAATATTTATTTATTTTTTTTTTTAATTATTTTAAGGGGGGCAAAATTACTGGTTCTTTTTAAAAACAAAAAACAAACCATAATTTACATTAAAATTTAATCTGGATCAACATATAGTATATATATGTTGATTTTTACTTACTTTTATTCTTAGGCACTCATTAATTTCTAGATTATGGATCAGTGCCTTATTGTCTGTTTTCAACTAGTTAAGAATGTCTGTATGTTACACAGGAACACCTTTGTTATAGAGTACTGATTTGCAAGATAAGCTTGCAGACATCATTACTGAGTTCCTCATTTCATGCTCCCCCTATGTATTGCCTTGTACCCAACAAAGCCTAATAAATATATGGGCACAATGTTTTTTTCATAAATATCAGCATACAAGCATATTATATTATTCAGAATGTCTTTAAAATTGCTCCTAGTTTTTTTTGTTTTTTTTAAATGGCATTCAAGACAAAATGAAGGCGACCAATTTTATATACCAGTTTTAAAGAATCTTTTATATCTTCAGCTATAAAGAACTTTGATCTTTGGGTTTTTTATTAATTTAAAAAATCAATTGAATATTTACTTTAAATTTAAACCTCCATATTCTAGTTAGGATGTTAATGTTGTGTGTGTGTGTGTGCACACACTCACATGTTTAAACCTGTCTATATCCCTGGGTCACAAAAATAGTTGTAAAGGTCTTTCTCTGTGGGGAGAAAAAAATCCAGCTTGTTAGTTGTGGGTCAAGCATTTAGTGAAACTGTATGTACGCATAAACACAGAAGTTTTACATATGTATTTGGGGGTCAAATATTCAGTACTACAGGAGGAAAAAGTTATGATAGAAACACTTATGAATAAGCAGATTATATATATATATATATATATATATATATATATATTAGGAAAAGGATATATAAATTTTTATATATCAAGAACAATTTTAGGGAAAAATTATGATAAAGTGAAAAAAATGTGTCATAAAAAAACATATGTATTAGGATCAAATATAGATTTAAATCCAACAGCATAAGGAACAAATAGGAAACATTTATAAATTAAACCTGTTTCACTTTTATTTAAGCTTTAATATATCACTACTATCTACAGGAATTATACACACAGACACAACCAAAGTGACACAAAAATGGCTGCTAGAATCCAGACACACACACTAACACACAGGACAAAGACACACAAGGTCTTCCTGACCAATGAAAAACAAACAACAAAAAACTTACTCTTCCATAATTCATTTAAAAAAAATTTCTGATGAAGCTTAAATAAAAGCAAAGCAAGTTAAATTTATAAACATTTTCTATTTGTTTCTTATATAATATAATATATATATGAAAAATTTCAAAGACTTATTTCCTGATTCCAAGTTTTGAAGAAATAAATTCACTCATCAGGTGCAAGATAAATCAATTGAATTTACTAACAGATGTCATATCTATTTTAAAATACATTACATAAAGAAAAAAAAATATACATTAATTTTTTATGTCAACTTAATTTTAATTTTCTTCTTTTTTAAGGACATTATTATGTGGGATAACTTATTCTAAAATTGTTTGATTATATGTATTAGATAATTTTACGATTACAGAAAGGAATTTGTATATTGATCACTCTTCACCTAAAAATGTAGCAGACAACTTTTTTGCACAATATATATATATATATATATATATATATATATATATATATATATATATATATATGTATGAGAGAGAGAGAGAGAGATACAATGGATTTAGGCAGCAAGAATTCATCCCAAAAAGTTTTATTGAATAATACTGACAAAGTCTATCTATTTACCTTTTTATACAGTTTCACTAATTTTTGACTAAGGTGTTTAATGTCAGAACTAAAAATTGGTAAACTTTCCAAAATTCATTTTATATATTCAAGTCACTCCAGTTATTATCATGAATTATGACCTATCAGTTATTTGTTTGGAAAATTCTGGCATTTTTAGTTTAGTTTGCTCAAGTTAAATTTAAGTCGGAAAAACTACATAAAAAGTTAAATAAACAGACCTTGAGTATTATTCAATAAAATTAGCTTATATATATATATATATATATGTATATATGAATGGTGCTAATTTATGACTGGTAAGAATAATTCCAAGTAGAATATTAATCCAGGGAGAGCTCAATGTAAATTTAAATTACAGAGCATTATAATAATAAATGAAGGAAAAAAACTTAACAATCCATTTTGTGGATATTTTTATATTTATCTCTTCAGACCGAAAAATCTTAATAGATCAAGACAATTTATCTGGACAAATATACTTGTCTCCATTTATTAAGAACCTTTGGTCTGAAGAGATGAATATAAAAATATTCACAAAATAAATTATAACCAAAATGGATCTTTAAGTTTTTTTGTAGATTTATTATATATATATATATATATATATATATATATATATATATATATATATATATATTATGAAATGGACAAAGTCCGACAATTATTTTAAGACATTTTTATGTTTATACATTCTTTGTTTATAATAAACAGTATTAAATAACATTTACCGGCCTGAATGTCGTAGGATGAATATTTTCTGTGAAAATTTCTCGGACATTATTTAATACTGTTTATTATAAATAATAAATTTATTTAAATATTCGTATCTATAAAAAGAATATATAAACATAAAAATGTCTTAAGATATATATATATAAGGCTCAAACACTAATATATATATATATATATATAAAATAATAAAAAGAAAGAACAGTAAGATATATAATCCGGTGTTCTTATTGATATTTTTAATTTTACAAAGCATTCCTGTGTAGCGAAGAAATCATATTTTAAATCAGTTAATTTATGATATATAATATCTATGAAAGAGAGGGTTAAAAAAAAAAAAAAAAACTCTCAAGAAATTCTACAAAAGAAAAAAAAACAAAAAACAAAAAACAAAAAGAGAAATTCTGATGTTCGGTCAGGTTTTCGGAAGCAACACAGGCTAAGAATTTTAAAGAATATACAAGATGTTCTTTATGGCACTGATATTTTGCAATTTTCAGTTAAAGAATTTGAAAAATGACAGGAAATTTTTCTTTTTTAATTCACAAAGAACACAGTCGCAATTTAACAAAGACAGATTTGAACATTTTTGGGACGCCAAAGCTATGTGTCTATATCTCCAATTTCCTTTTCTAAGGGCTCCTTTTTTGGTTAAAAAAAAGAAAAGAAAAAAAATGAGACACAAAACTTCTAGTAATACCACTCAAATACTTTGCCTCTTTTTTCTTCATTTCCTCTATCTCCCTTCCTTCCGCCTATCCTGGCCCCATCCAGAATCTGGGTGGCTGTAGTCTTAGGAAACTGAACCAAATGATATTCCTGGAACTTCAAGTCTACAATTGAAAGTGGATCACTTTTGGGGAGATACAGGATATCTGCTAAGCTAGTCATACATTAGTTCATAGTGGCCAAAATTTAGGGCAGGCAAAATGAAACTGAACTACTCTGTCTTCAACATCATACACACTATCTTCAACACTGTCTATCTCCATCATAAGGTAACTCTATATCAGGGTTCAGTTCCAGGTAGAAAACTTTTTAAATTAGTAATTTTATTTTTTTATCACTAGGCAGGCCCTTGTATTTCAAAATCATTTTTTTAACCGATTTGCACATATGTATTTGTAAAATTTGCAGTAAGCATAAATTATAAATAGCTAACATCAATTGCATTTAATAAGCATAAACATTAAAAAAAAGTAAATTGAAATAATATTGATTAAATCTGACGACGACTAAACAAGGGAAAAATAGAAAACCGTTTATAAAACAATATAAACTTTTTTCCTGTTTGTTCCTTATTTAATCATTTAAAAAATATATAAAACCATTTCTTATTAAAGAGGAAGCTGGTCAATACTCTATCACAACATCTAGTCATTCTCTTTCATCAATTTGCTAGATAAGCATCTTCAGCTTGGCTGTTTCTGTGTTTTTTTTTTTTTTTTTTTTTTTTTAAATCGGGACATTTCAGTTGATATTATTTGGCCTTCTTCAGGTATATAAATCTATCTGGCAAAGCTTCTCCACAATCTTTTCTGCAAATAGATAGCTCTAGTAAAAAACTGCAAGGATAAAAATACTAGATTGAATATCTTCTTTGAATAATGACAATTTCTTATCTCATATTTTCCAACAGTATTTATTAACATAGAATCATTATAGTTCTATATTATAATATTATTACCACAGTATTGTTTTCATATTTATTAGATGAAGCATTTTCAACCATCCTTTTATAATTCTGCTAGCTCCTTCCTTAGTTAGTTTGCAAGACTGTTATGCCCTACCAATACTTCATAAATAATGGACAATTTCATTTTGACTAAGTGAAAATATAGAAATGACATATCAGAGAGACTACTTGGTTCCAGTGAGAAAATGAAAGAAAGAATTGTTTAATGGCTGTTTCAGTGATATGGAAAAGTTGTCACTTTCCAATCTTGTGACTAAGCTTCAAGTCTCCCGTTTAATACAACGCAGTTGGCTATTTTGCACACATATGTTAAAATAGCAAACTGCAGATCGGAAATATATGGTATTCTTATTGATAAAAATTAAATGATTGATAAGGGTTTGAAGAGAATAAAGCCATATTTTGATAGCTAATTATAGGTGAAAAATAAAATCATAACTTCTAACGTTGACTGAGAGTAGAGATATATTATGATGAGAGTCATTGATTTCTTGACTTTACTTCTTAAAATAATGATCAACATTCATATTTATGATTGTTATTGCAATATTTTGTTAAAGTTGTTAAGCTCATAATTATATGATATGGGAATTTCAACAGATATTTTATTGTCATAGAACTCACCATCAGCTTCTTCAATCATTAACTTAAGAATTAAGATTCATTAGAATATTAAAATAGGAAAACTGACATTTTCTCAGGTCTTTCTAGTTGATCTTAATTTTTAATAAGCATTCCCTTTCATCTTAATTCTTAGCTGCTTTTACCAAGAGCTTATTCATTATTTTTGATCCACACTATCTACTCACTTCCATAGATTGCTAGCCTAAAAAAAAAAAAAAAAAAAATGCAATAAAAAATCAACATGAAAATAAATACAAGAATTTAGTGCTCTCATAAGTTTTTTTTTTTCTCTCCTGCCATTTTTTATTATCATAAGCATCAATCACCATGTCAATCATAGCCCAATCGTTAATCTCTCTCTAGTCAATTTGATAACGTTTCAAGTTCAATCTCCAGATGCTTTGCTATTGTGTTTTTGTCCAAAACTATGCTTAGCAAATAACCATCTCTCCTATAATATGCCATGTCCCTTTAAAACATGGGTGATCATAGCTCTCCACGACTTCCTATCCTTACAGCACTAAGCAAGGTTTGTCCTCTTACTATTCTTCTCTGTTCATGCTCTACCAAGCTCATTAAATATGTTACTCAGTTTCTATTTTGCCTCCAATCTGTCCTGTGAATATCAGATTCTCCAAGCCTCCTTTCCTTATTATGTGTCCCAAAGATATCAGTCTGATCCTAATCGAAGGTATTCTTTTCATTCTCATTTTCTTTAAAACTTTCCCATTGTTCACATGTCGTGTCCATGGTATTTTCAGTATTCTTCTGTAAAACCACATGTCCATTGCTTCAAGTCTCCGCTTTGTCTGTGAGGAAACCGTCCAGTACAGGCATTCCTCGATTAACGCACATTCAATTAATGTGTTTTTGATTAGTGTGCTAAAATTTTTATCTATCAAAATTCGATTAGTGCATAAATAATACTCGATTAGTGTGGTAAAACATTCTACAGTTTAATCATAGTAATTGAATTTTTTAGTTACCAATGTACACATTAGTCACACTAATCAAGGGATTGCTATATTCACTATCCACATAGGAGGATTTATATTACATAACAGTTCAGCAATGAATTTCATGTTTCTTCATCATCATCATTGCTCGACTGTAGTCAGGATCATCAAGCTAATGCAAACGATCCTTTCTTTAGCTGTATGGTATGTGCTATGCCAGGGCTACATACAGTTTTGAGAATTACTTTCTCCTAGACCAGCTGCCATCCAAGACTATAGTACCCAGTCTATCCTGCTATTTACCCATAGCTGGTGGAGAGAAGAGGAGGATTCATACCTTTCCAAAGAGTATTAACATGTAAGTGAATGTAATGGATTTGACTGGAATTTGAACTTGGCTCTCCAATTCCTCAATCCAAGCCACTAACTATTACTCCACCATGCCTCTTATGTTTCTTAATATCGAGTAAAAAATTATACTTTCCTCTTTGGTACCTAGAGTTTATGAATTTAAGTGCAGCTACGTCTCTTCATTTTCTAGTTGAAATTGCTAGATGTAACCATAAGTTCTATGCTAATAATTTCTTCTCTAACACTTCTCTCTTATAGAACTCAATCCAGATATGTGGAGGAACTTTATGCTTTCCAGTCAAATTTGATCTTCAAAAATTTAAATGCAATGTCGATCATTATCTTCTGTATTCTTCCTGTTAAATAATTCCTGTTCTTCTGTTCTTCTCACTCCTTTAATAGTTTTTTTTTTTTATCTTTGCGGCTTTATTGCCATGTTTGAAAATCATCAAAACAAATTCTACTATATCAGATTGAATGAGCATTAAAAAAACAATAATGTAAATTTATTATTTTATTTTTTTTTTGAAAATCAAATTTCATAAAATAGTGATAGAAAAAAAAAAAATTAAAATCACAAATGTTGAAAATTACCCCCCCCCCTTATCCATCACCTACTGTGGTAGGAAGAAGAAGCCATTCATAAAACCTACATTTTATCATGCAGTACCTGTGTGGGGGATAAATCCATTTAGGCAAACCTTTCTGTTGTTTTTTGGAACATGAACTCTCTGCTATGGGCAGCCCAGCACCACCCTGCACTCTGGTCCTAACCTATCTCTCTTAACTACCAATTCCTCTTCTCAATGAAGAAGCGAATTCCTTCCCTCCAGCTCCAAAGAATGTCTGCTATTTTTACCACTCCCTAACATCATTCTTCACCTTAAAGTACCCTTCAACCACCAATAGACAGCCACATACACCTACACTCTGCAGCCTGAAGTCAGACATTGCTTATCATATGGCTTATACAAAACTTGTAGAATGAATTTTTTTATGCTGATATCAAAACTTTGGAACAAGTGCAGACCAAACTTTCACACTGAGAAGATAAATTATTACTAAAGTCTTTTGGCCAAAACTTTTAATTTTGATAAGTGGGAAAGAGTTTTTTTTGTTTGCTTAATTAAAAAAGAAAGAAAAGAAAGCCAAGTACATGTGTAATACTAATACTAATTTTTCATTAAAAGCATTCACAGATTTTACAGTTACAATAAAGGCATGCTGAAAAGTTTTCAGCCTAACTTACAAAATCAATATTTCAATAAATGAACATCAGAATACTAATTTAGATAAAGGGGCTGTACAGAGAAGTTTTCAGCACCACCTCAAATATATCCTCCAATAATAACCACAACATTGGACAATGGTTAATTAATAGGTTTTACAGGTAATTTAAAAACAAATTCCATGTCCCTTCAGGACACAGGTGATCATATTCCTTTTCTCTATTACCTGTGAATTGCTATAATTCTTTAGAATTTTTTTCATTTGTTACATGATCTGTTCATGTTCAATATTTGTCAGTAGCATCACATATCTATTATTTCAATTTTTTTTTAAATTTGTGATAAAATTGACGTATCTCTCAAGGTGATATAGGAAGTGAGATATCACATAGTTCAACACTTTTTTTCTTTCTTTCTAATGTTATATTTCAATCAGTTAGTACCTTACACAAGTATCTTGTTATTCCTATGCACTTTTGAATTTCAGCATCACACTTTTTGACAGCTATTATTACGCTGCCCAGATAGTTTAATTGATGTGCTTGTTTAATTTTGACATCTCCAGTGTGTAACTCACATTACCCCATTTGCTTACCAACATTAATTGTCTTTTTTTTGTTTTCTGTCAACCCTTTCTTCAACTATCCAAGTTTTTTCAGTTTTTCTTCTGAATCTGCCCTCAACCATATCATCTGTATATTTTTATAGTTATATCTGCTGATAATAAATTGTGATCATTCTTCTAATTCTTTCACAGTTATCTCATTGTTTAAGTTAAATAAACCTGGTGAAAAAACAAAAAAACAAAAAAAAACATCCTTGTTGAGCATGCTTACTTTGATATACTCAATTTATTCATACAGAAGCTGATTGCCTCCAATATAGATTGCAGATTATTAGCATATCCTTTCTACTTAGATCAAGCTTTTCTAACTTTTCAATAAGTTCTTCATATCATAATTTTGTAATGTTGCCTGGAGTGGTTATTTGAAATAATAACTAAAATGGCAACTTAAAAAATATAAGGGTTTATTTTAAACAAAAACAATGCAAGCAGATATTTACAAGTTCGTCTGAAGCTGGAAAGCAAGCCCATCTGAGACCAACACCATAGATGCTTATATTCCTCCTGGAACAGTCCATTTAATAGAGGTGTATCAGTTTTTTGTATACTGAGGATTATCAGTTTGTTCCCTACAACACATACCTCATTGAATTGCTTTATTTAAGCCACAGTTGTTTTTGTTTTTTTTTTACCTTTTACATTGGTGTCATACTTTAAAAATAACATTTTTTTTGACAACATATTAAGTTTTGTTAACCAAGCGAAACTATTATGCCTGAATATAAGTGTGGAATAAATAATTCTGTAAGGGTAGATTTAAAAAACATAAAATACATTCTCAACTACCCCTACATATGTGACTGAATAATTACTTGGTAAGATACAAAAGTATCTCCAAACCCTTGTGAGTGATGAATTATACTCCAGCATCCAACTTCTCTCCCACAGGCGGGATGTAGCAAGCCTCTCGCTGCTCGGACAAACATCATTCCCTGGTTCTGCCAATTCAAATCTTCACGGCAAGAACATGCCATGCCACTTACACAGTAGCAAACCATCCACATTCCCTCCGTATTTCATCAATGAGAAGTAAGTCCCACTCGAACAGCTACTTTGTACAAACTATTGCTCTGTGGAACTGACTCCCAAGTGGAGGTTTCCCCGATCACTACAATCTTAACTTGTTCAAGGCTAGAGTCAACCATTATCTTGCCCTCCTATCCATACAAATTGCTTCTTAATGTAACCCTCTACAGTGAGTGGCCCTTGTAAAGAGTGAAACTTACCATAAGAAAGAAAAAAGGAAAGAAAAAAAGGAAAGAAAAAAAGGAAAAAGAAGGAAGAAAAAAGGAAGAAAGAAGAAAAAATGAAAAGAAAAGAAAAATAGAAAAAAGAAAAGAAAGAAAAGTAGAAAAAAGAAAAGAAAGAAAAGTAGAAAAAAAGAAAAGAAAGAAAAGTAGAAAAGAAAGAAAAGTAGAAAAAAAGAAACGTAAGAAAAGTAGAAAAAAAGAAACGTAAGAAAAGTAGAAAAAAAGAAAAGTAGAAAAAAAGAAAAGTAGAAAAAAAGAAAAGTAGAAAAAAAGAAAAGTAGAAAAAAAGAAAATGAAAAAGAAAAAAAAAAAGAGAATTGTATGAATGGACTTGAAGGACGATATTACTACTATACCATAACAGTATATATATTTCAAAATGTATGTCTTCTCTGCCTGTGAAGATCCTTTTCTTAGATGCAAGCTTTCCCCAGAGCAGGCCTGATGATGTGCGACCATATGGGAACTGATGTTTCAACATGATATAGCCATAAGCCCAAAATATATATTAGGTTGGTGCAAAAATAATGTCGTTTTCTCACATAGTAACATATGTGAGAAAACGACATTATTTTTGCACCAACCTAATACAAGCGGAAATAATTCAATGAAAAATTGTATGAATAATTAAAGAAAGAATGGATAATTAATTACACTGAAGATTTGTAATATATGATTTTAGAAAGCACTGAGGTGTTCCATGAAACTGGTATATAGGTCTTTCTATATATTTAGGAAGGATATAAGAATTTATAAGTAATTCCCCTAGGAAAAAAAAAGGGTAATAAATTAGAATTTAATAATAGTAGCCATCTTCTTGTATTGTTGCAGTATAAACTACAGGTTGATTATGTGGGTGTTGAAAAAACTTAAACAATCCTTCCTGTAAGAAAGGCATGCTCAGAAATTGAACAGTCATACTGAAGATGAGAAATCACACTAATTTGCACAATGCCATCAAGTTGAAAAGCTGTGATGATGGACAATCCGCTTTTAACCTTTATCACTGTATGTGACTTCATTTCCAGTACAAAAAGTTTATCCTGCCCCTGAAGGTGACTGATCCCTAAACAATAGTGTATTTGAATTTAATAATTGTGCTGTTATATCCTGCTATGGCAACAGAAAACAACTTTGAGTGAAATTAACAATAAGGATAATGAGAATGAGAGGCCTTGAGAAAGAATGCACTGGCAAGGTAAGTAATATTAATAATGCAGATTGATAAAAGTTAATCATAATTTCAAACAGCTTTGTTGATCAAGACCTGAATGGTACTTGAGTTCTCTGAAAGATTAAATATTTTTGACACTTTGTACAAACCTAGTAACAGGCACAAATTAGGGAATATTCTAGAAATTTATTCACTTTCTTTTTTTTTTTAGGTCAGATTTAATGTTAAAATGTCAGAGGTGGAAGATCTTAGGAATATAGATGAGGAGTTGTTGTTTTTGTTGTTTTTTTTTTCTCTCTTGTTTTCTACTGAAAACACTTGACATTTGAGGTGAAATTTTTTCCTCAATTTGAATAATAGGATAATGTTTGCACAATAAAATGCAACTAGACAAAACAACAGCAACTGCCTGCCAGGATTAACACATTAAGTATTCAAGCTATCAATAAAAAGTACCATATTTTTCAGTGTACAAGATTACCCCCATAATTTGATATCAAAATCTGATTGTGAAGATATGAATATTATACATAAATCATGAGTAAATATATTTAAATAAGATTGTATAATTTAGTTTGTTTGAATATGTTATTTATAACAATAGCATGGATTTCAAAAGTGCAATGCGCATGGGCAATCAAAGTGCTTAATTCAATTATCATCAGTAATTATCTAATCAGTATTTCAGTTTTCACATGGATACTCGGTAGTCTGGTATGTGCTTACCATTATGTTGGATGCAACACTGAAAGCCAAAGTACCATATATTAGGTTGAGGAAGCAAAATAAAGTATTTTGCTTCCTCAACCTAATATATGGTACTTTGGCTTTCAGTGTTTTTGTTTAAGTTTGATTATATAGTAATTTTCAAAGTATCAGATTGAATTTTGCTAAATGTCTTCCATATATAACTGTAGCTACCCACCTTCAAAAAAAAGTTATGTTAATTTCCATACTACTGCCTTGGGGGGGAAAAAGCATAAATGTAACTTTTCTCCCTCTCCCCAGTTATGAGTAAAACAGTAGGGTAGACTGAGCTCTTTAGCCTTGGGTGATAGCCAGTCAAGAAGGACTACTATAAATTCAAAACTGTAGAGAAGACACTGGAAAATTACTCTTTTCCAAGAACTATCTTGATAATTCACAGATGTCTTTTTAATCAATTCACCCCAAGCAAGGCAATAAATCCACTAAAACACAAGGGGTTACTGAGTGTGAAAGGATCTGAGAAAAAAAAAAAAAAACATCATGGAGAGAGGCCAATTAAAAAACAGGAATTAAGAAAACAGAAGATTATGATACACTGCATTTAGATTTTTGATGATCAACATTGACTGGAAAGAAAGAAGCCAGAAGAGAGTTCCATGAGTAAGAAGTGTGAGAGAAGAAACTGTTAGCATAGAACTTATGGTTACATCTAACAATTTTGACTTAAAATGATGAGACCTAACTGCCAATCTAGTATTGCACTAAAAAAAAAAAAAAAAAAAATGGAAAGTTGAGGTACCAAAATGAAAAGCTCATAAGAAAAATTGATGTGAAAATATTTATAGAAAAGACACAGGAGGGCTATGTTATGGTGGTAGGAAACTGATTGAAGCTGAAATGTCAGGACCAATAAATAATAAAGAAATCAGCGGAAAACCATGTTTGCTTTCATCCTGAAGGGACATAATATATAAAAAAAAAGAGACTTATAATTATTTTTTATGCAAGTTTTTTTTTTTTTTTAAATTGTATGTATTTTATTATACACTGACAATGAACAATGTGGGAAAGAGCTTTCACCCAAGAGAGAAGTTGGTAGCCAAGAACTTAAAATAGTGAACTAATTCAATATCTTACAGCTTGATTATAACTTGAAGACAGCTCCAGAATAGAAATAATTTCAAGAGCATCACAAACAATGGCACCTATCTTGTGGTAGCTTCTTCAAAACACAAAGAATGTGGAGGAGTGACTAAACAAGTTCTGTTTTATGACACATGAACTTTTCCATAATGGTCAAATAGACAAGTCATTTATTTTCTGTTAAAATACCAAAATTTTGAATTAGTACAAATTCAAGCATTCCACTGAAAGTTAAGAGACTCCCTGAGGTTTATCGTTGTTATTTTGATCCTATGACTTTTTAGAGAACCCAAAAAGAAAAATAACCTAGTGTGTGTCCTATATTCTATGTACTGAGTTGGAAAATGGTTAAATTTTTGCCTCTGAGAGATGCTTACAAAAATGTTGTAAAAGTGTATAATATTTTTAAAAAATGATAAATAAATAAAATTTAAAAAGTCACAATTATCATCCAAAATATCTCAAAACTGAGTTTTGGTGAAGTTGAATTTACAGAATTAAAAACTGACAAATATCAAAAAAAAAAAAAAAAAAAAAAAAAAAGAAACAAAAAACACAAATAAAGTGTAATGACAAAAACAAAGACAAAAATGAAAAACAAAAATCTGACAAGAAATTAAAAAAAAATTCACAATGCCATGAAAAAAAAAAAAAAAAAAAAACTAACAAAGACAAGAAACAAAAAAACTAACAAAGACAAGAAACAAAAAAAGAGACAAGAAACAAAAAAGAAAAGAAATAGTGGGAAATGAGAAGCAAAAAAGGCAAAAGCAAGAAATAAAAAAAAACAAAAAAAAAAAACAAGAAAGGGTGGTGGAGAACTAAGGCAAGGAAAAGAATTAAAAAACAAAGAAAAATCACAAGGAAAAAATGAAAACAAAAAAGAAAAAGACAACAACAAAAAAAAGAAAGATGAAAAGCACAGAAACAAAACAAAAAATTAAAAACAAAAATAGACAACTACTATCTATATTGTTATTATTTGATGAATTATTCAACTCTGGCCTGCTCAACTTTATTTTATTATTTGTGTTTGATCAACATTTGATATTATAATGGTTTGGAATGACTCCTGCCTGTCATCAAGAGGCTTTGTCATTTTAAACATTTATTGTGGTGGATTCTCTCGTTTTCCTGCCTTTTCCTCTATCAATCTCACCTTTCTCTTGTTTACAGTTGTTCTGACCTTCAAGCCAGATGGAATTTGATTTGGGTCCTGACCCCTGCAGAGGAATTTCAGTTAGTTGGATACCCAGGCCAGCGTATGGGAAAGCTTTCCCAACTCCCTAAATTTTCTCTCCTCTTCTTATCATTTCTGGTCTGTACTGATTTTACACAGGGATTGCCTCATATTTTGACATGTCAGTATTCACTAAGCTAATCAGTTTCACCTTAAGATACTGTGTTCAAGTATCTATTATTATTATTAAAAACAAAAGGTTAGGAAGGAAATTCCCATCAATAGTAGAAAGAGTAATAAGAGTGGACTTGAGAAATCCATTTTCCTGAAAAAGATTTTGAAAGAAAAAGATTTTGAAAGAAAAAGATTTTGAAAGAAAAAGATTTAAAAAATTCCAATTATCATTAACTGTCCAGTTTATGAATACCAAATATTTCCTTATAAGGAAATGGTAAATTTCACTATTAACACGCCTGCTGGTTAATTAGGACTTTTCTTGGTACAGGAAATGCTCAATTAATATAGTCCATATCTCCACAAAAAGTGCTAGGTTAATTGCAACTTAAAACTTTTTATTGTGAAAAAATTAGTATAAAACCATTTGTTACCACTTTTTATCTCTCAACTTCAGACAACACTTGGAGTTGCTTCTTTGTAAAAATCTTCATGACACCAAAGCAGAAGTAGATCACAGATTATCAGAGTTGATATTAATTGAGCTTAAGATTTTTTTTTATAATTTGTACAATAATTCGTACTAGAAATAAAAAAAAATTTCACATTTTAATTTTCCAATTTTAATTTTCCAAAGAATCTTAATTCTTTAGTTAATGATCAAATAAGCTCCTTGACCATAAAATACAAATGGAAATTCCTCCTGTTGCATCATTAAATATTTGAGCTTAATAAGTTTAACAAAATATTTCAATAACAATGTATGAATGCAGGTGATTATTTAAAGAAGTGGGTACAAATGAAAGATTCAAAGTTGAAAAGATTTCCATTTCATTAAAGTAGACATTAAAAACATGAGAGTATTATCACCTCCTCTATTTTCTTTTTCTCATTAAAACTAAGCAGCATCTTATATATCTTTTATGTCTTTCCTTGTGATCAAAACAGAATAGTTCATTATTTTAGATTGCAATAATTTTCTTTTGGAGATAATAATGGTTTAGCGATATAAATTTTACCAATTAACCGATAGCGGTGGGGAGGGGAGGAGAGAGAAAAGGCGCAGATTCATACCTTTTCGAAGGGTATCTGTATGTAAGTGAATATAACAAACCCAACAAGAATTGGAACTCGGCTCTCCTATTAACAATTCCGAACCATTATCCATTACACCACCTGCACATCTAAGCTTACAGCACCTGGTATTCAGAAGCAGTCATGATAACTGAAGTTAAGGAACCGACCAAGCTTGAAGTTGCTTATACGATCAGACGAGAACCGGTGTTTTTTTTTTTAGATGATGTGGCTGTAAGCCATATAATAATAATATCAAAAAATACTAAAAATATTTACATTTCTATAAAAATAAATCCCCAGGAAAATAAAATCAGATGAAAAATCTAGAAAAAAAAAAAAAAAAAAATCTAGAAAAAAATAATGCCCTGAATTGAAAAAATTTCATTAACATAATTTTAATTTTTTTTAAAATGATTCAAGTTTTTTTTTATTTACATTATTTACATACAGACTATTGCCCTCATCTTTGTTGCTGTTATCACAACATTTCAAGCACCCTGCCCTCCAGCCTTCATCAGGTATATAACTGAGTAGTACTAAATAAGAACTAAATGAGAAATCCTTAGACATGGGCAGTGAAATGAGAACATTCTACCCCTGTCAATTAAATAAATAGGTTGGTTCAAAATTCCCTGTAAGTTGCCCAGATCCACATACACCTGATGAAGGCCATTGGTCGAAATGTTGCGATAATAACAAAGACGAGTTCATTTGCAAATAATGATAACTCCTCCTTCCAGAAATTCAGACAGAAATTAACACTTAGTTGACAACAGAGCCAATCTATTGGCCAAAAAGTTGAAGGATGAAGAAGACAACTGGGCCAATACATCAGCCTGATAGTACAAGCCTTGAGATTAGCTGACTGGTCTTCGTACCAGCCAATCAGATTGCTTCTTGCATTTCTTGCACATCTGGGCCTTTCAATGGTGGCTTCTATGATAGTTTTGCTAGGTTCTGTGATTTTATATAGATTTTTTTTTTTTTTGTATTCCAAGTGAGGTCTTGTGGAAAATGCTTTATTTTCTTGGCACTGAAACTCCAAATGAGGTTCTGTCTCTAAAGGGTTAAAATTCTTTATTAGAAAATTGCCTTAAAAATAATTTTAACTTTTTAACTTTTTTTCTAAATTTTAAATTCAAGATTAATTAGATTATTTCCTAAAAATTTTAAGTTGTAATTAACCTGGCACTTTTTGAGAAGATATGGACTATATTAATTGGGTATTTCCTGTACCAAGAAAAGTCATAATTAACCTACAGGAATGGTAATAGTTAAATATACCATTTTTTTATAAGGAAATATTCGGTATTCATAGACTGAACAGTTAATGATAATTGGAATTTTTAAAATATTTTTCTGCTTTGGTTTCATGAAGATTTTTACAAAGAAGCAACTCCAAGTGTTGTCTGAAGTTGAGAGATAAAAAGTGGTAACAAATGGTTTTATACTAATTTTTTCACAATAAAAAGTTTTAAGTTGCAATTAACCTAGCACTTTTTGTGGAGATATGGACTATATTAATTGAGCATTTCCTGTACCAAGAAAAGTCCTAATTAACCAGCAGGCGTGTTAATAGTGAAATTTACCATTTCCTTATAAGGAAATATTTGGTATTCATAAACTGGACAGTTAATGATAATTGGAATATTTTAAATCTTTTTCTTTCAAAATTTTTTTCAGGAAAATGGATTTCTCAAGTCCACTCTTATTACTCTTTCTACTATTGATGGGAATTACCTTCCTAACTTTTTGTTTAAGATAGTGTGGAAGTCAAACAAGTCTGGTTAATGAAATTTGGTAGATGAATGTTCAGAAGCTGTTGATACTTGTGCTGGCACAAAATCACGTGTCATCGTGGCCGAGTGTTTGAACACTCGGCCACGATGACACATGACTTACTGGGCTTGTTCAATTACTGATCGTGCCAGAAACTGTAACCGAGGTCCACTCAGCATAGTTACAATATAAAGCACAGGTTGGCTCTGTGGATGTTGAAGAAACATAATGTGCCTCCCTAGCAGAGAGGTGAACTTGCAAATAAATAGCAAGTCATTATATATCACAATTCTGAAACTGATTAGGATCATAGGGGCAACACATGTATTGCAGTTGTAGCAGCAATTGTGTGTCTTGGACAAGATAGTCTTATGGAGCTCTACTATCTACAGGCTGGTTTGAATTCAGTTTTCCTTCAAGTTTGGTTATCAATCAGGGCTATAGAGTCCAGTCTGTCCTGTTATTCAACAAATAGCTGGAGGGAGAAGAGATGGATTTATGCCTTTCTGAAGCGGATTTGTGCATGTATTAATGTAATGAAACTTGACTGGAATTTAAACTCTGCTCTTCATTTTCTTATCAGCTGTTATCCATTATACTACAGCATATATATATATATATATATATATATATATATATATATATATATATATATATATATATATGCTGGACTCTCCATTGTTTATTGATTTATGAGGGTCTAAGCAATTCAATTCCTAGGAACCAACAGCCAGAAACCTGCACGTATGATTTGATTATAGTGGTGAAGGCTTTGTGCAAAACCATCCACACTTGTTGAAGGGCTGAATACAGAGACCTAGTGCAATACCTGCCACAAGATCCCCAAACAACCCTCTGCAGGTTTTGAATTGTTGTCCTTCTCCTAGACCAGTTGCCATCCAAGGTTATCTTATCTCTCCTGCTATTTGCCCATAACTGGGGGAGAAGAAGAGGATTCATACCTTTTCCAAGGGTGTTAGCACATAAGTGAATGTAACGGATTTGACTGGAATTTGAACATCCCCCTGATTCCTCAATCTGATCCACTATCCATTACTCCATCGTGCCTCCACATATATATGTTGTTTATTTAGGAAGCAATCCTTCTTTCATGCAAGCTTCATTATTTTTTCTTTTCAGTAGATAAGTTTTGTATAATTTATCTACTGAAAAGAAAAAAGATATATAAGATCATATGAGAAATTTTATAAAAAACTTAAAACACCTTATCTGTCATATTTAATGAAGTTTATATATATATATATATATATATATATATATATATATATATAAAATATCATGAAAAAAAGCAACACTCAAGGTTTAAAATAAATTTTAAAAAATGAAAAAATCTTTCTCTTTATTTTATTTTGATTTTAATTTCAAGCTAAGACATTAAATTTAATATTTCCAATAATACTTTTAAACTGAATTGGAATTTTTTTTAAATCACTAAAATTGGCCATTTTGTCAAATCTGTCAATACACTATAATTCTCTATTACAAAATTTTTGAAAAATAAAATATACTGTTCTGAAACTTTATTTGAGGAAGATTAAATGATTTAAAGTTTAATTAATTGAAATTAAATATATATTACTTCAGTTTAAAATATTTTTGTTTTTATGAGGTGTTAACACACTTATCGATAGACTGATGATTACAAGATTTGGGTAAGGGTGAAATACTTGTATCAAAATTAAATGATGGTTACAACCTAAACAACTTTTTTAGAAAATTTTTATCTACCCAGAAATTTAAAAAATTTGAATATTCCAATATTTATTGAATTTTAGGTACTTTGGTTTTATAGTCTTATTTACAAAAGACACTAGTTGAGGAAATGTTAGAAAATTCCCAATAAATTTTAAATTTACTATAGTTACCACTCTATTTTCTGATAATGTCATGTATAGACGTCTGTATTTACTAAAATCGGCACAATTAAACACACACAAAAATAATTAAAAATTCTTTTTAAAATACTGGGGGTCACTGAATTGTAGTAAACTTTTCCATCTATGATTAGTAAATATAGTTTTGCTTAATAATAATAACACCTAACCATTACAAATTAATACAGAATTTTAAAAGATTTAAAACTTTATAAATTATTATAACTAAAATTTTCTAAAATGAAATGTAAAAATTCATTATTCACCAAAAAAAAGAAAAAAAAAAAAAAAGTTCTTAATAGTGTCCATAATATATCTTATTCATAAAAGCAATTAAAAGCTTTTCTAATTAAATAATGTCTTATTGTGTTATTTATTTTACAATTCAGAGCAAAATTTCTGTAAGTGGGGATCCTGTTTGCCAAAAATTGGATGATTTAAATTCTCTGCGGATTCTAATAACTAATATAAAGATTAAGCTCTACAAAATGTCTCATGATTTCCTGAAATTAAATAAGGGAAAAGGGAAACAGATATAAAAACAAATATAAAAAAGAATAAGTCTGACTTTTGCAAGAATTTTTTAACCCAATGTATTTCCCCCCCCCCACACACACACACACGCACATAATTTTTGGTCTCACTTTGGCTCAAGAAAAACAAAATTTTGAAGGTCCTACAAAGGATTAACAAATATGATTATCATTTAATAATCAAATAATCCCTTCATCATTCCTCTTAATAATAACATTAACATTTTCATGATAAAACATTGTTTTTATCAAGTTTGAGGCATTTTTTCATTATGAATGCTCATTTTTCGGGGGCAAATCTTTAGAGGTATATATATATAAAATAAATAAAAAGGTAAAAATATAAAACATGAACAATAACAAAAAACTACTGACACATTTTTAAGAGAATCCAAACTAAAATATATAAATAAAGATTTATTGTGTAATTTTCAAAGTTTTATTTAAAGTTTTTCAATATAATGTCGCTCATATATAATATGAACTTTGAATTTTACTGATGCAAAATTTAAGTTTTCTGTTAGCATTTATTGGTAATCAAGAAAATATATTCTACAAGTAGTGTTGCTCATCATATGATGGTGTTTTAATACTGGAAATATAGTTTATCAATTGTGAGTAATATCAGGTATTGTCTTGTCCAGTCATACTTCAGTTGTTGCATGAATTTAAGTTGGATTTCATCAGATGTAAGTAAGGAATGCTTACTCAGTGTTTATTGTATTTTGACTTTGAATGAAGCTGAAAGGTAACAAACATCTGCTGTAAGCATATATACTTTTGACTAAATTTTAAGTAAGGTTTTTTTTTTCAAAATCCTGTTAGGTAATTATTAGATCAACCATTTCTCATCAAATCTACTTTATTTTAAGATTTTTAATGACAAGGTTTACATTTTTCTGTTGGCAGACATCAGTCATGGCATAATCACAGTTAATCATGACAATAAAATTAACACTGCATCTTTTGTGAAACTGAAAGAGCAATTAACAAAGTTGGATTTGCAGGTATAGCTTGGAGATTATGATGGGGGTTAACTAATTTAAAGATCTACTGCTCTATTTTTGTAAGTCACTTGCACAAGTCCTTCTATGAAGAAAACTGATTACCTTCTAAAAGTTAAACAAAGTATTAAGAAACAGGAAAATTTCACTAGAAACAAAGAAAAGAATACTGAACTGTTCTGTTAATAGCAATCTTCCTATATGACAGCGAATGTGGGACAATTTCCTTACAGATTAAGAGGAGACATGAGGTGATAGGGATATAGTTCTACAGAAGGATACTGAGAATACTATGGATGGAACGTGGTTGCAATGAATAAGTTTAAATTAAATTAAAATTTAATTAAATGAGAATTTTCTCATTGGCTCACACTAACCTGTTTAGTTGCTAAAACCCACAGAAATAACTTTTTCTGACTGTACTAGTTTGATAGATCTGACCACAACAGATATCTCTTTGTATCTGCTCATAATAACTGTAAAAGTCTAAGAGCTGTACTCAATACACAAAAATATTTTCATCAAAATCCAATTAAGTAATGATTAAATCAACCAAAAATTGGATTTTTAGAAGATTTCTAAAATTTTCTGTGAGTGGACAGGGTGTAATTGAAGTTAATTTTGGTTGACAAAATTTGATATTAAGAAGAACAGTCTAACAACCTGCTTATTATTGTCAAAAGCAGAACACAAAACAATGACCACTAGCAATAATTATTCATTTCTAGTAAAAATTTAAATAAGTATTATCCAATATTGGAATACTTTTGGCTTTCAGAAGCCATTATGAAATATTTCTTGTTAATAATGTGACTATTTCTATTAAAACAGAAGGAATAGCTGTTAGGTTTTAATGCAATCTGTTTATTTTTTATGTATATACATACAGTCATTTTTGAAGATGTGTCGGTTTTTCTTAAATATATGAAAAATAAAACTTGTCTTAGGTCATTTTATGTTGGCCTTTAAAAATATTAGGAATGTCAAAACACTAAAATATCAATAAATACAAAAAATCATATTTAAATAAATTAAAAAAACTATATATATATATATATATATATATATATATATATATATATATATATAAAATCATCAAATAAAAAAAAAAATAGCATAAAAAAGTATGTTCAGTAGATGTTCTTTCAAATTCCTGTCGACAGGCGGCACTGGTGCATTGTTTTCTGCTCCAACACTGATTTTGAATTCAGACTTGTTTACATTATGATTTAAAATACATTTTTGACCATGGCTCTGAAGAAAAGTCCCAGCGCAAGTGCTAATGCTAAGCATAAGGCTCTATTGCTGGATAATAATTTATTGCACCAGAGCCCTTTTAAAGGACTCTGGATCATCAGATAGCACTTCCAAAAGATGAAACAAAACAAAATATATATATATATATATATTATATATATATATATATATATATATACACACACACAGATAAAATGGGAACAATCTCACTGTCTGTAACATTTAATTTAAAAGGGGGCTCAATACAGAGTAGAACTAAATATTATTTATTTTAGGATATTAAAAACCAAAATATGTTAAAAATCACTACACAATGGCAATTATGTTTCAACACTACAAATGTGTCTCCTCAGATGATGGTAACCTATTGGTGCGTGAATGATTAATTTAATATATATATATATATATATATATATATATATATATATATATATATTGTCTCATATTATTTTGCCCTGTTCTTTTTTTTCTTTCTCCTATTATTGTTTATTGTTAATTTCATCAATTATGCTTAACCATGGCCAATTATTCGACAATTATTAATATATTTCTGTATGCTATCCTCATTTTAGTCATGGTGCACATTTAACTCCTTGATCGAGGGGTGAAGAGAGAGAGAGGAATGAAAACTGGTCAGCTGTTTTTTTCTATTTGTTTCATTAAATATACCTGTTTTAATAGCAATAATAAAATTGTGTAACCCAAAGAAAATTTTTAAATGTTGTGATCATACTTATGTAAGTTTAATATTTTGGATAACATTCTTCTTCACATGTCATGCTTTTCTTCGAAGTATCTTGTCTTCATGCATCAAATAGTTATGAAATATATTTAGTATGTATGTATGTATGTATGTATGTATCTAAATTTGAAAGAATTTTCTTGATGGTTAGTAGTTTGTGTTTTATGTTAAATGCTTCTTGTATTTGTAATTGTTTGTATAATTTATATGATATAGTATTTTGTGTTGGACATCTTGTGTTAGTGATATGCAATTTAATACATTACATTATATATATATATATATATATATATATATATATATAGAGAGAGAGAGAGAGAGAGAGAAAGAGACAAATTATTAGGAGGATTTGAATAATCATATTTAACTAACTCATCAACTCTAGAAGAATCCTCAACAGAATGCAGAAAGCACTCATCAGCAATGCGCATCCACTACCAAGCATTGAACCCAGACCATTACAATATGATGCAAGCATCATACCCACTAGACCAACGGGTCATGGTGACGAAGAGGTAACAAGCTTTCTGAATTCTGTTGAGGATTCTTCTAGACTCAATGAATTAATTATATATTTTGGGATATTAAAACAATAGAAATCAGCACAGCATAGTGACTCAATTTCACATTTCAAGTGATCTTCAGACCATTCTTTGCAAGTATTGTTAAAAGTGTACACTAACAAAACAGTATTTAATAACTTATTAGACACTGACAGATATTTGGCAGTAAATACTAAATATGATATATAGCTTGTGTTCATTTGTGAGAGAATCAATTTCACTGTTTTTCCTGTTGGTTCTTTGATGTTTGCTTTGGCAACAATAAATCTCTTTTCCTCCTCTTCTTGTTCTCTTCTCAATCTCTCATACTTTTACCATTCATCCACCAAAGAAAACCCAGAGTCAACTATGATTGTAAGATCTGAGATCGGTAATGTGATTTTTATATTCTTTTCAACTGTCGGAAATTTGGATGTTACCAACAAAATCTCGTATTTGCGAGAATGTAATGTTCTGAAGGCATGATAGAGTAATGGATTGTGGAACTGGAGAGCTGAGTTCAAATTCCATTCGGATCCATTACATTCACTTATGTGCTAATACCCTTGGGAAAAGGTATGACTTCTCTTCTTCTCCTCCCAGCTATGGGTAAATAGCAGTATAGACTGGGTTCTTTGGCTTTTGTGGCAACCAGTCTAGAAGAAGGAAAATTCTGAATTCAGGCCAGCCAGGCTATTTTGCCCATGACACACCATTTCTACAGTACATGTGGTGCCTCTATGACCCTAATGATTTGGTTTGGTTTATTTTGTTTTACGGCATATCAACCTCAATGTGTTATTTAATGCCAACAAAATTTTCAATGTTGGTAATATTTTTTTTCCAAAAATCTATTTTTGGTTGGTTGGTTGTTTTGTTTTGTTTTATGGCGTATCAATCTCAGTGGGTCATTTAATGCCAACAAAATTTTGAAATTGATTCATAGCGGTAGTTTGGTTTGGTTTGTTTTACGACATATCAACCTCAATGGGTTATTTAATACTAACAAAATTTTTGTTGCTGGTAATATTTTTTTCCTTCATAAATCTATTTTTGGTAATATTTTTTTCTTCAAAAATGTATTGCTGGCAATAATTTTCTTAAAAAAGTATTTCTGGTATTAAAATCTATTTTTACACTTTCATAGTGTTTTGACCCCAGTTTGGGGGTTAACTATTTGCCCATAGCTGGGACCCTAACAGGTACTACCACCCCGGGTCAGGGTAGACCTGAGGAACACCAGCAATTAAGAGGTGGTTTCACGCTCCTCAAAACCTTCTGATCAGAGGACTTGCTGCTGGACGTAGTTTATCGTCTTACCTAGGACACCTATAACCCTAACTAATCATGGGATTTATGACCATGAACTTTCTTAAATACTCTCTCTCCCTCTCTGTGGATTTCTTTATATTCAATGCACATGTGAATTCTTTGTGTTGGTGGTAAGTAATTTTTTTCTTTAATCATTTCACCCCAAGCAAGGCAGGAGTGCCACTAGGACGCAAGAGTTAGAGTGAAAATGAGAGAAGTGATTGGGCATAGGAGTAATCGAAGAAAGGATAAAAAAAATGAACGGGGTTCAAGACAACAGAAGATGGCAATTGACATTGCATTTAAATTTTTAAAGATTTTAGTTATCAGGGAAGCAAGTAACCAGAAGGGAGTTCCACTGTTGGGAAGTTCAAGCAGAGAACATTTTAGGGTAGAAATGGTGGTTACATTTACCTATTTCAACATTAAAAGGGTGGGACCTAGATGCCAATCTAGTAGCATGTAGTCGGGGCACCAGGGAAAAAAGCTCATCAGAGCAGTTGCCATGAAAATATTTGTAGAAAAGACAGAAACTTACAGGCAAATGTTCAAACTCTGCTCCAATTGAACCACAGTAGTATTTATGAAGCGTGTCCACAAGATCTTTCGGGGATTGTACTTCATCATTACAATAAAGAATTCCTTGTACATTGACTGTAGATGAGGTATCGTCTGCTGAGAGTCCATAGCGACTTGGATCAACTTCTGGAACAATGCTACAATAAATTAAGAAGAATTTTACATATATAATCATAAACTGCTTTTTAATTTATTCATAGGTATTAATAAAAAATGAAAGACACAAAAACAAATATGGTGACAAAGACGAGAACAATAGTCCGAATAATGTAAATAATATATATATATATATATATATATATATATATATATATATATATATATATATATTATTTACATTATTCAGACTATTGTCCTCATCTTTGTCACAATATTGGTCTTCTTCAGGTGGTTGGAATGTCAAACTGAACCCTTTATTTCGTTCACTGTTCTAGTTCCATGTTTAATGGATGTCAGTCATCAGTTATCTGTCAATTTTCCCTCTGAAAGTTCTCCACTGCCTTAGCCGGGTATTGAACTCACTCTCTTTAGGTCCTGACACTGGATCTAACCAATGCCTTTATCTGTGCCATGAATGAGGACATCTGTGTATGAATTTCTGGGTATTATAAACCTAATGTCTTCAGCAACCATTTATTTATATATATATATATATATATATATATATATATATATATAGCCACTTTTTCACTTAACAACCAGGTTCCATTCCAATGAGCTGGTCACCAAGTGAGAAGTACTTGACCGCTATTTCCGGCATACTATTTGTGAGTAATGGATTTGTGTCAGCCAGCTTCAGATAACTTAAAATTTTGCCATCAACTCCCACTTTTAAAACTATTCATTATGTATCAAAGGAGTAAATAACTGAAACATTTGCACAAGATTTTTTTTTTATTCAGTGTAAAATTATTTTATGAATGAATAAATACTGAAAATTTTATTTAAATTAAATAATTCCCTAATTTTTGGTAAATTAAAAAAAGAAAAAAAAAGAAGTTTTTTTTTTTGTTTAATTTAGGAAAAAGCACATGTATTTTGGCATACAGTACAACTGTTTAGATTTTATTATTAATTTTTTATTTTATGGAGGTCATAGGTCATTAAACAAGTCATTAAGTGAGGAATGGCTATATATAGGACCAGTGTATGCTACCCACTAATACCCTTACTGGAGAGAGCCCAAGCCTGATTGGGGGCCCCTGGCAGTGCTTTGTGACCCTCGCTATCTTATCAACATATCTTTCTTCTACCTAAATATATATATATATGCTACAAATATAAACTAAGAACAACTATTAAAGGATAAAAATTGATTTAATAAGAATGATTGAATCAAATCAAAAATCTGTCTGGAAATATCATATCCTTTCAACTTGTGAAGAAGACCAACATGCCAAACACCTTTGAGATATCCGAAGCAACAGCGCGATTTTCACCATTTTTATCTAAAGCTTGACACACACATTTTAGCAATAGCCGTTAATATATCAGCAGTTGACCTAGAGAAGTGAAAGCTATATTGCTTGTCTGAAAGAACACCATATGTGGTGTGATGATTAATCATTTTGGAGTTAATTAGAGTATTTAGCACTTAACTAAAAAGCAGTAGAAGGCTAAGTAATAAAAAACAGTCTTAGGGAAAAATCTCAGAGAAAATAAGTGATATTTTCAACAAAATAAATAATATTTTAATTTATTAAATATGTTAAAATAAGTTATATTTCATTTATAATAGTAAAATAAGAAAGAAATTCATATATATATATATATATATATATATATATATATGTGTGTGTGTGTGTGTGTGTGTGTGTGTGTGTATATATATATATATAATTATTTATATATTATATACGCGGGACTTATTAGAAAGCGCTCAATATCAGAGATAGAGCTGACGATCACAAAAGCGTGAAACCCAGGGTCACACACTCACATCTATCCAACCAATATATATATATATATATATATATATATATATATATATATATATATATATATATATATATATATATATATAATTAAAAGGAATTTGACAAATAGAAAAAGTTTGCTTGAAAATAGATTTGATTATGCGTTTTGATGTTCAAGGTTTCATCAGATTACAAAACAAAAGAAATGTGTGTATGTGTTTTTGTGTGTATGTTTATATAATGGATCATAATACTTTTTCCCTAGGCTCACATCTCTCGTGATTAAACAAGAAAGAAAATGAGTGACTTTTAAAAAAGATTAAAAACATCTATATAAATAAATGTGAATGTCAGTGTGTCACACTTTTTCAACTTTAATCCTAGAGGCCCATGGCCCAACATGTCATACCATTTTGGAGATTTCCATGCGCAAATTAAAAACATTCCAGGCCAGATCCAGATCATCAATCCTGAAATTTTACATTTCCAAGCTTTCATTACTGCGATTGTATTCGGTGATTTTTTTGTACAATAACAATTTTTATAAGTTGGAAATAAATTTGGGAATAATTGAAATTAATTGCGAAATCCAGTGAAAGTCACCTATGAAATAAAAATAAGTGTTTGTACAGAAAGTAAGGACCTACGTACATCAAATTATCTTTAAATAGCAGAAGAATTATTGTTTAACTTTTAAAAGGTCAACTTATATATTAATGCAATACTTAAATGTAGTGATCAATTTTTAGTTCTGTAGTTTATTGTTGCCTGTTGCATGCGGCAGCAATTTGCCTCACAATAAGAAGTCTCTGCTAACATAGGACCAGATTGCAATCAAAAGAGCCAAGGCTGCAGCAAGGAAAATAAAGTTCCATGCAAATGAAAACCCAGATCAAATGGCAGCCAGGAGAGCTTCCAGTGCTTAGAATATGCAAAGACTTAAGGACTCTCAAACTCCTGAACAAGTCAAAGGCTCAATCAAGAGCTGTCTACAGGAGCTAGCTCAATTGCCACCCAATAGGGAAGCTTTTAAACTAGTATACATAAATATATATGGACTGAAGATTGTGTTTAAACGACAGACAGACAGTTGCCACTGGGTTTTGACTTCAATGTCCACTTTTATATTTACATACATTATCTCTGTTATTGAGTACTTCAGATCATAAATATAGTATACATTAAAACTATATTTTTTATCACATATATTATTTTAATTACTATAAATTAAATAAGACATTGTTGAAATTCAGTTCAGTGAGGCCCGTTTTTAAATTATACTGGTTCAGATGTTTACAGCTAGGACTTCCCATCCTATGTCTATAGAGTTAAATCGTCTTCATTTCCTCCATATTACATTTGTAAGGAGGAAGTTCCACCCAGCTTCTCCCCCAAAGAACTGTCACTTTTTAGAACAAATTTCCATGTGGATACTTCTCTGAACACTACAATCTTAAACCCTTCAAGTCAAGGATCAGTTGTTATCTTCATAATCTTCACTTCTTAAATTCATATCACACACCTCACTCAGGAACCCTCTACCTTGAGTGGCTCTCAAGGCTTTCTCATTATTTCACACTAAGAAATCCCCTTGTATCTTAATGGTTTTATTTCCTTGCTTGGAGTAAGATGATTAAAAAAAAAAAAAATTTCTAATGCCTTTTTTTCTGTTCCTACAATTGATTTTATTATAATAAATAATATGAAAGCTTTACATTAATAAGGAAATTAAGAAACATCCTCAGATATGATTAACTGAAGCTGAATAAAAGGAATAAAAAAAAAAACTATTATGAGGAGTGTCTTCACTCTTCCTCAAGGATTCATTTCCGAGAGCCGAGCTAAAAATAAAAATGATGTATTTAGTAACACACACTGAGAATAAAATCAAATTCTCTCATAACAGCAAAGCTATAGATCTAAACATTTTTAAACAGAACACATTTTATGTCATTTTAACTACTGTATATACTTGTAGATAGTTTGCACCCTTAGTTTGGGGTTATCAAAGTAGTTATTTTTGGTTGACTTGCAGATAGAGTGCACTATAATGGCCCTTTTTTAATGTAAATATAGCTGATATTTGTTAAATAATATTTCTGAAACTCCAAACTCTCTTTCTACAGATCTGTTTCTATCTTCTTCTGCATAATCCACCATTTTCAATTTAAAACCTACTTCATAACACTTTCTCTTACTCACAATTAGGGTTTGCAATTATTAAAATTTGTAACTACCAGTACCAATAAAAATCAGGGTGAATTGAGTTTTTGTATACCAGTATATATGACTACTCAACACTGAATAACTGTAAGCAAAATTGTGATTAGTTATAAGTGTGTGATATTTACTTATTGAGTGCAGGGCTGCTCTTTTTAGACACAAATTTGGATATTGGTAATCCCTTCAGTCCTAAAATCACTTGAAAATTACAGTCTTTTGTCGTAAATCAGAAAATAAATGGTAAATATGAGCAGTGCAGATTGAGTGCTTTTATTTGATGCAGTACTGTTGGAAGAGGCAATTGTGTAAAATCAAAGTGTCAGGAAAAATTCATTTTTTCCTTTGCTCACACCCAGGGTACTCACCTTGACTACTGATACGTTACCATCTACTTCAGATTCTCTACGATGTTGAGTAGATAGGTCACACACCTGATTTTTAACAAAATTTTGGTGTAGAATAGTGTGCCCTATCCTAAAGTATATACAGTTTTTCTCTATATTCATACCTGGTCTGGCCTAGGAGATGATTACATCTAAAGTTTAATCCTCATTTGGTGCTCCATACTTGTCAACTTGTGCCAGACTAAAGTAAATTTTTATAGCTATCTACATTTGTTTAGCACAGTATAGTTTATTGCAACATTTATTTTTAATTCTAATTGATATGTACTGCACAATACCACAATGTCTTCAAGTACATTTATCATGTAGACAAAAGTGACAGATCTCAGCATAATACTACACCTTGTCACCATTTTTCATGTTGGAAACAGTAGAGACTTATTTACTCTTAGCTTCTTGTGCCACATAATACCAAACTTTGTTCTCGATGCATTTATTACGGAAACACAACCTACAACTAATGGCAGTGCAAGATTGATCACTTTCTGTTCAAAAATAAATTATTTTCAGTTTCTTAAATATTGATTGATTTATTTTCTATGGCTTATCAACCCATTGCAGGTTATTTAAAGCCAGAAAATAGTTTTTAGACTGTAAGATTTTTTTTTTCCTTTTAAATAATAATTGAGGAGACTTCAGCCGACATAAATGTGGTTCTACAGAGGGATGCTGAGAATATCTTGGACAGAGCACGTGAGCAACAAGGAAGTTTTAAGGAAAATGGAAACAAAAAGTATCCTTAAAATCAGAGTAAAAGAGAGTTTAAATTTCTGGGATTTATGAGGAAGGAGGGCTTGGAGAATTTCACACTCATAAGAAGACAAAAGGGACAGAGGGAAATAGTAATATGTTTAATGAGTGTGTGTAAATGGATGGTAGAATAGCAACTGGGAAGGATAGTTAAGAGAAAAAAAGAATATGATGTTTGGTCATTTGGTTAGATTTAAGGAAGTGGGTTGGCCAAGAACTTTTCAGTACCCCTTGTATACATCCCATCTATTTAGTTATAGGTCATCTCATGAGAATGTTAAAAGTTTTAAAAGCTTTACTTTTGCCACTTTTAACCTGATAATTATTTTGCTTTAAAGCCTGTTTTTGTAGATCCTAAAAAGATTTTAATGAAAGCTTTTGAAATTGAAGTAAAATAAAATAGAAAGACAATATTTACAAAGTATGAAGATTTAAAAACAAAAAAGCAGAATTCATTACATTTCCAAGCAATATAAACAAAACTGTTATAATAGGCATATTTCAACACTGAAACTTTTGTCCAATACATTCCAGAAATGTTGTTGATTTCATGAAAACAAAGGATGTTAAATTTTTGGTGCCTAATTCAACTCCTCAAATAAGTTTGAATCCAAAACACTGGTCATGGTTTTGGTCTCTTAACAAACACCATACAAAAATATTTTATTTAAATTTAAGTTAGAAATTTATATGAAGTTACTACAATGATATTCATAGCTGCATATTAATTGTATTTGTTTAGTTTCATTGTTTTAAACTAGGCTGTAATTTTCAATTTTTAGTAGTAATACAATAAGCAGCTTTCAAACCCCAGATTACACACAAAATTATGAAATGTCTGGTGAGACATGGGAAACATGATAAATGAACAGAATGCAGAACATGTTCAAATTCCAGAAACTATTGGCTAGAGTATCAAATACAGAGCCACGACAAAGTCTGATAGAGATCAACATTATTAAAAAAGCCTTTAAAAGGTGCTTTTCATAGCATCATGCATAATGTAAAATAAACAAAAATAAGGAAAATAAATCAATCCAAACAATAAATAAGTAAATAAATGAAGTAAATAATAAACAAATTAACAAACCATGTGTGCACAGATAAACACAAGAAAACATAGTAATAACAACCGACAATAAAATAACCAATAATAAATAAAAATAAGTTAAGAAACTACACTATAAATAGTAAAAAAAAACTGCATTTGGATCCACAATAGCCCCTAGAATAATTCAAAACAACTATTACTGCCCACCTAAATAACCATTATAATAATACAATAGACTACTCATAATGCATCACTGACCTGTATATGTAAATAGCCAAGCAAAAACAACACACATGACCTGAAAATTGCAATTAAACACCTTGACTACTGATACGTTATCATCTACTTGCCTCTGGGTGTTGACTTCAATGTCCACTTTTATATTTATATATATGCTCTATCCCTGATATTGAGCATTTTAAGCCATAAATATAGTATACCTTAAAATTATATATATATATATATATATATATATATTAGGTTGGTGCAAAAATAATGTCGTTTTCTTACATAGTAACATGTGAGAAAACGACATTATTTTTGCACCAACCTAATATATATGTGTGTGTGTGTATGTCCTTAGTGTTAGGCAGGATCAACTCTTCACTAATAGTGAAGGGCTTCTTAGCCTTGGCAATGAAGTTAGCTAGCAAAAATGATGCTCTCAGTGTAGACACATTTGATGATATGATAAGCCTTTAATAATTGCTTCTGTTTTTTGTGCTCATGTTCTTTTCTTTCAAAAATATCCAAAGACTTTTAATGCAGGCTACTTGGTCTCTATGTGTTGTGGCAGTTTTGAAGGATTCATGGCCTCATTGGATAGCTGGTCTCCACATATTAAACAGAGTGAGCTTGGGGCATGTGAATCATCTGTTGCGATGAACCCATAATTTAAGTAGGATGCCTGGTATTTCCTTATAAACGCAGCTTTTTTTTTTATTTAACAGTTGTATAGTCTTCTGCCATCTCATCAATTGGTCTTTTCCTATTTTCAAAGAAGCTCTCCAGGAAGATACGTTTTCTACTTATTTTTGCCACAGTTGGAAAAAAAAAAAAAAAAAAAAAAAAACTGACTGGGACTAGCATGGAAAAGAAGTACAGATGGAAGTGGTCATTTTTCAAAATAAAACATCCAGTAGACTGCAATAGTCAATAAAATGGGAAAAAAAAAACTTTTTTCTTTCTGCGCCAGTACCAAACTGCTGCTGTAGATCAATGGTTTCCAACCTTTTTTATCTCATGGCCCACTTTAAACCCAGAATTTTTCTGTGGCCCATAAAATTATTATAGTGTAAAAATTACTTCCATTTTACATAAAATATATCCAATTATAAAATTTCTGTGGCCCACCTGAAATTTGCCATAGGTTGCCATGACCAGAACCTGACAAGTGATTTCTCCTCTGATCTAGCTTTAACAGCTCAGTTTGGTAAAACTGTCTGATGACAATGCCTTGAAAACTGTTCACTCATCATTGAAGCCCTGTGCCTTGAGCGTCAATTGGGATTTATGCATGAGTTAGACTTCAAGTGGAACTCTTACATACGATCCATCACTTAAAAAAAAGTTCAGTTCCCTGTACCAGTCCAGTAAGTACCTTACTCCTCCTGCTATCTTTTACTTTTAAAAGAACAATATCAGACCGAAAATGGAATAATGCGGTTATATATGGGTAGGAGCTGCTCAATCTTCACTTTCCAGTCTCGATAAAGTCCAAAAGCTTCTCTGAGCCCTTGTGGGTGATGGATTACTTTTCCGCCTTATAATCCCTTTCTCATGGTCAAAATGTTGCAAGCCTCTCACTTCTCTATTGCTATTTCTGTGGAAAGTGCTCAGATGAACTACATTCCTTAGTTCCACCAGTTCTAACCTTCATGACCAAGATGCACCATAGCATGTAAATTGTAGTGAATCCCCGTCATTTCCTTCGGTGAGATGTAATCTACACTTGAGCAGCTTCTTCCCATGAACCACTGCTTTCTGGAATTGACACCCAAGTAGATGCTTCCCCAGTCACTACAATCTTAACCTGTTCAGTTCTAGGATTAACAGTCATCATCCTCAAATATTCTCCATAAACTGTAACCGTCAGTCTTTAGTGGCTCTTGGACCTTGTAGAAGATGAATATTATTGCATTAAAAAAAAAAGAAAAAAAAGTGGACCCCCCCCCCAAAAAAAAAAAAAACAAGGATATAAGTGTAGGGTGCCCAGGTAGGGATTGAACTCAGAAATTATAGTCTACTGGACTAGACCATTAACCTTTATCTCTCAGCAAATAGAAGCTAACAAAATTATCAACACAACTACTACTTCTGATTATTATTAATATTACTAATCAACTTGTGATTGCAGTTAAACATATAACTTTAAATGTACATGCTCCTAATTCAATTATGTTGAGAAAAAACATCTTGTGATGTTCCAGTTCTTAAAACCATAAAACTGATGATATTGCATGATGTAACTGTTTAACACAAACACTTTTTTCAATGTTTGTCAAAATAACAATGCACCAAAACTGACAGAGTCTTTACAGGAAAGAGTTAATTAGAAAGGTTTGTGTTAGTTGCTAAAAAAAAAAAAAAAAAACACAGACTCACAACACTTTGGATAAAAATGTTTCAAGTAACAAACACCAATAGTACTACAATAGTTCACACACACACACACACACACACACACAAATATATATATATATATATATATATATATATATATTATGCATATATATATAATATATATATATATATATATATATATATAATATATATATATGTAATATATATATTATATATATATTATATATATATGTATATAAAAGAAAGAACATTAAGATATATAATCCGGTGTTCTTATAGATATTTTTATTTTTACAAAATAGTGCTCAATGTAAATTTACAGAGCATTAATATTATAAGTTAATAGACTTAAAATATGGTTTTTCGCTACACAGTTGGAACTGTGTAGCGAAAAACCATATTTTAAGTCTATTAACTTATAATATTATATATATATAATATATAATATATATCATATATATATAATATATATATCATATATAATATATATATATATAATATATATAATATATTATATAATATATATAATATATCTCAGAAGAAATATCATATGGTTCAACCCACCATACAGCCAAAACGTAAAAACAAACGTAGGAAAAATATTCTTCAAACTCTTACACAAACACTTCCCGGAATCAAGCACCCTACACAAAATATTCAACAAAAACACAGTAAAAATCAGCTACAGCTGCACTGAGAGCATGGCACAAATAATAAAAAAAGCACAATAGGAAAATTATCAACAAACCACACGAACAAATTAAACCTACGTGCAACTGCAGAATAAAGAACGAATGTCCCTTAAACGGAAATTGTTTACAAAACAACGTAATATGCCAAGCCATGATAAAATCACCAGATAACGAAGAAAAAGTATACATAGGAGTAAATGAAGGACCCTGCATACAAAGAAATTATACACACAAAACATCTTTCACAAATAGTAAATATGTGAACAGTACAATGCTTTCTAAGTATATCTGGGAAATTAAAAACGCACATCACACCAAAAATATCTTGGAAGATAAGAAAAAGATCATCAGCCTACAACAACCAATCAAAAACTTGTAAACTTTCCTTGGAGGAAAAAATAGCTATCATTACTTTCCCAGACCAAAATAAATTATTAAATAAAAGATCCGAGCTCATCTCAAAATGCAGACATGAAAACAAATTTTTACTAAGTTACTTAAAAATTAAAAACAGAAAAAATAAAATAAAAACAAATAAATAAACAAATAAACAATATAACAATAAAAATAAGCAAAATTAATTAATCCAAACAAATTACCAAATCACACCGGTTAGAATAGATGAAATAGAATAATAATAATAACAAAAAAAAACAAACGAACCCAAATAAATGAAGTAAGTAATAAACAAATTGGCAAACCATTATGACCAAAATATTAGTTAGACTAAAAAATCAAACCTAAAAATTGGACGAAAAAAAATAAAAATAAAATAGCTATAACTGTTATATAACGATAAAAATAAAAAATAAATACTACGTTACTTAAAAATCGAAAACCGAGAAAAGAGAAAATATACAAGCAAAAGAAATTGACCTAAATTCGTTCAAGTAAATAAATAAACAAACCAATCCCGATAAAGTTACCATTAGAAAAAAACAAATAAAGATAATCAACCAAAATAAACACAAATTAAAAACTGTTTCCGCCAAAATAATAGTTAGAATAAACTACAACAATCAACCTCAAAATCGAATAAATAGCTTTAATTAAATTCTCAGACCAAAACAAAACTATTAAATAAGTGATATAAACAAATTTTTACTACACTGATTAAAAAAAAAAAAAAAAAAAAAATAGAATAAGAAACAAAAAATAAAAATAAAAAACAAGCAATATAATTTAACCGAAATAAATAAACAAACGACTTCCAGTAAAATAACTGCCATAATAGACTACCCACAATGCACCAGACCTGTATGTATATAAACAGCCGAAAAAAATAACAGCACACGTGGCCTGACGATTGCATATAGCATGAAACAGACTGTCGCCTCTAAGTGTTGACTTCTATGTTCACTTTTATATTTACACACGCTCTATCTCTGATATTGAGCACTTTATTCCATAAATATAGCACACCTTAAGACTATATTTCTTCATATATATAATATATATATATATAATAATATAATATAATATATATAATATAATATATATATATAAGATAATATAATATATATATAATATAATATATAAGATAATATAATATATATATAAGATAATATAATATATATACAATATAATATATATATAATTCCCAAATTCCCATAATATATATATGATTCCCAAAAAATTTCACTTGAAGATGGAACAGAGCCTACTTTAACTCAAGTTAATTCAAATATTATTTTGAAGTTTTCGGCTCTTGTTTTGAAACATGAGACCTCTTATGTAGCGAGTTGGAATCATATTTTTAAATAAATAATTATATAATATAATATATATATAAGATAATATAATATATAATATAATATAATATAATATATATATATAAGATAATATAATATAATATATATATATATATAATATAATATATATATATATATAATATAATATATATATATAAGATAATATAATATATATATATAAGATAATATAATATATATATATATATATAATATATATATATATATATATATATATATATATAATATATATATATATATATATATATAATATATATATATATATATATATATAATATATATATATATATATATATATATATATAATATATATATATATATATATATATATATAATATATATATATAATATATATATATATATATATATAATATATATATATATATATATGTTATTCAAGACACTGAAATGTTGGTCCTTAGTGTTTATGTTATGAACTAACTACTGCTTAGAGCTATTTCAAATATACAGGGTGCGATGAATAAACTGCCATCTCAGTTACGCAAAAATAAATGTAACACAGGTATCTCATTTTAAAACATATTTACCAAAATTACACAAAAATATTTTGAAATACTAAAGAGTAAATTTATTCAATAAAATCACAATTGGTTTCAACCATGGCCTCCAAATGACTTCAGAATCTGCAACTCTTTTGAACTGTTTCCTTGATTAAGTTGATGAATGCTGCCATAATCCTTGCCTTCCGTTCATGTTTGGTGTTACAAGGAGTTTTGTTGGTCTCTTGCTCAACTGTACCCCACATATAATAATCAAAGGGGTTACAGTCTCGGGAGTTAGGTGATGAGATGTTAATGGGGATCCAGTTCACACTCTTTCCTGATCTTTTGAACAGGAGTAGAGGTTCATCCCTTGTTTCCTGTTTAAGATTGGGTTTCTGGTCCCTTTTAAAGTCTACTTGCACTCTTTACTTCTAACATCTCTGTCTGAACTCTGATATTTTATTTGATAATCTTAACTTCTTTAAGTCTAGACTTAGCTGCCTCTTTCCCATTCTCCTATCTTTTCTTATGCTGATACAACTCCAAACAGTAACCCTCTACTTTGTGTGGCCCTCGGGCATTGTATCAGGGGAGCATTAGAAAATTGTGACACACATTTCTATATTTAAAAGCAACGAAAGTTTCTTCAAGCGATTTTCATTTAAAAGAAAAAAGAAAGTAATCTTGTTTTTTTATCATTTAAATAGGTTGTAAAAGGTTATTTCAGAATGCTTGTTTTTACCTATACATGTATAAACTTGTGACATACATATTCACACACACAGAAGAAGTAGTCAATAAGCACACCATGACTCATTAAAAGTCACTGTTACTTGTTAGTTATTCTAAGAAATACGAGCTTACGATAAAGTCAACCTATTCCAGCAAATACCAATAAATCCTGATGACTGATTGTTTTAACTGTGAACTCTTAGTGAAGACAAGTATAGAGCATAAAACTTGGTATTAGGTTGGTGCAAAAATAATGACGTAATAATGTCGTTTTTTTGACGTATTTTTTAACGTCAAAAAACAACATTATTACGTCATTATTTTTGCACCAACCTAATATATTCAAGTCAGAGTATAAAATGATATGACTAAATGCTGTAATGTCTGATATCGAGAAAAGAAGTAATTCTCAGATGAATGATTATCATTTCAAGAGTTGTTTGGAAAATCAATTCCCACTCTTTTTGTTAACACCATAATGCTTTGGCCTATCTATTCTATAGCCTTCTGTAATTCTCAGACAAATCATTATCATTTTAAGAATTGTTCAAATTTGATCTCATTCTTTTAAATCCTTTTATTCTAACCACATATCAGCTACTCCTGGCCTTTTTCAGTCTGAACATTGAATATTTAATCCAAAAATGAATTCTGATGTTTGGTATCACTGGAAAGAGTATTTTATGTAAATTAACAGAGCAAAACATTTGCATGCAATAAAATTATCTATGCAAATGATGACCGTTTTCAATTCTATAATAAAATTTAGTCTAGGGTCAAACATTATCTATCCTACATATCCTCATAATATGCACTTCTTTCACTTACATACATCCAACAAATTCAGTAACCTTCCATCTTGAGTGGCTCTTGGGTCTTATATCAATATTTAATAAAATAAAATGCTTTGGCTTATCCATTCTATTAACTTCTGTTGTTGCAGGACATCACCTCTTTTGTTGCAAGGTAAGGAAGTTTGTCAGTAAATATTTAATGGCTCCTGCTACATTTGTCCCGCAAACAATATTTGGCGGACTCGTGCAAGTCCTGGTAAAAATAAGAAACACAACATGGATTTTAAACAAACAATGTATGTATTAACAAAAAGAAATTATACTAATGTGTACACAGTTGAAAGGAAAGGACATTAAAAACTTAGCTATTAAGAATGTATTTGTTTGTGCATGTGTGTGAGAGTTCAGTTGCCAGTGGACCAAGGAAGATGAACATGCCCAACAGGGATGACTTTATCTACATTCTGCTATATCTTGAAGAAAGAGTAAGCAAATATTTGTCTTTTTATAGACTGAGACAGTGTGACCTAATGAGCGTTTTGGCAAAGACAATTGGAGTAACACACTAATTCTAAAATGATTCATTATCATTCTAAGAGTTGTTCAAACTTCATCTCTAGTTTTTTTGTTACATTTGTTGCCACCACATCTCAGTTCATCTATGGACTTCTTTAGGTATATAAGAAGAAAGTGTTTCTTTTTGTAGGCAGGGTGCTATGGGACTTCAGTGGAGAACCCAGTTGGAGGTTTAAGACAAAGAGAGAAGTGTGTTAATATATACTCTACGTTAGAAAAGAATTCAAATAACCAAAATAAATTTTAAGACAAACGCTTCTCTTGGACAAGAGGGTCAAAGCTGTATGTTTATATAACTACTGATCATCTATGTACTATGTCCCTTCAGGACATGGGCAATCATGGCTCTCCACAACTTCCTTTCCTGTGTAGCTCTTAGTAAAGTTTGTTTTCTTCCTAATCCCTGTTCTGCCAACTATTGTTAGGTAGGGTTATGTATTGCTTTCCTTTGTCCATTTTACCTTCAATATGACATCTGAGTGTCAAAGCCATCTTTTCCTTATTATATGACCCTAGAAATTTCAACTGTCTCTTTCTGAAATTAAGTAAGTGTCCATGTTCTCTAAAACTTTGTCATTGCTCACATGTTCAGTCCATGATATTCTCAGCATCCTTCTATAGAAACACATTTCTTTGATTCAAGTTTCTTTTTCATCTGTGAGGAGATTATCCAACATTCAATGCCATATAGGAGGACTGATATTACCTTTTTCTGGTTTCTAATGAAATTTCTGTTTTTTAATACTTTGCTTTGCTCTTGGAAGGCATCTTTCACAAATATAATGCACCTTTCGGATTTTGGAGTTGCATTTTCAGTCCTCTATTAAAAAACTCCTCCAAAATTGAAATTTTTGTACTTGCCTGATGTTGATGACTCCAGTTTTATAATTTACATGTTTAGTTATTCATTTTTTCTAATCAAAATAAATATTAAGTAAATGCTGAAGTTTTTATGTATATTTAATATTTGAACAAATATATGTACACACCAATACACACACATGCATCAGAGTGTGCAGAAAATTTTTCTGCTTGACTCACTTTCCAAAATGACCAAACAAAATTTTAAAGAGAATGGCTTCTTTCTCTTTCAGCACCTTCTTGTGCATGTGTGACTATTTTTTTTAATACTGTTATAATCCCTTTGATCAGCACTAAATATAACCCCTGTCTGGGACTCGAATATCATACTGGGGTGGGGGGTCTTTGTTGAAGGTGGCTTGCATTTGATGCAATAAATTTTGCTTCACCAGAATGTGTGATTTAGTGGATTCAGCTATGTTTATTCATGAGGAATTTAAGAGCTGTGGAATTTTTTCTTGGTCTGGGTGAGAATTCAATTGATCATTTGCTCAAACATTGGTCGATCCAGCTGAAAAGAGTAAACATGTCAATTGGAAGAAAATAAAACTGTTACAATGTTATGAGCAATTAAATTAGAGGTGAAACATAAATAGTACAACATCTATAGGACTGTTTCATCCTTTCTCTACCCTTGAGGTACTGAGAGACATCTTAACAGTGAATTACTTTTACTGTGGACTAATATTTTTTCTAATGCATAATATTGGAACAGTAATGGTGGCATCTCCAACTGACACCCAACTTACTGACTACTGCCATGCACCTACCAATTTGCGTGCATAAGTATTCCATTTATATAGAATTCTGTTCAGGAAATAAACAAGATTAATTAGCATCTCAAACAAAGAACCTTCTATAAGTAAATCAGATGGCTGGCTTCAAAGTGTTTTTTCAGTTATAGCCTGGATTCTTAAGTTTTCAAAATTACATTGAAATTAATGTAGATACAATGAATATGTCTCTAAATAAACAGACGGACTGAAAATCCTGCGAACTTTTGGTATTAGTATGTCATTCCAACCTCCTTGGGGTTATAGAGTTGGGTTGGAGGTGTCAGTTATACTGAATCTTATTAAATCTTAGTTTAATTTGAGTTCATACACTTCTAAGGCCCTGCTTATAGTTATTTTATGGGTTCAAATTTTTTTTTCCTCTTGGACACCAATCCAAATAACCACCCATCCATATTTTTCTCCTAATATCTCTACTCCTTCACTCAGAATTATCAAGTCTCTCAATACATCAAGTCACTAACCACTTTCCATGCACCAGTATAACTCAACCAGGACCACTGCTCTCTTATACTGTCAGAGGAGTCTACTACAAAGAGATGATGAATCACCAAGATCTATATAATTGACTCCTCTAATAACAGAGTGAGAAAAAAAAAAAAAAAAAAAAAAAAATTAAAAAGTGCACAACTCATTATTGTTATATTCTAAGCATGAAATAAGGCTGAAACTTAAGAATTTGATAAGTATGGACAGGTTCAGCAAAAATTACGTGATGCTTAATAAGAAAAAAGACAAAAAAGCAAAATGTATGCATATATTGTTCTCATTTATAGCGGGGGGGGGCGGTTAGAGCTAGTTTTTTTTTTTTTTTTTAGCAAATCTTTCAGGTTTCTTAACCTTTTGCTTTTGGAAGGCATCATTCATTATCTCAATGCCCCTTTGAAATTAAATTTTAAATTAATAGTCAGCTATATCACACCATATATCACCAGTTCTCGTATGATCACTGAAGTTAAGCAACGTCAAGCCTGCTCAATACCTAAATGGGTGACTGCTTGAGAATACCAGGTGTTGTATACTTGGATGTATAGGTAGTGTAATGGATAATGGATTGGAATTCTTAATTGGAGATCTGAGTTCCAATTCCAGTTGTATTTGTTATATTCACTTATGTGCAAATACACTTGGAGAAGGTATGAATCCATCACTTCTCTCCCCAGGTATGGGTTAATTAGTAAGACTTGTATCACTAAATCATTATTATCTCCCTAAAAATTCTTACAATTAAAAACATTTCTTTCAGGCTTTCTGCAAAATATTGACATGCCATAAAAAAAACAAACAAATCAATCGAAATAGTCAGAATGTATATATTAAAAAAAACCCAAAAAACAGGGCAAGAAAAAAAAAAACAATACCAAAGTCTAAAAAGTATTTTAAAAAAATGACAAATTAAAACTAATATTTTAGTTTTAATTCCAAGCTAAAAGATTAAATTTAATATTTCCAACAAGCATAATACTTTGCTAAAATTTTTTATTGATAGATGTGTCAGGACAACATAATTGTTTTTGTTAATACATTTTAAAAGTAAAATACTTTTCTGAAACAATAGCTGATTTAAAGTTTAATCAATCTTTATTTTTTTTTTTTTTTAACTACCCAGTAATCTTAAAAAAAACTTTTTACATAAAAAAATCCTTTGATCTTTCCTCTTAATAATGATACAAACTTTTTAATAACATTTGCTTTTATTATGTTTTGGGCAATTTTTCTTTTTTTCTTTTTATCATATATCCTTTTTTAACAAATTTTGGAGTTACCTATAAGTACAATACAACTGTATTAGCAAATTAATAATGAATATACTAATGTTAAAATGTGGTCATTAAATGTCTATGATCTCCAGATTAAAAAAAAAAAAATCATTATGTAAAACATTAACCTCAGAAGCATGCCTCAAACATACAAGAGTACACTTAACCTTCCACCCCCTCTCACAGAAGTAATTGTAATAGCCTATTTTTATTGAGTGTTGGTCTTTGCATGAGAATGTGAAATTTAGGTTGTAAGGAAAAATGTTATGAATTTTTATCCTACAACCTAAATTTCACCTTTCACTTTAATAAGTGACTTTGGTAGGCAGAAAAGTGGGTAGGAAAAAATTGTCAGAACAAATAAACAGGAAATATTTTTCATAAAATTAATAAAAGTCATATTTAATTTATAATAATTAAGAAATATTTTAATGAATTAAATATTGACAATGTCTTATTTAATCTATGGTAATTGAAGGTTTTAATTATTTTAATTAACTGAATATTATGACTTTCCTTTCATGACTTTTTTTTCCCCAGTCACTGAATATTATGATTTTCTAAGTGTAGCTTAGATGTAGCACAAGGTCGAAAGTATGGAGCACCCAGTGAAGATCGAACTCACTAATCAGTCATAATTGTTCTAGCAAGACATGATTGCTAACCATTACACCACACCAAGATACCTCAATCACTGAATATTATTTATAGAGTTAGAAAGAAGAAAAAACAATCACCAAATATTAACGCTAAAAAGTGGAATTTGATGATTTAATCAGAAAACTTTACAACTTTATTACTTAAGATTTATTTTGGCTTTTAATGTGTGTATTCTGTTTTGAAAATCAGGAAAACAAAAATAACTGTCCAGGATTAGGAATTAGGGTAATTGTTATTGACAGAACTGTAAAACATATTTTATTAAAGAGAAAAGATAGGAAATATCTTAAGCCTCTTGGCAAGCTCTTTTTGGTGATGGATAATTTGTTTGACGTTAGGTGGAAACTTAAAGGAACTTGCTGAAATTATTTATGTTCCAAGTACTATCTGAATAAAATGTCAGAAATAAACATATAAGCAAATTTATGGTACCCCATTCTAATTTCACCACTACAAGAGTACTCTGTGAATCCAACTGCCAAAAAATGATTAAAAATACTAGAAGCCCTTTACATCAAAGGTTGGCAATCCACCATCAATAAAATTTATTTAAATAGGTACAAACTTCTGTCTATATTTCTGAGATGAGGTATTATGTACATTATTTACATTATTCGGACTATTGTCCTCATCTTTGTCACCATATTTATTACAATGTTTCGGCCATTGTACACTCCGGCCTTCTTCAGGTGGTTGGAATGTCAAACTGAACCCTTTATTTCACTCACTGTTCTAGTTCCATGTGTCATGTTTTTTAATGGATGTCAGTTATCTCCTGCTAATTGCCCTCTGAAAATTCTCCACTGTCTTAACCGGGTACTGAACTCACACTCTTTGGGTCCTGTCACTGGATCTAACCAACGCCTTTATCCACTGTGTTATGTGTTCTCAAGTGAGCGAAATAAAGGGTTCAGTTCGACATTCCAACCACCTGAAGAAGGCCAGAGCGTACAACGGCTGAAACATTGTAATAAATATGGCAACAAATTTGAGGACAATAGTCCGAATATTGTAAATAAGGTACAAACTTGTTAGGGTAATTTTAGCAAAAATCTATTTCACAGTCATAGAGTGTGAACAAATGTCAATTTCAAACTGACTAAAAACATAAATGCTATGCAGGTTATCTCTCAACTTCTTACCTTTTCTTGGAAATACCAAAATTACTGGGATTGAATGCTTTTTTATCAATATTTGTGGGTTATTTAAAGCTAAAACTTATTCTGAATTGTAAAAACTATTTTTTTTTGTGAGTGAACATAGCATTAATAACTGTTTTTAGTATAACAATGATTTTTCCAGATACAAGTTCTACTATTTAACCTGTAGCCGGGAGAGAAGAGATGGATTCATAGATTTCCCAAGGACATTTGCATGTAAGTGAATGTAACAAACCTGACTGGAATTAGAACTCAGCTCTTCAATGTCTCATTCTATCCTGCTAGAACACCAAAACATCCTCTAAGTTAATGAAAATATGAAATTTTGGTAACTTCCATTACAATTTATGGACATGACTTACAACTTATTTAACACCAGGAGTAATTCATTAGAAGTATTAATAGTCATTCTATTTTATAAACATGTTTAAACAAAGGACTGCTACCTAAATATACTATGTTTAAATATGATAGTATATATTATCAATGTACCTAGGTATTTATGAATCTGAGCTTAGTCCAAGGCAGAGCCTAAGTATGAGATACGTAGTAAAGAGCAAACATTACAAATCAACATGTTAACAATTATCTCTATGTAACTGACTAGGTCAACCATGGGGACACCCTCAAGGATCATCATAAGGGTTTCAGTTGTGCAAAGTGGTACTCTATGTGTTTCCATGACTCAGAATAATTAGGTATTATCTATTGTCCAGTAGAATGATCTTTTTCATGACATTATTGCAATTCAGTGTTAAATATCTGGTCTATTGACCACATCCAAATACCAATGATTTTACCAACACTATGCAAAGTGCTCTTAGATAATACCAAAATATCATAAAACATCATCTGCTGTTGTGGTGTCCATAACAGGAACTGACTCCAGGAACTCCTCGGTGACAGTCAAAGTCTCATCTACACCACAAATGAATATGGCCAGTTGTCTGCCACAGTGTTTCTTGTCCGGCTAAGAAAAGGAAAAACCCAACATTCTAAAAGCTACTGTGAAACGACTTGCATTAAATATCAATCATTGCAGGAAATGATATTTTGAAGTGTGCATAAAAAAGTATTTTATTTGCATACAAAATATAAATATCTGATACATTCTTTTTTTTGTGGGGGGTGCAGTCAAACTCTGTGTAATTATTTTACACATGATGCCATTTTGGATATATATAAAAAAAAAAAAAGAAAAAAAAAAGAAAAGAAACTAATATAAATCTTGAACAGATTATCGAAAATTTTGAAGACAAACCAAACCTTGTGAGTTAAATTTAACAAAATTTTTTAGGGTTCAGTTGAGTCATTCAGGGCCATTGAGTCATTCAGCAAGGGTCTGACCATCACCAACACAGATTTTTTTTTTATTTTTTTTTATTTATAAATTTAGTACACTTATAGAGTTTCATGATACAAATTGAATAGTACCTATTTGACATCTCTAGGTCAAAGGGTACCTCAAGATATGACCCTTTTAACCTTTGCTAATAAGGTGAATCTTGGAAAACAGTCACAAAGTTTAAATATCAATATTTCAGTTGTTTTTTACCTGCAAAGCTAAATGATAAATTTTAAAGTACTTGTATAGGTCTAAAAGGTGATCTATTTATTTGTTTAAAGGTCAAATAAGATAATTTAACCTTGAACTTAATCCTTGACTGTTAATTTCTCAAAAAGCCTATCTTTAATTTTTTTTTAAATTTGACAACAAATGTGTCTGCCTTATGGCAAGATATGTACAAAATTTTTATTATACAACAAATAAATTTTTATATGAAAAAGTGATATAATGAAAATAATTATTTAAAAAAGTGTTATGAATTAATGTTAAGATAACATAAAATAATTGGAAAATGTGTAACAAATGATGTTAATGGCCGACAAATGTTTTTTGACATGGTACACTAAATGCACAAAATCAAATTTTCATTTTTTTTTTTTTATATTTAAAAAAAAATTAAGTTTTGATCTGAAATATACATTGAAACGAATATTTTAAAAAAAGATTCTTAACATTTACAAAGGAATTAAGACAAAACTTATTTTTTGCTTGTATTGTTCAGAGAGATTTCTAAAGATATACAACTTGACCATATTGGGAGATATCAAAATGTTAGCATATAGTGGCAAATACTCAAATCTGCTATTTTAAATTAGCCCAACTCAGTAAAACCCTTGTAACTCAGGCCACAGTCAAAATTCCACCACAAAATTTTGTACATATTTTACCATAAGGCAGACAAATTTGTTGTCAAATTTTCGAAAAAATTAAAGATACAGTTTCTGAGAAACTAAAGGTCAGTGGTTAAGGTCACAGTCAAATTATCTTATTTAACCTTTAAACAAAAAAATAAATAGATCATCTTTTAGATCTATCCAAGTACTTTAAAATGGCATAAAATTTAGCTTTGTCGGTGAAAAAACTGAGATATTGATATTTAAACTTTGTGACTATTTTTTCAAAATTCACCTATTTGGCAAAGGTCAAAGGGTCATATTTCAGGAACCCTTTGACCTAAAGATGTCAAATAGGTACCATTCAATTCATATCATGAAGCTCTATAAGTATACCAAATTTGAAAAAAAAAATCTATTGGTGATGGTCAGGCCCTTGTTGATTTGTCACTGAATGACAGACTTCTTGCTACATGGACACCAAGGGCAACATTGAGTGACGGCAGTCTGAACACAATCATCAGGCCTGAAGATTGTGTTCAAGCATGAAACAGACTGCTGCTACTCCGAGTTGACTTCAGTTACATTTTTATATTTAGATTTTACACATAAATATAGCATACCTAAAAACTATATTTTTATCATATTGTTTTGTAAAACAATCCAACAATCCCTACAACGGATAAATTTTAAAGTTCTAAAAAAACTATAACACAGCGTGTTTGTGTGTGTTTTAAAAATCACTATAATAACGGAATGCAGATTTTATTGCAGTTACAATAAGTTTGTCTTTGTAATTTACCACTGAAGATGATGATCTTAGAAAAGGGTGAAAGTACTTGGGTAGAAAAAAAAACAAAAACATATGGCACCTACCTTAATGAATTTTATCTTAGCATCAAAAAACTGATGATCACTATACCCAAGCTATGGTGAAATATTCTCCAAATGTCATGATTTGGGAGGCTATGTCCACTAAAGAAGAGCTGGACTCTTCTTACCCACTAGAACAACAATGAATGGTACCAGGTACCTTGAAATACTGAAGAACAAGCTTGAATTTCATATGGCTGTTCATGGTTGTGATACAATCATGCAGGATGGTGCTCCCTGTCACTGTTCAAAGATAGTGAGTGTTTTCCTGAAGAAGAAAGTCTGAAGCTTGGATTGTCCCGTTAACAGTCCTGATCTCAATCCGATTGAGAATCTGTGGACACTACTGTAAGACAAGGTAGTGGATAAACAACCTACAAGCACCAAAAACCTGAAAAATGTTATAAAACAAGTCTGGGTAGGTGACATAACTGCTGAGTACTACAAAAGTCTGGTGCACAGCATGCCACATCATCTACAAGCTGTAATAAAGAACAAAACCAGTCATACAAAATACAGAACATTTTCCAAATTTGCTAGATCCTCATACCCCCACCCCAAAAAAAAACTGCCTAATATCATGGTTTCTCAAACTTTTGGATTTACTTTTTGAAGTACTTTTAATGTGATTCAATGATTTTGCATAATAAATTTATATTATAGGATACCCTATATTACTGTATTTTACGTGAAAATCACTAAGTAGTCTTAAACTTTTGCACACGACTGTATATGAAAATTAAACTAGATATAATAATGTTCAAGATTTTGGATGTGTGTGCATATATATATGAAGAAATATAGTTTTAAAGTGTGCTACATTTAAAGGATAAAGTGAACTATATCAGAGAGAGTGTATGTAAATATAAAAGTGAACATTGAAGTCGACATTCAGAGTCAACAGGCTGTTTGATGCTAGATGTAATCATCAGACCAGATGATTGCATCTAGCATGAAACAGACTGTTGCCTCTGAGTGTGAACTTCAATGTTCACTTTTATATAAGTTGAAGTCAAATGTTTGCATACACCTTAGCCAAATACTTTTAATTCCAGTAAAAGATTCTTTGCCTCAGGTCAGTTAGGATCAAAATTTATTTTAAGAATGTGAAATGCCAGAAATAATAGAAGAAATGATTTATTTCGCTTTCTATTCATCACACATTCCCAGTGGGTCACAAGTTTACATACACTAAGATGACTATCCCTATAAACAGCTTGAAATATTCCAGAAATTGATGTCACTGCTGTAGAAGTTTCTGATTGGCTAATTGATATGAAGTATGTCAACTGCAGGTGTAACTGTGAATGTATTTTAAGGCTTACTTTTCATCTTTTTTTTTTGATCACTAAGTCAAAGTTTACATATCCTTAATATTTGGTTAGCATGGCCTTTAAATTGCTTAACTTGGTCCAAATATTGTGAATAGTCCTCCACAAGCTTATCACAATAAGTTGTTATAATTTTAACCTATTTCCTGTTGAAAGAATTTTTGTAACTGGGTCAGGTTTATTGACCCTCTCTCTTTTTTTTTTTTTTTATAGTTCTGCCCAGACATTTTTTACTAAATTGAAAACAAGGCATTAAGACAGTTACTCCAATACTTTGTTCTTAAGCCATTTGGCCACAACTTTGGAAATGTGCTTGGAGCCTTTGTCCATTTGAAACATATTATCTGGTCAAGCTTTAACTTTTGTTTTTTCTTGTTTAATGGTACATTGACTTTAGGTCACGTTAGTGCCAAATTTGTATACTGATGATCTGTAAGTAAGTTTGTACTTAAATTCTTTCTTTAGGAGATGTGTTTTTTGGTAAAGAGGTTCTAAAGAAAAAAAATTGTTTTTCTCTTATTGTGGGAGATCATATCTTTATATTAGGTTGGTGCAAAAATAATGACGTAATAATGTCGTTTTTTGATGTTAAAAATACGTCAAAAAACGACATTATTACGTCATTATTTTTGCACCAACCTAATGATTTAACATTTTTGGTCGGTGAATCAAGAAGTTTTTTTTCCTTATACCCACAATTTTCCTTCTGCATGTTGTCATCTATCTTTGTGAACTACCCCAATTCCTCTTGGGAAACAAAAAAAAAATGCACCTTACTTTTATGCTCTAGGTTCTTTTACATGCAAGACTTGTTCTTTTTTCTCAAAACAGTTTCATCAAATTTACCTCAGTGGGCTTGGCCACATTTTATCAGTATCTCTTGCCAAAGTACCCTAAACTGATAGCTTTGCTGTGAAAGTTTTCTGCATGTTCAGGAATATCTACCTTTGTGAACAAGTATTCTCTGTAATGAGCATCAATAAAATAAAAGCTGCAATCAAGGCTCACACATAAGCAGCTAAATGACATCCTGAAATTGACTGCTACTCAGGATTTGGTGCCTGATATTGATGCAATTGTAAAGGAAAAAAGACCCTGAGTTTCAGGAACATATTGAAAAAAAAAAAATGATAAAATATAATAAAAGTGTTTTGAAATGTTTTTCTTTTTAATTTATAAATTGTATACATTTACAAAGCAGTGCGATAACTCAGTTTTCTTAAATAGTTCCCACTTTCACTTGTTCAATGTTTGGCAAAAAAAAAAAAAAAAAAAAAAAATATTCTTTAAACATGAACATTTTTAGAATGTACTTTTTTCCACTAAAACAAAAGGAAAATTTAAAAATTGATATTCATGTTTCTTATGCCTTGATTTTACTGATCCAGCCTGCTCGAAATCAAATTCAGTTGATATGTGGCCTGTGAACTAAAATGAGATTGACACCCCTGTTCTACAGCAATGTCACAATTTTATGGAATATTTCATGTTGTTCAAAGGAACTTAGTGTATATAAAATTCTAGCCCACTGAGAATGTGATGAAAAAAAAAAAAAAAAAAAAAAAAAAATAGAGAATAAATAATTTTTTCTCCTATTATTCTGACATTTTAAATTCTTAAAGTTGTGATCTTAACTGACCTGAAGCAGGAAATCTTTACTTTGATTACATGTTAGGACTTGTGGCAAACCAAGTTTAAATGTAATTGGCTAAGGTGTATGCAAGCATCTGACTCCAATTGTGTGTGTGTGTGTATATATATATATATATATATATATATATATATATATAAACAACAATCAGAAATATGTGATTGCAGTTTTGGTATAAAACTAAGAGTTACCGTTATAGGTCAGTAACTCCAGACACATTTATGATTGTTATTATTAGCTTATTGGCTTAATTTCTCATTTTAGGTTTCTTTATACTATAGGCATTGGCTTGAATATTCAAGAAATTTCATTAGAAAAATACGGACTCTCTGGTAGGATTAAAATCTGCATTCCCCTAGGGGAAACTATCATAGAGCTGACATGCTTTGTACCTGTTGGCTACAGAGCATATTGATAGCCAAGTAAAGTCTGAATAGTGCTTTTAAACACAGATTTTTCTGTGATTCCCAAAATAAACATATCTGCCCAGTTTCATATCCCAACATAATCAAAGCAATTTATAAAGAAAGGAATGGATTTTTTTAGCAAATATTTCTCGAATATTAAGGCCAGTAGATGAAAAGAAATAAATATACTGTTTAATAAATGAATGGAGCATCTACTCAAATAAGAGTATCCACTAAAAAAAAAATGTTAAAGTAATAAAAATCTGTTGGATTAATAAATGAAAAATCCATTCCTTTCTTTAAATATGTGTGTGTGTATGTATGTATGTATTGTGACATGGCCCTCAATATTCAAATTAAAATCAGATGTATTATCAATCTATCAATGGACATATTTTCTTTGTGTTTCCTCTTTTTGTCTTCCTTCCTTCTCTTCCTTTTATTTCCTGTCTAGACTTGGAAGTGGTGGGATGGAATCTAGGTCACTTAATGACCAGTTTGACCCCCTAATGGAAGAAATAAAAGTGTCACACAAGCCCACATGACATGCACCGACAAGTGTGATTCTTTTAAATATATTTTTAGTTTCCAGAAAATCACTAAGGCAAGTTGTGCATAAGTTGACTCCCATTGTGAGCTCATTAGAAATGTGCCTATCGACTTATTTGATGACTAGATGTGTAACGAATAAGAAAACATTATTCTCAAAGAAATCTTCCCAGAGTTATCGTGGATTTGTTTCGATTACTACACAGAGAACAAAATAGATGTAACAATCCAAAATCTCCCAGTGTGTATCACTGAAGGAATAATTACTGATTATCATTTGGAAATTCTGAAGAATTTCTGTTTGTTGATACGAACACTTCAACTTATGAACTCATGATTCATGGATAACTGGAGTGAGATATCCAGTACCAAATAAGTGCCTCTTGTTGATCTTATGCCTGCTAACTGACATTCTCTTCATATTCAATTGTTTTGGCATATGTTTTTAAACTTTCATCCCAAGTTTGTTGTGCAGTGTTATGTGTTTCTATCTGACCGATTCCATCTTTTCTTTTTGAACCTACTGTTCATATCCATATGTTGCCAGTTCGTAACAGTGTATACATGTGGGTGTGTATAATATATATAAATATATATATAAATATATATATAAATATATATATAAATATATAAATATATATATAAATAAATATATATATATATATATATAAATATATATATATAAATATATATATATATATATATATATAAATATATATATATATATAATATATAAATATATATATATATATAATATATAAATATATATATATAAATATATATATAATATATAAATATATATATAATATATAAATATATATATAATATATAAATATATATATAATATATATATATATATATATATAACTATATATATAATATATATGTGTGTGTGTGTATACACACACTCGCATATAAATTTTGTTACTTTAATAATAATATAACAACAAATCTCATATATTATAATTAACAATACAAATACAACATAAAATATCATAACTTAATTAATAATACAAATATTATAATTTAATTAATAATAATATAACATAACTTCAATATAAAGCATAAAAAAAAAATTAATTTAATTTTGAAGAAAAATTTCCAACTGTGAGAATAATCTCTAAATGAAAAAAAGAAGACATAAACAAAAGCAAAAATTTATGAATGTCTGCATGTCAAATAATGTTACATTTATGAATGTGCACAAGACACGGAATAAATTGAAAAGTGGATATATCATTTAAAAAAACAGAAATCCTTGAAGAATGGACATTACCAAGAACATTCAAAGTCAGGGAAAACAAAACAAAAAAAAAAATTATATTTATAAGTAATCTTTTTTGTATAATAATAATAATAATAGTAATATTATCATCATTATATATATATATATATATATACATATATATATATATAAAGAAATATAGTCTTAAAGTGTGCTGTATTTATAAGATAAAGTGCTCAATATCAGAGATAGAGCGTGTGTAAATATAAAAGTGAACATAGAAGTCAACACTTAGAGGCGACAGGCTGTTTCATGCTAGATGCAATCATCAGGCCAATTGTGGCTTGACGATTGTGTCTAGCATGAAATAGACTATCGCCTCTAAGTGTTGACTTCAATGTTCACTTATATATATATATATATATATATATATATATATATATATATGTGTGTGTGTGTGTGTGTGTGTGTGTTTTGCTTATACATTATTTTTTATAGATAAAAATATTTAAGTAAATGCTTTGTATATAATAAACAGTATTAACAACATTTACCGGCCTGAATGTCTGAAAAATTTCATAGGAAATGTGTGTCCTCTGACAGGAATTGAACCTGTATCTTACACAAAATAGTTATATAGCCCGACGTGCTATATTATTTAGGATACAGGTTTGAGGACACATATTTTCATAGGTTCATTAAATTTTGATTTTGTTTACATCTTTCATTTTTCCAGTTGCAGAATTTTCTCCCAATTGTAAATTTTTTCTTAAAAATTAAATTAAATGTTTTCATGATTAGAAGGTATGTTATGTTATATTATTAATTAAATATTTTAGTTAATATTTTAATTGATTCATTATGTTATATTATTATTAAAGTAACAAAGCAAATATTTGTTAATATGTCAGCATCAACCCATTATCTCATTCTTCTTATTTAATAATTTCATTTAATTTAATAATTTAATGTGATTATTATTTGAGAATATTATATATATATATATATATATATATATATATATATATATATATATATATATGTGTGTGTGTGTGCATGTATTAGGTTGGTGCAAAAATAATGTTGCTTTCTCACATGTTACTATATGAGAAAACGACATTATTTTTGCACCAACCTAATACATACATATATATGCGGGTGTTTGTGTATACAACAGATAGTCACTAAATGTTAGTGTAAGTACTAATAGCTCTTTCCTCTATCTTTTGAGTACCCATGTTGGAAAATTGCCATAACAATATCTAGTTAGCTCCCATTAATCGGTGCATGCTAGCCACAGCATGACACAACAAATTTTGTCTTGCACAACCAAGAACACTAGAACACTTATCCTATAATTAACGATACCCTGATGATGACATTATGCTATGTCGAAAGTACTTGAAAATAAATACAATATGGACCAACACAGCATTTTCCTCTCGTCTTTCAATAACCACTCATTCATGTGTATGAAAGGATCCTATTGAGAATAAGTAGACAGAACATGTCTAAATTATTTAACAAAACCTACCTTAATATATATGTGTGCGTGTGTGTGTGTGTGTACACTCACACAGACTGTGATTAGTAAATTGTCGACATTTTATATTTTTAATTTCATATGTGTGTTGTTTGTCTTTGGTTTTGTTGACTGCACAATATAGTAGAGCCAGCTGGGCACTGCCTGTGAGAAAAAGAACACAATGATGCAATTCATTCCACCAGAAATTTGGAAATGGCATGCTGTACTGCTTGGCATTCATGAGGCCGTGGGTCAAGAGGGTGGCTGCTGGAAGATCCCATGTCTGGCAACATGACTCTGCACCATGCCACACAAGCAGGAGAACCCAGTTATGGCTGTCAGGCAATTTCTGTGGCTACATCACCCCTTATATCTGGCCACCTAACTCCCTGGATTGCAACCCCTTTGATTATGTGTGGCGGCACAGTTGAGTGAGAGACCAACAAAACTCCTTGTAACATCAAAGGCAAGGATCATGGCAGCATTCACCATCTTAAACAAGGAGACTGCCTAGAAGAGTTGCAGTAGATTCCAAACTTGTCGGGAGGCCATTGTTAAAGCCAATGGTGATTTTATTGAATAAATTTACTCTTTAGTATTTCAAGATATATTTGTGCAATTTTGGCAAAAATATCTGTTAAAATGAGATGTTATTTTCAATTCTGCATTATTTTTCATTTCGATGACAATTTATCCATGGCACCCTGTATATATGTTTGAAGGTATGTTATATTTATAGAGAAAAGTGTTCAAATACCAGAGATAGGGTGTGTGTAAATATAAAAATAGACATGGAAGTCAACACCAGGCAATGACGGCCTGTTTCATGCTTGAACGCAATATTCAGGCCATGTGTTTTGGCTCAACTATATATGCTGGTCAATAGTGCATTATAGGCAGTAAGGTCTATTGTATAATATATAAGATAAAGAACAAATAGAAAATGTTTATCAATCTAACATGTTTCACTTTTATTAAATTCTCTGATGAATTTATTAATTCATGATGAAGCTTTAATAACAGTGAAACATGAGAGATTGATCAACGTTTCCTATTTGTCCTTCATCTTATAATATGTTTGAGCATGGAGAGAGACATGAGATACTTTCTTTCTATTCAAAATTCTAATAGTACAATGAATAAAGTTTATTTTCTAATTATTCATTTTAGACAGACATTACCAGTCTTCATTTTATAACTTCTATGCATAAAAAACCCAGCCAGTAAAATACTAGTCGTCTTAATTACAAAGTGAGTGCCTTTCATGATATAAAATAGCAATTAAAAATAACATGATTAACCTAGCCGATTTCGTTTTTACATACATTTATTTAAAAAGAAAAAAATAATAATAATTCAAGCATTATAAAAAATACATAACAATTATTTCTTCAACCACATTGTCGATAAAGCAAATATAAGTAGCATTAAAGAATTTTATAAAAACAATGCAAACAACAATTCTGATATAAACAACCATTAAACCATCATTAAATTAGTCTCTTGTAGTCAAATGTATCCTTGCTATACACATGATGAAAAAGTCATTAAAATATAATTTACTGGCATAGACTACTTAATTACTGTAATAAATACCTTAGCTTCATCATTCCCTATCAAAAGTTTAAAACATCTAACTTAATCATTACCAACATCTGGGAATCTCAAAAATATCCTCTATGTAAAAACAATATTGTTTAAGAGTGTACACCCTTTGAGAAATTGTATCTCCAGTACCAATAATTAGAAAACAACATTAAATTCTTACATCTGTCACACAAGCACTACACTCTCTTGTAGATTAACTTGTCATTTACCAAATGTTTGTGCAATTCATGCACATATCAATCATCACATCACAGACAATAAAAATACAGCTCTCAATGTAAGACAAATATTAGTAGAGAATAGGATAGACCGATACAGCTCTCATTGCAAGGAAAGACTGAAAATACTCAATTATATCATCATACAAAAGAAAGAACCTGTATTAAATATCTTTCATTGCAGGCAGGGATGGCATTTTGAAATGGTTATAAAATATTTAATAATATGTACATCTTCTTGTGCTGCCAAGTACTATGAAATCATACACTTATATGATACAAGTATATTTGAATTTGAAATGTAGCATTCCCAAAAATGATCAGAGGAAGCTAACAAAATATTTCTCTATGAAAATGTAGTTCTAAATAATGATAGAAGTGGTTGAAAGTAGTCAAACAAAAACATGGACTTTGTACAGTTTAGATACAATTTAGATCCAGATGTATAACAATTTATTTGAAAATTGGGCTTGGCCACATTTTATCAGTATCTCTTGCCAAAGTACCCCAAACTGATAGCTCTGCTGTGAACACTACAATCAATAAGCTTGTCTAAAAACAGCTTTGGTATCTTTTTGGTTCCTAATTATTGGTCCACAATGTCTTAACTGAAATTCTGCAATTTACTACTAAAAACATGCCAGCAATTTTATGATCTGTCTTTATCTGACTTGTTGGTTTGGTGCTCTTGCTACATATTTAGAAATTCTTGATAAAATCTAGAGAAATATCTGCAATGTTATTGGTCTTGACCTAGCATCCCAACTTCAGTCCCCTTCTCCCTGCCATAATATAGCTTCCCTGTGCCTTTTCTATAAATACTTTAATGGTAATTGTTCTGATGAACTTTCCTCTATGGTACATAGACTTTATGAATTTAAGTGCGGATTGGGGGCAAGGTCTCATCATTTTACAAGTGAATTGGTTAGATGTAACTGTAAATACTTTGCTAACAGTTTCTTCTCACTTGTGGAAGTTTCTTCTGGCTTCTTGCTTTCTAACCAAACAATTATTATTTACTTCCTTCTTGATTTCTTTTCTTTTATTGTTCATGCTCTTTATTAAAGTTTTCTTTTTCTTTCACACTCAGTAACCTCTTGTGTTTTAGTGACAGCATTGCCTTGCTTGGGGTGAAACAATTTTCCTAACTCAAGAATAGACTAGAATGCTCCAAAATTAAAAACGACAGCCTGTCAAGGAAGACTGGACGCCAAATGGCAACAATTCAAAGAAAAGAGGAAAAAGAAAAAAAAAGAGAGAGAGAGAGAAAAGGTTAAGGAGTGAGTGTAGAAAAAAAAAAAGTGAAGAAAAGGACAAATAACCATAACATTCTGCACGAATACACACATACACTATGGGGGGGGGGGCTTATACCAATGATAAGTACATATAAAAAAGAACAAATGAGAAATATAAGCAGTAAATTGTTGATACCCCCATGATGAGTGGACAGACAGGTCCATCTACAAAACTCAAGAGTCTGGGATGCTGAAGGTAACATCAATCAGTTAATTGACAAACCTTTCACTTGTATTAATTCTCAATCTCTCATATATTAGATGAAATGGATTAAATCTGACAACTATTTTAATATAGTCTGTTCATTCATAATTTTTAGGGATACAACTTAATGCTGTTTTAATTAAACAGTAATAATTACATTTGCCAGCCATGATGTTTGAGAAATTTTGTAGAAAATATGCATTCTCCAACAGGAATTGAACCTGTGTCCCATATGAAAACTGTCATATAGCCTAACTTGATGTTAACCATTCAATCACAGAGAACTTCCAGTTAACAATGCTCAAATTACTGCTTTGCTAACCAGAAAGTTATAAACTTATATAAAAGACCAGATTGGAAATTAATAAGAAATCATATTTATTATTAAAAATTTGATATTTAAAGTTGAATATGCAAATTAGTTATTAAGCTAAAACCACTAAGTAGGAAAAGATATAAAATACATATTTAGGTAGCCAGAAATGATAAAAACAATTATTTTTTTTTTTATTGGTTTACAATTATTAAGTTTAGCCTCATAGAGCCATCTTTCACCTGGTAGAAGGCAAGGTGCCTGAAGTATCCCAAAAAATGAAATGCAAATGAGACTGGACTATTTTTTTTTTAACTCCAATCCTATATATGCATGGCTTTCCCATTATAAACTTGGCCTTGTGTCACATTCTTTACAAGTGGGGATACAAATAAATCACAAGATAAAACCATATATATATTTGATGTCAGCATTTTATACAACACACACACACACACATATATGTATGCATGTGATAAAAAATATAGTTTTAAAGTATGCTATGCCTATGGGAGGCACGGTGGAGTAATGGATAGTGGCTCAGATTGAGGAATCAGAGAGCCAAGTTCAAATTCCACTCAAATCCAATACATTTGCTTACATGCTAATACCCTTGGGAAAGGTATGAATCCACTCTTCTCCCCCCAGCTATGGGTAAATAGCAGGACAGACCAGGTTCTATAACCTTGGACAGCAACTGGTCTACCATAGAAAGAAATGGCAACTTACTGCAGGAAAAAAATCTGCCTCGTCAGTCATGCATCGAAAGATATATGACCGCCTAAGCATGTATCATGCATGGCACATAACTGAGTAATTATATCCACACAAACATGTATTTGTACAAAAGCTGAGTATCATCTACCATGTATTCAGTTGTGAAAGTGAAATAACATATTTTTATTATTTCAAAGTGCCCAAGAAAATTAAATTTCAGCATTAAATGACCTGTAAGGAGTTGATATAAGGTGCTGAAGGCTCTATTTTCCCTTTTAAGGAATGCACACAGTGGAGTAATGGATAGTGGCTCAGATTGAGGAATCGGAGAGCTGAGTTCAAATTCCAGTTGAACCCATTACATTTACTTATGTGTTAATACCATTGGGAATGGGTCTAAATCCTCTTCTTCTCACCCCAGCTATGGGTAAATAGCAGGGCAGACTGGGTTCTATAGCCTTGGATGGCAACTGGTCTACCACAGAAAGAAATGGCAACCTAATGTGGGAAAAAATCTGCCTAGTTAGTCATGTAACAAAAGATACACGCTTAAGCAATCAAGTATGGCACATAACTGAATTGATGCCTATGGGTAAAATGCTCAATATCAGGGATGAAGCATATGTAAATATAAAAAGGGACACCAAGTTCAAGATTTTACAGTGATGGTCTGTTTTATGCTTGAATGCAATCCTCGTGAAATAGATTGTCATTGCTTCATGTTAATCAGATCTCAGTTAAAAAGAAATTGCAGGCATTAGTCAGTCTTTTTCAGGATTATTCACTGTCTGTGTGTGTCTCTCTCTCTCTCACACACAGAATCAGACAACTTTTTCAGAGTTTTGAGCAGACACACAAACTGATTTTTATATAAACTAAATTTTGCCAACCCCAGAACAAATATGGGGTCATCATCCGGCAACAATGGTCAGCTAGATCGGCTTCTTAAATATTACCACTATACCATTACCACCATTAACTTGATATATAAAATAATTTGACATATACTCTTAAGTCTGGAATAGAAGTGTAAGTTAGAATAAAAGAGTAGGTTGAAAAATTCATTTAAAATTAATATTTTCAGAACAAATATGGATGGAGGGGAGTTAGAATAAACAGGTTGTAAAAAAAGTGGAAAATAAAACAAAGTAGGCAGGTTTCTAGAATAATAGTGGGTGAACTGGAGTAAAAATAAAGATAAAAAAAAGAATATAAATTTAATGAATTAGGCCTGTCTGGAGATGAGAGTAATTATTAGGTTGGTGCAAAAATAATGTCGTTTTCTCACATGTGAGAAAACGACATTATTTTTGCACAAACCTAATATTACCTGAATTTTGATTTGAAAATTTAATTGAATAAATTTCATTATGTCTGTGTGATTAATAATAAAGCAGCAGATGACAAGGATGATTATGTTAAAAAATAAATATTTATATAATATAAATGCTGTTTTCATCACTAGGTTATAGAATTATTTACATATAACTAATGCATTATCTATGTGACTAGTAAAGGTAATGTTTTAATTCTTAAGCATTGATAAAGCTGGTTTTAAAATTCATGACTTTAAGCATTGATGGTAAAGGGATAAGAATAATAATAAAAAAAAAATTATACAATGATTAACCCATGAAAAGTCAGTTTGATTACATCAGAACCATTTGGTTTAAACTGAATATGAAAAATGATTTTGTTCCTGGCTTAATAGTAAAAAAAAAAAAAAAAAAAAAAAATTCTGTCTGTGCTATAAGAAATTTAAACTGCTTGAGCATGTATCATCTGCTTTTCTGAGCAAAAGTAGACTTTGCATTGGGTTCCTGCTTAATTTTTGAATTTCAAAAATATTTTTGGTACATTTTGATTTGTGAGAAAACAGCCAAGTTTGTTTTTCATCCAGAACCAATCAAATTTGAAAAGAACCTGTAATAGGATGATAGAAAATCAATCAATCAAATGAATTGAAAAAAAAAAAAAAAAAAAAAAAAAAAAAAAAAAAAGCATATCAATTATTAAAGAGAGCAACCCGTGAAGTGTAACAGAAGTTATACTGTGATTACATCCAGCTCCAGGTGACCTAATTTGATTACACCATGCAGTCGGCAAGAACAGATTGAAAGAAGTCACATTTTCCTACATTTATTGACGATTTATTATTTCATGACATTTATGATGCTTTAGTAATTCCAAAATAGTTATGGAAATATATTTACAATAGTTTTTAAATTATATTTTTTTCTAAACCACCATTCCATAAGCATTAACGGCAACCTTGCAATTCTCATTTCGATTGCAACCAGTTGTTTTGGAACCACTGAATGATACTACAAATTTTTATCTATGAAATCTGTCGGTTGTAATCACAATAGGAATGTGTATTTATTGTTTTAAAAGCTAAAAAGGGAAGTCGGTAGAGGCTGGTCAACATTAACTTTCCTAAACCTAGCTAATCAGATTCACAACCCATTTATCCATTACAATTTACTCATTCACCACAAGAACTAGTGCATGACCATTCAATCCGGTATATACCACAATACCACATACTCAAACGGATCCTAGACAAAACCCATGACATAAAAATCTTATGTAATCACAATAGGAATGACTGTAAAACACTTTCCCCTCCCCAATTTATAGGCAGAAGCACACAAATGCATGCTGGGAATTTCCTAGCCAATAAAATGGGCCAGTTCTCTGTTTCATATGACTCAATCCCAGTCCGTTTTGTCTTGAAGTCAGAATGTTATGTTTGATTGTCCTAACTTGTTTTTGTGTGTCAACCCCAATTCTTAGTTTGTGAACTTTTTGCCATAGTATTGTTGCTTTACCTTGCATATATTGGTTGCTTGCTTTATATTATTGGGGTTTTTTTTGCCCTGTTCTTTTCTTTTCTCTTTCTTATTTTTGCTTAATGTAAACTTTGTCAATTCTGTTTGTTGGACAGTTCTGCCATTTATTTTACACTTACCAATGGCCACTCTACAAAACCTTTTTAAACAGTGCAAGACTGCAACATCCAAATTTCCAGGTGAAGTTTATCAACATTTACGTATTGTTCATTTTGTAATTATAATAGCAAAATTTATGCATTTCTTCTTTTTTTTGTAATCATTTCAACTAATGATGCCTTAAGCGATAACATGCACAATTGAAACATTTTCAGAGTTAAATGCTTATTAATTATTGTAATGTAGTGTTATCGACTCATGGGAAGTAGCATGCACTCAACTGCCTCATGAGTAATAATTGTAGCTATTTATATAGTCTTTGTGGCTTCATATGTAAATGAGTCACCTCATCTCCCTGTACCGAAGAGGTTTTATCCCCTTATTTTCCCTGGTACTTCTGGGAGCTTTTGTCTCCTCACTGTCTTCCTCCCTCTCCCTAAGAGATTGTCTAGATATGGGAGATCTTGACCTTTTTCTTTTTTCATAGGAGTGTTCCTCCAATGTTCATCTTCATAGTCCATATTAGTCATGATTTTACTGTCTAGTTTGTCTTGCCTTAACATAACACTTTCGCCTTCATTACTTTCTGGTTCACTGTACATTTCTTCATTGCTATCATTTTGCAATCTAACTTGGTGTTATGGGATCTTACCCATAACAATAATAATGGACTATTCCATACTTAATAAATACTGTGCCTCAGGAGCAGGCAACAAGTCGGTAGTTCAAGTCGAATCAAGAGTCGAGTCAGAGGCAGTCCGAAACAGAGTTGCGTTCCGACAATTACTGCAAGACATTGGAATAGTGATACTGGTCAAGAATACATTGTTCTCTCTACTAAACCTGATTGTTCATACTAACACTTCTACTTCTTCTGTATATATTCCTGTTTGTAATATATCTGCGTTATTCCATACCTGTGTTCGAGTTCTTCTTTATTGGTTCTACCTTCGACTATCACCGTGGTACAAGGAACCGGACCATGACACTTGGTCTGCATGTGCTAATATTCTATTTCCATTTTATCTATTATCATAGTGTTCTGTCCATTTTGCATCATTAATCTTGCTTTTTGTAGATTAGATTCACTATTCTTTTTATACAATAGTTTTTCGTTAGTAGTATAGGACATGGTCAATGGGGCTCTAATTTGTTTACTCATGAGAGCGGATAGATTTTTGATCTTCCAGCATGCAGTATTGTCATATAACTTAGCAACAATGTTTCTAACTTTTCTTTCTGTTGTACACATATTTTCAATCTGTTTTTTATAGTTTGCACCATCCTTTCTGCTAATCTGTTTGATTGCAGATGTTACGATAGGGTTTTATGGTTTGCGTCTAATTTTGCTCAACCGTTGGCATAGTTCCTCATCCCAGAACTTTTAGGGTGTCATTAGATACTAGTGTTTTTGAAATTCCATTACTTGAAAATATGATCCTTAATGCTTGTTTCACGGTCAAACTTCTTTTGTTGAAAACCTGTATTACTTCTGGCCAGCCTGAATACGAATCTACATGAATACAAATATTGCTATAATCCCACGCCATTAACATGGGCATGATCCATGTGTACTTTGTTCAAGGTTGGGACTCTTTAGGCCATATATATGTTTTTGTCTGTCTAAATTTTCTTCTTTCATTGTACAATTTACACCTTTTCATGTATTCTTCTACATCTGTAGAATAGCCTGGCCACCATGCCTCTAGCCTTAATCTCCTTTGTGTAGACATTATTCCCCAATGAACATTGTCACATAGGCTTTTTTATAATTTTGTTCCTTTGTGTTGTGATGTCTCCATTACAAATTATACCACCTTCTACAATTAATTTGTGTTTAACTTCTTTAAAACAGCTTTCTGTCTGTGAGCAATTATTCCACTTATTATTTTTTATCCTGAACAATATGGGATCTCACTTCATGCCCTCAGCTAATTTATTGACAAAATATCAGTTTTGACATAGTGTAAGAACGTAATTTTGAATTTTCTCTCCTCTTATTCACTTTCAGGAGTAATGAACCTCCAACTCAACAAAGCGTCTACATGCAGAATGGTATTGTCTTTCATGTACAAAGTATCAAAGTCAAACGACATTAACATTAAGACCAGTCTTAGAATTCTAGAAAACATTACCTCAGGAAGTCTATTCCTAGGATTAAATATGAATTCTAAAGTTCTGTGGTTGGATCTTAGTAAGAATTTGTTTCCAATCAAAAACTGACAAGATCTATTTGTTGTCCATATTATGATCAATGCTTCTTTCTCAATATTTGAGTAGTTCAATTTGGCTTTTGACAATTTTCTTGAAAGATACATAATAGGATGACTATCCTGAACTAATATACTCAAAATTGAGTGTTCACTTGCATCAGTTTTTACTAATATTTCCTTTCTAGGGTCGAATATTTTGACTACAGGTTTCTTTGCCAGGACAGTTTTTAAATACCACTTGTTGTTCTTTTGTCCAAATAAATTCCACATTTTTTTTTTCTTAAAGCAGTAAAAGGTTCTGTCAATTTGGAGTATCACTCTACATATCGTCTGTAGAAATTTATAAGTTCTAAGAAAGATTCCAATTCTTTTTTGTTCTTAGGTATTTCAACTTTTAATATTTTGTCAATTAACGATTGGTCTGTTGACATGCCATTATTAGATATGGAATATCACAAAAATGATATTTTTTTTTTAGTGTTGTGCACAGATTTTTTTTTTTTTTGTTAATAGTTAATCCAGAATTTTTAACTTATTCAAAACCATACTGGTTTTCCATTTTAATTCTTCATCGTTAATAGCACCAACACAAATGTCATCCTGGTAGTATATTATACTTTTTATATTGCCACTAATAACTTGAAAAATAGTACTTGCAGTTTTAATACCATACAGCGAATTTTTAATAACCCTTTCTCATTTTTTCTTTTCAATGAAAAGATATTCATACTTATTTCTTCTTTGTTTTGTTTGACTGTCTCTACTTTTTTCTTTTTGGATTTACACAAGTGTTTAAAATGATTCATTTTGAAACAGTTTTCACATTTTTTTTTTATATGTCGGACATTTTTGTTTTTCTGTTGATATCTACAAATAGGCACAAATTATTTTATAGTTTTTTCTTTATCATGTATATGTTCATTTCCTCCACCAGATCCAAAACTTTTGTTCTAAATTTTCCAATTACTTCTTGTTACTGTACAAATTCAACACACTGTTCTAGTGACAACTTTCCCAGTTATCATTAGAATCATTTGCTGATACTCCTAATTTCATTCAGATCAAAGCCTCCTCAATTGACTGATCACAGCTTCTCAAATTCACAATATTTAGTGGCCTGTTTTAAATGAAGAACATATTCAATAACTGGTTCAATCACTTTGAGAAATGTTCATGAACTTAGCTCTCTTTGCATTAACTAGTTTTTTCTTGGGTGCTATATTTCTCACTATCATCAAATGTCATTTCCTCCAACTGTCTTGGGTGTGCATTTGCTGATAATTTTATGATGGCCTCACAACCAGCAGTTACCAAGAAGAGATCAGTTATTTGGTTTTCTCCTCCAACTAATTTTTCGCTTTTAATGATCATTATCCTAAAGATATTATCTTACTGTTAAATATGAATTTAAATAATTAGGTGCTACTTTTTACCCAAATACACTCAAATATTTTTTAAAATACTAATTTTAATAATAAAATATTGAAATAAGAAAACTTAACTTTAAATTTAGGTTTAGTAATTTAATCACTTGAGATTCAGTGGTAATTATTAGTCTTATTCTACCTTATAATACTACTAATTAAAATATTTAAAGTTATTGCTTGTTACTATTTTTATTTGTACTTTTTTGGTGAACCACGAAGTACACATTACCCAGCCCAGGGATTAAACTCACAATTACTATGTCACCAAATTGAAGAATGAGTAATAACTGAGCAGTACTGAAAATAAGAACTAGATGAGATCAATCTACCCCTATAGATTAAATAAAGTGTTCAATTCAGAATTCCCTGTAGGTGACACAGATCAATATACACCTGATAAAGGCCAGGAGGAGCAATGGCCTAAATGTTGGGATGACAACAAAAATGAGAACAAAATGCAAAATAGTGTAAATAATGATAACTCATCATCGCAGAAATTCAGACAGAAATATTATTTGAAAAATTGTAATATAATATTTATTTTCTATCACTACAACATTAGCTGAAAAATCATTTTAGACAAAGCTCTATACAATTAACGGTACAAAGTTTTTTTTTTCTTTTAATTCTAGACATACTATAAGTGGCAAAATAAGAATACTAGGAGCATAGAAAATGAGGAAAAAAACTATACGTATATTTTTGTGGGTTTGGTTAAAAAAGATTAGGGAGAATGGAGATCAAGCAACAACAAAGTGCACTGTAAAAAAAACAAAAAACATGGCAAGAGATGCTCAGTGAGATATAAAATCAAAACAAATTTATCAAAATAAAATTTTACTAAATATTAGAGATGCACAAATTTGGTGGTTTGTAAGCCTCAGAAAATGGAATAATAAATTTCTGGACAAGTAACTTATTTTTTCTAAAAAAGGCTCAATGGTAGTTGTGGAGAAACATATCAAGTTTACAATCAAAATCAATCAAATAACATGAAACATCACAAGAAAAGTGCCAGCATAAAAAACAAACAAAAACAATGCAAATTACAAGGAAGAAGATACAATAAAAGGATTTCCTCGAGGTCGAACCCAGTTAAAAGGGTATATTTACTTTGAAAGTTTAAAATGTGATGGTTCTTAATAGTTCTTGTGATTTGATGTAAGTTGTTAAAGTTCATGATGGAATCCATTTGTGCCGGCAGAGTCTTCAATAGAGTGCTGTTCTGAGAACAGTACTTATTCTCTGACAGGGAAACAACTATTTATTTATTTTTTTTTTTACAATAGTCAGGGGGGAAAACAAGACTTAATTCTGTCATGAAAATAACAATTTGGTTGTCAAAACTTTGTTGAGGAGAGTTTTCAAAGCAGCTTATTTGAGTCTACACTCAGTCAGGGTTTCAGATGTTTTGAAAGGTGTTGTGTCTCCCACTCCTGTTGATGGTCGTATTGCAGGGATTTTTATAGCAAAAGGTTGGCTCTGTTTTGTCCTCAAAATTTTGGCAGTCAACACAAGCATTTTATATCTCAACTGGCTCAAGTAATCATTGGTTAAAAAAAAAAAAATCATGTTTACCAAAACAATTTATTGTAATAGAAAAAAAACACTTGTTTTTCTTTATCCTTTTTTCACATTTAATTGGCACCCACCGCCACTCCTTGGTCAAGAGGTTTTGTAAGCAGAGTGGAAAGATTCAAGAGTGGAATTATTTTATTACCTTCATCCTTTCCCTCCCAAACTACCAAGAGCCAAAATTTACTCAGTGAAAAAAATAATTTTTAACAAGAGTCTGTCTCTGATCAATAGAACATTGAAATTAAGACTGACCAGAAGAAACAAGAGAAATGATAATTATTTGGGCAGAGACCAGTCCAGAAAGTCGAGAGAGAGGCATCTGGGGCTAAGGTTAATCCATGCATTTTCTTACTGTTCATCTCCAGAAAAAAAAAAAAAAGAATATATTAGGTTGGTGCAAAAATAATGATGTAATAACATCGTTTTTGACGTTAAAAAATACGTCAAAAAACGACATTATTACGTCATTATTTTTGCACCAACCTAATATGATGGTGATGGGTCTATCTTTCTCATTCAGCAGACACAAATTTTCTGTACATTTGCTGGCGCTATTGTTCTATGGCTAGGGACATAGGACCAATTTTGTTTGTGGTTTCATTGATGACCTTGGAAGCTGTTGCCTTCTAAAAACTGCAAACCACAGAAAATACTGGCTTCCCAGTCTAATCATTGAATAAAATTCTCAGATAAGGCCTTGATTTCCTTGAAGAATTTCACTGAAATTCTCTAACAGACAGACAGACAGTACCAAGTATATAATTGTACTAGAGCACAGCTAAAAAGATGAATGGGCAAAGAAACAGATTTTTATTCAAATTTTACTAACCCTAGTATATATATCATATAAAATCACATTTAGCATTTATTTTCAAACAATTTTCCATCTAAAAAAGAAAAAAAAAAAAAAAAAAAAAAAAAAAGAAAGAAAAATATGTTATTCAATGCATATCAAATTATCAAAAAATTCCTGATTTTCCTGATATTAAACCCAAATCCACTGGTAATCCCTGAATTTTCTTTTAAAAAAAAAATTGAATTTTTTATAAATTCCCCCCAATTTCCTGGTTAGCTGTCAACCCCAAAATAACAACAGTTGTCAACTAATCTGAACAATATTGTAAAACAACAGTTGTTCAAGGACATATGAACTAGCTTTTAATCACCAAGTGGAACCACATTTCAGGTAGGTACCTTTTATTATTCTGTTGTAATGTCGTTTAGCATATGACACAGAGTCCAGCTCTATTGATATTAAGTAAATCCTCCTTGAAACACAATCAGTTGAACAAAAAGTGAAAGAAACAAAATAGAAAGTTGTACTCAAATGTGAATGATGCAATCCTGTAATAACTAGACACAATACAACTTGAAACACTTAAGAACAATTTCCTAAGTCTTTACGTAAATATATTTAAGAAAATGTTTTCAAAGAGATCCACCCACAAGGCATAATGGGTGTGACAGTTTATGGAAGAAAGATTATTTGTTTTGCATAATCTTTTTTTATTACTTTTCAATACAGAGGACAGCGGGGAAGGAACGAAAGAGGGTGGAGGAGAGACTGGAGAAAGAAAGAAAGAAAGAAAGAGAGGGGAGAGGAGACTGGAGAAAGAAAGAGAGGGGAGAGGAGACTGGAGAAAGAAAGAGAGGGGAGAGGAGACTGGAGAAAGAAAGAGAGGGGAGAGGAGACTGGAGAAAGAAAGAGAGGGGAGAGGAGACTGGAGAAAGAAAGAGAGGGGAGAGGAGACTGGAGAAAGAAAGAGAGGGGAGAGGAGACTGGAGAAAGAAAGAGAGGGGAGAGGAGACTGGAGAAAGAAAGAGAGGGGAGAGGAGACTGGAGAAAGAAAGAGAGGGGAGAGGAGACTGGAGAAAGAAAGAGAGGGGAGAGGAGACTGGAGAAAGAAAGAGAGGGGAGAGGAGACTGGAGAAAGAAAGAGAGGGGAGAGGAGACTGGAGAAAGAAAGAGAGGGGAGAGGAGACTGGAGAAAGAAAGAGAGGGGAGAGGAGACTGGAGAAAGAAAGAGAGGGGAGAGGAGACTGGAGAAAGAAAGAGAGGGGAGAGGAGACTGGAGAAAGAAAGAGAGGGGAGAGGAGACTGGAGAAAGAAAGAGAGGGGAGAGGAGACTGGAGAAAGAAAGAGAGGGGAGAGGAGACTGGAGAAAGAAAGAGAGGGGAGAAGAGACTGGAGAAAGAAAGAGAGGGGAGAAGAGACTGGAGAAAGAAAGAAAGAAAGAAATAGAGGGGAGAAGAGACTGAAGAAAGAAAGTACAGAAAAGAATGGGGAAAAAAAAAAAAAAAGAGTTCAAATATAATATTATTAAAAAAATTTTTTAACTTACGGTAAAGACTTCAAGCCAAGTGGATCCAATGTTGCTAATTTGTGTCCATGTTGTCGATAGCTTTTCGTTAAAGTATAAACATTAAGATTCTGAAGCCTTTTGGTGACAGTTTCTGGAGAAAGAACTAGAAAAAAAAAATAAATGAAAAAGTAAAAATAACTATAATCTTTAAATATATTGAATTGACTGAAGTTTAGAAATAAATTTGCTACATTCAACATCTTACTTATTATAAAACACAGATTGTGTGTGTGTGTGTGTGTGTGTGTGTGTACGTTTATATATTGGATCATATTTCCTACATTTTTCAACCGATTTCAACAAAACTTCACAGGACTACGTAAAATTACCCGGTGATGGTTCTGACAGCACCAAAAATTGGAAAAACACAATTGTTTTTGCAAGAAATTAATTTGAAAGCATGGTTAAGGGTATCGCCCCCAGCCAGAAGTTACTGCCGGCTACTCAAATGTCCGAATGCCATTAACTTCCAGTGACTCAGCATTTTTTTTCAGAGAAAGATACACAAAAAGTAAAACAAATGAAACAAACATACACAAGTCCTTCTAACTAAAAATAATAACCAGAAACTACTTTAAACACACATGGTGTCCAAATGAAACCCATGTGTACAGTCAAAATGCGGAAGTTAATTTTTAGTCATCAACCAAAAGATACTGCCAACCGGCTACGATGCTACCACAGCTAACATAAATACAGCCGATTTCTTGGCTCTGGGGCAGAGTGGTGTGCACGGCAAAGGGCACTCCTTTAAAGGCAAGGTAGGGCAAAAATATTTTAAGTCAAGTGATAGCGATTGCTGTACGAGTCGTACGATTTTTGAATCAAGCACGGGCAATGCCAGGCCATGCTGCTAGTAGGCAATAAAAGTGGTAGCTGTAGTCCAAACTCTTCTTGACAAAATCTTAGTGAGTAGGTTTCATCTATCTTGAGATCTTAGAACATTGCAAGACAAACACAGCCGATCTTTATCAAGAGAGAGTGGAAAGAAATAAAGATTACACACACAAAAAGTATTTACTAAACAGAAAGGGCATCATTTTTCAGAATAGCAATGCAAGGCACACATAGTCAAATAAACTTAGATGATAGATCGGAAAGATCTACTTGAGTATCCTTATTCATCAAAATCTCCAAATTTTCATCACTTTGTCAGTAGCAAAACTTTTTGAAATATGGGGGAGATTAATAGAATATTACTTTATATCCATAAATCTAGAGTCTTTTCAAAAAAAGTTGATGAGATAGTTAAACAAGATAGTCTATCAAAACTTTAATATAAATCTTCTGTGCCGTGTCCCCTCAGTTAGCACTCCATAACTTCCTGTCCTTTGTAGCTCTTAGTAAGGTCTGTCATTTTGCTATTTTTCTTAATCCATGTTCTGCCAAACATTTATACAAGCTCATTACGTAAGCTATTTACTGCTTTCGTCTCTCCCTTTTATCTTCAATATGTCCTATGAGTGTCCTCCAAGACCTCTTTCCTCATTATGTACCCTTGAAATTTCCAGTCTCTTTCAAATTCACATGAAAATGAACTACTCCATTATCTTGTCAGTAGCATATAAATAAAGCAACGTTGGGTCAGACAGTTTTAATTTGTGCTTGACAATTGCAAGATGCATGAAATATCTAGCATCAAGCGATGAACAAATATATAATTACTCATAGTATAATTTTTAGCTCTGTTATTTTACATTGAGCAGTTTTATTATTATTACTACCAGCACTCACTTTGTGCTATTTTATATATATATATATATATATATATATATATATATATATATATATATATATATATATATATATTATTTATTTCAAAATATGATTCCAACACGCTACATAAGAGGTCTCATGTTTCAAAACAAGAGCCGAAAACTTCAATATAATTATTTGAATTAAATTGAGTTAAAGTAAGGTCTGTTCCATCTTCAAGCGAAATTTTTTAAACTCAATTTAATTCAAATAATTATATTGAAGTTTTTGGTTCTTGTTTTGAAACATGAGACCTCTTATGTAGCATGTTGGAATCATATTTTTAAATAAATAATTATATTTATGCTCTACTTTTGTATCGAGCACTATTTTTTAAAAAATAATAACAAAAATACTAAAGAACTTTGGATTATTTATCTAACCAGTTCTTTCCTATATATTTTCACACACATATATATATATATATATATATGTTAGGGAAATTAATAACAAAGTGGAAAAATCTTTTGCGTGATGTATTTTGTCCAATGAAGTCCTAAAGAAGAAAACACATAACAAAACAATTTTTTCACACTTTGTCAGTAATCTTCCTAACATTGTTCAGGTATATAAAAATTTATATATCATCTTCGCACATATATATATATATATATATATATATATATATATATATATATATATAGAGAGAGAGAGAGAGAGAGAGAGAGAGTTGGGGAAAGAAAGATGTAAATTTATTGTGTAGGAATGGGCAATTGAGTCGATTTTCTGACGAGAAAGTGTATAAAACACATGAAATCTGGCCCCAAACAGGATGTGCACAGCTGTCATCAAAGTCCATGCCACTATCGCTTGTAAACTTCACAACCTAAAAGCAACAGTGCTGACAAATTTCAGAGACCACTTCAGACTACGGCAACACTGTCCACAGTAAAAAACAAATTCTATCTCTTTACTATCAACCACACACACACACACACACGTGTTGACTTTTTCATACAAACACACATATAACAACATTCATCGTTTCTCACGTACATACACAAAAAGAATTTATATTTTATTTCAGAATTTTATTAACCCAAACAAAAAGACATTACTTTCTAATCTGTGACCAATTTGTTGTATTCTTGTTATTATATTAATGTTCATTTGTTGAAACTACATTGTCTTTTCTACTGAATTTTATTCTTTCAATGAAAATTGTTTGGTTATTCTAAACGGTTGAATGACGCACAGCCCTGCAACAATATTTTATGTTATTGTATCGAATCCCAACACTCCGAATTTTGACATTCCAAACTCTTGTCGTTCAACTTTCTTCAAACAGACAATTTTTTAATGTTGAAAGAATCTTCAATAACTGCAAATAAATATATTTTTAAAATATCTCTACTTTCACAAACTTTTCATGAAACTAAATGTAAATGGTAAACACAACAAGGTTGACCCAATGGGTCATGGGTGGTCTAGTATATAAATATATATATATATATATAGATATATAGATGATAATATTATTTGGTAATCCATATGGAGGATATAAATCCAAAGAGAGCTCAAGTAAGAACAGAGCAAATGATAATTATGAAAGTGGAGACTTTAGAAATCCATGGCAATATTTTATTTCTCAAAACTGATACTTCACTTTCATCTCATCAGACCAAAATCAGTTTCAACAATAAATGAATTTAAAATTTTACCAGGCACAAAACAAAATATTTAAACATAAATTATCTTGTAAAATATAGATTCAAAATAGGGGGAGGGGAAAAGAAAGAAAGTGAAAGGGGGAGAAAAAGAGAGATATATCTGTATAGAGAGATATATAGAAAAGGAAAACGTAGTAGATGAGAGTAGACAGGTTGACCTATTTCCACTGGATGTAAGAAGTGAAGTAGAGAGGGTATCTTTAAAAGGGAACAGAAGAGAAAGGAAAGAGAGCAAAAAGAAAAAGAAAGGAAAGAGGGAGAAAAAAAAAGAAAGAAAGGGAAAACTTGAGAGATGATTCAGAACTGGTAATTGTTGGTGTTTGAAATTGAATGTATTTGAAAATTTTCTGTTCAATGCATGAAAAAATAAATTAATAAAAAAAGATTATTTTAAGTGAATAAAAATAAAATTAAAGTTATGAAGATGCATGTGCATATTCCCACAAACATAAATACATACACCTATATATGTATAAACATACATATACAAATACAGTATATACAACAATCCACATTCTGAAAATATCATATACGCTTTCATCTCTATACATATAGAGCCCCACATCTACAAACACACCAAAAAAGCACATGTCTATATTTCTGAGATGAGGTATTATGTACATTTACATTATTCAGACTATTGTCCTCATCTTTGTCGCCATATTTATCACAACGTTTCGGCCGTTGTACGCTCCGGCCTTCTTCTTGGAATGTCGAACTGAACCCTTTATTTCACTCGCTGGGGTAGACTGTTCTAGTTCCACGTGCCATGTTTGATGGATGTCAGCTATCAGTTATCGCTATCAGTTATCTCCTGTCAATTTTCCCTCCGAAAGTTCTCCACTGCCTTAACCGGGTATTGAACTCTCACTCTTTGGGTCCTGTCACTGGATCTAACTAACGCCTTTATCCACTGTGCCAGAAATTCATACCCAGGTGTCCTCAAGGACACCTGGGTATGAATTTCTAGGTATCATAAACCTAATGTCTTCAGCAACCATTTTTACCAGTGCTCATATTGCAATTTTTGCTGTTATCATTGCATGTTTTTACCAGAGCTCATATTGCAACATTTTTGTTAACATTGCTTTTCTCTGGCACTCCTTATTACTGGTTCCCATATTGTACTTATTTCTATGCTTGGTCGGCTCAGGAGATTTTTGCGGCCTAGCATATGTGCTAATTCCTTAAGTTTATGAATTTTCCAATGGTGTTCCCTGTCTATGATCTCAACATGATCCCACAGAGGGCGGTAATCTCCCTTCTCTCTCCATATGTGGTCAGCCACGCCTGATTTTTCTACTTCCCCTCGAGTTACGGCCTTCTGGTGTTCTTGAAGCCTTACCTTGAGAGAGCGGCCTGGCTCTCCTTTATATTCCTTTCCGCAGCTGCACGGGATAGCGTACACACAGTCTTTAGTCGTGTTCTCCTCTATGGGGGGGTCTTACTCGGGAAGAGATATCTGCGAAGTGTCGTCAAGCTTTTGATGGTTGTTCTGATGTTATATGGACCGCAGATCCTTTGTATTTTCTCTGATAACCCCTTGACATAAGGCAGACTGTTTTCTGAGTGTTGTTGCCCTTCTCCTCTTCCTCTTGTACCCGTCTATCCCAATTTTGGGGGGCTGCTGCCATGTACCCAGGATAGTTGTTACGTTGTAGGGTACTACTTATACTGACCAATTCTTTATCTAACGTCTCTGGGTCGCCACTTATGACTTTTGCTCGATGTTGTAAGCAACAGACGATCTCTTTCTTTACACTGAATGGATGGTGGGAGTTGAAATTGAGGTACTGTCCGGTGGATGTCGGTTTACGGTATATGGATGTCTTAAACCCATGCTCTGTTTGAGATATTAGAAAATCCAGGAATGGGAGTGTGTTGTTACTCTCTTTCTCCATTGCGAACTGTATCGAAGGTCTTATTGAGTTCACATGGTCGAGTAGAACCTGAACATCTTCCTGGTGTGGCCAGAGTATGAAGGTGTCATCTACGTAACTTAACCATATCTTTAGAGATATAGATTCCAATGCCATTTCCTCAAAGTATTCCATGTATATATTCGCCATTGCCAGTGATAAAGGCGAGCCCATTGCTAAGCCCTCATCCTGTCGATATATGTGTGATCCCATTCCGAAGGGTGTTGTTTGTGTACAGAAAGTCAACATCTCCATCAGATTATCTATTGGAATACTGGTCCGTTCTTCTAGGGATGAGTCAGAGGCCAATCTGTCCCTGACTACTGAGAGTGCCTCCTCCGTGGGTACCTTGGTGAACAAACTGGTGAACAAACTCACCACGTCCAAGCTCACCATCTGGTTGGACAGGATGGGAGTATCTTTGATTATCTCCACGAAGTGGGCGGAGTTTCGGACATATGAAGGAGACTTTCTGATCAATGGGTCAATTATATCTACAAGGAAGCAGCTGAGAGGGTGGCACACAGAGCCTTGGCAACTAACAATCGGCCCGAGCGGAATACCATCTTTGTGAATCTTAGGGAGACCGTATATGTAAGGTAGCTTGGTGTAACGCTGCGATAACTGCCTATACGTCTTAGGTGCGAAGTGATCCTTGTTCTTGATTAGGATCTGTGGCAGTTTGTGTTCAGTTTTCATAGTAGGATCTTTTTTCAAAATACGAGTATATGAGAATTCAAAAAACTTGACAACGGGCTTTGGTTATAATAACTGATTAATGCTTTATTGTTAGGATTAGACTAAAATAGAATTCATTCGAACCAATTAATATTAAATTTTACAATAAAATTCAAAATCAAAAATTACCAATTCCAGTTTATGTAACAGCGTTTCCCCTAGCAAGGGATGTTTGATTGATTTGAACCTTTTAAAACCCTTTATTCTACATTCAACACCATCACTTGATAAGACACCAGAAGTGTTGAAACAAAATGGCTATTTTTGTAGTGATTTTAATAACATATTCATGTTGTAATTTTCAAATAAATGATTATATTGTCTCTACTCTGTATTGAGCACTCTTTTAAGAATAGTATTTTTGGGTTATTGGAATTTATTCCATATACACCAATCCTATACTTCTTGTGTGTGTGTGTGTGTGTATGTGTATATATATATATATATATATATATATATATAAAATTTGAAGGCATACTGAGAATTTTATCGAAACGTGTTTTTAAAAAACAACAATAAAAATAATCAGAAGTAAAATAAATCTTAGAATGTATTTTTACTGACATGTTTCGAACCAGGGTCTGGGATTTATTTCTTTTTAACATGCTCTAAGTATTATTGTAAAAAATAAAAATTAATGAATAGCCAAAAAATAAAAATATATTTTTATAATTTTATACTATAGTAATTAATACTCAATAATTGATTTTTATTTATTTTTTTGGATGTGGGAAATAAGTTAGAAAGTTAATGGACATTAAATTAAAAGTGAAATAGTTTTACTTTTATTTAAAAAAAAAAAAAAAAACGTTGTCAACCTTCATCACAACTGTTCATAATTCTTTTTTGTATCAGTTTCTTTTGCCCGATAAAACATGAATTTTCTTGAATATCACCTTCACTATCCTTTGAATAACAAGAACTTATTTTTGTACTACTGACCTTTAATAAGAAGACAAACAAAAATAAACACATTAAAAAAAGATTTAAACTTAGGGAAAGTGAATTTAACTTAAAAAAAACTCATTGCATACTGTATGTATCTTTGTGAGAAATAAAATTCATAATTTAAAAATTTGAATTATGTATTAATTAAAAACAAAGATTATTTTAAAAAAATAAGAAAAATAACCATTCCTCTTTCAATTACTCTCCTTAAAACGAATTCTTATGAAAATGTTAAAAAAAAAAAAAAAAAAAACTTCGTTTTAATGTCCTCAATCAACAAATGACTGTTAGTGTTTAAGTTTGTTAATCAATCATCACGTCTAATCAATAATTAAATTAAATAACTTAGTTTAAACTTTAAAACAAAACTAAAAGACAACCCAATGATTTCAAATTCAAATCAAATAAACAAAAAATAAAATAAAACATTGCAATTAATTATTAAACTCAATGTTTTTTTAAAATCCATTAGTGAAAAATGAAAATAAAACTGTTTTGCAATCAAGCAAGCGAGTTACAAATTGATGAATTCTCAGTTTCACTCAGGGGTTGTAGAAGAAGAAAATAAAAATTTATTTATTTATTTACTACACAAACAAAAAGTTAATCGATATTTTTCGTGGTTGGTAATTTGTTCAACAGTTTAAAACGGAAACAAATTTTGTTATAGTGATTTTAATAAACCGAATATATTTTTAAATTAAGAAGAATTGAAGAATTCAAATCAGCAAAGCCACGTGGCTTTTTAAATAATTTTAAAGTTTGCTCCTCGTATTCGTTGGAAGTTTTCATTCGGACATATTATTTTTTAAATAAATTAAATTTTAATATTTTACGCTCTATAGTTACGATATATATTTTTAAATAAAAAATATCTGTGGAGGAGAGTAAAAACAGCGAAAAACAATTGCGAAATAAAATAATAAAATAAACAAACCGCTTAACCCCTAGTAAAAAAATGTAAATGACGACTCATCAATTTAAAAAACTAAAAATAAATAAAACGGAAAAATACTTTCTTTCATAATTACTTTTTAATGTTAAAATCCATTTTAATTATACATTAATTTAATAATATTTATTTACCAAACATTTATGCTTTATCTCGTCATTTACGTATTTTTATTTTTTAAATGATCCCTTTTTAAAAAATATTTTTTTTGTGGAATAAATTAAAAAATACGTACATTTTCACAAATTATTTTAATTTTCCATTGTTATTTTCCTGGTGTTGAATTTTAAACCAGATTTTATTACATTTTTTACAATATTTAAATAATATTTACGAGTTTCGGTGTTCAAGTGAAGAACAAACAACTCACTGCTCAAAGCAAAATATTCGGAGTTTTAGTTTTCGAATAAATTATCATTATTTTTGGTTGGTGACATTTTTTTCAATAAATGTGTATTGTCATAAACAAATTGATAAAATATTTATATTTTTTGAAAACATTATCTTTTGGGGTTTAGTTAAGTGTAAAAATAAAAAGAAGGCGAAAAAAGAGATTGGCAATCACAGAAAACGACAAAAATGTTATTGTTTGTTTTCGCAGGTGCTTAAGTTCAACTCACCGTCCACGTGTGTCTTCTCTTGCGGAATATAGCCATACACTCCAGTTTTTGAGTGATAAAATGATTGTGATCCCCGATAGACGGTACATCTATTTAATAGACAACGAGAAAAAAACCTCATAATGATGATGACTCTTGTTGTTGCTCCAGATTAGCAAGACGGAAACCTCCGTTTTTTCAGACTATTTATTTCGCGGATGAACGTAACGACAGTAACATCCAAAACGTGGAATCATAATGTTTTAAACATTTATTTTTATTTTTTATATAAACAGTACAAAATAAGAGTTTTATTTTATTTTTAAAAACAGTTTTTTTAAGAATTATTATTATATTATCAATTATTTTTTGAAAACAGTTTTTTTAAGAATTATTATTATATATCAAATGTAATGTTTAAAACTGTCGAATTAATATTTACGAGTTTCTGATTTCGTTGTGATTGTACGTAAAGCGAAATCGTACACTACACAGTAAAAGAAAAGAAAATTATTTGGTTTTCAAAAGAAAGGAACAAACGTGACTAATGAAAATCCTTTAAAACTGTAAATATTTTTTTTTAAACACTTGCTATTCTTGTTTTTATCAAAACCAGTTTAGCTTTCTTTATGACACAACTTACTTCATATTCAACAACCCGATCGATAATGATAGTAACTAAAAATTTGATTTCGCTTGCTGCAGAATGGAATTGTTCGTTTTTAATGTTTTTAAGGAAAAGTCTAACAGTTAATTTTAATTCCAACAAAGCAAATTCTTTGTTTGGCACGGTTTTGTTTTTCCAACAAGCTTTTTGCAAAGAATTTCTCCTCTTAGTTGTGACAATTACAAAAGCGTGCACTTGATGTCTAACAATTAATTTTAAAACGTGTCGGTTATTGGTCGGTGTTCAGGTCCACGTAAAATCCCGGATTTTGGATGCCGATTTTCAAGGGGAACATACTTAACTTAACTTACCCTACTTGAAAACTGGCGAAAAAACGTTTTACTTACCACTTTTAATTTGCCAATAAAGCCAATTGCCAAACTTAGTAAAACTCAAAGTGGTCATGTTCAAGCGATCTAATTTCATAAAACCTATGTTAAAAATCGTTTTTATTTTCGAAGCAAATGATTGAAAAATACGCTGTTCGCATTTTGGAATTGTGTGTAACGGGAGAGAGTGCAGAGAACCCCCTGGAGAGGGCGCGATATAATATTGGCCTGTGCGCCCAAATAAGGATAATCACAGTGGCGGGGGCGCTAACATTTTAGAAATATAAAAGACGTGAACTCTGACAGGTGAACTAAGAGGACAACAAAACGACAAATTAAAATTAATACAAAATTTATTTACATCAGTGTTTCGATTAAAAAGGAAGGAACATGAACAAACAATGAATCAAATAATAGAAGCAGAATCGAGTAAAAAAATATAAGGATACTGACTAGTTTTAGAAGAACCTAGCTGCAACTAAGTGCTAAAAAAAACTAAAAGTAGAGTCCAGGTAAGTTCTTAAGTTGGTATGATAAACCACAGTTCGAAATTTCAATTAATGTCCGGCGAAAGTGTTGAGTAGTTGCTGGTTAAGTCCAATGATGAACCTTCCATTTTTAACTGAAGTGTACGGAAATAGGTTTAGTTGTATTCTGGACGATAAAGATGCAACTTCCTAAACCAGGTGAGCTAGGTTGACAGAAAACGCCGGAAGTTAATAGATTAAACTAGGCAGAAATAGTTGTACTGTCCGGTGCAGGCGCTGATGAAATCCATGATAAAGCGGCCAGAAAATATTAGCCAATGTCTTAAGTCCAATGATGAACCTTCCATAGTAAACCAATGTGTACGGAATAGGTTGTTTGAAATCTGGACGATATGCATGCAGCAATTTCCTAAACCAAGGTGTGACGGGAAAGCCGGAAGTAGGAACCTACGCGTAGCCGGAAATTCAGGGCCGTTGTAAGCAAGCAGGTTCATTAACGTCGATCAACCAGGTGAGTTAGGTTGAGATCGGAATGCCGGAAGTAGGGACCAATGCGTAGCCATGAGTTTAGGGCCGTTGAACGCAGATCAACCCGGTGAGTTATGGGCCGGAAGGCCAAGTATGCCGGAAGATAAGGATCCGTGATAGCCGGAAGTAGTAAAGACTAGAAATAACGGAAGTAGGATGCCGGAAGATAAGGTCAGTAGTAGACGGAAGTAGTTTAGGTCTGGATTCTCGAAAGTAAAGATCCGAGGTAGCAGGAAGTAGTAAGGCCAAGAATACTGGAAATAAGACTGGACAGGAAATCCCAAATAGCATCCAGTTGGCAGACTAAAATAAAAGGGCATGTAACCCAATACATAACCCGTCCAAGCCCTTGGCCACAGGGGCCTGCGTTTCTCCACCTCTCTTCTCTCTATTTACCAACCTCCCCACGAGGCAAGATGTAGCACAAGGTCAGTTTTTAACGTAGGGCGTTCCGAGCTCGTAGGATTGAGCAAAAATTGCCCGTAGACAAGGGGTCGAATTTGTCTACATTCCCAAACGAGACTCTGCTCTTTGGCATAGCCTCATCTGGTTTCCTCTCTGCCCAGAGGTGGAGAGTTCGACAAGAGAGGAAGAGAAATCCTAAAGTCGTTAGGTTATATAATAAGGGAGTATAACAACATTAACTGGGGCTGCATACCTACAGAAAATAAACCCAGGGTTGCTACGAAGTATAAAAAGTATAAAAAATGTTCCAGAAAAGTGTGTAGATTAGGTTAATGATAATCAACCAACCAAAGAGAAATTAGGTTGATTATATTAGGTTGGTGCAAAAATAATGTCGTTTTCTCACATATGTGAGAAAACGACATTATTTTTGCACCAACCTAATAAATCTAAATAAACTTGCTAAGAAGTGGGGTAACGCAATGAAAAAAGGTCAAGATCTAGAGACAAAACTATTGCGACGGCCATGATTACGTGATCGGAGTAACGAAGGGCTACGATAAGAGCTATGGTAGAAAGGTTTATTCTCACATTTGTATTTCCCCCGTTATGGGCATTATTATATCCGCGATATAATACTGTAGTTCACAGACGGAACAGAATGACTGAAAGGAAAAAGACATGCTTCGTTCTCAGAGTGATTTTTATATCACTAAGACATACACACATCTATATGTACATATATACACATGTCCCACACGGAGAATAATATATCAGAGTGTAAGGAAAGTTCTTACATATAATATGGAGATATTCATATGGAGAAGCTTTGTTTTGGACTCCAGATTCAAACGACCGGATTCATCTATGTCCTAGGCGAGGACATATATCACGAACGGGAAACAGGGTTTTCCCCAAATTGGGTACAGCAAGCTGGAATTTCAATTTATATCTGGGAAAGATATATTTCCAAAAAGAAACGTCACCATGTGCTCGAAATCTGCTGGGGGGGGGGTGCTGCAGATTTAGCAACCTCACGTGGTGGCTGCTGTAAACAAACTGGATTTGACTGCAGCTATCGTCACTGTTGGAGTGACGTCATTAAGCGGCTGTTACGTGACCTACGTGACTTATCTCTACCAAAGGAAGATAAGCGCCTTCTGTATGCCTACATGTGGTTTGTCTCAACTATCCACTTTCAAAGATTGAAGCGATAGTCAAAACATAGTTTCAAGAAGAAAATTATCCTTGAGAGAAAAAACAAATGGTGCTTTAATAGTTTTGTCAACATTTTGATTTCCTACCGACTCTGGTTTCTTTAATTCAGAGCAGTTGTTTCCTTCCTTTGTAAAGGAAAGGAAAGGTCTTCTTGTGAAGGTTAACGCAGAATGTTGGTAATTTGCATTCAAAATGAATGAACACTTAGTGAACGTTTGTTTTATTTGATCAATCTACCGCAAGCAAGGCGATAATGCCACTAAGACGCAAGAGGTAACTGTGAGGGAACGAGAATGAGAAGTTTGTAAGGAACCGCAAACCCAATCCTCGACTGGAAGCAAGGAATAAATCTTTACTCTGTTCAAAAGATCGGGAAGGAGTGTACACCGGACGATAGGCGAAATTATCTACTCCCATTGAAGAAAAAATAGTAAAAAATAATAAAGTTTCAGTGTTTAGGCGGAGACATTAGAAGTATAGAGTTGAAGTAGACTTTAGAAGGAACCAGAAGCCCAATCCTAAACACGAAACAATGAATAAGTCTCTACTCCTGTTCAAAAAACCAGGGAGGAGTGTGAACTGGATGATAGGCGAAGCTATCTACTCTTAATTAGTAAAAAAATAAAATAAAAATTAAATAGTGGATAACATTACAGAGTTTAGCGGAAACGTCAGAAGTATAGAATTGAGGGAGGCACGATGGAGTAGTGGATAGCGGCACGGATTGAGGAATCGGAGAGCCGAGCTCGAATTCCAGTCGAATCCATTACACTCACTTACGTGCTAATACCCTTGAGAAAGGTATTAACCCTCTTCTCATTCCCCCAGCTATAGGTAAATTGTTGGACAGACCGGGTTCTATAGACTTGGATGGTAACTGGTCTACTGCAGAAAGAAATGGCAACCTACTGCGGCTCGTCAGTAATGTATCGAAAGATACATGATCGCCTAAGCGTGTATCACGCATGCACATAACTGACTGATAGAATTGAAGTAGACTTTAGAAGGAACCGGAAACCCAATCCTAAACTGGAAACAGGGGATAGACTTCTACACCTGTTCAAAACATCAGAGAGGAGTGCGAACCAGATTATAGACGGACCTATCTACTCATATTGAAATTGGTTTAGTTTTATTTTGTTTTCTCATATTGGTTATGTTTTAAGACGAAAGAAGTCAAGAATGGTAATCGCTGCAAATCGTCTAAGGAGGTGGCACAAACTAGAGCACAGTGTTTCCTCAGGGTTACCAACTGAAAGTGATTACAGGGACATCCATTTGCGTCATGGCATTTCAAGAACCCCGATATTGTGGGACTGGTGATCAAAGCAGCCTCACTAAATGTTACCAGGGAGTTTGGGCTCCTTGTTACCAGCTGGGATGCATATAAGAAAAAAAGATAAAAGGAAAAATATAATAAGATAAAATTACGAACAATGAGAGGACGATGGGGTTCCAGGTATGGGATTAACTTCAAATATATGTATTTTGGTAAAGAGCTTAGAAATCTGTCAGTTCATTAGTAACTATTACGTTTTAGCATTAGAAGTTGCGATAACAACTATCGACTGAAAATCGAGCGGAAAATTAATTTACTTTTGGCACAACAGACATTTTTCAGGCGTTTGTTTTAAGGTAGACAAGAAAAATAAATGCTTTAAGAGATTCATCAGTCACCAAAATGGCCAATTGAAAATACAATAAATGCAGCTGTGAACAAATGTTTTTTAAATCTATCAAAAGTTAAAATGTACAGTATATTAATTTATTTTTTGTACGCAAATACAGACTTGTATCCTTCTTGTGAGACAGAGGTTGTAACACGCGGTACGTTGGAATAGAGAGAGGGACTCTCCTTCTTTGTAGCAGGCAGTTGTTCTGAGTAGTACTTTGGTGGTTAGAGTGGAGTGGACCAGCCTATCTCGCTTTTTAGCGAGAAAGAAATAACTTCATTGCTGGATCACTTTACTTAAGTGCCAAGTGAAATCTCCGGTTAATCTTTGTCAAATAACAGATAAAGATCGACCATCGAAAGTTGGATGAAAAGAGCGAACTTGGTGTACGTGAAAGGCGTGAGAGTGTTTCCCCCCCACCCGATTCTGTGAGAGTGCCCTATTTGGCAACCGAAGAACTTCTGCTAACGATCGCTAGATGGTGCTGCCAAAGCAATATACATAACAAAAATATGACGCAAAAGACTCATCCTGTTCCTTTTCTTTTATTCACGTGATGCCATACAGTTAGGTGCTTCGTTTCCTCTCATCTTTAGATGATATTGCAAAAATAACGAGTTAATTGATTACAACATGCGATACCATAAGATTACTTGATTACATACAAGAATATCTAATAATTGTATCAAACCAACAGATAAAGAATTCGATGAGAATTAGTGAACTATCAGTCCAACAACTATTAATCATCATTGACATTAACATAAGGTAAGATATTTCATTTTATTATGAATAAACATAGGAAAGAGATTAGATAAGGCTGAGAGTGTTAGCGCACGACCAGTCTATGTCCCACACCTATAATAACCATGTGCCAGATTGTGCATAGAAAAGTCAACAATTATTCATTTGTTTTGTGATAATCACGATTATCTCATCGTTTTTCGGCAAGAAACAAATTTTTCATTGGGAAGTGATGTTTAACAAATTGCCATCAAAACCTCGAAATACGGCAAAAAACAAGTAAAAACCTTAATAGGTACATATACTGAAATACCCTACTGTACACTGTTGTGAATATATAACAAACTCAGGTGCCACTTTTGGGAATGTACAACCCCACCCCTGCGCAAATCATAGTGAATAAGTCCAGTATTTTATTCTATTTGTCGATACTTGGAGATTTTTGCATTTACGTATATTATAAAACACCAAATCCTGTACAGAAATATGTGAACTGTATGTCTTTTAACTCATATATATATATATATATATATATATATATATATATATATATATATATATATATATATATATATATATAGAGAGAGAGAGAGAGAGAGAGAAAGAGCAACCTTTCTTTTAAACATCCTTCATTAAATATGGCAGACAAGGAAGAGTTAATTAATTTTTATTCAGTTTTTTTTCCAGCACCCTTAAGGTTTTTTCTTTTGTAGGAGTATATATATATATATATATATATATATATATATATATATATATATATATATATATAACCAGCGATGCACTTCGTATCTGAGTCGGTTTAGAGCAGTTTTCTGGTTTTCTTCATTGTGGTCCAGTTTTGGTGTAAAAAAAAAACAAAACTCAGGCCCACTTATAGAAAGCATAAACAGAAACACATAGAAATTAACAGGAAATACATTTTATTTACAAATGTGGAGAAAATATATATCCTGAATAATGACTACAGTGGTGTCTTCAGGGCCATTTAAAATATTTGCCACGCCCACTTTTAAGCCTAAGAGTTTACACTGCAAAAATGTTCGCAGCGTTCCTTTTGTTTAAAAGTCATTTCTTACATTGTTTGGTTCCAAGAATTTCCTTTGTGAGGATGACGTTTGAAATCATCTGTTTTCAATCTTCCCGGGGTGAGGGGCTGGCTAGACATGTACTTCTGTACTGCTACTACTACTTGTCTATTCATCTACAGAATACTGCTACGGGTACCCTTGTCTAGTCTAGTCTACTCTGCTGTTCTCTCTTGTGGTGTAAGGGTCGTTTTTATAATGATGAGGGTTAGGATGATGAAAGAGCCTTCTTTTCTATTATCACTGATGACAAGGTTATTTTTAGAACGATGAAAAATCCTTATTTTTTTATCATCACTGATGGCAAAGTTATTTTTAGAATGATGAAATATCATCATCATTTTGAACCATAACAGATATATTTCGAAACAAATCTACTTTGATGAACGTTTTCCAATTGTCAAAAATTTTAAAACTCTGTCGGAGTTATATATCCTAATTTTAAAACACACACACACACACACACATATATATATATATATAAAACCTAGTGAGCCAGAACCTACCTACCAAGTTTTCACCTAACGGATCTTCAGGGTACTACTGGCAGACAAGGAAGATTTAATAATAATAATAATAATAATAATAATATATATATATATATATATATATATAAGCGTTATTTTTTAGTGGCTACACACATTTGAGTTGCTATCCCTGATTTGCTATTTGTTTTTATTTAAACAGTGAATTTAAAACAACTGGCCTAAATTGAAAAGTCCCACTAAAAAAACTTACAACATTAATCTTACCTGCATCCCTTTTTTTCAGTTTGGGTAAACCACTTTTTGAGCCTATGTGTGTCTCTTCCAGTTTGGCGAGGGACTTCTCAACTTAGACCGGTTCACTGTTTTTCACTGTTTAATAAAAAAAAAAAATGGATAGCAACTTAAACACGTGTACCCGCTAAAAATAACGTTTATAGTAGGAAATAATGTCGGATAAAATATCCTTTTAATAATTAATGTTGTTTATGTTTCGAGTACGAAATTGAATCAGGAAGAGATAGACTCGTAGAAAAATACCAACGAGAAATACATTTATAATTCCAAACCTCCTCTGTCAGGCTCAAAGTGTGTCACCCCTGATGGAAAAAAGGAGTACGGAGAACACATATTTTTTTCTTTAATTAGACTTACTTCTTGAATATTTAGGCCGGTAGACGAAAAATAAATACATATACTGTTTAATAAATAAACGAAGCGTCTACTCAAATATGGATATCCACTAAAAAATCGTTAAAGTAATATATATTGTAATTTACTAAACGTAGATTAGATGTAGCACAAGGCCGTGAGAATCGAACTCATTATTCAGTGAGTAAATGAACTAGCGAGACAAGCTTGCTAACCATTACACCACGTCGAAGTACCCCAAAATGTATGGGTAAGCCCCCCCGATATATATATGGGAAAGCCCGTATCTACTCAATCAATTTTTCTATGGGCACCATTTCAGATTTTGATGAAATTTTAATATGTTGTATCCACCTAAGAAAAACTAAAATCCCTAGAATTTTAGCTTTCTTAACAGGAATTATAGTCTCTTGAAATTTGGTGTCAATTTTTGCTGATTTCAAAATAGCACGATTTGCCAAATTTGTCACTTCATAACTTTGCACCCTAGGAAGATACCAAGTAAATATTTGGTAATCATATAGTCTAATATAGAAAAACACCCTGGCTTTTATGTTATTTCTATTTTCCATAGTGTTATATTTATACGCTGCTATATATGAGAAAAAAAGTGCTATTTTGAGGTTTTTCCGTGTGTATTTTGCCACCCATAGAAGCTAAGCCATTTGCAATAGAGTAAAAAGTAAAGTTTAATGTATCATCTGGTGACTTACGTTGTGAAAAAGGTTGAGACATTTGTTTTACAAAAGTTGCAGAATTCTTAAGTGACAAAAATTTGCATCCCCCTGAGAAAAATAGGATTTTAGACCTTTTTTCGAAAGCTTGGCAAGTAGTGTAGATAGTTAAATTCAGGATTTATATTTTGCTCAGTTATATCCCTTATGTTTCACTCATAAAAAGTAAGAATCTCTTTGTGATAAGACAACCTGATTACCTCCCCTGCCTTATGATTTGTATAAATAAGTCACGCCGTCTTAGCCAAAACGGCAAGCCTCTTCAGTTACGTCCAATAAAGGCACATTAAGCCGAAATAGACGCTGAGGTTTTATTATAATTTATTGAACGTAATTATGGACAAATACTTTAAACCAGAACGTCTCGACTTGGACTCTGCAGACCCGTCTTCTATTGACGCCTGGAAATATTGGAAACGATTATTCAAAGAATTCTTACTTGCACTGGAAAACAGTTAATCCATTCCTATTACTGATACGGATAGACTTAACCTGTTAATGCACCATGTTTCCATATCCGTATACATTAATATTTCTCAGTGCAAAACTTATCAGATTGCCATGAACGTTTTGGATGCAATTTATGTGAAGAGACGAAACATAATTTTTGCCTGGCATGTACTAGCAACTACCCGCCAATCCCCTGAAGAGGAGGTTAGAACAGTATCTTCAGCGCTTAAAAATCTTAAGCCGAGACTGTGACTTTCAAGCGATGACGGCAGATCAGGCAAAGGATGAATCTATCAGAGACTACTTTATAAATGGATTAGAATCGAACAAAATCCGTCAAACATTGCTGAAAAATAACTAGATTTAGCTACCGTTCGCGATCAGGCACTTATCTTGGAGATGGCAGAAAAGCAATCTTGTTCATGCCTACAAACAAGTGTTGCAGAGGCTGAACTAAGTACTCACACTCCTACTAGTTCACCAGTTCAAACGACCTAAACAGGGATAAAAAAAAACAAAACAAACGCAGTCCTCTTTTTCATTTCTGCTCCCCCACACTCTCCGCCAGTTCAAAATCTTCTCTCTCCGGAAGCTGCTGCATACACTGCTAGTGCTGCAGCCAGACAAAAATATTATTATTATTATCTCAAACTACACCTCAGATTGTGTTACCCAGGCAGGGAAACTAAATGTCAAAGTGTGGGAAGAAGGGACATTTCTCTATGGTTTGTCGATCAAGCTTTTTTCACCTGTTCGAATGCTCTTATTGCGAGTATCGCATCAATTGCCAACCCTAAATGTCTTTCAAAGGCTATATTAATGGTAAAAATAAACGTTGTAGAAATGAATTCTCTAGTTGACACAGGAAGCTCAGAGAGTTTTATTAGCATTGATATTGCAAAAACAAACAGATTTAAAATCGTACATTGTCGACAAGTGGCTATAGCGAATGCTTCACTGTCTTCGCAGGTTTGAGGATATATCTTGGCCCGTCTAGAATTGAATCAAGCTAACTATACTAACACCAACTTTTTCGGATGCCAAATCTGTGCTGTGATGTCATACTGGGCCATGAATTCCTCAAACAGCATTCTAGTATTAATCTCCCTTTTGGGGGCCCTAAACCGGCGTTGAACATCTGTGGTTTGGCCGCTATAACTGTACAATTTCGAAAACTTAACCAAAAACTGTAAATCAGTGGCTACCAAATCTCGAAAATATTCTCTTGAAAACAAAACGTTTATTCAAGCAGAAGTAACAAGAATGTTAAGAGAAGGAATAATCGAAGAAAGCAGATTACTATGGAGGGCACAAGTATTAATAATGTTCTCTGATAATAAGGATGGTTATATAATGCGATCTCTCCCAGAAACTCTAACTAAGATCTGCTCGTAGTTATAGTTGCAGTATAAGCTACAGGTAGTCTCTCTGGGTGTTGCCTGAGCGGGTGTCTGCAAAAGGGTTTGGCTAGCTGTATTATTATCCCTGATTTTGAGCACTTTTACCCATAAATCTAGCATACCTTAAAATGGCTTACGACCATATCACACCGAAACATCTGTTGTCGTACTGTCACCAAAATTATTCAAAGTTTAACCTGGTCAGTATCTAGATGGGCGACAGCTCAGGAATACCAGGTGCTCTGAGCTTGGATGTGCGGTTAGTGTAATTGGAAATCGGAGAGCCGAGTTCCAATTCCAGTTGGGTTCGTTATATTCACTTACGTGCAAATGATCTTGAGAATGGTATGAATCTACCTCCTCTCCTCCTAGTTATGGGTTAAAAAGTAAGACTTGTATCAGAAAATCATCATTATTTCCCCCCCACCACCCAAATTCTTACAATGCAAAAATATGTTTCGGCTTTAAATGACACAAAAGCGTTGATAAGCCGTAAAAAACAAATCAATAAAATAAAGCTAACACACACGCGCGCGCGCGCACGCACACAAAGCAAACTATAAAACTATATTTTTATTTTCTAGTCTTTATTCGGGTTCCTCTTACTACCAAAATGTTCAAATTTAGATTCGTCTGTCCACAGTACATTTTGCTAAACTATGAATATTTAGCATATTTTGTTTTCACAATTAACCACTCAGTAGACTTTTTGAGATTACCCAAATTTTCAACTAAGTTAAAAGTTAATACAGGTTCTAAATGCTAACTCAGGACTGACTAATGTTGTAAACAAAACATATGAAGATGTCTCCGAAGAAAAATAAAATTATCATTTCGACAGTATTGTCATAGTTTTTATTTATCTTTTTAAAATTTTCAAGCAATTTGCACAAAATGGCACAATCAAAGCAGCTATGCATTGAGGTGAGGGCACAAATTGAAATTTTATTCAAAGAAGCCTACTCTCAAAGACAAATTGCCAAGAAGTTGAAGATCTCTAGACATGGCGTGGGAGGAATATTCGTTACAAAGGTGCAAATGTTGATAGAAAAAGAGCTGGAGCACCAAAAGGGACAACCGCTGTTGAAGACAAACTTTTAATTATTGAGAGCAAAAGAAATAGTAGGAAAACTGCTTTAGAATTTACAGCTGAACTTAATTCCTCTCGACAGCAACCAATATCGCTCTCAATTGTGAAAAATCGACTTAAATCATCGGGGCTCAAGGGGTGCTAACCATTAAGAAACCCTTGTTATAGAAGGTGAATAGGCAGAAGACTGTTATGGACAAAAAATGCATAAGAACTGGACATTGAAAGAATGGCAAAATGTATTGTGAACAGATGAATCCAAATTTTAACTTTTTGGTAGTAAGAGGAGAGTGTAAATAAGAAAGCCAGGAGAAAGACAGAAGATGAATGTGTGGTTCAAACAGTTAACTATGGTGATGGATCAGTTATGGTGTGGAGATGTTTTGGGTGAGAAATGGCTGGAGATTTGATTCATATCAAAGAAATCATGGAAAAAGAACAATATCATTCGATTTTGCTATACAATCTGGTTTACGGATAAGTGGAAAAATCAACTTTCAACAAGACGACGATTCAAAACAATCTTCTAAACTATGTCAAAATTACCTCTTTGAGTAAAAATAAAAGGAACAAAATTTTGAAAATGATGACTTGGCCACCTAAATCTCCTGACCTCTCTCATATTTAATTAATTTGGAATGAATTAGATAGGTGACTTCAAAGAGAATACCCAAAGCATGACAGTGACCTTTTTCAGTGCTTGAAGAATGCTTGGGGAGGTCTGCCATTTCCATTTTTTTTTTTTTTTTTCCAAAATTTTTGGGAAGAATTTCAAGAATATGTAAAGCAAATTTGTAAAGCAGATGGTAGTTTTACTGACGAAAAAAAAAATGATCCTGTTGCATGATAATTTTCTTTTATAGTTAAATGCTTATTCTTTTATCAGAATGAAAACGATACACTGTACTTACTGAAATTTTATATTTTGCTTAAAAAATACAAAAATATCTCATTTTTTTTAAAGGAAATGCAGAGTTATCCCCAACTTTTTGGCAGCTGCTTCCGACTGGACGTTAGGAGTCCGAACTCTTTGGTAACGCTTAGAGAGGCTGTTCCGATCAACAGTAGCTTAATATCAAGGTATCTGTAGTGCCATGTCGTGCATGGGTAGGTGTCCCTTGCATGTATTTCCGGTGGGCAACCCTAAGGGCTAGTTTCAGATGCGTTTTTTTTAATTTTTGTACTTTTTACTTTTTTTTCTACCAATTTATATTGTCAGTCATCAACTATAATAAGCAACGGGGCTGTGCATACTACCCCGAACCTCCCAACCTCGTGGAAGCCCTATGCTTATTGGAGAGGGGGGTGGACAGAATTGCAAATTTCAGTATCGGTAAACTAAAGTCATTTTTCATTCCAAGATCATCCACTATGGAGGATTTATTTATTAATACTAACCAGAAGTCCACGGCTAGTAATTACTTACAATAACATTTCTAGTTCCTATTTTTTTACATTTCTAGAAAGATAAAACGGAGAAAATGATCGCTTAAAAAAATAACAAAATGATTAAAAATTTCAACACATGAAAAATTTTTCCCGAAAATTGGGATACTGTTTTTAAAACAAATTTTTAAGACAAAACCGTTTTATTCTCTTTTGTAAAAAAAATTAAAAATCCTCTGGGAATCACCTGAAGTCAAATCATTGCATTTTGTTTGTCAGGGAATCTTTTTCGTGTGTCGTGTTGGAATTTTGTAAAACTTTTTTTTTTTTTTCAGAGGAGATGCGTCGGCGATTAATCTTTAAATGTAAAAATTTGCGACTTAAACATTTTTTCGAGTAAAATTTAGTCATGAAAATATTGGTGGTTATTACAAAATGAATAACATTTTCCCAGATTTTACTTAAATAAAAAAAAAAAATCTATTCATTATAAAAGTAAATAATTAATGAATATGTACTGAAATTTTCATTTAAATTGGATTTCTGATAATTTAAAAAATGAGCTGACCCGCACCCCCTTTTTCTTCGAACGTCTGTGGTTTCCAGGTTGGGAAACTTTGAAATTGACATGTAGTAGAGAGAGTGCCCCGTATCAAAGTTTCGGGGCCACGGGCGATACCTTGGCGCAGGTCCTGTGCTTATGGAAATTTACTTTTATTATTATTTTTTTAATTTAATTTTTGGCAATTATTGTGCTTGAAAATGATGACTTAAGTGTCAATGAAAATGTTTACACATAAAGATAGAACTTTTCTTCAGCTTTACATATGCGCTCTCATGATATTGTGTGGGCAATTCATGTTATCTATTGTTCAATTCAGATATCTTTAGTACTTTCCAATGTTCTATGAGTTTCATGTTGTTGTTGTCTACATGTTTAACCCGTTCCAGGAATGGAAACTATTATGATTTCATGCCTCCTGGTATATTTGTCCCGCAAACAATATTTGGCAAACTCATGTGAGTTCGGGTAAAAAAAATTGAACAAAGCCTGAAATTCAAACAAACAACAATTAATAAATGGATTAAGAAGACATGTTACAGAATGATAAAGAGAGAAAAAAAGTTGAAGTTATTAACAGCTCAATACAATTTTCAGTTTATATCTCTCAAATATTGACATAGCTCGTGTCTATCGGAGCGGAAAGGTAAGTTGTGTTGCTGCCCCGAAAGTCAAAGAGAAAAGAGGAAGAGCCTTTCAAATATCGTGTCGCGTGTGAATATCGTCGGGGGTTGATAATGCAACAGACTCGACTTTTAGAGCACTCGAGTTGTAGCATAAATTCTTCCAATACGATTCGTATGTGTTTCTCCAGGAAATCCTCTAAATTTCTTCTTAGATGTTAAATATTAAGATGAAATTATGAACAAAATTGCAGAGACAAATGTTTTTTGTTGGGTGGAGGGAACAAAAAATTTAGAATTTAGCTTTAAGTTATCAAAGGCCACCAACATGGCAAGGACATCTGAAATTACTTGTACCTCTTTGCTTTGATAGTTTATTTCTTTCTTTTTTCTATTTTGTTCAAATAAAACACTGTAAAAACAACTACTGCAATTGGAAAAAATAGTTAATAAAAAAAATGATAAAAATTTTTTTGGAATTGTGTTATTATGACTTCATTACTAGTAAACTATATTTATAATATAGAAAACTCTATTTCTGTAGAAATCTTAATTTATAAATAGTTAAGTCATAATAATTAATATAAAATAATCATTTTGATGTCGTCGTAGACCTTGATGGAAATGTCATTCTTTTGAAAGTCCAGTAACACATCTGGAGCATATCGAAACAGTAAAAACGACTTCACATGCCTCGACTTGTTGGCGAAATAACTCTGCTCAATTTGTTTTGGACGCTAGTTATCGATTTATTTATATATTTATTTTAAACAGTTATGATTTTTCACTTCTCTCGCGATTGATTCGCGGCCAGTCAACTATTTGTAATGGTAATTAGTTTTTAAATCGGATTTGAAAGAAAGACCGGACCAGATGGTTTGATGGTTTGACCGACCGAAGGGACATGACACTCCTGCTATCACCGATCCAAGTTTCACCTTTGAGACAGCGTCATGAATCTATTGGTTCACACGGGGCTTTCACCTATTTTTATTGAGTCTTTAAAAAAAATAACTCTTCTGTTTGTAAGCAATAGAAGAGAGGAGAAAAAGTCAACTTTACTTCCTCCCCATTGCCTTGCTCCATATACAAGCATGTGCACAAATGACGGCAACCCTTTAAATTAAAGAGTTAGTGAATAGGGATTTTGCTTTTATGAGAAAGACTTGTTTGCCTAACTTATTAAGTTACACTACTGTCTGCGGTGTCCCTTCAGGACGTTGGCGGTCATGGCTCTCCACAACCTTCTATCCCTTATAGCGCTTAGCAACGTTTGTCTCTTTGCCTAGCAACTTACCCCCGTTCCACCAAGATCGTCAACTAGGTGGCCGCTGCCTTCCAATTAGTTTAACTGACGGACCGGAAATATTAAAATATGAAGAGGAAGCTGCAATGGCGAAAGTGAACAGAAACAAAGCAGCAAGGCTAGACGGGATTGTAACAGAGATGCTGGCAGCCTTAGATGATTTCGGCATAGGCAAAATTACAGAAATAATAAATTAAATTACAACAGTGGTGATATAACGGAAGACCTAACGAGATCTATTTTCATACCACTACCTAAGAAACCAGGTGCGAGCGAATGTGAACCCAATCGAACAATCAGCCAAATAAGCCATATAACAAAAATCAACATCCGAATTCTAATGAATAAAGCATGCAGCAGCATCAGACCGGTGGTAGGACAACAACAGTGTGGGTTCGTCAAAGACACTGAAACAAGGAAGGTGATATTTATGCTCGGAAAGTTATCACAAATAGCAATACAAATGCAGAAGGACATGTACTTGTGTTTTATAGATTATGCAAAGACGTTCGATAAAGTGCACCACAAAGATTTGTTGAAATTGTTCAGCAATCTTGACATATTTGGGAAGGATATTAGAATAATCAAGAATCTATAATTGCAGAAAACTGCCTGCATGCGGATAGAAAATGAGTTCAGTAGATATACAAAAATAGAAAAGGGTGTAAGACAAATATGTCTTCTCACCGGACTGATTCAACCTACATCGAGGAAATTCTGAGAAAATTAGATGTCCCACCAGGATTCATTATTGGCGACCACAATATTAACAACATAAGATATCTATATGACAGTGTTGATAGCAGACACGGAAATAAAAATATAAAAGCTCCTACAGATGTAACACGGTATCCTCACTCCACTGGACCGACGCACTCCATAAGACAGGCCGTTGGTCCGGTATGGTCCAGTATTACAGGTTAGATACAAGTTTCCGGATTCCAATGTCAATTCAAAGCCACCCTCCAGCCTCGTTGTGATTGTTTTGATCCTGGAGAGTGGTCATCGGATCGTAGAAATCCAGAAGCTTTTCGTTGGTTCACCCGCGAATTCGTCGGGTGAGAATTGGGTTAACAGAAAAATAAATATAACCAAGTTGATTCGATTTTGAAAGGACAAAATTTTATATATAAAAGCAAACACACGCGCGCGCACACACACACACACACACACACACACACACACACACACACACACACACACACACACACACACACACACACACACAATCCTGTTGTACAGAGTTGAATGTTTCTTGTATGCGAACAATAACCAAACAAACACAAATACTTTGAATAATTTCGCTAAAGAGCGATGTGGCCTTCGTTTTAACCCTTTTTGGTCTGTTCTTAGCGTGACAACTACAACCTTCGATGTCCCCGTTCACAGTAGTAGTAATAATAGTAGTAGTAGTATTAGTAGTAGCAGGAGTGGCGGTACTTAGATGTCAGCGGCGGTATTTCACTTCTTAGCCCTCAGCCTCAGCAACACAAAGTGGACGCTTCCTTTTCAATCTCTGACGTCTCTCCACTCAGTTCGACTGCATTCGAAGGCAGACAGACCCAAAAACTTTCCCTCTCCGGTTGGCTCGCTTCGTTATTAAGAGAACCGGTCTCACGTGTCCCAGACTGGTGACGTATCTGTTTTCCCAGTGCGAACGTACTGATATACTACCAAAGTACAACTTCACTCCTCTGAGAATAAACAATTTACTTTTTCATCGATTGGTTTCTAAGGTTCACAACAAGACGTTATTGTTTGTCACCTCGCCATTAATTATTCTGCCGCTCTTTGTAAATTACAGAAATTCTTGTTTTAACAATAAATTCTAGATCAAAACATCTTTAACTTTAACTTCGATTCTTATAGTGTCAAAATCCATTTCTTTTTTTAAAAGTTCCAAATTACTATTGTTCCAGTAATTTTCTATTAGTAATCTGATATCCTTTGTACACTTACAAAAAGACTGTATTTCGTGTTCTAAATTAACTTCTGTAACATTTACATTTCAAAGTCTTTACAGCATATTTACATCTTGGTTATTCGAAAAAAAAAACTCTTTCACTTGGTGTTTTCTGTTTTACAGCATATCATATTTTATTATCATTATTATTATTTCAGGGGTGATATCGCCCCTGCCACAAGAAGGTAGTGAAGGAAATCGAGAAGAAAGGACTAAACATCAACTGCAAGGAGACACAATGCATGCTCGCTAGCAATAGGATGAGCCCAAAATGAAAATTAAAAATCGCAGATACCAAAATCAAACAAGTGCAAAAATTTAAATACCTGGGAAGTGTTTTAACAGAAGATGGATAGTGCGTCACTGAGCTCCGAAGAAGCATTGGGATAGCAAAAGATACACTCCAAAAGCTAAGCAAAGTATTAAGAAACAGAAAAACTTCGTTAGAAACAGAGAAAAGAGTACTGAACTATTACGTGATATATGTCCTCCTATATGGCAGTGAATGCTGGACACTCTCCTCAAAGATGAGGAAGACACTTGGGGCAACAGAAATGTGGTTCTATATATGGATGCCGAGTAACAACGATGTTTTGAGGAAAATGAAAACAAAAAAGAAAATACTTAACATCAGGAGTTGACATTTTTGGGGCACATAATGAGGAAGGAGAGCTTGTAAAATCTGATACGCACAGGACGGATTGAAGGAAAGATGGACAGAGGAAAACTGCATAACATACTTGAGTTTAAGTAAATGGATGGTGGAACATGGTTTAGATACTTAGAAGGAATAACGAAAAGACAAAATTTGTTGATAGCTGCAAAGGACAGGAAGTTGTGGATGGCCGTGAACACCTACGTCCTGAGGGTACATGGCACATAAAGAAGTTGGCGTGTATGGTCATACGTCTGGTGCTTTTATTCTTATTTACTTCCCTTCATTTCCGCTTTTCGCTACCCAGCCCCGGTTAGATGACGGAAAGCAAATTTCTCCGGCGACGTGGAAATGTTTCGCTTTCTTTTTTTTATTTTATTTCTCCATTCATTTATTTATTGTAAATTTTCTCTCGTCTTCCCCAACCCCAGCCGTTATGTCTTGCTTTCTCTGCCATATTAAATCGTGCGGGGGAGTCATATACTGACTACTGACTGACACATTCTGTTTTTGTTTTGTTTTTTTTTGTAAATATTTGCTGTCAAATCTCAAGGAGAATTTTTTTTTTTAAATTGTAAAATATGAATCATTTGTTTTATCGCCGCCACTACATGAAAATTGTCAATATTGATATTATTAGAATATCCGCAGAGAGAATGACATTTTTTTATCGGTTATTGTTGAACGAAAGATTTTTTTAAAAAAAAGGGGGAAAAAAAAAGAAAAAGAAAAAGAGAGATGTTGTGGTGAAAAGAACAATGAAGAATGAAGATTGTTTGGGTCAGTGAATGCGACTAGGTTAAGTAAGTTTATGTCAGGATACGGGAAAACAATATATCTCCTTTTTCTCGAATTTTCGGCAGTGTGCCATTGTAGTATGTGATTAAATACCAGGAAATACCAGAAGTCTGAATGGAATTTAATGAATGTCAATAAGGAACATTTGTTTAAAAACTGAAAAAGAAAGAAAAATGGAATATTATTTCAAACACATAACTTCAAATATAACATTTAAATGAAATAAAAAAAAAATCATATAGGATTATAAAAAACATAAATTAATTAATTCCTTATATTTCAAACATTATTGTACTGGATACTTCGTATTTGAAATAAACGCCCCATTTTTTTTTTAAATAGACGCCTCATTTTCTGCTTTGAAGACCTTCACAGTTAAGCAAGGTTCTATTTGCCCTTAAACTACACTCACTCGTTCGTTCTGATCTTCTCGAAAATCATATCTGTTCGGAAACGAAGCTTTTATGGGTATCTACTAAAAATGATGTTTGAAGGAATAAATAAAAAATATAATCAATCATTTCACCCCAGGCAAAACGATAAAAGCCACTAAGACGCAAGGGGGCTAGTGAGGGTGCAAGAAACACAGAGGACAATAAAAGAACAGAATCCAAGGAGACGGAAATTAGCGATTGACATTTATATTTTTGAAGATCGTAGTTGACAGGGAAGCAAGAAGCCAGAAGAGAGTTCCACAAGCGAGAAGTGCGGGAGAAGAAACTGTTAGCATAGAACTTACGGTTACAACTAGCAAGGGCCGGTGCTTACTACCCTCGAAACCCCCCGTGGGGGGGTGGAGCCACAGGAAGTGCTTTGTGACCCTCGCTAACTTACCAACATTTTCATTTTTTTTTTATCTACATTTATATACGTTAAAAATTAAACGGAGCAAAACTGACTAGTAAAAGATGAATAATTTTCGCGGATTTTGACGTTATTCTGATTTTTTTCGTCCAAATCCGGGAATTAGTTTTGCTCATGCTAAGTCCCGAACAAAACTCTATAGAAGACTCACTATTTTTTTTATCCGTAATGTTGAATGTGTTAAATTATTCAACTTTTAACAAGAAAAATCTCAAGTTTTGTTAAAAATTACCGCAAAATATTTTTGATTTATTTAGGATGGTATGATTTATGATTGCATGTCTAAAGACCTGCCATAATAGATACATTGTATTTATTTTAGATACATTGTATTTATTTTAGATACATTTATCTTAGATGCAATTATTTTAAATACATTGTATTTATTCTAGATACATTTATTTTAGATACATTGTATTTATTTTAGATACATTTATTTTAGATGCATTTGTTTTAGATACATTTATTTATTTTCAATTTTTCTAGTCGTTCACCTGAGTGGCGTAGCTAGAATAAACGTCACCCGTGGCGGTCCGCTCAAATGTCACCCCAATGATCCCGATTCACCCTATGCTGAATGGTTAGCTGTAGCTACATTTTCATACATGCACTACCTCTACTTTACTCTACTGACCGGTACGTTACTGTTTACATGTATGATCCAAGACAAAATCCAATACCACAAAATAATCAGTTCAAATCAAAAGATTTTTAAAATGCAACTGTTCACTTTCAGAACAACTAAATACAAAACACGACAATACACAAATGAATGACATTATTCGATACTATGGTCTTAGAATGAATCTTTTCTTGTTTTCATTGTGGCAAACTGGTCAATGATATCGTCAAAATCTGTTTGTCTTGTAAGCTCGTTTTCAATGGCACACCCGGATCCGACAGTCTCGACTGGCTCATGGTTGACGTAATTTTCTGTTGCTAATTTTCCGGTGTCCAATTTTCCGTTGCATCATTCTCTGGGTACCATTTAATTATCAATGATGTTTGAAAGTATTTTTCTTGACAAAAATGTTCTATTTAATTTTTAAGCATTTTTCGGAACATTGTAAATCAACTGTATTCTTTTAAAGGTTACCTAGAGAATTTATGCAAAGTTTATTTTTTTGTTTTTCTTTATACAAGTAAAATAAATTTACATCGTATTTTGATGTTATTATGATTTTAGTTTTAGTGATAATTTAAAAACAATAAATATTTATCATTAGTACCAATAATGGAAAATTAAGTTAAAAATTTAAAAGAATCGTTTTTGGAATCGGAAAATAGGCACAAATTTTTCCGATTCCGATACCCCCAAAAGTTCCGATTTTTCCGATTCTCGATTCCGATTCCGATTAATCGTCCCAACACTAGTAGATATATTCAAAACAAAAGTATATCGCTCACCCAATGGAAAATTGTATCTCAGCGAATTGATACACAGGCAAGACTGAAATTGTTGCACTTTTGGCTTCGTATTTCGCTTTGTTGTTATTAATGATGCAGAGTTAAAACACCATATCATCCGATAAAATGTTACAACAATGTCTCTTGTTAGTAACCAAGATTGTAGCAACTGAAACACATGAAAGCTGAAAACATTGCTATTTTTCTTACTGACAAATTTCCCGACAATTTATTAGAAGATTTCTGACGGGGGTACAAAACTGGTGGGGTCATAAATTATTTCTGGGGATCATATGCCCGCCTGCGAAACCCTGTGTCTCCACCACTGTTTTCAGACTATTTTTGGCACCTTAGCCTGGTTGAAAAATTTTGTTGGGGGTGACATTGTGTCACCCCTCCTGTGCTGGTACCCGGGGCGGTTCGCCCCCCTCGCCCCACTAGCTACGCCACTGGTTCACCTATATTATTATATGATCAATTATTTTAGGTTACAATAACATTTGTATTTTATATGAATACTAATTTATGAGAATTGAGATGTAATATAGTGTGCGGGGAGCACAAAACCCTTGCACCGACTCTTCAACCAGTAATTTCAAGAGCGAACTTATAAAACCTAACTTCCAATCTAGTACTAGCACTCAATTTCGTGAAGTCGAGACACGAAAGATAGAAAAGGTACATGGAAACTACATTACGGCGGTGGGGAAGTGACTGAAGCCGGGATTCCATGTCACGGACGATAACATTGCACATTTTCCTTTTAATTTTATCAAGAATTTCTAAATATATAACAGAAGCACCCGAGAGAGATGCGGCAGGAATATTCAATGCACAGGCGAATGATAGGCTTATAAATATGTAAGATAGAGAAAAAATTGTCTAGCACAAGACAGTGAACCAACTTTCTTGTAGCAGACCTAGCAATTGATTCAATAGAATTTTTCCACTTCATGCGCGTAGGCACAATGAGTCACTCTCCTTGAGGTTAGCATCAGCCATGCTAATGGAAGGCGAAAAAGCTTTTTTAAGACTATTAAAAGAGAGCATTCTCCTTTTGGAGATGGTAAAAATTAACAAGCCATTTCTTGCCTTGCTGTGGAAAGTTGTAAACAAATTTGTGCCGCTGACCTCGTCGCCGCGCAACCAACTAATGATAGCTGATTTCTTAAAATACCGGACCATACGAGTTACCGGATTAAAATCGGACTGTATTCGAAAATTTTAATACCGACATACGACAACTTACGCCCGACCGACTAATGTTCAATTGCAGATACTTTTCTGGAAGAACGTAAAAAAAAAACAAAAATAAACAAAAAAAACAAAACAAACATTTATTGCAGTCATTGCAAATTTTCTTAACTCAACGCGAATGATGAAAATTTCATCATGTTATCGTAAGCTAACTAAATTAGCGTGTAATCATTTTGTTCGCTGAAAGTTTTCCAGGCGGGAAAGGTGAGAAAGGAAACATTAAAAAAACAAAAAAAAAAACAAAAACAAAAACAAAAAAAAAACAAAACAAAAAAAAAAAAAACGACAAGCACTTATTTTGAACGAAGCAGCATTTAGAAAAGTTCTCGGCTCGCTATTTATGCTGATGACAATTATTTATTTGTTTCTTAATGGTAAATTTGATTAGTTCTGTAGCTGATCTCTAAAATGATCTTCATTGTTATGGATAAAAAATTAAAAATCCTGGATTATTCACGCAGAAAATACAAGCAATGAAATTGCAAAATTACTTAAATATCGTCGTTATAGTCTGACGAAACGCGGAAACTAATCTTCAATAAATAAATATAATTCTTCGACTATATATTTACAAGCTAAATATTCTTTTTTTTTTTTTTTTTTTTTTTACATCCAATTGCCAGATTTTTACGTGTGAATTGGATACAATTTATTATTCGTACGAATGAATGACCAGCGATTCGTCGCTTTCATTCATAATTTCATTATGTCTCACGAATTCGTTTTTGAATATTTTGTAAGATATGCAGTGGCGTAGCTAGAGTGTGTTCTGCCCGGGTTAGAGTGTGTTTCGGCCGGGGTAGCCCTTTTGCCGCCCTTCTCCTTTATTGCCGAATGATCCTCCCTTATATATATATATATGTATATATATATATATGTATATATATATAGTTTATGAAAAACTAGGTAATCCGCATGGGTAAACCTAAGGAGGATAAAATCCAGAGACCTCAATGTAAATCCAGAGCAAATAATTTAAATAAAAACAGACCACTTTAAGGTTCCATGTAATAAATTATTTCACCATAGCCCTTTTAAAAGGACTGCGGATCATCACACTTTACTTCCAAACAAAAAAATGAAAAAAAATTTACACATTTTTGACGGACCGTATTAAACATATGTAAATTAACGAAGTGAGGAAGTGAGGATGGAGAGAGAGAAGACATGAGTGAGTTAGCAGATATTGACACACACACACACACACACACACACACACATATATATATATATTGAAAAAGCAATAACATTTTTGCTCTTCTATATAAGTACTTGTCACAAAATAAAAAAAAGCAAACATATTTCCCTTGATAAAATTCCTCAGTGGACGAAACGCGTCAGCTAAGATAAGTTTCTCTTTTGTTTTCATTAATGTTGTCCTTTTACAGATATACTCTATCTCAATTTTTTACAACACACACACACACACACACACACACACACACAATAAGCCCAAAATACAAAAAATAGACCAACACATACACTCAAAAAACATCTGCCAAGGAAAATAACCGAAATTTATATAACAACTAAGATGTGTTTCCCACACACAGCGGTGCTGTGGCATTAAAAAAAAAGCACACAGTGTTACATTCACAGGTTTCACATTGTCAACAATGATAAAACAAAGGTCATTCAAATTTCATTTAACTATGAGTAGTGTCCAGACATTATAGCCACTTTTATTTCAATACAGCCTATACACGCTTATACAGCAGACCCATAAAAGTGACGCCCGGGGCGACCGCACCCCCTCTAGATATATTACTGAAGGTAAGTGGAAAGTTTAGAAAAATTTTTATTCATAATATTATTCATCATTTTCTTTAAAGATTCTGATATATATTTTCTCAGGCAGACGAAATGAAAACTTTAAAAGATTGAAAATTGCAATCGAATTTGAAATGTAAACATATTTATGGGCGGAACCAGAATTCTGAGCAGGGTGGAGTCTAAATAGAAAAATGTTATGTAGGCCAGAAGTTAGTGTCTTGATGGGGATGTTTGGAAGTTTTCTGTAAGTTAGATATAGATGATTTCATTTATGTATGTATGTATGTATGTACGTATGTAATATATGTTAAGTTAAAGAGTTTTTATTTAAGTTGATGTATTTATCAGTAAAATTGAAAACGACTGTCATTTATCAAAATAAAATATATATAATCTGACATTGCACTTACAGTTCAGGGGTAGCTTTTTAGCATTTCTCTTATGTGTCGTGTTCCTTCAGGTCATGGCTCTTCACGACTTTCTATCCTTTGTAGCTCTTAGCAATGTTTATTTTTCACTATCCCTCCAACCTCCTGTAATCCATTTACACACGTTCGTTAGGTAGGTTACTCGCAGTTTTCCTCTGGCCCTCTTGCCTTCAATGTCATGTGAGTGTCAAATTCTCCAAGCCCTCTTTCCACATTATGTTTCCTAGAAATTTATTTTTGATTCTAAGTCCAAGTACCCTTCTTGTTTCCATTTTCCGTCATACGTTCTCATTGGTCACAAGATCCGTCCATGTTATCCACAGCATCCTTTTGTAGAACCACATCTTTGTTGCCTCAAGTCTCTTCTTCGTTTGTGAGGAAATTGTCCAGTATCCACTGCCATATAGGAGGACTGATATTACATAGCAGTTCAACACTCTTTGATTTGTCTCTAACAAAATTTTCCTGTTTCTTAATACTTTGCTTAGCTTTTGGTAGTCACCTTTCGCTATTCCAACGTGTCACATTTTCTGATGAAACACTTCCCAGATAGTTAAATTTCTGCAATAGACAAAAGTTTAAGTGAATATATATATATATATATATATATATATATATATATATATATATATATATATATATAAGTTTAAAATAAAAAATAATAAACTGTTATATTCCGTGCTAATAGGAATATATACTTGAAAAACAAGGTGGATAAAATAAGTAAAGGTTTATTGAAAAAACACGTACAATAAGAATAAAGGTAACAGTTATGCACAAGGTCGTCGCAAGTCAAACCAGTAGTGAATGCTACTATTGGAAGGTCAGTAGTTCTTGCGTAATTCTGTGTCGTACTCAACAGATCCCGGCTAGAAATATTTATCAGCCTCCCTACGAGGTAGGATGTGGCACAAGGCCGAATTCGTCCAAAAATTTCCCGTCACCTCGCATAACCGGGTTCGGTCTGTCTACCTCCCCGGACGAGACTCTGTCCTTCGGCATAGCCTCGTCCAGGTTCCTCTGTCCGAAGACAGAGAGTTCGACCGGCACAGCTGGAAAAGATTCCAGCTAGTGTAGTTACTAACCTCCCCACGCGATCAGATGTCGCACAATGTTTAAGCTAAAAATTCCCGTAGAACCCATATAAAACGGGGTTGGGTAGCTGTTTCCCGAGACGAGACTCTGCCCTTCGGCATAGCCTCGTCTAGGGATCCTCTCTGCTCAGAGTTTGACCAGAACAGCTGAAAAAGATTTCAGCTAGCGTATCTAGCAATTGCCCTACGCAGTCACATGTGCCACAATGCGAAATTTAATGTGGGGTTCCAGAGCCTATAGGCTTGGCCAAAAAAATCCCTGTAGACCCGCATAAACGGGATCGGGTCGGTCTACCTCCCCGAACGAGACTCTGTCCTTCGGCTAGTCCAGGTTCCTCTCCGCCGGCAGAGAGTTCGACCAGCACATCTGAAAAAGATTTCAGCTAGCATATTTGCCAAACGCCCCACGCGGTCACATGTGGCACAAGGCCGAATTTAACGTGGGGTATCCGAGCCCGTAGGCTCGGGCAAAAATTCCCCGTAGACCCCGTAAAAAACGGGGTGGGGTCGGTCTACCACCCCAGACGAGACTCTGCCCTTCGGCATAGCCTCGGCTGGATTCCTCTCTGCCCGAAGGCAGAGAGTTCAACCGTATAGCTTTATACAGATTTCAGTGGTTTCTAAACTTTTTGGGATTGCCGCCTCTTTGCGCACCAAAACTCAACCGTATCGCCCCCAAATGTATAGTCAACCTTTGATTGGGATTGTCTTGGTTCTAGTATTACATGTCAAATAAGTATCTTAATATTTCCCATAATAATTATTATATAAATGGAATACACTGTAAGCTAAAGGCAAGATACTATTCAGGTACAATGTGGATATGTGAGAAGGGCTGGCTAAAGGTACTGGCAACTCAGGCAAGTTGTCCGGGGCACCATCATGTCGACATGCCATGTGTTTGGGATCTTTCAAAACTAAAGCTTATAAAAATATATTTGCGATAATCAATGGCTCAAGACAGATTAAATTCTTTGATTAATTTGTCAGTAGAAAATGATCTTGTAAAGAAGATAGGTGTAGAAAGCGCCATGAAAAGATTTGCAGATCTAAAGGATACAAAAATGTTTTAAGAAGGATAATAAATGTTTTCTTTAGCTTGTATATTGTAATAAACTCATTATTCTATTGTAATAAACTCATTATTCTACATTTTCAGTTTTTCTCCTTGTGAAAATTAAAAAAATATATATATACTTGTAATGGCGCCGAAGTTCAGCTTTCCCGGGGTGCCAGCAACCCTAGGGCTGTCACTGTATGGGGATTACTCCTACTTTGCCTGCTAGGTGTCGTTGTACCGGACAATAAAAGGAGGGGATAATAAGAGTAATTAACAAGAGAAACTCATCTACTTTAATTAATATTTCACATCATCAAAAGATTATTGAGATTTCGGAGATTTTTGCGAAATAAAATGAAAGCGTTATTTTAACGAATTAAACTTTTTACTTGGAGAAGCGGTTGGTATTGTGTGGATAGGGCCGACTCAAGGTATTGGAAACTCGGGCAGTCGCCCAGGGCGCCATCAAGGCCGAGGGCGACATTATGGCACCATGTCATGTGTTTGGGATCTTTCAAAGCTAAATCTTGTCCGTGAATCAAGACAGATTAAAATCTTTGGCTATTTTGTCAGTAGAAAATGAAGATAAAGAAAATAGGCGTAGAAAGCGCCATGAAAAGATATGAAGATCTAAAGGCTAGAAAAATGTTGGTGTTACTATAGCGTGAGGTCTATTTCATGTTTCACGTTTTTAGAAAATGTGAGACAGATATAAATATCCATGTTAGACCTCACCTGACCTGATAGCCACGTGAGGGGAGGGGGCATGACATATTGAGTTAGACCTCACGCTATAGTAACACCGGCATGTTTCCCTGTGTGTTTAAATGAGTCCCAACTGAGCTATAGTTAAAGACATGTAACCTAACCTGATCCATGTTAGACCTCACCAGACCTGATGGCCACGACATAGTGAGTTAAACCTCACGCTATAGTCGCACCAAAATGTTTTAGGTAGGATAATGAATGTTTTCTTTTTTTTTTTTTGTATTAAGTTGTATATTGTAATAAACTCGTTAGTCTATATTTTCAGTTTTTCTCATTGTGAAAGAATTTTAAAAAATTTACTTGTATTGGCGCCGAAGTTCGGCTTGTCCCGGGTGCCAGTGTGTGTGTGGTATGTTATGGTTCAGATGTGTCACTGCCACACTCTGGCTGCACACTTTTTTCCTCGTGTTTTAAAAAATTATATTTATATTTAAATTGTACTTAGCAAGGGAGAAGTCCGGGGAAATTCCTGAATTTGTATAAATTTAACGGAGAAACTTATTGCTCTTGCATTTATTTATTCTTTACGGAAAAGATACGAAAGTGGATTAATAAGTGCTCAGTATGATATACACTACAGCTAATATATTTTATCGGTCTTGGCCACTTGTATGTGTTGCAATGGTTAACAAATTTGACACACCAGGTCAATTACTTGTCAGTTCGATCTTCGCTTGGTGTTCCTTATTTTCGGTCTTGTGTTGGATCTAAGCTCCGCTTAGTAAATTACTATATTATCGAGTCTTTGTACGAGGGCAAATTTGACACAAAGTCCGTTTCATGTACGGTCTCCTATGCTGTGACGTGAAGAGGGTTGGTGTTGTTTAGTGATGCCCGGGGCCAACACCTTGAATGTATGCTCCTAAAACTCGAGTAGTGGGGCATATAGAGCCTACTATTGAGAAATGTAAGAAAGGGAAGCATTGTACAGAAACCGGTGTTTCAACGTGATGTGGCCGTAGGCATTGATTTATTGATTTGACTACGAAAAATTGGGCCAGTAGTTTTTATTGATGTGACTACGAAAAATTGGGCCAGTAGTTTTTATTGATGTGACTACGAAAAGGGTCAGTAGTTTTTAAAAATTGAATGCGATCAATTTTCGATCAGAGATGTCGATGTTTTTAGAGTTCATACTTAACAATAACAAATAAAACTGATGACCTTCATAAAACAAAACGTCAATGATTCAGTAAAACAGGAAAAAATAGGTGGATTAGAAATGAACATTCACATAGCGCCTCTTTTGTTTGCTTAGAAAATATTTATCCCTCTTTTCTATAGATGACACATCCTAATATTTGGATATGGCAGCAATACTCCATTTTTGGTCTGATCTGACTCTTGTAAAGAGAGAGCAGGGCATAAGAAGTCAGATACTCTTTAAAGTGATACAAGCTGGAAAATGAGGATTGTGCAGCTCCAGCCCAGGTATGTCAGCAATACTCCATTTTTGGTCTGATCTGACTCTTGTAAAGAGAGAGCAGGGCATAAGAAGTCAGATACTCTTTAAAGTGATACAAGCTGGAAAATGAGGATTGTGCAGCTCCAGCCCAGGTATGTCAGCAATACTCCATTTTTGGTCTGATCTGACTCTTGTCAAGAGAGAGCAGGGCATAAGAAGTCAGATACTCTTTAAAGTGATACAAGCTGGAAAATGAGGATTGTGCAGCTCCAGCCCAGGTATGTCAGCAATACTCCATTTTTGGTCTGATCTGACTCTTGTCAAGAGAGAGCAGGGCATAAGAAGTCAGATACTCTTTAAAGTGATACAAGCTGGAAAATGAGGATTGTGCAGCTCCAGCCCAGGTATGTCAGCAATACTCCATTTTTGGTCTGATCTGACTCTTGTCAAGAGAGAGCAGGGCATAAGAAGTCAGATACTCTTTAAAGTGATACAAGCTGGAAAATGAGGATTGTGCAGCTCCAGCCCAGGTATGTCAGCAATACTCCATTTTTGGTCTGATCTGACTCTTGTAAAGAGAGAGCAGGGCATAAGAAGTCAGATACTCTTTAAAGTGATACAAGCTGGAAAATGAGGATTGTGCAGCTCCAGCCCAGGTATGTCAGCAATACTCCATTTTTGGTCTGATCTGACTCTTGTCAAGAGAGAGCAGGGCATAAGAAGTCAGATACTCTTTAAAGTGATACAAGCTGGAAAATGAGGATTGTGCAGCTCCAGCCCAGGTATGTCAGCAATACTCCATTTTTGGTCTGATCTGACTCTTGTCAAGAGAGAGCAGGGCATAAGAAGTCAGATACTCTTTAAAGTGATACAAGCTGGAAAATGAGGATTGTGCAGCTCCAGCCCAGGTATGTCAGCAATACTCCATTTTTGGTCTGATCTGACTCTTGTCAAGAGAGAGCAGGGCATAAGAAGTCAGATACTCTTTAAAGTGATACAAGCTGGAAAATGAGGATTGTGCAGCTCCAGCCCAGGTATGTCAGCAATACTCCATTTTTGGTCTGATCTGACTCTTGTAAAGAGAAAATATGAAAGAAAGAGTTACAGACTTTCTGGAAGAACATAGTGAGCGACCATCTTTCCAGCAATGGATCGTGTATACAAGATGAACTTGAGATCTGCATTGAACTTGAGACCCAATAGATATTCAAATCACGGAGCCTTACAGAGGATGAAACCGTTGACTTTTTCTGCGCAGTAAGAAGGCGAACCAGATGCTTGATGTTACCATTTTTTCTTCTTTTTAATCATTTCATCTTCATCAAGTCAATTATACTACTAAGACACTATGGATTACTGGGAGTTGAAGAGAATAAGACTTAAAAAAGGAGAATAAAAGAACATGATTGTAGGTGGCGGAGAAGCAAGAAATCAGAAGAGAGTACCCAGGTGAGAAGTACGAGAAAAACTATTAGAATAGAATATACGGTTAAAAAAAGAGAGCGGTCAGCAAGTAAAGACCTGTACTTGCTGACCTTTCTCTTTCGCTTGTTGAAGGTGATGTCTGTAAAACTAGCAAACTGGATTCTAACGGGAAGTAGTTTTCTTTTGCTGTGCTCTGGCTTGTTGAATCGATAATCTTTTAACAGGGGCCCATGACTAACAGAACAACCTTAGCCGCCATTTTAAAAATTCAGCTGGAATGAATTGTTAATGCTTCCATTCAGGTGTGAATAGGTTTGCTGTTGCTTAAGTACAAGGCTGTGCAGATAATTTCTATCCCACAAGATTCATTGCTTACAAGATGGCATGTTTTGAGGGGCCCTAAAGGAGTTTGTTTATTATAGGGGTGTGGTGATTATGAATGTTCCTGGATCTAATTTCTGTAGAAGTTCAGTTCATGCCAAAGCCATGGAAGACCGTTTGATTTTAGTTGGCCTGTGGTTCCGAATATATTAACAGTGGTCATAGATCAGTGGTCTATTGTGCTGTTGGTTAGTCCTTCCTTTTCCGAAAAAATCTAGGGACAAGATAGTCACTTTTTGCTAATAGCAATCATCATCTTCTCTTTCTTTGGATTCTATTTTTTTATTGTCCTTTTTTTACCCAGAAACGTTTTCTCAGGTTCCTTCACCTTATTATCAGCAATATTGCATCGTAGTGGCTTTATCGCCTTGCTTGGGGGTGAAATGATTAAAAAAAATAAGTTAATCAGCTTTTATTAACCTTTGCTACAAATATTCCCACCTTTCCAATATTACAGATATGAGGGAACAATTCAGCCAAACATTCTTCATTAGATGGTGGCCTTCCCCAAACTACAGCGGTTTGATGGCGGTAACGACACACCTGGCACATTAAGTGTAGATCCATTCCTCCCCTTACTGAATCTGAGTGATCAGTATTATTGCATTACACTGTTAGGTCCCGAGTTCACTCATTGCTCGAAGTTTGCCTTCTGTTTAGTCTGTAATTCCTCAAATGTCAGTTTTATTTTTACGATTTCATAATTCCATATTGTTCCACAATGTCTATGGTGTCACGGGAAGGGATTACCATATCCCAGGTTGTT
>OZ010589.1:43666543-43774043 GCA_963932145.1 Acanthosepion lycidas | reverse complement strand
AGTGTTTACTTCCCAAAGTCACTTTGCTGAGGAGAAGGAGGAATGTTTAGTTTGTATTAAATGAACATTGTGTTCTTGAAGTCTGAGAAGTATTACCAGTCAACATAATGAAACACACCTACCCAGTATAATAATAATAATAATAATAAAAAAAAAAAAAATGGATGATAGGCTGGATTGATGCATCTCTTGGCAAACAGTCAACAGACACTGGATTTATTTTTCCATCAGATCTTTCTTTTGTGAAGAGTTTGGATAACACATTTTCTTAGAATAAAATTGATTCAACTGGCTTTCTGGAATTTGTGCATAGAACTCCCCACCCCACTTTATAGGATTTCTAAAGTAGAAGCTAACCAATATTTGATTGATTTTCAATGCTGGGTGTTTGTTCTTTATGAACAATCAGTTTGAAGTATGGACCTTTGGAAGTTTGACTGGAGACATATATTCCAATGTAACTGTTAGTTTTCTTTGCAACAGCTTCACATTAGAGAAAACCGAAGGAAATGAGTTATGAAATGTTTTATGTCATTTTAATCAAAAGATAGAAAAAGAGATCCATGTAGATAAAATGTAATGGAATAGTTGTCTCCTCTGATTATCAATATTTTCCCATCACTTTTCCAATAGACTGCTTTTGCTGCCTGTATGTGCTTACTTTTCACTCGTGGCATATTCCCCATTTAGATTATGACTTTGTTACATCTGTGATGAAAGCATTCATTTTTCTGTGACATTTGTTAAAATAATTAAAGACATCATCAAGTAAATGCTGAACCAAAGGATAGTATTTGAAGAGGCCACAAGGCTCCCTTCCTCATAGCTGCTTGGAAGTATTTGTTTATATAAACACTACCTCAAGTGGGGAGGGGGGTAGTGTAAATGAGAGGAGGCAGTGGTCAGGAACACTGGCAAGAAGGAGGAGCTGTAACTAGGCAAGCTGTAAAGAAGCAGGGTGGACTTTTTGGAGGTAGATGGGTGGATGGGGGGAAAGAATTTAAATGAAATAAAGAGAGAAACTTGGAGGAAAAAAAAAAAAAAAAACCTACAATTAGGCTTTTCAGATCATTATTTTTGTCAGGAATTTAAACAACTTTGGAAATGATGCCAAACATTTCTGGATTTAGGACCAAATGTTTTTGGGCCATAATATTCATTGATGAAAAAAAAAAAAAAAAACAAACAAAAAAAAAACAAAAAAACAATGAGGTCAACAAAAAAGAATTGTCGGATGAAAAGTTCAAATATTTTTGGTTAATAAGTAATCAGAGTTTAGTAAAAATGGTCTATAGTTACAACAGTTTAAACAAGCAGTTTTTTTTTTTGTTGTGGCAGTAGTAATGCATGTTGAGAAAATATTAACTTAAAAATCTATTGTATGACAAATCAAATTACAGGTGAATTGTTCTTAGTTGTAAAAAAAAAAAAAAAAACTCAAGTTTATGCAAACATTTAAGAATACATAAAAATACAACACTATCTGTGTTGGCGTTTCTAAAAATATAAAACGAGTTTTAATATACTTAAAAATTGGTAATAAATATCCGACGATCTATGCAAACTTTAATCATGCTTTTTAGATTAAAAATATATAAAAACAGACACAAAGAAACATTTGCACTAACTGTTGCGTCATTAAATGTATCCGAATCTCACCATTACAAATATGGCAGTGAAGTATTAAGAATATTTTAAATTTGTATAAGTACAAGGGTAAGATATTAAACCCAACTAAAGAGATTTTAGATCAAAAAGTTGGTTAACTAAATTTAAAAATAGCATGAGACCACATAATTATTAAATTATAAACCATTTGAGACATGAGAAGAATCTAACACAAAATGTGTAAAAGCAATTATCATACACACTCGCTCATTAAACTTTTTAAGATAAAGTAAATTAGAGAAACAGTACTGTAGCATCTCACAAGTGTTTAAGGTTAAAAGCCGCATTTTATTATTTTTCATCAAGTGAAAAACGACTTGAATACGGCTGTTTATAAGTGATTATCTGTCAATCAATCCAATTTAGGACACTTCAATTCTAGATACAAAGGGATTAATCAGTGATTGGCTGAAATACATCAGGCTTTAAAGCCTTCTGTAGGACACACCCACACATACACAGGAGACTGTATTAAGCAATATCTTGTACTGATACACAAAATACTAACTGTGAATAAGCACAAAAAAAAAAGAAGAAAAAAAAAGAAGAAAAAAAAAGAAAAGAAAAAAAAAACACAACAAAACAAAAGGACATTTAAAGAAAAAAAAAACTATCTGTTTGCTATGAATATTTAGAATTTAAATAAGTAATTTATAAAGATTTCCTAAGATAATATTTATACTGGAGGAAAAAGTTTCACATTTAATATAGTTAAAATATAAATAAATAGCAAGAGAGAAAAAGGACATTTTTTTTTTTTTAATTTATCAATTTTATTAGAAAAAATAAACTAAACTTTATCTTCATTAAATAATTTTTCTATTTTATAAGCTGTAGTGTTGCTTTTGAGTGTAACAAACTCCTTGTTAGAAATATAACAAGGCGCATTGGTTAAATATAGACGTCACTTGGCTGTTTCTTCGGATTCTATTCCAATTGCGAGCAGGTATAATACTGCTGTCATCAATAGACCATTAGCACAGGACTTGGGCAGAGGAAAAGAAACTGGTTTTAGTGAATTGAGAAAGATGTAAGTGGGGATGGAGGAGGAGGGGGGGGTCAAATTGCCTACTCTCGAGGAATAGTTTCTTGCTTAAGCTGTTCGTTTCCATTTCAGACTGATGACTCTCAGTCAAAAATGTCATCATCTAACTCTGTTAATTTTATATCTGGGACGGTCTGGTCTGTTGTTTGCCTTCGATCAACACAAGCTGGAGTAAACATCACGTCTGGCCAATGACCAGTTAACCAAGGATGCAAAAGACAGTCTTCGGCACTGAGCCTGTGTGCAGGATCACGCCGTAACATGTTACGTATAAGACATTTGGCACCTGAAGATAAAATGTCTGGCAAGGAGTACTGGCCACGGCGTATTTTTCCAAACAAAGCACTGGGCTCTGTGTCATGAAAGGGGTACGGCCAATTATCATTGTATACAGCATGACACCAAGACTCCAGACATCAGCAGCTTTGCCTGAATAGCTTTCAATGACAGTGGTCAGAATCTCTGGGCTCACGTAAGCAGGACAACCATGTTTATCAGTGAGTTTATCATTGGATTCATCTTCCAATAAACAAGCGTCCTCTAATCCTTCCAACTGCAGATGAGTTCTGAAATAAACAACAAATACATACTGTTAACTTTTAATAGGAATAAGTGAAATATTGGTGCAGTAAGAATATTTTTCAGCATAATTTAATTATAAAAAAAAAAAAAAAGATTGTAATGTTTAAATTGGGATTTATACGTCAAAAATTCATCTTAAAAAAATATTTTTTTTTTAGAATTGGTAAAAAATGGTTGATAAAAGATTTCAAGTGAGAAAATAGCTTTCAGCATAAAATGAACTTAAAAACAAGTTCAGATTAAAACTACAAATTAAACCAGCCAACATTGATCTTCAAAAATTTAAATGCAATATCAATTTATATCTATTGTCTTCTTGATCACTATTTTATTGTTCTTGCATTTTAATAATGTTTCTTTTGTTTATTCTTTTACACGTGGTAACCTCTTGTGTCTTAGTATCTTTATTGGCTTGCTCGGAGTGAAATGATTTAAAAAAAAAAAAAAAAAAAAAAAAAAAAGAAAAGAAAAAAGTTTCCTATCAAATTTAAATTATTAGTTTTTCAAGAAACTAAATTAAAATGAGCAAATACAATAAAATTTACTTGCAAATTTTCACTTTTAGCATAATTTTCAAATTTTCTATTCATAGTGTATGTAGTGTAATAGATACAGTCAGGCAAAGTTGAATTGATGAATTCAAATTCCAGGCTAATCTGTTGCCTTCATGTTGACCTAAAGGTCTTTGAGGAAGGTATGAATCTATCTCTTTTTCTCTGCTCCCAGCTATGGGTTAAATAGAAGAGTAGACTGAGCTCTCTAATCTTAGGTGGCAACCAGTCTAAGAGAAGGAAATCTGATTTTCAAAATATGGGGGAAAGCAATGAGAAAAAAAACCATCCTAACTATCCTTTACAAGAATGCATAAAGAAAAATCTGTGCAGAGCCATGATTGCTTACATCTGAAAGGGACATGGCATTAAAAAATGCGTTCATTAATCAATTTCTATTTCAAGTGTGTAGAGCTTACAAGTAGAAAGTAATGTATTCAATTTCAAACTAATGATATTTATACTTAAACATATTCCATATATTTACAGAAGCATTAGCTGCTGAGACATGAGTATTCAAGATTTTTAGGGTAGGTGAAAAGCTTGTTTGGGTTAATATTCAGACTGGAAATAGAAGCAATGCATCAGCCATTTTAGAATATTGAATTTGCTCTATATCAGGAATCAGAATTAGATGTAGAGCCTTGTATGGTTTTAGCAGTGGGACCAGACCAATAGTCCAATAAAACCATTGCATGCTAGTAGTTATTTAATAATAACAAATGTTTTGAGAGAGGGTAATACCAGGCCTTCTAAATCTAAGACTAAAAAAAAAAAAAAAAAAAAAAAAAAAAAAAAAGGAATAGGACAGAATGGTTGACAGATGCCTAATGATTTTCAAAATTTGAAAGAGTTAAAATTCTAAATTTACAATTAAAAAAAAAACAAACAACAAAACAAATCTAATTTTTAATGAGCCAACATGAAAAGAGAGGAAATTAAGTGCCGTTTTAAGAATGCCACTATCTATAATATCAATGCAATACTATGTTGTCTTAATGAACAGCAGAACAGAGGAAGAGTAATGGATAGGATGGTACCTTGTTTTAACTGTCCACCCACAGCATAACCACACCCTGCTCTTGCCATAGTGGCTGAGGGTTGAGAGAATCTTGTTTTATCAAGTAATCATAATAGTTGCTAGAGACTTGGGTCATTGGATGCTGCTTAAGGAGAGTAAATAATCTGGATGGTGGAACCAATAATGGCTACTGCTGCTTACAATCATAGCCAAGTTTGATATGAGGTTAACATAACTTGGCCATCTGTTTTTTTTTTTTTAAAAAAAAAAAACCCAAAAAGTCCTTTCCTTTCTTCAATGCTTGGAATAAAGAAATTCAGACAGAACGGTATATTTATCCATACCAGTTAGGTGGTGACATACTGTATGCACTTAGGAGTGATTTCTAGCAGTCAGCTTCTACCTGCTGTTGTTAGAGGGAGGAAAACAAGGTTATATTTGGAGTGACACACTCTCAGCTCCTTTACTTTTAATATTAAGGAGTCTGTTCTGCAATGGAAAGGTAAGGCATGAGATGGAGCAGCATATTGTGACAGGGTGGAGAAATGGACTGATTGTGATATATACAAATGAGCTAGTAGTATAGATATGAGGCCCATGACTGTCTCCTAAAAAAAAAAAAAAAAAAAAAAAAAAAAGAAGCCAGCCAGCTTTATCTTGTAATTTCTAATTCAGTAACATACTGATATAAGCATGCGAGTAAGAGATCCTTTCTGAGTCACAACTGTTTTCTTTTTGATTGGTTTCTAGAACTGTTATTCAGTATAAGAATTACTTTGGTTAGTTTTTATTTATTTTGGAGAGGAGGACACAGCTTGTAATAAGTTATGTCTTTATTGTTTTATTAATACTATTTTGTTATATTTTTTATACTAATTTTTGTTAAAATGCAATAGTAAAGTTTTTTTTTGTTTTTTTTTTTAATTCTTTTTGGAAAGCATTATTTTTATTATTTGTAATTTTTAGTAGGTATATAATTTGGAGGTGGCAGGGATATAGTTTTAAAATTCCTGTCTTTTAGAGTACATTGTGTTTTTATTTGGTATGAGGAAATAAAAAAAAAAAAAATTCCCAGATAATGTCATTTACATATCTTCAGGTTTGCTTTAGTTAAACCAGATTGGAATGTTGGCAATTTGATTATATATATTGGCAATTTGATTATATATATAACTAATGCAGGAAAAAAACAAATAATGGCTTTATTCTGTCCACTCTTTTTTTTTTTTTTTTTTTATATAAACGCAATTATTTGAAGTTTACTAATATTTTGGCAGAGAGTTGACCATAACAGCAATTTTATCTTATTTATGCGTGTTGTCCTGTTTACTCTTGTTTTGTGGCCCAGATAAAAGCAAGAATTTTGAAGTAGATGGACTCTTAATTTAAAGATCAGAACTGCAATTTTCTTATATTTTTTATCTACCTATATTTGTCATCTTTACATAGGACAAAAACTAAACCTACTCAATATTGATATTTACATACACTTGTAAAGACTAAATCTTTCAGGCATAAAATTATTGTTTATTCATTTCTGGAGTTTGTCAATGTTGTCACTAGGGTGTGTGCCTTTAGAGACTTTCTTCAAACATGGATTTTCCTATTGTGAGGATGTGAAGGAGTGTCTTATTGAGTGTTTATATATCTTCCTGTCATTTGGTTGTCTCACATGTGCACACTCTCAGCTGGGCTGACCCCCTGTTTACATGTCAGGAGCAGCTACTGAGATCCTGTGAGGAACAAAGGTGCATTTAATAGCTATAAGGTTACTTTCCAGGTCAACCCACTAATGCACCTGGCTTCTGAGGCTTTGGTGTGATACTGAGTGCAAAATCTATTTTGGAGTCTCTTAAGGTGAGCCAGTACATATTGGGGTCACCACATATCAACTCCTCCTAGATTCAAATTTCTTTATTGTTATTATTGTTCAGTCCATCTGGTATTTCCTGGCATAATCACATATTAAAGAGTCTACCAAATAAATTATATAATCATAGATATTCATATATTAGAAATGTAGAATAGCTCACAAAAATGTCTATCAAAACATGGGGCTGATGAGAGATTCTCAAAATGAAGAGTGAAACATTAGCACTAAACCAGGACACTTCAGCAGTATGTGGAACAATGCATACAGACATACATAGCCATGTTTTGATTTTGCCAAGGCATGTGATTAACCACGCACAAAACATGGTGGGTTCTGTCTGACAAAGAATTTGTCAATTATTTGAAACCAAATTTTACTAGGTCAAATAGTCTTCCTAACATTCAACTGACACTTGTGGCAGCCCCCCAAGTACACAGTGTTTTTATTGAGACCTCATCTCTAGGAAGGGTGCCATTCATGGCTGGAGATCCCATCCTAATATATATATATATATATATATATATATATATATATATATAAATAAAGATAGGTGTTGGGTCTTATAAGACCATCCGCCTTTTGGCAGGTCTTGTTTTTCATCTTGCGGAAAAGCTAGTGGAGAAGTTGGTTTACTTGCCAACCATCCATCCATGTGGCAGGTTGTACTGGGTTACATGTTACCAGTAGCATATCTAAGCCTGACCTGACTAATCTTAGCCTAATTTGTGCAGATGTAAAATATATAAATTCTTCTTTGTAAAATCAGTGAAGTGAATGTAAAAATTAAATTCTGAAAGCAGAAGATGAGAGATATGTACTTACTTTTCTGGATCAATAAAGACAAACTTCCTGAGTTTGAGATCACGCAGAACGACACCATTGCAATGGCAATGGGACACTGCTTCCACAACCTGTTTGAATAAGTGGCAAGCTTCAGCTTCTTTCAACCGTTTTTTCTGACGCACATAGGAATGCAAATCTCCATAGTTACACTTGAAGAATAGGTAAACTTGTTGTGATTTAATAATTACTTCTTCAACCCTCGAAATATTCGGATGAGAGTCTACCTGCCAATAAGTACAGATCACCTCACGATATCGGTCAGCAGGAAAAACCTACATTAAAAAAAAGAAAAAGATAAATTGAAACATGAGCCAAGACAAGAATCAAAATTCACAAAAGAATAAGGTAAATGGAGTTATCTATTCATATAACAGCATCAGATTCTTTTCTCCTTTCGACAATCTCTGGTATTCCCCCTTTCACAAATGGGAAGGGAGGTCAAACCAAGAACTTTTCTCTCATATATATATATATATATATATATATAGAGAGAGAGAGAGAGGTGTGCATATTATCTTTGGATAGAGTATCTGTGAAAGAACAAAATGAATAAAAAGACAAGATCAGCTAAGAATAGTTTTATTGTGTGTGTGTGTGTATATATATATATATATATATATAATGCATGCATGGTGGTGGTATATGCAAGCTACAGGTTGATGAAAGATACTCAAGCCAAAACCTGCCCAAATGAATTATTAAAAAAAAAAAAAAGAACCTGATGTTGGATCAAACTAAGAACTTTTCAGCACCTCTCTCTCTCTCTATATATATATATATATATATATATATATATATATATATGTGTGTGTGTGTGTGTGTGTGTATATATACACACCTCTTTCTTTATAGAGTCAGTTAAACTTTTTTAAAATCATTTGTTTTACTAATTGAATGAGTGGAATGTCAAGATAAAACTATGTGACCCCCCCCCCAATAAAAAAAACACTACCTACAGCTGCAGTATGTAAAGAAGAGGAGCATCCAGCATTTATTCTGGATGATGAGTCAACCCTAGAATGGTCAGGCGAGCAGAACTGAGGAGGAGGAAGACATCTAAAAGGTCAATACTTTCAATCATGTCAAAGCATTTTAAATGCTAACAGAACTGGAAGTAATTAGATAGAGAAAAATTCCAATACACATGTATGAAAGTTATTTGAGTAGAAATAAGTCTTTCATTTATGAATTGTAAAGAGATTTCAGAAATGGCATTGCTTTGATCTTCCCATAAAATATCTACACTGGAATGTCTTGTGTAGTAGCTGGAGCTAATAAAAACTGGAGAGAAATTAAAAATGATAATTGCCCTAGTATTCAATTAGATATATTCTAGCAGTACTACAAACAAATTCTTATTCTCAAAGACAGAAAAAATTTCAGACTCAAAAGTGATAACAGCAAAGAAATTGATGCAGCTTCATAGTTTAAAATTTTTTTTTAATAGCTGTGCAAGAAATTTGAGAATGAAATAAGAGTTAATATTCTTTTAAATTTAATACAATAACTATAGGTAGATCAAAAGATGCCAGTCTATATTAGGATTAGGCTCATGCAAAATTAGATAGATAAATAAAAATGAAATCACAAGGAATGTTTCAAGAATAAGAATGATCCAAGAATTTCCTAGAAAAGTCATCTTGCAAATTTGATTGTAAAAGTATTAGGCACCTGTTTAATTTTCACTAGAAAGTACAGTTCATTATTTTCAACAAGACTGCTACTACTAATTTTTTTAAAAGCTTTTACTATATTTAATAAAGAACATTGTTGTAAAAAGAAAATAGTTAAATCTTGAAAATTTTAATATAAATAAAAATATCCATTTAATTATGCAGTCTACTTAAAGATCAACTCATAATTTATGACTCAAGGCTTAAAAAAAAAAAAAAAAAAAAAAAAAAAAAAATAAAGAAAAAGTAAGGTTCTTATAGAAAGCAGATGTGAAAAAACAAAACAAAAAACAATCTGCCACGATTGATTTCACTCCAATCTTGTTCATTGCAGAATAAATTACCATAAACACCTTAAAATTACACCTGCTGGGCAACACATACAGGTGTGTGTGTGTGTGTGTGTATATATATATATATATATATATATATAGATAGATAGATAACTCAAAATCACATTTTGATCTATTAGTTCCTAGCTGTTACTTTCATTTCCATCACTATGTTGTGAGTCACTGAAGCGAATGTAACCATTAGTCATTATAGGTGCCTGTGGCAGTGGAACAGGCAGCCATAATGCAGCTGCATGGGAAAAGGGCCAAGCGAGATTATTTTCTTGGTAGCCCTGCAAGAGCAGCAGTGGCAGCATCTGCTTTTGCTGTTTCCTCAGTTACCATGATGCTGAGAATATGACTAATCACCTTAGCAACCACCATCACTGGCAACCCCTCCACTCCACCTGATGCCAGTACAACAGTTGGTGAGGATGCACAAAAACTGTTAGTAGTGGGGGACACACACACACACAAAAATAAAGTTCCATTTTTGATAAGGAAATAATAGTATAAATGTGAAGAGGGGAGAGGAAAAAAAAAAAAAAAAAAAAAGACAAGAAATCAATTTCAAAGACCACCTTTTTTCTAGTGTCATAAAGTTTTTCAGGTTTTATTTATTTTATTTTTTCCTTGCATCTGTTGAGTCATTAGTGTTTCATCTGAGAGATTTTCCCAAGAGGAACCAATTTTAAACAGGAGAGATAATAGGGATAACTAAATAGATCAAGTCATGCAATACAAACCCCCTTCCCACCCGGCACACCTGAGTGGGTGAGCTGAAGGGATTTATGTGCAACTCATTTTACCACTTAAGTATAAGAAATTGAAAATAAGAAACTTTCAAAAGATCTAAATAATTATTTAAAGAAAATTAAAATTTTTCTTTGCTATTAAAAAAAAAAAAAAAATTGAATATAGATTTATTTCTAGAGCACTTCAAAAAGATTGTTTTTAATTAAGATCTTTTTATAAGCTAACTCATTTATTATCAATCTTAAGCTCAGCATTAAATAGAAAGAGACAAGAATAAGAAATTAAGAATGAGTAAGTTAGTCTAGAAGATTTATTCTTTCAGCAACTTTGATCTTCCACATGCCTCACTACTGTAGCTTTGTACTAGATAAAAGCTAAGTTTAGCAAATGACAAATGAAAATATTTTAATTCTGAACATGGATGCTGATTACAAATATTTTAGGAATATAAAATACTCAGAAATGATTGCTGAATAGAATTTTTAATTTTTCAGTCAGTAATAAGCTAACAAACATGGTTAAAAAGGTTAAATAAATGGAAACCACCTCAACTGATAGGAGTAATGTGTATATTAACCTCAAAATGTTTAATTATAAATATTATTGTTATATACATAATCAGGTCAAATAATTTATCAGCTGAATTTTAAATTTAAAAAAAAAAAATTTCCCTGAAAGGTAGTAGTAGGCTAATTGTATCCTAGCATACCTAATTAAAATAATGAAAATCTATATCTCCCCAAAACAGTAAAAACAAAATAAATGTTATATTGAGAGAGAGAGAGAGAGAGAGAGAGAGAGAGAGAGAGAGAGAGAGAGAGAGAGAGAGAGAGAGAGAGAGAGAGAGAGAGAGAGAGAGAGAGAGAGAGAGAGAGAGAGAGAGAGAGAGAGAGAGAGAGAGAGAGAGAGAGAGAGAGAGAGAGAGAGAGAGAGAGAGAGAGAGACTTAAAATTTTAAAATTTCATAGGGAAAAAAAGTAAATTAAGATTTCACTAGTGTTAACATCAGGTAATAAAATTATAATCATTAACCCCCCCCCCAAAAAAAAAACAAACAAACAAACCAAAAAGGGAAAAAAATCAGTAATAGCAACAGCTGTCAAAAAAGAAGCAAAACAGAAAAACTAACATGACAAGTAGGCTTCAAGAGTAGTCAGTCAGCTTGAGGAAACATACAACTAGAAGAACAAGCTAACAACAAGTGATGGTGAGTCATCAAACATGGCTCTCATTCAACTGTTCTGCTACAAGAGGACTGCCTAGAAAGAATGGAGAGGGCCGGATAAGAAAGGAAAGGGGGAGTTGATTGTAATTTTACCTGTTAATGTTATTCATCCGTACAATTATTTATTAGTCAACTTAGCTGTATGAAAACTAGGGATTATCATAGTGAGTAGAAAATGGCCTAGTATTACTCTAAAAAGTCCACAGATGATACTTGCTTTCATAGAAGTGGGAATGTTAGAAATATCTATTTTTATTGCATAAATCATGGATTAAATTAGAAATTTGATTAAGGCCAATAAAAAAGAACATTTGGAAGAGGAAAAAACAGTGTAAGCTTTTTATATTTTTGTTAAAATAATTAATGCACCTTTGGTGAATTAAGAATTTAGAGTAGACTAAACTGATTTATTGAAAGAGGAAAAGGTAAGTGAAATGGAGAGTAGCATTAGATTCAGGTAAGCAAGACATTCATTTTTATAAATAGGTAAGTAAATGTCTAATGATTAACAGCAGCATTTCTTTGCAAATAAGATTATAATAAAAAAATGTTTAAAGAAGAAATAATTGGTATTTCATCAAAAGATAAATTGCATATAAAGGCAATCTGAGAAAAGAAAAAAAAGGCCTTTATCCTGGCTAAGCCCTAAAGCTAAGTTTTTTTTTTTTTTTTTTGTGCTAGTGTCCCTCAACTAGATAAATCTTTATATTTCAAGCTAAAAAACAAATGAAAGAACTTAGGATGTGATTTAAGGCATCAGAATGGGAAATTCTTATGATTTATTAATTATTTTGAAGTAGAAGAGTTGTTGCTGTTGAGTCGATCAGGTAGACATTGACCCAAATAAACCACTAATATGAAATTGAAAAAAGGATTTTTTTAATGCATATTTGCTTAAGAAGTGCCTCTACTTTGCTCAGTATTTAACACATTTAAAAGTGATTGAAATATTTACTGATTAGCTGAATCTAAATAAAATACAGTAAAGGACTAAATGATTTTCTGGTATCTTAATTTGATTATAATGATTGGCTTTGGTTGATGTGTGTGTGTATATATATATATATATATATACATACACTAATATCAAATTTGGAGTCATACCCTATTTGTTGACCTTATTAAAAAAAGAAAAAAGTGGACTCAAAGTACTTCTGTTAATATGTATGCAAGCTGCAGATGTATACTGAGGGAGTTAGGAGGAACTGTGATAAACACTAGTGCTATCTCCCCCAAAACGGTGGCCCTGTTTTTTTTTTAATTTTATTTTTTCTTTAGATTTTACAGGTTAGCAAATAAAACATTAAATTCCTAAGATTTGATAGTACCATCTGTTAGAAAAGTTGTAACTTGTAGAGATGTGGAATTTCCCCTCAGTAGAAATAAAAGCAGTTGTTGCTACGATTTCTGGGTAGTAATTGTGGAGAAAGCAGGCTTAGCTAATATTTCCCAATTTTCAATCATTAAACAGTTTTTTAATTTTATTTTTTATTTGTTTTCATGTGATACAGTAAGTTATTTTCAAATCTTTTTATAATAGCATCCTGTCGGTCACATTCTCAATGTAATCATTTAGAAGAAAACGCCGTTTTCCTTTACTTATCTTTTGACTAAAGAGCAAGACGTTACTTAATAAATGTTGAATGTTAAGTACTAAAAAGATAATGAGAAAATGATTTTCAGAGACAGTGTTCAGTTGGCACCAAAGCTTATGAAGCAAAATATAAACTAAGGTCTTCATGGCCAATTAGGCTAGAGAATCAGCAAGCTTCTATATTGCAAGAATTAGGTTACATGTGCTTTAAAAAGGTGACTTTCCCTCTGCTTATCCAAAAATAGGTTGAAAAACAAAGATAAAATCGGTAATTAACAAAGATTAAAGAAAAAGATAATGACCATAATATGAAGTGTTGTTGACTTAATCTTGATCAGAGGGAATGTAATAACAGACAAAGAATAGACTAATATTTATAACTATAAAGTTTTAATACTTGGGGGAAGGAGGGGGTAATGAATTAAAAAAGAAAAGGAAAAAAAATAAAATTTAAAAGTAACCTAATCTGAAAGTAATTCCTTTTGTCTTATTGAGTAGTAGCAAGTGCATTGTGATATGATGACTGTCATTGTCCCATGTCAGCCTTTGCTGTTTTTTGTTGCAAAGGGTTGGGGGGGGGAGCTGTTAGGTGTCCATAAATGCAACTGCAGGGGGATAATGAACAGCAGCAGGCAGAGGCACGTGGTGGTTGCTGCATGGCCTGATGGAGATTTTACAACAATGGTCTTTGTCCTGGCCTACATCCACACAACAACAACAATTAACAATGAGGTCATAATGTAGTCATCACCATAATTCAGATCATCACTAGCATTTGCAGTCTCATTTTATTTCAACTTTAGCTTCATCATGCTTTAATCATATTTGCTCATTCACAAGACAACAATTCATAGTTACAAAAATACATCATCCAACTTGACACTAGTCTGGATACATCTTAGTTAATAAATAAATATACAAGGCTGGTTGCAAATGAATGAAAACTTCAGGGCGGATGAAGAGAAACCATTATTTACATATTGCTTTATCCTGAAGGGTGATCAATTGGTTGACTTTAGAAAGCTGAACATTTCTGCTGGAAACAAAAACTGATACTGAAATCTCCACTGGATTGTTATTCAGTTGGTTGCAACAAAAATTATGTTCAGTTGGTTACAGGGAGATGAGCAGGTCATTTCCAAAGAGGAGCACATTGAAGACAAATTGATGTCAGAATGAAATCAATATTTATTCAATAGTTGTTAGTTGCAGTGTTAAAACACAATTGGATCAGGAGCTGAAAAGTAAACTCCTGATCCAATCTGCATTGGAAATTTCTCTAGAAAAGCTAACAAGAGGCTTATTTTACTTTTAGACAATTCACAAACTTAACATTCAAAAGTCTTTTGTGTTGACAATTTTTACTATTTTCATTTTCTTTATTAAAGAAAAACAAAATTTAATTTGGAATAAAGGAAAATACATAAAATATTTTCTTTATGAAATAAGTTGTATATAAGCAAAATTAGAATCACAATTTTCCACTTATTACAAGTAACAAATATTTTAAAATTTTGTGAATATCTCACAATCTCAGCCACAAATTAAATTCAGTACTTAAAAATAAAATTAATACTAGTAAAAAACAGAATAAAGAGAATTTCATTTTTGATCGTGAAATGCACAAACATGATTGTTTATACAGAAATAATTACCTAATCAGTGAATTGAAAACAAACAAATATCTTTCTGCCAATATCTTTGCTAATATTGGTGAAAAAAATTTTAGCTAAAAAATAATAAAAAAAAAAGATTATAAAGTTTATTGTAATTCCGTTTAAAACGAGATATCTACATGTGCAAAGAACACCCACACATACCTTAGCCTTAAAGACACACCCACAACTACCTTTTACCTTATCAACCAACAAAGCCACCCACCCACCCACCAACCAACATCTAAGAGACATCCAACATAATAGCTACTTTATATATACCTCATACATATTCATTCATATCTATTTCACATAACAGATTTAAACAAACACACACGCAAACAAAGTACTATTAACAGCCACAGTACAGTACACTATTTCAGTTATAACATTACATACCTCTCTAGCATAAAAAACTAATTGTACTTTTAAATAGCTACATTTTATTTTTAAATATAAAAAAAGAAAATCACCAACAGCCAAAAATATTACACTAAAAAAGTATCAAATGTACTACACATCCTAACTAATGCATCAAGTGGCGCAGAACATTGCACATGGCAATTTCTAGCCATGTGCAGTCAACATAAATGTGAAAAATTCCCAAAAGACACAAAAAATAGGAATTGAACGCAAATTTTATTTTTATTAAAAAATAAGAAGCATCACAAAGTTTTCTTTTTAGCAAATAACTTTAAACATGTTCCCCACCCCAAATTTTTATATAACTTTTTCACCTTATGAAATTAACTACGTTTGGTTGCTGTTAAATTGAAATTACTTCTCAACCAAAAGACCAAAAAAAAATAAAATAAAATAAAAAAACTAATAAAAAATTTGATTATCCATTAAAGAAGAGTTTGACTTAGTACAATTATGACCGAAGATATTTTTTTTTTAATTTAAATAGATGTTCTCTTATGAGAGGGTGACGAAAAGTTCTCAGCATGACCGATTTTCGAAAACTAACACGACCAAATGATCAAAGATTTGTTTGGAAAGGTTTCTTTCTAGGGACGATTGTATTTAACGCCACGCAATAAAAGCTTCATTAGAAATTCTATTCCAGTAATAATAATTTATTTGTTTGATTTTTTTTGAACATCTTAAATTTAAAAATACTTTCTCTGGTCCTTAGCAATATTCCTAAGCAGATTTGATTTTTAAAGACTTTTTTTAAAAATTGCTAATCCATAAAAATAAAACTTATTTTTATTAACTTTTGAAAGTTATGCAAAATTGTGAAATAATTTTAATAAATCTGAAAAACTTTTAGAGACATTTTTTTCTTTTTTGCATATTTTGTTAGAGGAGAAAAAGAAATGAGTGAAAAATACTTTTAAAAAAGGTGTCCTTCATTAATGGAAAGGTTAGAGAAATAGAAGCGATAAAAAAACGAACAGAAAAAATCATGGAAACTTCTTAAAACCCAACTCAATAAAAGGTTCTAACTTCTAATATTCAATTTTTAAATTTTATAATTTATTATTTGTTTAGTTTCTTAGTTTAAGTTAAAGACCTACTTAATTTTCTTTTCATGTTCTTTTTTAATTCATTAACATGATTAACTATGATTTGGTCGGTAAAATTATCGATCTTAAAAAGGATTCTAAAGTACTTGAAATCGCAATATACTGTTTGAAAATACGACTGGAAAATTAAAGCTTCAATTTTTATTTCTACGGTCAGCAAAAAAAAAAAAAAAAAATCTAGCAAAGCAATATTAATGAGTTTGATCCCCACCGGGATCTTCACACTGAGTTTAGTTAGTAAATAATTTTACGATGGGGATGCTGAAAAGTTTTCGGCCAGAGCCAGTTCCAAAGATTTGACCGAAAATCAGATTTCTTTCCAAAGACTGTAAAAAAGAAAAAGAAAAGGCTTCTTGGTCGACCCGAAAATCTTTCAGCACCTCCTCTTAATTATTGGTATAAATTATAGAAATGTAACGATATCAAATGAACTATGCAGTAGTTGGGGGCAAACAACTTTCAAGCAATTAATTAAAACCAAAAAATTAGTCAATATTGATTGAATAACTTAACTATAACTTTAAAAAAAAAAAAAAAAAAAATGTTCATTTTTCAACTTGCAAAAAGGGAGTTAACTCTAGGCAATAATGGGAAAATGAACAGTTTTTCTTTTTGACGTAATTAATACTAATTTAAGAATTTGTATACATAAGAATAAGATGTAATTAATATTTTCATTAGAACGAAGACAAGGCTATTTAGCAACAATTTATCTGATGAAGACTATGTAGATAAATGTTCAATTCGACCGTAACCCCCCCACCCCCCCAAAAAAAAAACAAACAAAAATAACGTCTTGGATATTTAATTTGAAGCACAAATTGACAACGTCGTAAAAAGTGGATAAAAAAGTATTACTGAACAAAGTGACACATTTATAATCGAAATTAATGGAGGAATTAATTTTATCGGACTATCTTGAAAGAAGATGAAGTAATGATTATAATCTTTGAAGTTCGTATTTTCTAAAACTTCATATATTGACGCGAACCAAGATTAGAATAATAATAAAAAAGGTTCTTGAGTTAAGGTTACATTACAAATAAAACTTGAAAGTTACCACGTGGTGGTCAAATAGTACCATAATGATTAAAATAAAAAAAATATAAAAAAAATAAATGAAGTGAAAATATTTAGTAAAATATGAATGTAAAAATAAAATGAAGTAATTTTATTTTTAGGAATCAAAGTAATGTCTTTTGATGACTACTGGAGAAAAACTTTAGATTTATTTTAAAAAAGGAGGGGGACAATAACGATTATTATTGCAAAAAAAAAAAAAAAAAAAAAAAAAAAATCTAAATTTATTTCATCTCGTGGATTTCTTTGTGCGAAAATCTTTTTTGACGTTTTAAAAGTCGTAGCCTCAATTCAATATCACCTTTGCGTCAAGGTTGACAAAAGTGATTTATCATACTCTTGTTAAAAACATTTTTGCTGAGATAAAATAACTAAAAAATGCTTTATTCATTACATTCGCAGACTATGTTGGCATTCAATGTTGGTAAGTCATCAGGTGGGGGAGAAGAAAAGCGCAACTTTCATGAAAGAACCTGGAGTCACTTGTCTCCTTACAAAATGGCTGGAAGTTGCGAGTAGTACAAATTTACGCACTTTAAAAAAGTAACATTGATTTTCATCTTGAGGAAAGTAATTGGCACAAAAACGGTCATTTAGTTGATAACTAAAATTTTTGACTTTTTATTTTTCTAACAAGAGAGTCTACGATAAAAAAAAAAACAGCTGTTAATTTTTTTTTTATAAGCATAGCTCTGCTAACTCGGTGATTTTTTAAAATTACGTCACAGAAAGTGACTATAGAAAGTTATTTTAAACTAAAGTTGTCATTGTTGTATATTAAGTTATTAAGAGTTTCAAATTAATTTTATAGAGATTTTATTAATTATACTTCGACAATGAGCAACAAAAACGTCATAATTTCTCTTGTAAAACTAAAAGTGACTATTTTTAGAATATGTTCATTCCTCTTTTTTTTTAATGTTTTTAAAACCAAACTGATATTGAAATTTCACCATGAAACAAAAAGTCTAAGTTCAGTGAGCAATTTAAATTTACTTACAAAGTAGTAGTCGCAACTGATGTATTTCCCAGCTTATGTTTCAGTTTAAAAAAAAAAAAAAAAAAAAAAAAAAAAATCAAAGTGTATACACAAAAATGTTTTTACAAGCTAGAAAAAAAAGTACAACTGGAAATACTTGTCAATTTGTGTGTGATTAAATAAGATATATTTTTTTAAAGATTGGCGGTCTAAATTAATGACCGTTTTTATGCGTAAACAAAATTTTTATTCAATACATAGCTATTTAATTTAAAGTAATTCCCACATTTTACAATCATAGATGAATAATGTTTTGAAATTGAAAAATCTATTCCGACTTTTTTTTAACGCTAAAATTTACTTTGTCATAACAAGAACGAGCAGAGTTCAATATCGGGATAGATAATAAAATAATAGCTATATTTTTTTTTATAATAAAATTAACGTGGAAATTAGAACGATAATAATGGTTTTATGATCCCATTAAGCTGCCATTGAAAGCATCAATAATAAAAATGTTTCATTTCAATAATTCCGAACATTAGAAAATATAAAACAAGAACTAAATTGCGTACAAAGAAATGTTTTCTCCATTTATGTCATGAGACTAGAGAGGAAACTGAAAAAAGCAACGAAAACTATGTCATTAATAAAAGTACGGCTGTAACGGTAAAGCTGAATTGCAAAAATGGACACGTAAGTATTTTAGAATAACTTAGCAGTAGTAGTAGTAATAGCATTTGTGAATTAAAAATGTAATAAAGAAGGAAAGAAAAACGAAAGAAGAAAGAAAAAAAGAAAAAAAAGGAAAAACATCATAAAGATAAATGGTGATGATTTGTCAGAAGAAAAAAAGTCAATGTTGTGTCATGTGAACTCTTGAGAACGTAAAAATAAATAACCTGACTGTGTGTCATCATTGACTGGATCATAAAACAATCTATTCTAAAAAGCATGAATGATTTATTAATCATTTCAAAAATGTTTCTTTCTACCAACAATCTACAACGTCTTTCTTTACTTATCTATCTTCCTTCCTATCATCGGTCCTAGTCATGTTGCGGTCGATAATTTTCCCCATTAAAAACAAAAAGTAAAGTTGCCTTTTGTTTTGTTTTATACGTGTCAGTGTTTATTCAAAAAGTATGACGTGAAAAGAAACAAACGGGCCTTTTCTTGTTTTATTTGAATCTTCGTAAAAATATATATAAATTAGGGAAGGAGGAAAAATAAAATACAAATTCTCCAGCCTTTGTCATTGATGGTATAAGTAACAACAGCTGTCATTAGGATTTCGATTAATGATCAACTTATTCCAAATTAAAAACTTTCTCGCATTTTAGTAAAAGTACAAACACGATTGGAGAAAGAAAAAGTTAAAGATTAAAGAACCATTTTTTTTTTAGGTCGTAAAAAAAAAAAAAAAAACCGGTCGGGCGACAATAAGTCATGAATATAGGATAGGAAATGACTATTTTCTATGTGTCATCAAAGATCTCAGCTAATACAGAATGTTTTACTTTTAACTGAACTAGGAGAGAGAGAGAAAAAAAAGAAAAAAGGTCAAAAACTATTTCCTTTGTTAATTAATAAAATAAAAACCAGAAAACCAAAAAGTTAAGAGACTAAAAAAAAGATTCATTCATTAACAACTTAAAAAAACAATTTAGGAAAACTAAATAAATATAATTGAATTGCTTTAGTTTATTTTACAAAAAGGACATTTAATCAAATTTCCGCATACAATGAGTCAGTGATTAAAAGCAGAAGAGAGAGAGAGAAAAAAAAACAAAAAAAAAAAACACAGAGGAAGAAAAGAATCAATAACGAAAGTGACACCTAAGAGCCAAAGTAAAAAGAGTTTCCTAATGTTAAATATAGTGTACAAAACATTTTTAGGGGTTGAAAAGGAAAACAAAATATGTAAATACGTGCCAAAGTTCAGTGATTAATGTTTAAACAAAGACACGACAGAGTTTTTACCTAGTGTGCGACTAAAAAGCACGATTTTTATCCTTTTTGTTGTGGCGTTTGTACATGAAGAAATACGAAAAGTAAAACGAAAGGTTGGTTAAAGTCCATTAAAATCATTAAACAGAAAAAAGGAGACGGATAAAAAATAAAAGTAATCAAATATCAGCAGATATGTTTGAAAATTAAAAGCGACAAAATAAATTCAAATTATAAAACACGAGAATATTGTATAAAAAGGGACAATGGTATAAAAATAAAAACATTGATTACGTCCCCCTCATGGCGATGAGAAATTCATGGCTCACTCGTGGTAACAAAGATTTTTTTTTTTTTTCATAAATCGTATGAAAAATTGTACAATGATAATTAATAATAACAACAGCATAAACAAAAAGGTATTTAACAACTTACTTTACAAATTGAATCCTCATTTGTATGTATATTGCGTGCTTTGTAAACATTCCGCCCTTCTTGTTCCCGTAGTTCGGTAAGAATATATTTTTCTAAGTGCAAAATGCCACTAGTTTTGGGAAATTCTGGTTGATACGACAATTGTAAATCAGGACTTAAATTGCCCTGGTTTGTCGTTGGATTATTGATTTCGTCCTCTGTTTTTTTTTCCTCCCTCGGGGAAACATTGCAAAACGGTGGTCCGAGTCTAGGTTGAGAAATATTCATAAGACTCATATGTGTGTAAAAAATTTTGCTAAATACCTGCGATACGGCGGCGCACGAGGTAGCAAATAAAAAAAAAAATTATATATAATATATATATATATGTATATGAGGAGACTCAAATTTCTCTGCTGGCTAAATAAATCTTAAAGGTGATCGTCAATAAGATTTAAAACAAAAAAAAAGTTGAAAATTAAACTAGGATTTTAATTCTTTTTCCTTTTTAGGGAAAAAGTTAATTTAGGATACGATTTAGATTTTTGTACTTTTTTGTGTAATAAAAAAAGTTATGTAATAATGATGATGATAATTGTTGGGAAGGCTATGATTTTTTTTCCACCTTTTTTTTATGGAATGTATTTGAATTATTATTTTTTTTTTTTAATAAAGTGATCGCGATTTAAGTGATGTGTTTCGTCTTTAACAAAAAACCAAACAGAGAAATGAAACCAAATTAAATATAATTAACAATTTGTTGCATTTCCTGACGTTTCAAATTAAAGGTAAGTAAGTGAGAGAAAATAGAAATTAAATTTGCAGTAGTCGTGATTTATGACGATGAAGCAAGAAAGCACTTTTAAACAAGTTGATGATAAAGTCTTATTATTCACTATGACGAAATAATGATTTTTACAGATATGCAACTGATCTGATAATTTCTGGTTTATTCTGTGTGTGTATTTTTAAAAAAATGTCACAAGTGTCGATGGTGAAATATTTTTCCCGTGTCAGATGATTGCGAAATAGTTGATGACGACAATTTTTGTAGTGCGAATATTCTTGTGATTGGATCCGTGATTCTTCGAGCAATCTTCAAGTAAATAAGAATCAAGGTCGCACTCTGTGAAAACTGGTAACGAACATTCCGAGATATGCAACTGAAGGCTTCATTTTCGCAATTTACAGATAATACTTTAATCATTGCGTCAGCATTGAAATGAGTTTTGTAATATTTTTGTCGCCATGTTTTTTTTTTTTTTTTTTTTTTTTTTCTTCCTAATAATGATTATGTCAGGAGTTCATGGCATTTAGAAGCTACACAGAACAAAATTTTTACTGCCCTGATTTCGGCTAAATGTTTTTTGTTGTTTTTATTCACTCGGAAATATTAATAAATTAAAAAAAAATCTTCAATGTACAATCAAAATGAAATTAAAGTGTCTCTAAAAATGAAATAAAGACTTTTAAGCAATCATGGTGGTTGCTAATAATAAACAATCCTCATTTTTTTTTTTTAAGTTGAAAGACTAGAGAGTTATATCATAAATGATACAAGTACATAATAACTCCTTAAAGTGTTATTAAATTATAAATCTAAGAATTTCCCATCGACTTGGTTGGTAACAACAAAAATTCCTTTTCATTCCTGTGGGTATATAATTCTGCGTAAAATCTTTTGTGTTGCATTTAAGAGAAACTCCTTAGTGACACACTCCTTTGCATTGAATAATTCGAAATTTGGTATAATCCACGCATAATAGAAGAATATATATTTTTAAAAAATAGGAAGTTTTACCTCAGTGTTATCGACAAGTTCAAATCAGGTTGATTTACTGTTTTTGGGGGTAAAATTTCCCTTATTCGTGTTTTATAAACAATCCAGAAAAATTATATTTGAAGTAGTTTTTGTTTATGTTTGCCTTTTACTACTACTTTTACTATTTTCAAAGCAGCTTTCTTTTCTTAAAATCTTTCCAAGGCAGAGAAGGGTGTGCAATCACACGGCACCCCTTCACAGCTCTGCTACAACACAACACGGAGCCATGTTCACGATAATATGTTCGTAATGCCGTGGCGTTTTCTATTTGTATAGCCAAACCACACCCACCGTATCGTTAATAGCTACGAAGAAAAATTAGTTAGAAAAATCGACAAATACATTGTTCTATGAAAAAGTTTTAATAGAATTTATTTTACAAAATGTTTTTACTTATTTACTGGATTTTAAATAATTTTTAAACGATAAATAAACTTAAAATATTAGGAACTATTTTGTATCATGACAGCCGGCTTTTTTGAATGACGTATTAAGGAAATTATTACGGTCAACAATGACGTCAAATGAAACGCGCGCGAAACTTGAATTGTCAAAGCAGAATATCGCGTCGATGAAGAATTTAAGGAAAAAACGTTTTATTGGAAATACATTTTTAAAAAATAATTAACGAAAAGTTTTACATTTATAATTTAAATGTATATTATTCAATTGTTAGTCCATAGTTAAAGACTTAGTATATTTTTTTGTAGTGAAACACGAAAAATATGACAAAAAAGTAAGTATTTAAAAACAAAAAACATTGCATAATAATTGAATAATAATGGCATTGGATAAGATTGGAGACTTGGCCGCTTCCTTACACCAGTCAAGATGTTTGATTTATTGGTTATTAGGAGAATATAAAATTGGTGTGGAATTAGAGAATAAAAAATAAACATCTAAAAAATGCGAAGCATTTATTAAATTAAATTTTATTTAATAAATCATCTATTAAAAATTTATTAAGTGTTTTTTACTTTTTTTTTTTTAATTATTGAAATAAATTGATTTGATGATTCTTTTCTTATTGTTTAAATTTTTAAAAACTATCAAACAAAATTAATCATCTATTTTACTTAGATTTTTTTCTTACGAAGAATATTACTTATCTTTCTTTGCGTATTATTATTTTTTAAATATTAAATCAGTAAAAATTAAATTTGATATTACGGTGATGAATGTGGCAGAGAACATAAAACAAAATAAAAAAAACAAAAAACACTTCAACTATTTATTTAAGTGAAAGTTTTTTTTTTTGTTTTTTTTTAAATAACAATAAACAAAGAAAGGCAAAATATAGTTACTTACTTAGTCATATTATATTTAATTTTTAAAATTTTAATTTATTAAAATTGGATAAAAACGCTCGGAGTTCGTTTTCGGAAGCTAGATTTCCAGGCAGTTGGGGCCTCTTTATCTGAAAGAATGGTACAAAAAACAAAAAACAAAAAAAAAAACAAAACGATTTAACTTCTTTTCTCTGCATATTGACCTTGTACCAACCAAACTAAGCCAAATCTTTTTTTGTATCATATTTATTTATTTATTATCAATTTCATATGTGCAAAAAAAAGGTACTGCTCAGGGAAATCATTTTTTTACCCTAAACTTCTGTCAGAGACGTTCCTTGCCTCTTGGGGTGTAAAAAAAGTTATTTTTTTTTTTTTAAATATATTTGGTTCGGAAATAACCGGTTCACATAAATATTTCTTTGTACAGAAAACAAAAGAAAATAAGAGTTGTGTAAACAAATGAATAAAATTATTTTGGAATAGTTAGTAGGTGGAAGTTGAGATTAAAGTTCACTCTTAAGTTCTTTGTTGTGTGAAAAGAGGTAAGGGAGGTATGTAGGGAGAGTCTAGTATGCGTGGCAGTCAATTTCCCAACTTATCTGTGCATCTACACGTGTAAGAAAAGAAGATAAGTAAGTGCTATAAGTTATGCTTGCTACGATAGTTTTTTTTGTTTTTTTTTTTGTGAAAATGTGTCATTCAACAATATGTCAGTAGAAAATGATTGGAAAGCAGACGAAACCGAAGAGATGGAAAGTTGGATAAATCGGGGATTATATGACTAATGACTGCGGGACTTCGAAAGAAAATCAACTAGCTTCTTATTGATTTATCGTAAAATCTATTGATTTCGGCTATTTATAAAAAATTGATCAAACAAAAGAACCAATGTGATGAAAAATAATGCAACATGTTTACGCACTTTTTTTTTTTTTTTATTGGGTAGAAAATATCGATGAAAGGAATCCCAAGTCGGAACGTTGTTTTACTTTCTCAGTGACCTTTATACTCGGACCGAAAGTTTTTTGTACAAGTATTCTTATGGATCATTAATAATAGTGAAGGAAGGTTCAAATTTTCATAGTTCCGTGATTCTCTTTTTTGCACAATAAATGATCCAGTTGGAATTGTCATTACTGTCTATCACAACTAGTTCACAAAGGGTACTACTACTGAAAGTGAAAGGGTTGCGAAAAAAAAAATGTATGCTGTTGAAAATTCTCATACTTTTAGAAAGACCACCTCGTATAATTAAAATATTCGATGTACATTGTATACATTTTTTTTTTGTAAGTAAAAAAGCATTTTTTGTATTTAATTTAACGTATGTATGTGTGTACTGTAAAAAAACTTAATGCGTGTTGTGTTCATTTATTTTATAATTATGTTTACAACAATAACAAAACGTACATTTTATCTTTGTAATATAAAGTGTAAATGTACATAAATCTTTCTGCTATTTAGATATTTTTTTTATTTCTATGTAGGCGCAAAATGACGAGATATGCAGGAAAAAAAACGAAAAGCAATTTCAGGCGACAGAGTCAGTAGTACAATGATAAAATGCTGGCATCACTGCTGGGTGGAGGACTTTAAGCAGTTTTAATGTGATTTTTTTTAATTTTATTTTTGTCTGTCTTTTTTTTTATCTCTCAGTTATGCTATATAAAAACAGTTTTTGGCTTACATTTAAAATTTGATGCCTATAATTATTATCACCAAAGCCGGCACCTACCACCCCGAACCCTTTGATCGGGGGGGGGGGGGTGAAAGGTTTCAAGCCTGATAGGGGGCCTCGGGCAGTGCTTTGTGACTCCCCGACTATCTTATCAACATTTGCTTTTTCCTACCTACGTTTTATACGTTACAAAAACTAAGTACACCTGACTATTTTCGCGGATTTTGATGTCATTCTGGGGTATTTTTTTTCGTCCAAATTCGTGAGTTCTCTTTGCACTTTGTCTCAAAAAGATACAACTAGGAACCTTGACAACACAAGCTCCACCTATTCACCACGTGAAAATAACACAATATTATGGCAGGATTTTTTTAAATAGAAGAATTTTCTTTTGGTTTGAACGTTACAAAAAAAAAAGAAAAAGAAAAAAGGTTGCTATCGAAAGATACAAAAAAACGAACAAAAATCCCACCACAATCAAAATACATTAAATAAAAAAAAATTAAGATGTAATATTTTTTTTTTTTACCAAGAATTTCTAAAAAGAACTTTTCTAAAATAATTTAATTCATTTGTGAATACGTCTTGAAAGTTTCATGAAAGTCTGACAATTTGATTTTTACAAGAATTTCTAAATCAGTGTTTTTCATCATAAAAAAAGGCGCTAAAAGTTCCTATATACTTATCTTTGGTCATCCCACTGACGCAAACAAAAAACAAGACTTTTAACCAAAATTTCGCACGTTCTAAAAAGGATACAAACCATCATTTAATAACCATAAAAAATCTTTGGTCTTTCCTCTAAATAATAACGGAAAGATTTTGATGATAAAACTATCTTTTTATTAAGTTTGGGGCATTTTTTCATCATGGTATGCTCATTTTTAGTGAATCAGTGGCGGTACCTAAATAAAACAAAGACATTATTTAATTAGATAAGCTTTTAATCGCTTATTATATGATTAAGATACTTTATGGACACTATTGTCTCAAGAAAAATATGTTTGCGATTAATAATGAATTTTAGAAGAATTGTTTTCATTTTTTTAAAATTTTAATTAGAATTATTTATAAAGTTTTAAATCTTTTAAAATTATGTATTAATTTGTATCTGGTAGGTGATATTGTTATTAAATAAAAACTATATTTACTTATAAAAAGAAAAGTTTACTACAATTTAGCAACCCCCAGTATTTTAAAAAATAATTTTGAATTTTTTCGTATGTGTATAAACATACCGATTGTTGTACATAATTAGGTTTTTCATGAAGTAGTCAATATTTTAGTAAACTTTGTGGAAATATTTTGGGGAGTTCAGTTTTGTCACCGCCATTTCAATATATTATGAAACTTTCATGACTTATTCAGAAATGAATTAAATTATTTTAGAAATTATCTATTAAAGGAATTTTTCAATGCGATTTTACAGTTTTATCCAGTTGCTGTTCGTAAAAAAAATATTAATTAAATAAAGAGATGTTTGAAGAATCGAAAAACGTAAAGTTTAATGAGATTTTCGATTTTTAAGAGTTTTACAACTGATAGATTATTTTTTGTATGGAAGTTCAAAAGGAAATAATTCTGTTACTGCATTCAGTTAATAGTATGAATTCAGTAAGTTTCTATCAATTTTCCCCGTTTCTTTTGTAGCTCTTCTTTTAGTTTGGTAAATTTTATAATCAGAATAATTCAAAAAGATCTCATTGTGTGTAATTATTTTATGACATCAAATAGGTAAGAAAATAATGAAAAATAAATGCAATGAATAAAACTGACTTTAATTAAAATTAATTTCTTTTTAATACTCAATGTTGTATAAAAAATAAAATTAAAAGCCTATAGAATAACAAATTATATTCATAAATTATTAGTTACATACAGTTAAAAATAATTTATTTAAACATAATATCAGTTTCTAGATTCTAGTAGTTTTGTTCCTCCGTAACTCAGTTTTACAGAATTTTTTTAAAAGTGAGGCAGCGTGACAGTAGAAGACTACTGTTGTTGGCCTATAACCTTGATGAAAACTTACGGGCATATATACATAAACGAACGTTATTTTTGCTATCTGTAAGCTAGAAGTAATTTTTATTTTTTAAAAAATCTAGGTAATTAACCATTAGATTTATTAATTTACTTTGAAACAAATTTCTACGACAAATATTAGTTTTTTAAATTTATGCCACTTTTCTTTTCACGTTTCGCCATTATCAGCAGTTCGATGAGCGACTGTAGCAATGTTTTAAAATGTTTAAAAACTTTATTTAAATACGCAAAAAAATACTTTTAAAGCTTAGCGTTATCTTTATTTCTAACAAACCCAAAGTTTAACAATTTCAATGAAGACATTTAAATTATTTAAAATGCGTCTTTCATTTTTCTTTTTTTTTTTTAGTAAGAAGACCGTGGAGATAAATAATCCTAGTCAGGGCCGTACTATTTACCATGCAATTCATTAATTCATTTGTTGATTCACTTCTGTTACGAAAGCATGCGCACTGATTTATTTATTTATTTATTTTTTACGTAAATATAAATATTCACTTCTTTGTTTCATTCTTTATATTTTGTTCGTTGTCCACCGTGGCGCGATGTTTGGTCTCTAGTAAGTTCTCGCAGATTCATGTGAGCACAATTTTCAGTCGTATTCACACAGGTGACCCACGGATATGCCTGACGAATGTACGTTTCGTCCTGTAATTGAGGCTTATTAATTCAATAAAAAAAAACAGTAAGTGTTCCACTTGTAGCCTTTTGCTTGTGCTTTAAAGCTTAGTTTAAGTCTTTGTATTTCGATATCACATTTTTTAAAAACTAATTTTTTTTCCTTTTTTTTTCTCTACCACGTGTTGCCTTCATTCATCTACATGACTAAAAAAGCATTTCTTTGTTGTTCTTTCTTTCATTTTTATTTTCAGACATATCTTAGTGATCAATCATATATTGTATTTTTTTTTTTCGATTAATAATAACAGCGTATTGCGAATTATATTAGTTGAAAAATAATTAAATACTATATATTAAATTTTTACTTTTTTTAACTTAAAAGTAAAAGTTTTAAAACAATACATACATTTCTTTCGGTTAAACTTAAAATTCCGTTAACTTTGTTTTGGAGCTTCGAAAAAACGCTTCATCTCTTTTTGAGTTCAGAACATGATATTATAATTATTTTTATATTTTATTTTCATAAAATATTTTGGTGCTAGGTGTGGGTTATGTACACCTCTGGTAACAAAAACTCGTGCTCTTTTATCATGTATTTTTGCAGTTATATTTGTAACCGTGTGTAATCGGATATATATCCCATATCGATTACCAGGGACTGTGCCTAACTCCATCCCCCGACCCCACGACCGATCAAGCTTGACTGGGTCTCCGAACAGTGCTTTGTAACCTTCCCTATTTTATCAACATTTACTTTTTTAATACCTACATTTATATATGTTACAAATGATTAAACTAAGCACAACTTACTACTAAAGGATTTTTTACCGTAAATTTTTTCTGGATTTTAACGTCATTCTGGGGTCTTTTTTTTGTCCAAATCCGTGAATTTGTTTTATTCTAAGTCTAGAAAAAACACTATGTAAATAAAATTCACTATTTTTTTTATCCATAATATTAAAAATGTGTTCAAATTATTTAATTTTTTAGCAAGAAAAATCTCAAGTTGATCTTAAAAAATAGTCGCAAAACATTGTCGATTCGGATTTACATTGAATCATTAAAATTTTCTAGTTGAATTGTTCACCTATATTGCATATGATCCATTAATAGTACATGATTAGTTTACATTTACAATAAAATTTGTATTTTATATACCTTATGAAAATCGTGATGTAGTAGAATGGGGACACGAGAACTTTACACCAGCCCTGTTTATTACCGTAGTATATCTATTGTAAAAAGGTTTTAAGTAGCCATAATAATACTATTAAAAGAGAAACTGATTGAAAACCAATAACACTAAGACTTAGTGACTAAATGTTCGCATTCTGTGATTGAACCCGCATACATCAATTCATTTCTCGTTTGACTTACGTATGCCGAACCATAATTTTGTGTCTTCGTGTGCAATATTTGTTATAGGTTTCGTGGCCGAGCGGCTAGGAACGTTAGATTCACTGATGGTTTACCCCGCGGCGGGGTGTAGGTTCGAATCTTGCTGGAAGACGCACAGTTGGATAAAAAATACAGTTAACAGAGCTACTTGAATATGAATATTCATGAAAAATAACGTATAAACAAAATAAATTAGAAATAACATCCAATGAGTGATTGAAAATACTTTTATTATTTAAGCAATAAAGTTTATTTTTTAGTTCAATGGAAATTGAGAGGAATCGAAATTTTGTCCCTATTTGTTGTCAGCCAGTCTGCTGAAATGAGGTAAATAACTATTTCGAATGAAACTGTGGCAACTATGATATAGAGTAAGTAACTTTTACATTATCAACTTACCTGGACACTAAAGTAAGGCATCGTGTACTTTAGATGAGAAACATTATGATCTGATAAAAATAAAATGTTTACTCATTAGCTAAAGATTTTAGGAAATCGGCTGGAAACTTTTCAGCACTCCTTCAAAATTATTTTGTGTGTGTGTGTGTCGGAAGACAAATCTGAACATGTATGAAGAGCATTAACAGTGCAACAGCCAACCAAACTTTGGAAAGGAAATGACCTATCGTACTCGTAACACTGGCTGCCAATCATAGCTAGTCTGAGAAAGCCAACTTTTTGCAAGGCGCCAGGTCTTTTGTGCTTGTCAGAAACAATCTGGACGCTTCTGACAGGGACGTGCCGTCTATGACCAAAAGGAAGAAATATTATTTGTGGCCAGCTTGCTGAGTTTGTCCAGCTGATGCAGGATACTAACTCCCGACACATCAAGTCAACGTAGGTCAAAGCTACTGCCTATATCGAGGTGCTCAAGACCTAGATTGATAGGATGGACCAACGGGACACTGCTCCTCCCACATAACGCAGTCATGTCATCCCCTGTAATGTGACCTCCTGTACCTTCTTTCCTTAGACTACTAATGTATCGTCGAGAAGGAGACCAATCGGCGATCCCAAATAACAAGGACTCATTGAATACCACCATTATGAACGTGCTGACCAACACGAACGAAAAGGTTGTCCTTGAAAGTGGTTTTATTGAATGACCTTTTAAGTTAAGCACGTGTGTAATTTCTTTGAAAGTATATTAATACTTTCTATTGAAAATCTTTGTTTTTCTTTGTTATTTCTTCTTAATTGTCTTGTGAACACATTATATTGAAAAAAAATCTCGAGAAAAAATTTAACTTCACTTGCTTCGCCGGTATTCCAGCGTCATCAGAACAATTTTCTTTGAACAAATCGAAATGGCGCTATTTTACTTTTGCGCCACACTTTTGCACACCGTATTTACAAATCGTGATATGATGGATGATTACTTTGCAGAATTTACATGGAAGCAAATATTTACAGACTCACAATTTTATCATTTTTGGCATCAAAACGCCACGGATTTATATATCCTCTTATCAAGAAGTAATAATATTAAAGATAATAGTTCTTGAATTTGTATTTTTGTATTACATTGACAACTTTTATTGGTGATGATATTCTTAACTGAAAACATAATAGTTTCCAGACGTTCAATTTAAATGTCATAAAGCAAATTTTAATGTGCGGTTATTAAAAAATAAATACGCTGTGTTTCGAGGAACTTGCAAATATATAAGAACGCTATATGAAATGTACTTTCTTTACGAAAGGTGTTTCATGCTGAGCTTGTAAATGACTAATAATACAGTCGGGGTATTTTAATTTCTTACCAGGTTAATACTAAATGGGTTAGGGGTTATAAAAATGGCACGAAAGTAAATAAGTGAAATTGGTTTTAGTTGCTGTCATCATAGAGTTAAATAAAAAAAAAAAAAAGAAACCCTTCAGACACTTAACGTGAAACGTTTCGTTTCGATAGGTTTTGATTTGTCCAAATAAAAATAAAATGGTTTTGATGACGCTGAATTACTGGTAAAACATGTCAAATTAATTTTTCAAATTGTATATTTTAATGTTCTATCGGATTTCATTCAATTTTATATACAAGTACAAACATAAGTAGATTTAAATCGTTTCTTTACTCATATTTTTACATTTAAGTAGGCGCTCCAACCCCACCAAAAAAGTAAGAAAATAAAAAGCGGTACCTAAATTTAAAATGCATTAAAAAAAAAAAAAATTAAAAATCGTTCTTGAAAGTTTAATTTTAGTTTTAAATCTAAGCTAATAAATTAGAGTTAACATTCCCAATAAGCAAAATGCTTTGGTGTTTTTCAAACCGTATTTAAATTGATTGGAATCTTTTTATTCCTTCTTATCAATAAATTTTATAAATTCGTCTATATTAACAGATTAACACAATATAATTCTCTTGATTAAAAATCTTTCAAAAATAAAATATATTTTTCTGAAACATTATTTTATAAAAATTAGCTGATTTAAAGTTTAATCTAAATTGAAACAAATATCACTTATGTTTAGTATAAAATAATGCAGAAAAGCATATTTTTTAAGTCAGAGTGAATGTTTTTTGGCGTGTTCAGTGATTTATTGACATACTGATGTTTGGGAAATTCAAGTAAGAGGTATACAATTGAAAAAAATACATGACAAATAATACAACGTGAATGCCTTTTTTATATTATAGACTCGTCTTGTTCCTATCTACCACTCCTAGTAACAGAACAGTCTATATCTTACGCCTACGTACAATAAACTTCGACCAGTTAAAACCGTATGAGGCGAATCAAGAAATTTCATTGGATAACGACAATGATCTAAAAGTTTCACGCGCAGAAATCGGAATTGCGCCAAAACCTCTTTGAGCCAACTTTGGACCTTCGAAACATATATAAAGGAAAAACCGACTGACCAAAGCAGTCAGTGACAGCACCACAGATAAATTGCCAACTTATTCCACGTCGTTCGAAACCAGATTTTGCCGCGTAAAAGTACATCAACGCTGACTCACTCACAATTCAAACTCAACCAACTCTGTGGACATTATTTCCCAGATATTGCTTATCTAAAGTGAATTGCATTCACTATCTATTAAGTAAACATTTATGTGCGAACGACCTTAAAAATATTACAGTAAAAGGTAAATTACTTCTTAAGAACTTTCTGTTTAAAAGACGCTTAATATTAACAACTTTAATATCAACATTAACGAACGATTACATGAAAGACATTCTGAAACCTAAAACATCTTACACATTTGCCAATATAACATATACCAAATATTCTGCTTGTACATTGTTTTGAATGTTTTATTAGTTTCTAATTAAATATGTCTTGTTCGTAATATGAACTCTAGTACAAATATTTCCAAATCAAAGGGACACGACTCTGTCCTACCTTTTCATTACATTCTTGTACATCAACCTAAATAGATCTAATTGTTACGTTTTAAAACAATCCAGTTGAATTTTGTATTTTATTTTGATGTTAGTGGAAATAGTTAATTGACACGCAACCTATTCTCAACAAATATTGCCACATAATTAACCCATCCACTACAATATATATTATTTTAACTACCCAGTAATATTAAAAATGTAAAATCTTTTAAGCATTTTAATATTTTATTGAATTTTAGGTAATTTGGCTTTATAGCTTTACTTACGAAGACGCTTGCTGAGGAAATGTTAAAAAATTACCAATAAATTTTAAATTTACTGTATGTACCTCTCTTATTTACCAGGGGTTTTAAATTTACTATTTTCTTATGTTCTGATAATGACGTATATGGACGTCAGTATTTACAAAAATTGACGCAAAATGATACGAGGACTTGTTTTTATAACAAATATAAACATTAAGTAATATAAAGAATTTCTTGAAATTTCATAATTAAATGACTGGGGAAGGTTAAGAGATTTAAAAAAAATTAATTACAAACATTTTCTAAAAAGAAACGTTTCAAGAATAATTTAATTCATTTCTGAATAAGTTTTGAAAGTTTCATTAAAATCCGCTAATTATCTGGTTTTTGCAAGAATTTCCAATTCAATGTGTTTTTCTTCGCAAAAAGACGCTCAAATTTTCCCTACAACTTCTATGGTTCCACGTTGAAGCCAGAAAAACTAGATTTTTAACCAAAATCTCGAAGGTTCTTTAAAGGATAAAAAGAACTGCATGAAATTTCATTGATCTTCTATAATAATAAAAACAAAGGTTTTTATGATAAAATTCTGTTTTTACTGTTTTGGGCATTTTTTTTTCATCATATATCCTCTTTTTTTAGCGACTTTTGGAGTTACCTACATTTAAAGTACTGGGATAGTGCAGATATTCGTTAAATAGAAATCCATTATATGAGATTAATTGTCACTTGAATATTAACATGTCATTGATATTTACTCGTCTTAACTTTGTATATACGAGTTAACATGTATAATGTCGAGCTCACGGCAATAATTAATAACGGCCTGGGAACAAGGATGGCCTTCGTTTTCAAGGGTTTAGTGTTCATAATAAACTTCTCGAGAATCTTAGTGGCATAAAGCTTAAAAGTCTGTAGTCGGAATTACCGATTATTTAGGTTTATGTCTGAATATATAGTAGCGTGGGGCTTCGAGGTTAAAATAAATAGTCGATTTACCCACCCCAAGAAGATTAATGAAAGATGATGAGGACGAGGAAACACGGGTAATTTTAACAAAACAAGACAAGGAATTGATTCACGAATTTACACGCTTAAAATAGTGTCAGTAGCTCGTTTCTGGAAAATAAATCAGAATTCTTAAAGTCTGTAGCTTTAACGTATTGTCATGAAGAGGAAATGTTCATACAACAGATTAAATGATCTAACACAAAGTAATATTAAAAATGTTTAAGATAAAGGTGAAAAGGTTCGTTTCTTACCGAAGGGATATAGGGTTTGTATACGTTCAAAAGTAAACGAAGAGAGATAGCTTGAAATACTTAGTTTTCTTGGATTGTTGAGAGAAAATTCTTGTAGCGCCGTATACTGGTTAGATCCCGATAATATAATTGGCGAGTAATTTTACACTAGCGAGTATTTCAACGCTGGTCACGAAGAACTGAAAAGAAACTTTTCACATGACTTCAGACACACTTCTGATTACTTTAATTTTTCTCCTCATTTTGTATAAAAAATAATTTCGAGTAGGCTCTCTACTTTCTTTCCTTCATCTTCTTGGCTCACCGGCTAATTGCTGTGAATGCAAGGTTTTCATTGGTCCAAAAAATAATTTTATATAGGTTCGCGAATTTCTTTTGTTCTTATCGGCTAAATTTTGTGAAAGGCAAAATCTTACATAGGCTCGCGAATTACTTTCCTCCTTCTCCCCCACTCCTCGGAATTTGAAGGTAGTGGGGAAGGGTGTTATTATTATTTCGCACTCTCTACAAATATACCCCATTAACACTAGTCTTTCTAGAGCTTGAACACTGTTTGCAGACTGCAGTTCCTGTATTGCTAACCGTTAGATCACCAACAAATCGTATTTCGACTGTATACAGCAATTCATCAGCTTTCGGATTCTGACGGGAAAAATGGCAGAGTTTTACTATCAAAGATTTTTTAGCAGATTTATCCACGATCGAAATCGATTTAAGTTGCGTCAATTGGTATCTGGTTTAATTTAAAGCTTTTGCATTAACTAACGTTTACCGATTACACTGTCCTATTAGAAAACAATGGCAACTGTTTTATAGTTGACTAAATGGAATAAAAATAGCGATGCAAACCCATCACACTATTTTAAAAAGTACATGTTGGAAAATGAAATAAAATCAATAAATAAGATAATAATAATGAATAATAAAAAAAAGTAAAAGAAATACATTTTCCCACAATGCTGGCAATAAAGGAACGGGAAATTTTATTATCCCACTTTTATCCTAATTCGTCAAACGCCTATTAAGCGGCGCTAGTTAAGTATATAAAAAGACAAATATTTTCCTTTCTCACTGTCTTTCTTCTCTTTACTCCAAGATGTATCAGAACACGAAAAAAAGGGCGGACGGGCCACGTTCGTTTCCTCACTCCCTTGACGACTGAACTTTCTTTCCATTTTCCAACGCATGGCGTTCGAACGTGTCTTCCAAAACATCCGCCTATGAACTAAATCAACCTTTTCTTTGGTCGTTCCAACGCGGCGCAAGATTGACTTGAGCTTGACAATTTATAATCGTACTTAAACCCTTCAACGATGAAGAAAATACAAACTTTTCTTTGGTCGTTCCAACTCTGCGTAAGGCTAATTTGAGCATGTCCATTATAACGATGCTCATACTTACTTTCCTTCTGAACTTCTGGACCAAAAAGAAAACGGACATACCCAAGGGACATCGAGAGCTGTGTTTCACTGCAGTTTATATATAAAAAGATAATAAACGGTTCGTAGTAGAAACCCAAGTTTTTGGATGCATTTTCTTTAATTGTTTACATATGAACAAGCAGTCCCCAACAATATACACCAACACACAACCTTTAAATTCCATATACACTTAAACAATCGGATCAGCATAAATGAACTATAGTTACTACTTTATCTATAGTTAATTGTAATTATGCTGGATATAATTACTTATTGCAGCCAGATTTAGCACAATAATAGACATGGTTATCTTATTTAAATTATTAGTTGTTATGCTGAGGTTTTCTTTGAATTCATTCTTTGATACCCTAGAATCTGAATCTGTTTTATTTTGCTTCCTCGAAATCCAATTATAATAACACCTGCCACTATTAATCGTTTTGATATTATTAGGTTGGTGCAAAAATAATGACGTAATAATGTCGTTTTTTGACGTTAAAAAATACGTCAAAAACGACATTATTACGTCATTATTTTTGCACCAACCTAATACAAAAGGTAAGGAACAATTGCAATTCGCTATATGAGCTCCATTCTTTCGTTTCACTAGTTCAGAACTTTACACGCTATACTACTTCCAGGAATCACTCATATATCCCCTGTATTCTGTATGTGTTGTAACCTCGGGAAGGTACCTGAATAGAATAATCACACGAAGGTTGGTAATGAACGATAATACTTAGGACGAGAACAACGCATATAAGATTCACCAGCGGCGCGTACAAGAAGTAGTCAACTGCTAGAAGTGAGTCAAGTGATACCACAATGAATCTCCAACTTCAGGATATCTACCAGTCACCCCATGCGGTCATGTGTGGCACAAGGTCGAATTTAATGTGGTGTATCCGAGACCGTAGGCTCGGCCCAAAATACCCTGTAGACCCCGTATAAAATGGGGTTGGGTAGCTGTTTTCCGAGACGAGACTCTGCCCTTCGACATAGCCTCGTCTGGGGATCCTCTCTGCCCGGAAGCAGAGAGTTTGACCCGCACAGCTGGAGACAAATCTCCAACTGCAGGATATCTACCAACCACCCCACGCGGCCAGATGTAGCACAAAGTCGAATTTAATGTAGGGTATCCGAGCCCGTAGGCTCGGTCAAAAATTCCCCGTTGACTCCGAGCTGTTTTCCGAGACGAAACTATGCCTTTCGACATAGCTTCGTTTGGGGATCCTCTCTGCTTGGAGGCAGAGAGTTTGACCAGCACAACCGGAGACGAATCTCCTACTGCAAACCAACATACAGTATTTACTAATGTATTTATGTGAATGGGAACATACCCATTATCGTCCGTTGGTATGCTACAACAATATATAAGAAGACATTTCAGCACAAACAGTTTTTCCCCAAGAAATAACACATTGTGGGACAGATTTCCGTGTGGCTGCTTCCTTGAACACTTAAGCTTGACCCTTTTCAGATCAAGGGTAAATTGCTATCTATCATTTTTCCCCTTTGTGATCTGCACTTCCTTTTAGTTTCTCTTTAATTCATGTCAAAACATCTTTCCTTATTATTCTTTCGACCGTAACTCTCTATCCGTCGTTTCTTTGTGTTGGGTGAAATTTAGCACCCCCCCCACTCCCACTAAAAAAGTAAAAGAAAAAAGTGCAAAAAAAAAAAAAAATAAAAATAAAAAATAAAAACCACTAGAGTCGAAAGTGAAATACACCGAAAATTTAAAAGTATAGACTAAATTATAATTTGAAAATTTAGTTTTATTTGTTAAATTATATTGTGGACTTTAATACATCCACGCAATATTTTATATAGATATAATTTTTTTATCTAAGTTACTTACATGCGGACCATTGTCCTCATCTTTGTCGTTGTTATCACAACGTTTCGGTCGTTGTACCATCTGGCCTTCATCAGGTTTATGTCGATCCAGGTAACCTATAAGCAATTTGGAAATGAACGCATTATTTATTTTACAGGATAGATTGTTCTCATTCCACTGTCCATGTATATGTATATATCGTCTAGTTTTTATTTTTAGTAGTGCTCAGTTATTACTCGACCCATTTCCATTGAGTCCAAGTACAAACTGCCCGGCACAGAACTAGGAAAAAAAAAAAAAAAAAAAAAGAAAACTAAACGAGAAATATCCTGTAAATTACCCGGATCGGCATATACCCGATGAAGGAGTAAAAGTACAACGGCCTAAACGTTTTGCTAACAATAACAAAAATAAGAACAATAGTCCTGGAGGTTAGCATCAGACATACTGATGGAAGGCAAAAGGGTTCTCTCAGAGAACAGTTTCGTTTTGGAGGCGTCAAAATTAACAAGCCATTCATTGCCCCAGTTAACAAGAGATGCTATCTCATTTTTTTAGATCAGCTGCCAATCTGATCCTATTGACCCTATCAAACTGACTATTAAGACAAGAGTAAATTGTTGTGTCATCAGCAAAGACACCGATTTGAGAACTGTTGACATCAGGAAGGTTGTTGATGAAAATTAGGGACAACGTAGATTCAAGGATATAGAATTATGAGACAGTAATATTAATGAAAAAGATCTAGACTAGTGGCCTTTGAAGACAAATTTCATCAGTTAAAAAAATAATCATTCCCACAGAGTGAAGCGATAATAAATAATCATTTCCACAGAGTGAAATCAAACATTTTCTACCATGACACATTGAACTAACTTTCCAGCAACAGACTTAGTAATTAATTCATATAATATTTTCACTTTATGGAAACTGTTAGTACAAGAAGGCTCAATGATTCCCTCTCCTAGGGATTAGTATCAGTCATGCTGGTGGAATACACAAAGGGTTCTCTCAGACGATTAAAAGAGAATAGTTTCGTTTTGGAGGCGTCAAAATTAACAAGTCATTCATTGCCCCAGTTAAGAGCAGATTGTATCTCATTTTTGAGATCAGCTGCCAATTTGACCTTATCGAATCGACCAGACTTTCTATTATGACTGGGGTAAATAGTTGTGTCATCAGCATAGAGTTGAGAACTAGTGACACCAGGAAGGTCGTTGATGGAAATTAGAAACAACGTAGGTGCAAGGATAGAGCCCTGGGGAACACCTGCATTTGGGCAAAAAGATCTAGAAGAGTGGCCATTCAGGATAACTTTCATTTCGCGATTTGATAAGAAGGATTGAAGCAGTTCAAAAATTCACCCAGAAAGACCAAAACCTTTCAACTTGTGAAGAAAACCAGCATGCCAAACTCTTTCTTTTAGAAAAAGTAATTCCTGTGGGTTATAGCAACTGAACAGGCAGTCGTGTATCAAGGAGAAGATTGTGGTTTCAATTGGTATTTCCGAGAAGGTACACAAGCATCAATTCTAGTATTAATCCAAAAAGAAACCGTACAATATTCAGACGCTTGTAGTATCTGCAGTTTCGCTATATACAGCTTTACGTACCCGCGGTTAACCCCAGAAATAAACAAGTCATAAGTTTTACTTAATAACTGTCTCAAATCTCAAGACTGGTGACGTCGACAGTTCGGATGTGTCGCCTAGGGATGCCACAGGTTATTTAAAAATTTTGAATACAGCCATACGTCGAAATACGCCCGACCACAGAAACGTCTCCATAAGAGCTGAAAAACAATTAACTTCGGATCGCGGAAATTTCCTCCCGTTGTGAATCTATTACTGTGAATGACGAACTCTTCATCACGTTGAAGTTAATTTGCTAAATTAATGTAACCATCTTTGTTTCAAGATCTCCAGACAGTGATGGTGAGAAGATATGAAGAAAAGAAAGAAAGAACAGGCACTTTGCTCGGTTGAACTTTGCATCTTTCTCTTCAGAAAGTGGAGAAAAAATATCCCAAAAAACAAAAACAAAAAACCTCAAAAAAAAAAAAAAAAAAAAAAAAAATTGCAACAAATTAAGCTCCGTGTTCATGTGTTGCTGTCACTTTCAGTGGAACCCCGTTTCCTCTGGGATAGACTGCCCAAATAAGGATGTTTGGGGGGTAATCACTAAGTACCGACTCGTGACCTCATGTTAGCAAAACCGTCGATGGCTTCCGAACTACTCAATTTTACTCACAATGCTAGAATCATTATGGTTTTCTGTAGGTATCCACAGAATGCATGCGCACTTTCGATAATGAAAGCAAAAACGCGTTAACCCCAGCTTTTAAAAATTTACTAAAAGTAAGGAAATTCTCTAATTTAAATGAATTTTTCAATACTTATTCATTAAGTAACAAATTTCTCGTTGAATAGGTCGTTATTTTATTAAACTTTGTGGAAATATTATTTGGAGGTCAGTTTCACCAATCCCATTTCGATATATTGTGAATTCTTTTAAATTTGGAGAAAGTTCACGAAATTTTTTTACAGTTTAATCATTATTTTTAGTAGATAGCCGTGTTTGAAATAGACGACACATTTTTTTTTATTTAATTGGTGTGTATTAAGCCTACTGGCCTGTAAACTCGAGAAAACTTAAGAAAGAAAAGAAAAGAAAAAAAAACAAAAAAAAAAAACAGGTACCAGTGATGTAAGAACAGTTTCAAACTTGTTTTTTCTAAATAACATTTAAGTCCAAGTCCAAAAAATAGAGTCACCTTTCTTTCCAGGAAGTTATAGAAATTCACACACACACACACATTAATAATTATATGTACAGGCATGATTACCTACATCTTGAAGACATATTCTTTAATACTTTTGTTCATCCAGCGCAATCTCCAAGAGATATTCAAGGCAGAGGGTTACTGAATGATGTCGTTGAAAAGGCGTAAGAGGAGGACGTAAGAAGTGCATATCATAAGGATATGTAGGATAGACAACGTTTGACCATAGATATGAGTAGAAGTCGTAGTGAACGGGAGAAGCATTCTCTCGGGAGTCTGTTCCACAAAATAACATTTCTGGGGAAGAAGCTGCCTGAGCGGAACTTCCTCTTTACCAATGGAATATAAAGGGAATAAGAATGAGTCAGCCTGTGTATGTGGTATGGTGGGTTCTGGTTGTGAAGGTCGGAACTGGTGGCACTAAGGAATGTATCTCGTCTGAATATTTTCTATGAAAATAGCGATAGAGTAGCGAGAGGCTGGCAACCTTTTTCTCTTTGGAAAGGGGCTTTTAGAGTAGAAAATAATTCATTAGTCACAAGGCCGCTTGAACACTTTAAAAAAAAAATTCTGTCGAAAATCTGGTTGAATGTCTTTCTTTTTATGTGCCATGTCCTTTCAGGACGTAGACAAGCTCTCCAGACAGTGATGATGAGAAGATATGAAGAAAAGAAAGAACAGGCACTTTGCTCGGTTGAACTTTGCATCTTTCTCTTCAGAAAGTGGAAAATAGTGACTGACCCCAGCAAAAAAAAAAAAAAAAAAAAAAAAAAATCCCCCCCCCCAAAAAAAACAACAAAAAACAAACAAACAATGGTTGCAACAAATTAAGCTCCGTGTTTATGTGTTGCTGTCACTTTCAGTGGAACCCCGTTTCCTCTGGGATAGACTGCACCTCCCTCTATCCCTTGCAGCTCTCAACAAGTTCCTTCCCTCTGCTTCCTCCCCCAGACCACGTTCTGTCATCCACTTGCTTAAGCTCGCTAAGTATGTCAAGCGTTGTTTTCCCTTATCTCTCTATTCGTCTCGTGAGTATCAGATTCTCCAGGCACTCCTTCCGTATTATGTGACCCAGAAACTTCAGCTGCCTCTTCCTGATGTTAAGTGTAAGCTTCCTCCTTGTTTGCATCCCGTCTAAGACCACATCGATGGTCACATGCTCGGTGAGTGAACCAAAATAGAAAAGTTCGAGACGATTTATTAACAAGGAATACTTAGGAGCTTGTAAACATATCTTTTGTATCACTTGTGCTATCCTGCTATCGATTGCATCATGATTGAGGAAACTGAAGTCGTATATGCCAGTTGGTTCAATCATAAATGCTAATATCCGTTAACGCACTCCAGAAATTGTAATAATTGACTTCCCGTGTGTCATTAAATCAGTCTCAGATCTTATCTGAGATCAGTTACTATTGTTCTGTAGTACGCGCGCCGATTTAATCCCACATAGCCGGCTACTAATTATTTACGCCGTCCAGTTCCATTGACAATAGTGAAAGTGTATGACAGCCCTAAGAGCCAGTTTCGCACATAAGGGTGAATATTTTTTTTTATATAACATATAGTAAATAGTCTTAATTTAATAGCAATGACCCTTGACCCTACAAATTAATACAGAATTTTAAGAGATTTAAAAGTTTATAAATTATTCTAATTAAAATTTAACAAAAATGAAAACAATTCTTGTAAAAATTTATTATTCATCGAAATTTTTTTTTTCTTAAGATATTAGTATTTTATACATAAAAGCAATTACAAGCTTTTTTTTAATTTAATAATGTCTTAGTTTTATTGCATTTTTTATTTTACGATTCCGAGCAGATTTTCTGTAACTCGGTGTCCTGTTTGAACAACAACAACAACAAAAAATCAAAAAAAAAAAAAAAATCATGATTTAAATTCTCCGAGGACTTGCCCTTATAACTAATACAAACATTAAAGCGCTTCAAAAAAGAATTTCTTTACATAAAATTAAATGTGGGGATTAACAGATTTAAAAAATATTGTTACAAAGACTTTTTTTAAAAAAAGAAATATTTAAAAAATAACGTAATTCATTTTTGTGGATTAGTCCGGAAAATTTAATTAAAATCTGACTATTATCTGATTTTTGCAAGAATTTCCAAATCAGTGTGTTTTCCTACCAAAAAGGTACTAAAATTTCTCATACTAATCATAATGGTATGGTTACCCACTAATGCAAGAAAAACAAAATTTTTAAACAAAATTTCGAAGGTTCTAAAAAAGATGAAAAAAAAATTGATAATCAAAAAATCATTTGTTCTTTCCTCTTAATAATAACATGTTTTTGATTTTGATGATGAAACTTTGTTTTTACTAAGTTTGGGCATTTTTCCAACTTTTTGGGGGTGGGGGGCATTTTTAGCGATTCTTTGGAGGTGCCTACTCTGTTCAAAGGGACACATCGCTTTTTTCTATTTAACGTGTGTTTAGTTTCCATTATACGAGAAAATGAGTAACTGATAATGACTATCTTCTTATTTGTATCCATAATGTAATTTTGTTTGGTCTTTATTTTATAAGGCCTTCGATCATAGTCACGAGAAAATATATGTTGAAAATAGCAGTAAATAATCCTAAATTATTTCTGTAAATAATCACACTTTTAGTACTTTTGGAAAATTTTAGTCTCATCCTCGCCAAAAATTATCTTGTGTTTTTAAACTTAAAATAAAACCACATAAGAGTAGGCCTTATAGACTCATTATGATAAAAATGCTAAAAAAAATTCTTGATCGAAAGTGTTAAATCAAAATCGCCGAGTCTGTTTTACTTTTGTACATTTACGCTATAATCTACAGATTCTAGAGGTCGGTATTTGAGCCTAGAAAAAACCAGGATATATGTAAAAAAAGAAAAAAATTAAGTCGGATTAAAAATGTATTGAAGTTGACATTTAAAAAATTGGCGATAGAAAAAAAAAGCTGGTGTAGTTTGGTTATAAAACTTTAGGGGTATATAGTAGATTCTTAGAAAAAAAAGACCCCTCCCCCCAAAAAAAACACCGCTCACTTCTGAATTAAGGTGAGAACAATAATAAATTAAAGGAAAATAAAAACTTTTTGATTTATTGATTCATGGGAATCTCACAATTTATCCAAACACCTGAATTGGCGAAATAAATTTTCTTAAAAATCCAAACTTGATAGTAACTATCATTTTCAAATAGTCAAAAATGAAAGTAAAAATTATATTTACATTTTTACTATGAAATTATTTCAGACATTTTCTTGCAACGTTTTTTTTCTTTTTGAAAAAAAATATCTCAATCTTACAAAGCAGTTTTTTATTATTATTTTAGCAGGTTGTTAAGCAGGATCCGTATAAGCCGCTTTCCTTGGAATTTTCAGCAGTTAATGTTCGGAAATTTTAATATAAATTTATTTAACCAATCTAATTTATCAATAATTAAATTTACAACACGGCATGCTTGCAATAAAGAGGCAAGAAGAAAGAGGTATAGAAGGAAAAATGTATATATTCCCAGGGAAATGGTCATAATATCCAAACAATGGAAAAGAAAATGGAACATACATTTCGATAAAATGGTACTATTTTGTGTGTGTGTGTGTGTCTGTGTGTGTGTGTGAAGTAAGCCAGATTTAACTAGGTCAGGCCATCCCATCAGTCAACAATAGGGGTCAGATGGAAAGTTTATCTAGAGCTTATTTTGCGCCAAATCCGAATACCTGATAACTAAGATTAGTGGAAGAGCTGAATTTGACTCCCGAAAAGCAGTAGCGACGTATGGCTGACTTCATTAAAACATTGTGTACGTAGACCGGATGCTACTGAATATCTTTTTATTTTTATGTTTTTTTAATAGAGCTTAAATTTAAATTTATTAATCATTGCTAATCCCTAGAAATGCAATTGGAGTTTAACTTCATATTGACAAACGACAAGGTAATATTTATTGCAATTTTATTTGCGTTTCCTTGCGGAAGGAATATTTAAACTATTTCGATCATATCTTGTTTTTATAGTGTTCTCTTTCTTGAACTTTAAAAAAAAAATATACTTCGGCCTTTCTTTCCTTCGACATTTGGCCTTTAGTTTTCATTCAACTCATTCAACTCATTCTTTCTCATAAAAATTAAATAGTTTCGGTGAGTTTACTAGTATTGTTAAAAAAGAAGAAAAGAAAAATGTGTGAATATCAGTTATCCAGTTAATGTAATAAAAATGAAAGAAAATTTCTCATTTAGACGAAAACAAAATAATCAAACTACAAAAAAAAAAAAAAAAAAATACTCGAGTTCGTATTTTCAAATTAATTTCACTCTGTATCCAAAAAAGTCCTCCAACTACCGGTTAAAAAAAGGGCATACTGGTTCTCTCTAGCTTTGATTGGCTACCAGTCTGGGAAGATGGCTATCTTGAATTCAGAACCAAGGAGAACGTAAAAGGAAACTACTGCAATATCTTTCCTAAGAATGCATGATGGTAAATCATAGATAATGAAGAGATATGAGCGATTACGTATTTAAAAAAAAAATGTTTCTTTTGTTTTTATAAAAATACCCGTATTATTTTGTAATAATCAACTGGAATTATTTATAGAAATTAACAACTTTTTTTTATTATTAACACTCCCTCCAATATGGGTTATGATAGACTATGCTCTCTAGTCTTGGGTGGGCACCAGTATAAGAAAAGAACAATTTTGAATTCAAACCCGTGGAGAAGGCAACTGAGAACCACTTTCCCAAGAAGGCATGGCAATTCACAGATACTAAAGAAAAATCCGCTCAGTGTCTTAATCGCCAATGTCCTGAAGGGACATGGTTTTAAAAATCTAAACAGTGTAAGCTCAAATTGTAGTTTGTCTTCTGTAAGTCATTTATATATCTGTTTGCTTGTATTGATTTCTCGACAAAAAAGTAAAAAAAAAAATTGTGTTTCGATAAAGCAATTTCATCGAACAGTGTTTTTTCCATTGTTGAATGTGAAACATTACTAATTAGGGCTCTACTTAAATTGATTGGCTCATTAGTAAAAAATAGGGAAAATTCTTTCGGAAATAATTTTTGTACATGAGCATGCATCAGACATTCTCCAAGCCACGACATTTGTCAGAATCAAAATACACTGTTTTTTTATCATTTTAGAATAAACGGAGTCCTGTTTATAATACAAATACAATGTAAAATCAATCCATGACTTATAGTTATCTGTATTTTGCTTTTATTTGCAAGTTTCAAATTTGTAGCTGTGCTTAAGTCATTGATAAGCATGTAGTATTATGAATTGGGGAAAGTTTAATATCACTAGTATACGTAGGTAATTTTTTAATCACTTCACCCCAAGCAAGGCGATAATGCCAGTAAGACGCAAGGGGTTACTGAGAGTGAAAGAGAATGAAAAAAAAAAACACTAGAAGGAACCAGAAACCCAATCCTAAACAGGGAACAAAGGATAAACCTTTACTACCGTTTAAAAAAAAACGAGGGGTGTGAACCGGGTGAGTAGTATGCAGTTATCAATGACGTAAATAGTGTTTAAAACTTGACATTTGTAAAGATAACCCTTTAAAAATTAGAGATCGATTTGACACGGTTTTCATATTATAAACAGGACATCTTCTAAAATGATATAAAATCAATATTTTTTGATTGCGACATATGTCGTTCGTACAGGCAAGTCTAATGAATGCTAATGTGTAAAAATTTAAAAAAAATTCCTATTTTTTTTTCTAGTGGACCACTAAATTTAAGTAGTTTCGTATAACAATAATAATGGCAACAATACTAATCAGCTGACTATCGATATAAAGAAATTGTTCTTATGTCATTATAGCCAGCTTCGATACAAGTTTTGAGCTGTTGTCCATCGTAGACGGGTACTTCAGCTAGTCATGTTAGCATTGTTCGATTTATCGATTATTTTTGTTAATCTCTTATAGCTTCTAATTTATAAAAGTAATTTATCATATTCCACAGGTCGGTGTGCAAAACCAGGGTTTTGAATATTGATATTTTTTTAATAATTTTTCCTCAAGCAAGGCGATAAGGCTACTAGGACGCAAGCAGTTACTGAGAGTGAAAGCGAATGATAAGACTTTAGTGAGGTGAAAGGACAATAAAAGAACAGACGTCAGGAAAACAGAAGATGGTGATAATGCAACAAAGGCACAAACGGTTACTGAGAGTGGAAGAGAATGAGAAGACTTTAGTGAGGAGAAAGGGCAATAAAAGAACAGGCGGTCCAAGGTGGGGGGACAGTTCATTAGAACAATTGCCATGGAAATATTTACGGAAAAGAGTGAATGAAGTCACATCGAAAGTTACTGAAATCAAGATGTTAGATCAGGATCGATTACATTACAGGCTCTTCTTTGGATTTTGTCAAGAATCTTGAAATATATAGCCGGAGCAGCAGACCAGATATGGCAGCAGCAGTATTCAATGAACGGACGAATGGTAGATTTATAAATCTACAAGATGGATTCAGACGTGAAAAACTGTCTGGCACAACACAGTGAACCAACCTTCTTAGCAGCTGACCTGGCAACTGATTCAATATAATCACCCCATTTCGCGTCAGTAGACAACGTGAGACCAAGAAGGCGCAGTGTGGCCTGAAGGTTAGATTTAACCCAGGAATGGTTCGCTGTGATGATTAAAGAATAGTTTTGTTTTGATATATGCAAATTCTTATTTACAAATAATAAATATTAAAGCTGACATTGGAAAACTGACAGATTAAAAAAACAAAATTCCAAGGTATCCACTGGGGGCCTTAGAACATATTCCTTCGCTGATAAGGCGGTCTACTGTACATTAATATCTGAGATTATAGCTGTTTTTCTAGTATAAGAATTTTGCGAATGCGTTCCAGAATGAGATTTGTGAAGGCAACGTTTCTCATTTTTGTGAACACCAATAAAAGCAGTAATTATCATTGGTCTGTTTTATTTTTTTTCATGGTATTTAATAAGATCAAGGGATACTATTGATTTTCTTATAAGTACCTCCATTTTGTCGTTGAAAAAAACAAAACAAAACAAAAACAGCATAGCATGATGAAAAAGGGCTCCAAACTTGACAAAAACAAAATTTTATCGTCAAAATGTTTGTTATTAATAAGAGGAAAGACCAAAGTATTTTTAAAAATTATTTTATTAAATTTTTTAATTCTTTCTAAAACGTTGGAAATTTTGATTAAAAATCTTGTTTTTATTTTGCGTCAGCGGTCGACATAACATTTACGATTAGTGTTTTTGTGCTTTTTTTTTCAGGTGAAAAATACATAGATTTGGAAATTCTTGCAAAAATCAAATAATTCTCGGATTTTAATAACATTTTCAGAACTTATTCACAAATTCATAATTATTTTTGAAATTTTTTTAGAAAATCTTGGTAAAGATTATGTTTTTTACACATGTTACTTACTTAATTTCATGAAATTTCGAGAAATTAAATTTCAATCTCAAAATTTGTTTTATTAGTTAAAAGCAGGGCTCCTTGGAGAATGTAAATCACAGTCTTTTTCAAATTACTGCTCATTTCCCGAAAATCTGATCCGAATCGTAAAATAAAAATGCAATAAGACTATAACATTATGCAATTAGTAAAGCCTTTAATTACTTTTATAAATAAGATTTGGGCACTAGAGAAAAATCGATGAATAATGAATATTTACAAGAATTGTTTTTATTTTTTTTTAAATTTTAATTATAATAATTTATAAAATATAAATCGTTTAAAATTCTGCATTACTTCAATCCGGTTAGTCGATATTGTTATTAAGTGAAAACAATATTTACTAATCGAAAATGGAACAACTTAATACAAGTATTTTACTTCAAGATTTTTAAAATATTTTTAATGTATATAAAATATTACGTAACGTGCCCCTGTTTAAAAGTATGGTCGAGCATACACGACATTATCTGAAAATAAGCGCGATGACTATATTAATGTTAAAGTCAGCATTCCTTAAATTAGATTACAGAGAATATTTTCCAACAAGGTTACTGAGTGCTTCAAAATGATATAAAAAGAGCGCTTACGCGTCATTTTCTTAAGTTATGTTTTAGCAGATAAAGTCTCCATAGAACAACAAATAAATCTGCCAACACTTTCCAGCGCATGTTAAGTGATTGACGGGCGATAAAAAGTGTGTAAATCATCGCTACTGTTTGTTTTAAAAATTTATTTCTCTGTTACTTTAAACTTAAAGTAAATATTATTTTTTTTTCAAATCAGATTAATTATACTTTAAATCAGTTAATATTCCTCAAATAAAGTTTCAGAAAAGTATATTTTATTTTTGTAAGATTTTTAAATGCGAGAATTAACTTTTGTTTACAAATTTGTCAAATTTATGATTTTAAACGATTTTTAAAGCGGTCAAAAAGTTGAGATTTCAATCAATATGATTTCTACTTTAAATACGCCAGAGTATTTTGCTTACTGGAAATAGTAAATTTAATCGTTTAGTTTTCAGTTAAAGTTAAAAAGAAAGATTCAAGAATGCTTTTTTCAATTTAAAAAAATTCATTTTAAATGAAGGCATCGAAACTGAGTGGAGGTACCTACAATCCTTGAAAGCCTAGTTCTGTGATGCATTAACGAGTTGAGATAAAAGTTATGCCTTCAAATAAGCCCCCGTTCCCAAACAATGCACTGCTTTAAACTGCTTGGGAAAATTAACCAGTGACAGATGGCTCGTATCGCTCGGACAAAAAAAAACAACATTTTACTCACGAAAGAAAGAGAGAGAATAAAACAACCAAACAAAACATTTATAATACTTTTAAGAGGCATACTATGAAGTGGGGGAACGTTAGTTTCAGCTGTCAGCATCTACCACCTGTAAAATGACGCAATCAACCAAATGGTATAAAACATGTCGTGTATTCCCCCCACCTACTTTGACCTTTTAACCCGATAGTTAAGAAGCGCCCACTTTGTAAAATGTATTTTTTCATTGTGTTTTGAGTTAAACAAAGGACATTTTTTTCGTAGGTCAGTTGTGTAGTCACATAATAAATTATTTCTCATCAAATCGTCTTCACCTAACAGGTCCATTAGTATTGGTGTACTTTTAATGAAAATTAGCATTTTAAAAATGGTTAATATGTCATCTCGGTAGACATAAAAAATGGTGTAAAAATAGATGAACTGCTGACTAATGTTGTTTTTTTTTTAAACAAATTCTGTTGCGTAATTATATTTTTATACACAATTTTAGATTTAAAAAATATTTTTGGCTTCGTTTTTAAGAAAATATTTTTGGTCTCAATTTTAGAATATAATAGAATTTTGCCGAGTGTCCCACGTGTTTTGTCGAATTTAATAAGTCCACAAACCTATGGTATCAAGTAAGTATAGAATTTATGGTAGTCGTAACTGAGGGATTATCCCACTTTTGTTTGCCTAACGACCTCTAGATGGCTTTGCCAAAAGCAATATATAAGAAAAGAGCACAAAGTGTCTTCAGAACACATTAGAGATAGCCTAGAGTTTTGTTTTCTATCTGGGTAGCCATTAATCTCCAGTCCATTTTGTTGCAGCGTTAACATTTTTTTGCGGTTATTAGTGACAGAGTAAATTAAATAGAAAGAATACAAAGGGGTGAATGATGATGATGATGATGATGATGATGATGCGTGTGTGTGTGCGTGCGTGCGTGTAGGTGTTTCCCCACTGAGACCGGATGTGAGGGTTTAACGTGGGTAAACCGAACGCGTACACCCGGGACAAGGACAAAAAACTGCCCAGCCCCTGAAACCGTCAGTTATGCTGGCAATGGTATGACTACGAATCACCCATCTTTAGTGAAATGGTACCGGTACCGGGCACCGCAGAGTATTTATTTTCTTCAGCTGTGTCTCTGCCCGCGGACAGAGACACAATTGAGCCACACATTGCCCTAAGACAGAGACGCAACTAATAAATCCTTTCCTGCGTGTGCCAGGTGTGTGTGTGTGTGTGTGTGTGTGTGTGTGTGTGTGTGTGCATAAAGATGTCCTTTTTACTACGTACGTATATTCAAAGTTTATTGTGTCACTGCTCCGAGTTAAAGTAAAAACAGTGGTAACAATATCTTGCACATGCAAAGGACGAGTGTAAGGAAATGGAATACAATTTTAACGAGGCGATATTTTATATTTTTGTTTTTATTTAAACGAATAAAAAGCGAGAATATGCAGTAGTATGCGTGCAAAAGAAAGAAGAAATTACAAGTTAGGATTTGTGTGGGCGATGCACGCACGCAGGCGCGTGTGAAAAAGTTCAGTCTCCCGAGGAAAGAGTTTGGGAGTTGGTATCGTCGCTACAGCTTGCTGGTGGAAAAGAAAGAGAAGGGAAAGAAAGACAGGAAGTGTCCCATTTTTATAGCTGTTGACCGGCACCACCTAACGATTTCTTGGCGAGACTAGCAAAGCTATGTAAGGATAATCCGTGAGTTTATATGAATGATTGTGAGAGACTTACATTTTGATTAGAGTTCTTTTTCGGTTTGGTAGATTTATTAAAAAATGTTTGTGTAATCCAGGAAGCTTAGGAAATTTGTATGTTTCGCGAGAGACCAATAGGTTTCCCGGGAGGGGAAACGAGATACGTCTTATCCTTAATGTATCCTGTGGTTTAAAAAAGTAAAACTTTGGGCTCATTTCTTATATACTACTTTTGGCAATGCCATCTAGCGGCCGTGAGAAGTGAGGTAATCTCGCATAATGGCTATACGAGACTAGCTTTCCATCAATAATTTTTCACCATGTTCCTTCAAGGTATATGCAATCTAGGAACTCCACAACTGTCTTTTCTTTATTATCTGTTAATTGTGAAATTTCATGACTGGCTCTGGAGAAGATAACAGAGTGGGTTTCTTGTTGCGTTTATTACGGTTTTGATTTTCCCCTTCTCCTCAACTAGTTGCTAACCTAGAGAAAGGCGAGTTCGTTTGACTATTTTAACCACATGTTTATCCCGTGTTTCTTTACAAAATCCAAAGAAGGATTTGCAATGTAATCGATCCTGACTTGGCATCTCGACGTCAATTTCTCGCAGACGTGATGTGGCTTTCATGGCAACTGCTGTGACGAGCCTTTTTTTCCCTAGTACCCCGACTACATTGAATTTAAGCGTGCTACTAGATTGGCATCTAGGTCCCACCCTTTTACTTTTGAAATAGTTAAATGAAACCGCCACTTCTACTCCAACTGTTTCTTCTCTCGTACTTCCCGACAGTGGAAATCCTTTCCGCTTACTAGCTTCCCTGATAACTGCAATTTTCAAAGATTTAGATGCAATGACAATCGCCATCTTCTGTTGTCTTGAACCCCGTTCATCTTTTATCCTTTCCTCAATCCCGACCTATACCCAGTATTTTCTCAAATTTTTCACTCTCCCCCACCCCTGTCTACTAGTGACACCCACGCCGTGCTTGGGGTGAAATGCTATAAAAGAAACCTTCCAACATTTAATCGTTTAGTTTTCAGTTAAAGTTAAAAAGAAAGATTCAAGAATGCTTTTTCAATTTAAAAAAAATCATTTTAAATGAAGGTATCGAAACTGAGTGGAGGTACCTACAATCCTAGTCACGTAGTCACTTTTTTTTCGCCGTGTTATCGTCACTGCAAATGCCGGACGTCACCGAAACAGCCTACGTGGGACTGCCTTTTTTTGTTGGTATCAGTCCTCATTTGCAGGGTTGTAAAGCTTGACTTACTTCCTCACTGCCACCATGTTACATTAAGTCATGGAAAACATGATGTAGTATTTTATGTAAATGAGATACTGCTATAAAAGCAGAACACCACAGCAAATTCTAGGCAAGCTACCATCTGTTGACCTGACAGCATTTATTCCAGAGATTACTCTTCTTTATAATTATATGGCGTCACCGATAGTATCTCTAACCACGTTGCGTGAACCGGAGCTCACAAACTTGAATTAGATATTTCGTAGTATTAGCTAGAGTAAAGAAACTAAAAGATATGAAAGCTTCCGGTGTGTGTGTGGGGGGGGGGAGAGAATGGAATTACTGATTTATTTTTGGCTTCGGCAGGATGTGAAGCCATAAAGAAAATATCCATTATGGTGTAGCCTAAAATACTGGAAGACTTAACATATGAAGATATTTCAACCATTATAAAAAGAAACATGCGACCCCACCCACAAAAAAGCATGTTATTGCAGAGAGAACAAAAATTCTGGAACCGTAACGAGACAAGCATCAAGATATTGCGAATTTGAAAAACTGGGTTCTAGAGAAATGTCTATTAAAGACGAATTGATCTTTCTAAGATTAACTGAAGACGTGTATGATTTTACATACAAACATAAGATCCCAGAACGGCTACAAGCGACTGATATGAATTTAGAAGCAAGTATAGAATTCTTGAAGCAATTAAAATTAATTAGTGAATTTAATAATTCTAAAAACAACGTGGAAGCACGCAACACAACTGAAATCCTAATTAAGTGCAAATATTGCGACAAAGAACATGAAAGAAACAAAAACAAATGTCCAGCCCTAGGAGAATTGTGTTTAAACTTTAAAAAAAAAATAAAATAAAAAAAAAGAACCATTTTCAATCTGTGTGCAAATACAAAAAGAGAATAGAAAGGGAAGAAAATATAAACCCTCATACTGAAAATACAGAATTATATTCGATAAGAATACCTACAAAAGGTAGAAAGACAGTAAAATTGAATAGCACAACTTCTCCCGTGCAGGTTGACACGGAGATTGATGTTACCTTGATCCCAAGGAATTTCTGTGAAAAAAATGGATAAACCCAGATTAAGAAAAAATTATCTTGATTTAAAATAATTTGATGGATCTGTCATCATAACTCTAGGCTCCTTTGAAGGTACTTTAGAGACAAAAAAAACAAAAAAACGTTTTGAGATTATTCCGATCACTGTTGTAGAATGCACGAAAATCATGGACTCTTAGGAATAGACATTTCAAAAGTGGATACGGCGAAATTAATAAACTGTATAAAGTCAGAAGAATCTGGCATAGGACTATTAAACGGATATAAAGCGAGTATTCGCCTAAAAGAAAATAATCATCCGTTTTATTTTGAATCTCGAAAAATACATATTCACATTCTACCCATTATAGTTGCAAAACTAAAGAAAATGATAGAACAAGGCATATTGGAAAAAGTTATCCAAGGTGGTAGCAGTTACGCTTCACCAATTGTTGCGATACGAAAGTCCAATGGCGATTTGAAGATATGCGGGAATTATAAAGTAGGTTCGAATCATCAGATATGTTCTGATTCATTCCCCTTACCTAGCATAGAAACAGCAATTCATGAATTAGCAGGAACTTTGCCAAGACTGACCCGAAATCGGTATATAACCAAATAGAAATTGACAGAAAATTTAAAGAAGCCTCTAAAATTAATACCCCGCTGCCACCATGTTACATTAAGTCATGGAAAACATGATGTAGTATTTTATGTAAATGAGATACTGCTATAAAAGCAGAACACCACAGCGAATGCCAGGCAAGCTAACATCTATTGACCTGACAACATTTATTCCAGAGATTGCTCTTCTTTATAACAATATGGCATCGCCGATAGGATCTCTAATCTTCATCTTAGTAATCCACTAAGATGAAGTCATCTTCCATTTGGAGTTAAGACTTCAAGCCATATTTTTCAAAAGGCAATTGAAAAAGTTCTATTGGAAGGGGCAAAAAATATAATCACGTATCAAGACGAAATAAGCATAGGTGCTTACACTAAAGAGGAATGTAAAAAAAACTGAAGAGTTTTAAACAAATAAAAAAAAAAATGATGGTATGACGATAAATAGCGATAGATGTGAGTTAAATTGCGCCATAATATCGTATTTGGGATATTAAATATCTAAAGAAGGAATTTCAGTAGAGAATAAACTGATAAATAAAATATCCGAAGTATCTACACTAAAAAAAAAAAAAAAAAAAATTAGAATTCTTTTTGGGATTGACCAATTTTTATAGAAAATATCTACTTAGATACAGCGACCTAACAGAACCATTTGCAGAATTATGGAAAAAGAATACGGAATTTAAATGGACTCAAAGGCAAAATATAGCTTTTGAAAGCTTGAGAAAGGCACTAATAAGAAAACCAATTGCAAAAATCTTTGATTCAAAAAAAGAAGTTATATTAACTATGGATGCAAGTGAACATACTGTAGCCGCAATTTGATCTCAAGGTCATCCAATAATGTACTCGTCGAGAAAAATAACGCCAGCTGAAGCTTACTACTCAAATATTAAGAAAGAAGCGTTAGCAATGGTATAGAGTACAGAAAGAGCTCGAAAGTTTTTGCTAAAGTCCAATCACAAACCTTTAGAGTTTATATTTAACTCCAGAAAGGAATTACCAAAAGTCACATCTTGTAGAATTTTAAGATGGGCTATAAAACTCATGGCCTTTAATTTCGACATCATATACGTAAAGAGGAACACTGTTCCACATGAGGATGCGCTATCCAGACTAAATTTTAACAGTAAAAAATTAGAAACCTCTGGAAATTCAGAAGATAAAATACTGTACTGGTGTACTGGGTTGAAATGGTCGTGTTACTCCTAAATCGTCTCAGAATGGAAAGAGCCAATGTTAAGTAGAATTTCAGACAGAATAAAAAGAAGCACATGGAGCAATTGTTCAATGGCAGAAAGACCCTACAAAGAATCAGTACATAAGTTAACAGTAGAGAAAGGCATAATATTCAATGGAGATATTATAATGCCCCCAGAAAGTTTAAGAAAAGAAGCACTAAAAGCTGTACATGATTGTGATATAACAGCAGCACAAATGAGATTAAAATTACAAGCGTGGTGGCCAGGATATTTTCGTGATATAGGCCTAAAGAAAAAGAAACATGGTCTCGGGTACACATGGATCATCCTCATATTAAAGGCATGGCGCTATTTTTAATTTTAGTGGGCTAATTTTCAGGATGGCCCGGAATAATGAAGGCTGCTGACAGAAAAGCCACAACTGTAAAACAATTATTAAGAACAATATTTTCGAGGAATGGGGTGCCAAAAACTTTGGACTCAGATAACAAGCCAGAATTTTGCGAGGAAAGTTTGTGCTCGTGGCTAAAGCGTATTGGATGCCTCTTGTATAAAACACCACCATACCACTGACAACCGAATGGCATCGTAGAAAGAATGTCACAGACCGTGAAAATGGGAATAAAAGCATTTTCCACATCTAATGATAATATAGAGAGTTACTTACCAAGATTGCTGTTAAGCTATCGGACAGTTTGCCGGCAGACAACAAAGTATCTCCGCATTAATGGATAGACAGATTAGAGCTCCCATAACAATGTTATTTTCACCAAGTGGAAGTGTCTAGTATATATATATATATATAAAAACGAATCTAATCGAGAGGTGAACTTTGTAGTATAGAAAGGACACAACACAGCAATACTAACGAAAAATGAACAAAATGTACTGGTCCATTCGGATCAATTCAGAAGCAGAAGGGAACCTGAGGATATAGAAATGGACGAAAAATCTGAAGGTGAAGAACATGAAGGGGAGGAGGGGACTAATGAATCCAGTGGTGGAACTAAACAATCTATGGATGATAATGACCAAAAATGTGACTAGTATACGGAAGAGGAAAATAAACTCAGACTTAAGTCCCCTATAAGAAGAAATCAAGATACACGCCAAGAAAAAAAAGTTTAGATTCCCCAAAATAATTAGAAAAAGTCAAAGGCTATTTCGGTTGAGGGAGGTGTAGTATCAATAGGATACTGTTATAAAAGCAGAACAGTACAGCGAATGCCAGTCGAGCTACTATCTGTTGACCTGACAACGTCTATTCCAGAGATTACTCTATTTCATAACACAGGACAAAACAGATATCGACAGAGCCGACACGAAACCTAACCGTCGTTTATTAGGTATAAGAAGAAAGAGAATGAGAAAGGGGTTAGGGAGAAAAGGGGCATATCAGGGAGCGAGAAACACGTTCCTTAACGTTGATTAGGGAGCATACGTTAAACTGTAATGCAAAGGGAGTATATATTAAACAATAATGTAACAGTGAGTCATTGTGCAATATGTATATTTTGTGGGGATTGAGAGGGCGGTAAACTTAAGGGCTTCTCCGGGCGGCACATATTCTAGTTATGTCACTGCTTATTCGCCTCAACACTTAATTGGTTTCTCTGTTATTTTTTCCGACTGTTTAGTCGTAATTATTACCAGCTTCAAATTGTCATTAGGCATTCTCATGCAAGAAAACGTTGAATCAGAGTTGCCGCCCGTTGATCACGTTCTTTTAACAATTACTCCACAATATTGTGACGGGTATAGAGTGAACTCAGGCGGCTAGAAAGTGCAAAACTCGTATCGCCCGATACATGATAAAATATTAGGCTGAGTCATAAATAATTTCCGTTCTTACTTAGCAACAATCCGCTTTGTTCTTTCCGTTAAGAGTTGGACCCAAACGCCCAGTTTGCTGACGTCCCCTGTCTTTTTCAAGTGCCGGTAGATTGAGATACGCTTAATCTCCTTGCTAATTCCCGAGTACTTTGCCATGAATTGAATTGCTTTCCACTAACGACTTTAGAACGTCATCATCAAAAACCGATGACCGCCCCTGTCCGGGGTTCATCTTTCAATGACATTTCTCCAGAACGAAACTTTGGAAACCAATTTCATACTAGCCGGTCAATATGAGCCCGAAATGTGATTTGCAGGTCGGGAAGACTAGAATCAAGGAGACACAGAAGTTTAAATATCTGGGAAGCGTTCTGACTGTGACACCCACCGGTGGTCGCGGTCGCAGTCGCAGCGCCAGCGCCAATATGGGACGTCCACTAGTTGCGACGTCAATATATGACAAGGATCATATCAAGATTTGTATACATAACGGCTGGATTTCTTCGTCGGAATCCAAGAATGAAAAATATTAATGGTATCTCTGATAGATAACCAATATTGATTTCTTCTGCCTGTATGCAGTTGACCGAAGCCGAAATTTTTTTATGGTTGCCGTGTGTGGTCGGCTTTGTCATTCCTCCCCGAATTCTGTTTCCCTTGGCGCGTCACCATCTGATCATGACATTAAATAATTCTTTCAGAATCTGAAATCTGGCTTTCTCTTACGGATTTTCTGTCTTCTGCGAAAAATTATCTTTCTTCATAAATGAAATAAAATCTTTTCCTATTCATTTTTTGCAAAAAAAAAAAAAAAGAATGTCGCTCGGTTTGTCTTTCGATATAGCTCTTTCTCGCCTTAAATATTTCTCATTTTTAATTTCTATGCTTAATTAGTTAACCAATTACCATAGATAAATAGTGTCATATGATAGAGGACGGTAAATACGACACTGACGTATTGGGATAGCCAAGGACGCATTCCAAAAGCTGGGCAGAGTATTGCGGGACAGGAGGATTTCTTTGGTAACAAAGAAAAGAGTACTGAACTGTTACGTGTTCTTTACGGGAGCGAATATTGGACGATTTCCTCAAAGATGGAGATGTGGTTCTACAGAAGGATGCTAAGGATATCACAGACCTAGCGTGTGAGCAACAATGAGGTCTGAGAGCTGATGTAAACATACTTATACTTAACATAAGGAAGAGGCAGCTGAAGTTCCTGGGACATATAATGTGGAAGGAGGGCCTGGAAAATCTGATACTCACGGGTCGAATAGAGGGAAAGAGAGACAATGGAAAACAACGCATGGCATACCTGGCGGCCTTAAGCAAGTGGATGACAGAACGTGGTCTGAGGGAAGTGGCAGAGGGAATGAACTTGTTGAGAGTTGCAAGGGATAGAGGGAGGTGGAGAGCCATGACCGCCTACGTCTCTAGGGACACGGCACATAGAGAGAAAGGACCATAATCACTACAAATTTGTGTAGATTTTTCTGTAGTATTATTCCCTTGCTTGAACTCCCATAATATGCGACGAAAATTCACATTCAATCCCTCCATTAGTGAGGTTAAGAATTTTATTCTTTTATCCACCGTGTACGCTGCCACTGCCGTGCAAGTTAGCGTACTCCAAATTTATTCATAATTATCATGCATGATTAGTAGTTAGGATGGTACATTCATCATTGTTACTGGTTCCCCAAATTGGAAATTAATTATAAGTCGAGCTGATAATTCTTTAAACGAATAGAAACCAGCTCCGCCAACCAACCATTTGTGATTACATGGTCGAAAGTTGGTCTTTCGATAAATTGAAAACGTATTCTTATTTTTAGCTTACGTAATTTTAATACCCCCACACAACAAGCAAGTCAATTAAACAACAATAAAAGAATTAAGAAGACAAGATGTACTGGTTCTAATTTGATTTTATCAAACGCAGTCGGAATTTTAAAAAACCGTAACGGATAATTTGTGACGTGGGTGTTTTTTCGTCTTTTTCTTTTTCTCTCTCAGAACAATTAGCGTAATGTTTCAAATTTAACTTCCCATCCTTTATTGCATCTCTGTTCTTCCGGAAAATTTAGGTTGAATTTGTCGAACTGTTTCTCTTCGCACCTCTTAGTACAGTGACCAGTCGAAATGACGTCTGCGGTCAAAATCACATCGAGTGGCGGACTTGGTATGATTGAAGTTGATTCCCTGAAAAGGAATTCTGACCAGAACTTCGACGGAGTTGTGTGTGTGTGGGACGACTTCCTCAGCATTGTCTAAAATAAGGAGCGGTAATTCAGATCCGGAAACTTGGACTTTAGTTTTTTATTTTAAATTAAAATTCCATTTTTTTCTCTGGATTTTTGAAATGAGGAACTATCATTATTATACACTGATTTATTTGAACTAGTATCTTCGTCATCTCCAAGGTCGGCAAGTGCGGCTCAGTGGAAAGAAACCCGCAACACCACGAGAACGAATTAAGTAGAAAAAAATTGACTAAAATTAACGAGTTATGTCCCTTAGCGTGTGCAGACGAATGAGAACAATCTACCTCTGTAGACTGAATAAAGGATTTAAAATTAATGATTATCAAATCTAACAGACACCTGAAGAATACTAGAGGGTACAATAGCCGAAAAGTTGTTACTATAACAGCAAAAACGAAGACACTAGACCGAATAAATCAATATATAATAAAAAACAAATTAGCGCGGCCATTTTTTTTTACCGCTAGCGTGTAAGAAAAGAACAAAAGGTATACTCTTAACTGTCCTATCGCCTCAGGACGTTTTAATTTTTTTTAATATATTTAATGCCATAATTTCTTGGGAAAGGTATTGGAGTTATTTCCCGTTGTCTTCGCTACGGTTTTGAATTTTGAGTGATCTTTTTCTTAGCCTGGTTGCCAACTAAAACTAGAAAGTCCAGTATACGAACAACTGAGATGGATTTTCCAATGGCCTTTGCTGAAAGGAAACGGAACAGACTCGATCTGAATTAGAACTCGACTCAACGATTACACTTATCGCACCGATAATTAGGCCAGACATACATTCTCTTGCTAAAATTTGACAAATTAATTTGAAATCATTAAATCGACAACTCTGGTTTTTAATCTATTGGGTTGGTGCATAATTATCAAGCGTTTTTGTAGGCGACTTATTTGTTAATAAAAATTGCTGTTTTGTTTCCTTTTTTTAAATAAAAATATTTTATTTTCAGGTTATAAAAATGTGTGTCGATAATCATGAGCTTCGGGATAATCATTTAAAAATGTTATTGTTGAATTGTTATGTTCCTTTTTTCATGATAAATATTGTTTAAAAAACCCTTGATAATTATGCACCAACCAAATAACGCATAATAATAACGTTAATAAAGTATGCACAAAGACATATACAAAGAGATGCCGATGAAAAGTTCTCGGACAGACCAAGAAGCACTTAATTAAATATTGTTTGGTTACTTCATGAGATTTTGGGAAGTGGTTCGAACAGAAAACCTTCAGAACATACTCGTATTAATGAATAATGAGCGGGAAGAGGAAAGAGTAATCAGGAGGACAGTAGATAGCGATTGACATTGCATTTAAATTTTTGCAGATTAAAGTTGACTGGAAAGCATGGAGCCGGAAGGAAGTTCCAAAAGTGAGAAGTGCGAGAGAAGAAACTGTTATCATAGAACTTACCGTTACATTTAGCCGGCTCAACTGTAAATTGATGAGATCTTAATGCCAGTCTAGTACTGCGCTTAAATTCAAAAAGTCTAGATACCATAGTGAAGAGCTCGTTCGAACAATTACCATAGAAATATTTATAGAAAAGACACATAGAGGCAACATTATCTAAAATAATTTATAATCATATCTATTATGGGGTCCACCCCTTTTTGATATAAGTGGACTCGACCTGCTGCCGTTGAATACCCTCAGTCAGTCAGAATATAGAGAAGAGGAACGGAGTGGAAAGGACATAGACATTGTGATTGAATTGGAGGTAGAAGTCACAGTTACAAGCACGCCCGACTCTAAGGAAGTTTACTTCGAGACTGTATATAGCGATCTTTGATTAATACTAACTGCGTTCCTGGATTTACTAACAGCAATACCTTTTGTATTTTGTGTAAATACATTTAATTTCTTAAATACTTGCGTTTGTCATTTATTGAAGACCGATTTTTCATCTCAGAATCCACAACAATATCTAAGTGATTAAGACAAGAATGTCATGGGTATGACGATAAACTACATCCAACATCAAGGTCTCTGATCGGGAGGTTTTGTGGAGCGTGGAACCACCTCTTAATTGCTGTTGTTACCAGGTCCACCCTGACCCTTGGTGGTAGCACTTGTTAGGGTCCCAGCTATGGGAAAATAGTAGCCACCAAACTTGTGTCAAAACACTATGAAATTATAAAAATATATTTTTATTGTTAAAACACCAGCGATGGATTTTGATAGTAGAAAATTAACAGCAATCCATTTTTTTGTCAAGAAAATTACTACTGAACCCCCACCCAATTAAATTTCGGCATTAAATAAGAAGTTATATATGTAGTTGATATGCCGCTAAAGAAACGAGCAAGCAATTAAGACAAGGCAAAAATGAATTAAAATAGAAATAACTGCACTATATAATCTAAGTGATTTTAAACAATATTAGTTTTTATACAATAAAAACATTTTTATCATCATCATTATCATCATCATCAGTCTCATGACCGGATATGGTCATAGGGTCGCTTCGCAATTGAGTTTGCCATCGACATATCTTGACTTAACGCCTATATAAATCAATGTGTAGTATATATTTTGCAAGTAGACCTGGTGGAGCACACCCCTCTCCAGGTCAAATAACAACCGATGATCTCTAATTTGAAGGTTCGCTTTGGTCAAGGACGCGTGGCCATTGGTTCTATAGAGGGAGTCCCTCGCCCTGACGCTCCCTTTAGTCTAGGAACCCCTCCACTCAGCGATGCCGTATCATCACCACTGTGGCTACATAGACAGCTACAGAGCTCAGCCTGCACCATTGTGTTAGAGGGCCTTTGATCCTACAAGAAGGTTAATCTGCCCTTTGATAGGTCTTGTTTTTAATTCTACTGGTTGTCTCGCCACCCTCCTCACTAGTAATGCCTGGGTGAGCGTGGTTTTATCATTCTAGTCGCCAATGACACAACCAAGTAGAAGGAAGTATTGGATTACATGGTACTAGTAAGACTCGTAGAGTGACCTGACACAATAAAAACATCTAATAATAATAATAATAATAGAAACTTATCGATAGTATGGATTTACTACAGAAAGGCGTTCAAAAGTGTACCACACTGATGGATAGAGAAGGGCATAAAAATATCAAAGTATACCCCACAACAGTTGAGTTCATAACGGAGAGCATGCTAAATCATACAAACTGGTCATTAACACCGAGACCAATCAACATCAAAAGCGGGATCTTCCAAGGAGATTCATTGTCAACACTACTCTTCTGCATTGCATTAGCGCCGCTCAGCTGCCTACTGAACAACAGCAGCAACGGATACAAATCACATAATGGCAAATTGTATCACCTATTCTATAGGTTTGCCAAGGATGCCAACCAGCACAAAAACCTACTCACCATTGTCAAAACCTTCAGCGAAGACATTAGGATTGAGTTCGGAATCGACAAATGTGACAAAGCCACCTTCAAAGGCGGTAAACTAACGAAAACTACAGATTTAGGCCTTGATATCAACAACAAGATAAAGGAACTAGACCAAGATGGTAGATACAAATATTTAGGAATTAATGAAGGAGACGGAATACAACATTCAGTTATGAAGAAAAAGATCCGAAAAGAATATTATAGGAGAGTGCGTTTGATACTAGAAAACGAACTTAATGTAGCCAATAAAATGAAGGCTATCAACACCTTAGCTATACCCATAGTAACGTACAGCTTCAACATTATTAAATGGAAGTAGAATGACATTAAAAGTTTGGACGCCAAGACCAGAAAAATGCTAACCCGAATGAGGATGCACCACCTGAAATCAGATGTTGATAGGCTGTAGGTACCAAAACCTTTAGGAGGTCGAGGTCTAATCCAACTTGAATTAACTCTAAAAACTTCCATAATCTGATTGGAAGCATACCTCACAAAAACCAATGACCGTCTCCTACAAATAGTAAAACACCAAATCCACCCCATCAACAAAGAAGCTGCACTCTTCAAGAAACAGCTTAATATACATGAAACTCTACTAACAAAAAACGGAGTCAATACCATCTACGCCAAACGAGTAAAATACAAAGCAAAACAACTTGACCAAATGAAATAACAAAAAAATAAAAAACAAAAAAAAACAAAAAAACAAAACAAACTAAAAGCTAAAAAGAACGAAAGAAGCAGAGGTAGACCAATAGAAAACACATCAGTGACTGAGGAACACCGAGTTGAAAGCTGAGACAGAAAGCCTAATTATTACAGTTCAGGACTAAAGCCTCACAACCAGATTCTATTACTGTCACATAATTAAGGACGGAACAAACCCGAAATGCAGGATCTACGGAAAATATGACGAAACTGTCGACCATCTTATCTCAGGATGCCCGTAACTAGCAAAAAATGAATATACCCACAGACATAACAAGGTAGTGACATAGATATGCAAGAAGCACAAAAACGAAACCATTAAGAGATTGTATAAGCACCAACCAAACACAGTTACCCAAAATAACGATGTAACTATCCTTTGATACATACCAATTCAAACTAAAAGGGAAATAAAAACCAACAGACTTGACATTAGCATAAAAGGCAAGAAGTTCAGGAAGTGTATGCCTATTGACATGGCAGTACCATCTGAGAGAAAGACCGCCATAAAAATTATCTAGAAATTGTTCAAATACAAGGACCTGGAGATCGAGATTAACAGGATGTGGGGAATGAAGACTGAGACTGTACCAATAGTAATCGGAGCACTGGGCCTCGTGAGAAAAGGGATGGATAATTTTTGTCCCAAGTAACATCAACCTACAAGTTGCCCAGAAGATCACCCTACTAGGAACATCCCATAATACTAAGAAAAGTGCTATCAATTAAATGACAATTCTCCTATAGGACCTAAGGACCTTAGTTTGAACCCTGTTCTACAGAATACATAGCCGGAAGCATAACATACACAAATGATGATAATAGTAAGAATTAGAATAAGGAGGCAGACGATTAGTTCAGCTAGAACTGTCTTACAAAATCACAGCAATCGGTCTTCAAAAATAGCCAGAAACTACGGAAGACTGGGTGATGATCTGTGTCGAAGAACATGAAATAAAAAAAAACAACCTTATTCAATAATAAAGGAAGCCAACACATTCAAAAAGGAATTTCAAGTGGATGAAGAATTGCAAATAAACCATAATACACCGACTGCAGCGGTAAAGAACCTAAAAAAGAAAGCAAAAGCAAATGCAATGTACCAAGTGAAGAAACGAAGGTAAAATAAGTCTCTTCATAGTCAATATTCTGCCCATACCAAACAAGCTGATGTAGACAAACCCTGTACCCATCAGTGGTTACGTAATGCAGGCTTAAGTAGCTGAAACCGAAAGTTTTATTATCTCTGCACAGAACCAATGCTTTCGAACTAGAAATTACCAAGCACGCATATTAAAAAAAATACGTTAACCCTAAATACAGATTCTATGATAAATATCAAGAAACAATTGGCTATCTTTTATCATATTTGTTAGTTTGCACTGAATATAAAACTCGGTATGCTATAGTGGGCCAATACCTGCACTGGAAAATATGCAACTTTTACGATAAGTAAACCGCAAGAAACTGGTATGAACATTACCTAGATCCTATTACAGAGCTGTGACAATTTTATGTTACGTTACAATACACACAGACAGAACAATCACAGCTAATCGCGCAGACATCTTGATCAAAGACCACAAGAACAGAATGTGCTTTCTTATTGACATATCAGTCCCTGCAGATTGTAATGTATCTTTGAAGATCTTCAAAACACTGTCAAAATACAAGGATCTTGAAGCAGAAATCTAAAAAAATGTGGCACATGAGGACATCAGTAATTCCACTTGATGTTGGAGCCCTCGGATTGATTGGAAAAGGTTAGCATAGACTCATTGAAAGTATTCCTGGTAGCCCATGCCTTAAAGAAATACAAAAAATTTGTACTCAAAAGTGCAGCTCACATATTACAAAGGGCGTTATCTATGTAAAATGTGTGTGTGATTTTAGGGTTTTTTTTTAAAAAAAAAGATCAGTGGAAGATGTCATGAATCCATATCTGACCTTAGGTCTCTGGTTGGGACTCGGAAGGAAATGTGTATACAACAGAAATCAAAGGAAATAATAATTTATACAATAAAAACGTATAACGTTATCGTTGTAAAGACAAATAAAAATATGTGACTAAATCTTTAATTTTTCTTCACGTCTGGATAATTAATGCTATCATGAAGGGGTGTGTCTATGGGGACCTTCTTCCAACGTGGATTTTATTCGTGAGAGGGCGTGAGAGACCCTGGCTTTTTCCTGTCTGATGAGAAAATATTTGTAATTTTTCTCTCGAAATAAATACCTTGTGGGCATTTAGCTGCTGGTGGAAAAATTGACTATTTGATGTCATGACTAACAAATAGAACTTTCAACTTTCATCAATCACAATAAAACGGACATTTTTGTTATACGTCTTTGTCATATGTGTTTCCGTCATTAGCGGTTGAGCTATAGAAATGCAATGAATGATTCACATCAGTCGTTGTTAATAGGTTAAGAGAAAAACAAGTATTACCAAACTAAGCAAAGTAAATAAACTGTACATCAATGAGTAGTTGTGTTCCCATTAATATAAGAAAAACACCTCTAAGCTAGATGTACTTTTGACCGCTCAGCCACGCTTAAAGTTAGTTTTTCCATGTTAACTGGAATGCAGATAGGATTCCTGCTAAGAGGCACATTTTCCTTATTATGATTTTCGTTTGTCCAGTGACAGGACCCAAACAGTGTGAGTTCAATACCTGGTTAAGGCGGCAGAGAACTTGGAGAGTGGAATAACTGATAACTGACATCCATTAGACATGGCATGTGGAACTAGAAGAGTCTACCCCAGCGAGTGAAATAAAGGTTTCAGTTCTACATTCCAACCACTTAAAGAAGGCCGGAGCGTACAAAGGCCGAAACGTTGTGATAAATATGACAAAAAAGATGAGGATGATAGTCCGAGCAATGCAAATATAGTATGTATATATATATATATATATATATATATATATATATATATATATGATATATGTATATATATATATATATATATATATATATATGATATATATATATATATATATATATGAGATATATATATATATATATATATATATATATATGATATATGTATATATATATATATATATATATGATATATATATATATATATATATATATATATATATGATATATATATATATATATATATATATATATATATATATATATATATATATATATAGTCTTAAGGTGTGCTATATTTATGGGATAAAGTGCTCAATATCAGAGATAGAGTGTGTGTAAATATAAAAGTGAACACAGAAGTCAACACTCAGAGGCGACAGTCTGTTTCATGCTAGACGCAATCGTCAGGCCACCCTTATATATATATATATATATATATATATATATATATATATATATATATATATATATATGTATTAATTTCAATGAAGGTGCAATTAATTTATAAATTCATGAATCATTGATACAAAAAACAAATATAGAGGTTAATGATTTAATTGGCGAGAATCCATCGTCGCAAACAATTCAAATAAGATACATAAACCCCGAACCTGTACATGAATGATATGATCCTCGTTTATAAATTTCAGTTGCATAAGGTCTTTTTTATTTTTACAAGCTTTCGTCTGTTCCTACAGACATCCTTGTTTTTACTCTCAGTAATAAGAGGACAACGAAAATAGAGATATAATCCGAAAAAATGCTATGAGAAATGTGTTATTGTTTTGGAACGTGCAGTCGCAACGCTGAGTTTGAATTTAAATTTAAATTTTCTGCGTTTTTGTACAAATATAGCAATAAGAGAATTCTTTTTTACTGGTAGATTTTCCGTCAAAGTGGCATGGACTATATTGTTCAATAATTACAGTAATGTCGCACTTATTATCCGAAAGTTGCACTTGGATCAGTAATTTTAATAAAGGTGCAATTAATTTATAAATTCATGAATCATTTATACAAAAAACAAATACAGAGGTTAATGATTTAATTGGCGAGAATCCATCGTCGCAAACAATTCAAATAAGATACATAAACCCCGAACCTGTACATGAATGATATGATTGTTTTTTGTATGAATGATTCATGAATTTATATATATATATATATATATATATATATATATATATATATATATATATATATCATGTTTGTCCTTCCGGTCCGAAGAAGATTTTGTTTTACAATTCATCAGATTTTTGTCTTTACAATTCATCAGTGGAGCGAATGAATTTTAAAAATGCGTGAAGAAATTATAGTAGAAACATTGTTTCACTGGGGTAATACCACACTCTCGGGCTGAGCAGTCTTTATCCGGTGGAACAAGGGATAGTTACAACCGGATATTTCCACGCTGCATAAAATGACTAGGAATTCTACGTGTCACGTCGATGTTCTGATGCATTCCACGGCACTTGTTGACACCGCCTTCATTGCCGTTGGATCTGTAGGAGGTCACATCCGGACACAGGTCAAAGAGATAGTAAGTAATAGTATATGCCTACAAAAAAACCCTAATGACCTTACTATTTAATCTACAACGAGAAAGGCATACAAAAACTACAAGTCCAAAAAAGATAATGACATTAATAACAGCAACAATGTCTATAAACTAGATATAAACTGACATATAATGTTACCTACTAACTCCTTACCATCTACTATCCAAATCAGTTTTGGTTTATGGCCACATTATGTTGAAACATTGGTTCCCGTACGATCAACGAAGTTAAGCAACGTTGACCCTGGTCAGTATCTAGATGGATGACAGCTTGGGAATACCAGGTGTTGTAAATTTGGATAATTGCTCAGAATTGAGAATTGAGTTCAAATTCCCGTTAGGCTCATTATATTCGCTTACGTGTAAATATCCTTGGAAAATGTATGAATTCACCTCTTCCCCCAACTATGGGTTAATTAATAAGACTTGTATCACTAAATCATTATTATCTCAACCCCACCCAAAAAAAGTTGCAATCTAAAAAATTTCTGGCTTTAAATAACATGCAAAGCGTTGATAAGCCGTAGAAAACGAATCAATCACAAAAACTAAAACAATTTATCTAATCTTAACAATACCAAAATAATTACATGCACATCCCAAAGCATTATGGATATGATCAAATGACAATAATATTTCCGAAACAAATAAAATAAGCTGCCACAACTGCTCCTTACAATATATCGGGGAAACTTGCAAAAATAAAAAAAAAACAAACAAAAACAAACAACGTATCTATTAGGTTGGTGCAAAAATAATATCGTTTTTGACGTTAAAAAATACGTCAAAAAACGATAATATTTTTGCACTAACCTAATATAAACACAAAAAGGATATTATACATAATTTATCGTCGATCATATGCTACACTTATTAAAAGAGAAAATAACTTACTTGGACGGAAAGCTCTTGAGAGTGCCGCTATCGAATCTTGGCAAAATGTTAACCTGCGTCCAGGATTTTTTCAAATATTTTCTTTCATAAAAGAAATAATTTTTCCTCAATACAACATATATGCCAATAAATGTAAAGAAAATTAAAGTAAACGCTTAAATTAAACCCATGATTTAAAATAAATAAATGCATAAATAATTTAACAAATTAAAATAATAAATGATAATTAAATATATATATATATATATATATATATATATATATATATATATATATATATATATATATATATATATATATAAACAAATAAGAAAATAAAAAATGAACACCAATAAAGACATTTAGTCATTTTCGTATGTTGGACCTTAAATTACATCACTTAATATCCACCATAGTTTACCTTGACTTTCACAGTTAGCCTTAAGAATATTTTTGAGCGTTCTTAAATTTAAAAATTTTGAAAAATGTTGCAAAATAAAATCCTTACATTTTCCATGATAAGGAGGACGAAACGTGTTGGTAAAGAATAGTTTTCCTTTTGTCTTTCTTCATATTCTCTACTTACAGATATATTTTATTTATTTTCGAATTTTTGCACACAGACGCACGCGCGCACGCATGCGCGCGCGTGTGTGTGTACGCCGGCGCGCGTGCGTGTGTGTGTGTTTGTGTCTAAGCTATGAAGGAGGTTCAGGTGTATGCTTGTTGCAGGTATTACAAGCACGTAGAATAGTTTTATTTTGTCTGCATAGGCAGGTTTCAGACAAAAACCGTTTAAGCGTTCGAAACGTCGTCTGAGTAGAGATAAACGATCAGTTAACAGAAACTGGTTCTTGATCTGCTGGTCAAAGGACAACATGCTTATTCATTCGTCTATACTCTGAATATTGTTATCACATCTGGTTTGGTGCTCCTGCTATATATTTAGAGATTCTTGATAAAATCCAAAGAAGAATCTGCAATATTATTTGTCCTGACCAGGCATCTCAGATTCAGTCACTTTTCCACTGCCGTAATGTAGCTTACCCGTTCCTTTAAGCTACCTATATTTTAAGAATTTAAGCGTACTACTAGATTAGCGACAAGGTCTCATCATTTTACAGTTGAAATAGCTAGATGTAACCGTAAGTTCTATGCTAACATTTTCTTCTCTCGCACTTCTCGCTCGTGGAAATCTTTTTCGGCTTCTTGCTTCCTCGTAAACTTTGATCTTCAAAAGTTTAAATGCAATTTCAATCGTTATATTCTGTTTTCTTATTCTTTTATCGTCCTCTCTCATATACTCTAGCACTCAGTAACATTTTTCGTCTTAGTGGCTTTATTGCCTTTCTTTGGGGGAAATGATTAAAAAAAGCTATAAAAAATAACAACACTAACAAGAAGAAGCGAACATTAACATAAGAATTTTAGTTATTTGAAATTTCTGTAAACAGTTTTTGATTATTTCCATAGATTGTTTAGGGTCGACGACGGAAGGGATTTTCTACATGACGGTCACCCTGAATTCTGAGAAAAGCCCGAAGATTTGGGTCTATTTTTATCTCTCCCTCTAATCCTGCACCGAATGAAAATTAAGCTCATTTACAGCGTGCCAAGGAAATGATTATAAAGCTAGCCTCACAGACCATTCGCTGGTATAATGAAATCGACTCTCAGCAAGTTCTCCATGAATACAGCTTTGTGTTAGACTAATTTTTTTTCTACACTTGTTATATACTAAATTTAGCAGAAGCTCACATGTATAGGTTACCCTGTGAGGATCGAAGTCACTACAGAATATTTATGATCAGTCGGAATAGCTCGACAACCGTTATTCCACACCAGGGCCGGTGCAAGGGTTTCAACCCTCCACCATATCTATGATACAGCCCCCAATAATATGGGGTCTCCATTCTACTACAGCTCAATTTTCATAAGCTAAAACCTCTAGCAAGGATTCACCCTTAATAATTGCCACAAGAAATAGATAGGAAAAACCCCAAGGAATTTAAATAAAAGATTATATGAACACAAAAGGGATATTGTACAAAATAACACGTGTAAGTAAGTACATTAGTTGCTCACCGTAATGAGACTGGCTATAATTCTGGTTTTAAAAATGCTACTCGAATTAAAAGAGAAAGCAATTTACTAAAACGAAAATGTTTAGAAAGTGTTTTAGTCGCTAGTAAATTTACGTCAAGGTTCTTACAACCAGGGCCGGTGCAAAGGTCTCGAACCTCCCGAATCTATTATACGGGTCTCATCACTCTACTACATCTCAGTTTTTATAAGGTAGTATTCTTATAAATTACAAATTTTATTGTAACATAATTATGTACAATAATGGATCATATGCAATATAGGTGAACAATTCAACTAGAAAACTTGAAAATGTATCAAAATACAAATTAGAGACATTCAATCTTAAATAAATCAACAGTGATTTGTGGCAATTTTTAACATCAACTTGAGATTTTTCCTTTTAAAAAGTTGAAGAATTTTAACACATTCAACATTATGGATAAAAAAATAGTGAATTTATATAGTGTTTTTTCGAGACATCACATGAACAAAAATTCACGTATTTGAACAAAAAAAAAAAAAAAAAAAATCAAAAACAGAAGACGTCAAAATCTGCGAAAATTTTTTCATTCTTTAATAGCTTTGCTTAGTCTAATTTGTAACGCATATAAATGTATGTAGAAAAATGAAAATGTTGATAAGACAGCGTGGGTCATAAAGCACTGCTCAGGGCCCCCAATCTGGTTTGCTTCCCCCACTACCGGTCAAGATGTTCGGTGGTTGTATGCTCCGGTTCTGCTCCAGACGGAGGCAGCGTGAGAGCTATATTAACTATTTTGGACGATATTGATTTACATCTGACAGACATACATATCACGTTTACCTTACGCATCCCCATTAATACTCTCTTTTACCAGACTCCGTTAAATTACTCTAGACACGACACTTGGGTATATATATATATATATATATATATATATATATATATATATATATATATATATATGTCTGTGTGTGTGTGTGAACCGAAAAATTTTAGCTTATAGTCCCACAGACTAACTTTCTAATAATCATCACACTAAGTTCTTTTATTTTTCTCTTTCTCTATTTTTAAACACGCAGCAACACAGAATATATGGCACTGGGCCAATATATATGTGTTTGCCTACAGATATAAAACGTAGTAACCACCTTTAACTTAAAGTATCACTGACATGTATTTATTATATTTCTACTCGAAGAAATGACGTTGGTATTGTAAAAGTATACTATTTTATTTATAGCACTTTTTTTTCTGTGTTATAGTCACCTGGCAACTTAATGCTTACGTAAATTGTCGAGGAAGCAAACAGGAAACTTTTGGTAGAGTCTGAAACGACCGGCCTTCCTTTCTCTTTTTTTTTTTTTTTTTTTTCTAAAATAGAACTGAACAGTAAAGGAGAAAATATGGAGGAGTGTATTTAGCGTGGAAACAGGATGTCACGAATAGTCGGAATTCTTTAGTGCCACGAAAGGATTGCGCATGAATTTGTTGCAAGGTGGAAGGGTATAAAGGAACTAAAAGAGAAAAAATAGTTCTGTTGAGTTGACCGGCGAGTTAAGTGCTGTTGTTCATGAAACATTGTCAACAAAAAAAGTCAGATGGGAAGAGAATTTAAAAAATCCTATCATATGAGATAGCAACAGCTCAAGTGGCTCGTTAACGGCGTATATTCAATAATCCGTCAAAAGAATGTTTCTTGTATTAAAATATAGCCCGTAATTTTGAAATGTTTTACTGGATTGAATCAAAAGTATTTTTTAATCGAGCGCATTTTATGCACTGTATATCATATTTTTCAATTTTCTTTACTTTTCTAGAATGTTTTCTGTTGCTGTGGATCGGGTTCTCCTCTGTCATGAATTTTAAAGCATTATAATTGTCAAATGATGGTCCGACAATCTCGGATTTATCTCAAGAAATTAGTACTATCTATCTATCTATCTATCTATCTATCTATCTATCTATCTATCTATCTATCTATCTATCGTAAAGACAAAGATAGTGTGAAACCATAAATGCTGCCAGTCAGTGGGAGGTTGCGAAAAAAGACATTTAATGGCCTTGCAATAAAGTGCTTGATATCAGAGATAGAACATTAATAGAATTAATACAAAATATCAAATCTGTCATTTAATGTGTGTATGTGTCTGTGATTTTTGATTGTATTTTTATTTGACATTATTTCTTTATTATTAGGAATAAATTTGGATACGAAACAGATACTGATTCGTAGAAGCTTCAATGAGAAAAAAACTTTGCATTCCTTAAATAGATAATTCAAGCCTTACTCCGTCAACGATGTCTCCGTAGCCGAATTGTTAAAGGCGCGTTTCGGCTAGAGAAACAGTTTCCCCGATAGAAAATGGAGATGCAGTTTCGATTCCTGTCATTGGCATAAACTTTCGTAAGACTTCACGATCTTGACCGGATGTTATTATTTAATAAAAAAATAGTGATAACAATTTAAATACGTGTACCCGCTAAAAATAGCGTTTATGCTAATAAAGAAAATATATATAATCATGATAGCACTTATAAAAGGTTTCGAATTGCTATTAGTTGGGTTCTTATCTGCCTTGTGTTTTAAATAGTCATCATCGTCAATTTTAGACTTGATTAAAAAAATAAGTCATCATTTTTTAAACATGGTTAGTTATTTCATTTCTTTACACTTTTTATATTCCGTAAACAGCTTCATCTTCTTTAAGTTTAAAATAATGCCCATAAAATGATACCTATAAATGAATGCCTATAAAATAACATTTCCAGAATCTCTGTACTTGTATCGACCATCATAGCTCCTGAAAAAAAGTATAGTTGAACAGTATTAATAAAGAAATAATAATAATAATAATAATAATAATAATAATAATAATACAGCCGTTAAGAGAAGAGCGTGATTTAAGAAAAGACACAGAAAAGAAAAAAACGCAGTATTTGACAATGTTAAATAATACTCCATCAAAATGTCTGTCTTCTTCAAGTCGTATTCAAACAATTTTTTCAAGTATAAAAATATATAAATCTACAAAAAATTTATATGCCACAGTACAAACGTTGCTTGTCTACGATTTATTACTGACTGAATACAGTAATTGTGGCACAAGGCCGAAAAAGTGGGGAGATAGGTCAAGGCTGGTCGACACTAACTATCCTATACCTAGCTAGTCAGATTCGCAGCCCATTCATCAATTAGAATTTACTCATTCACCATAAGAATCTATCCGTCACCATTCGTTCCTACATACAGCAAAATCTCCCTCACACACACAGAGCACCTACCAAAAAGAAAAAATATATAAAAATAAAACATCCCATGATGTAAAAAATTCAATTGTGTATACAAAAATATATATAAAAATTATATCGATGTTATGAAATGATGAGACGATGACCCCGAAAATAAACTGAAAAAGAATGATGTTACTAGGACCCGACCACCCTTCAAAAATAAGAGTTGTCGCTGTATTCTGCCTTCCGACAAAATCAAGAGGCTTTCTCTTTCTAACGGAGGAGGGAAGGATAAAAAAATTATGGGCATTAGAAAATTCAAAAAACTGATCCAGTCGTGATGGAAAGGGCAGGTCAAAACAAACTGGTGAGGTTGGAAATCTCGATTTGGATCATGGTGAGAAGCCTGGCGCAGGCTGGGGATGACACTCACATTAACTAGGTAAACAAGAAGAGTCTATTTTAACCAGGGGAGGGGTCCACAGGAAACCACCCGTTATGACTTAGGGAGACATAAAAAAGAAATTCAAGGCTAGCCCCGTTCACGCGAACCAAGCTCACCACAGCTGCCCAACTTTTGCTGAAATCTGTCAATACCAAACGCTTTCTCTCTGTTCTAATCTTCATACTGAGCTGAGGCTCAAAAAATCTGATCATGCGTATGCACGATCAATAAACACGAGTTTTTCGGGAGCGATACGCGCTGTCAACTCACCAACACAGTACCAGAGGCGGTGCACCCGAGAACAATGGTAGAAGGCGTGCGAAGCTGTTTCCTCTAAGCTAAGGTCACATCGATGACAGTCAGGCAAATCCGCCAAGCCCCATTTAAAAACTACATAATTAAGAGATAACCTATTCCGAACCAATCGTCAGGTAAGCGAAAAAGCAGGGTTGCTGAGATAATCTACCGCTGGTGCCCAAGAACAGATAGAGAGCAACTCGATCGCGGACAGACCGAACTGGTGGTTACAGAGTGGTTCCTTCACGACCCCCTCGACTAATTCTCGATACAAGAATCTCCTAGGCCGAGAAAGGTCACTGGACCGAGGAATGACCCTCAAGGCCGATCGACACTTTAGGAGGAAATCCGACTGATCCCGGGGCCTACGATGGCACTCAGCCCTAGAAACAGGAGGAGTGATCGTAAGGCGAGGGAATGCACACTCCCCTTCAAAACTGAATCCTCTGTCAACGCGCGGCGTAGGAAAGCCAACCTCGAGGCGTGTCGGTGACTCGCCAAGTGCGGCATTCCCATCCCCCCCCATGAAACGGATGATGGGCACAGACATCTTTGTCGACGTGATGCTTGCATCTACCCTACAAGAGCAGGGAGAGCAAGCGATTGATTGCCTCCTTGCGTTCCTTACAGAGAAGTATAGCCAGCCGGTAAAAGATGAGAGGAAAGGCATAAGTGGCACACGCCACAGCTCTAACGTCCAAGGATAACCGCCTTCGGTGCAATATCTCGACCGACGGGACGACCTTTACCTGTACTTCTGACCAATTTTTATCCAGCTGAAGTCCGGACCCGAATCACACTCCAAGAATTCAGACAGTCCGTCAGTACAACCAAAGGGTTCCGGAAGATCGACCGCCTTCCAGGTACCTAACTGCAAGCCGGAAGACTTGTCGCGATTAATCTTGGCCCCCGTGACATTTTCGTGCCGTTCAAGAGCTTTCCGCACCACCTCAATGTCCCTGCGAGACGACATGAAAGTGGATACGTCATCGGCGTGCGCGGAAACCCTGGATCGAGCCACACCATGGACAGCGATTCCACGTAGGAATGAAGTCAAACACTGCTGACAGGATAGAACTATTGTATATAATATAAAAGAACTGCTAATGATTTTAAAAATTTTACATTACAAATGCACCTAAATGTAGGAAAAATGCAATTCATATTATATTATTTACATACCAGATGTATTTACTATAGATGATCTAGCGATTAAAGCACTTTCTATACTTTTTCGTCTTAGTAAATTGTTTTCTCTTTTCATAAGAGTAGCATATTTTCAATCAAAATTAATGGCCAGTCTCATTACGTTGAGTATCTAATACATACGCTAGAACTTGTAGCAGGAACTTATTCTATCACTTGTAATAATTGCCATGAGAAATACATAGGGGAAACCTCAAGGAATTTAAATAAAAGTTTATATGAACACAAAAGGGATATTAGACAAAAGAACACACTAAATGCATTAGTTATTCCTGAGACTGACCAAAATTTTGGTTTTAAAAAATGTTACTTTAATTAAAAGAGAAAGAAGTTTGCTAAGACGAAAAGGTTTAGAAAGTGCTTTCATCCACAATTTACGACCAGGTTCTTACAATCAGGCCCGGTGCAAGGGTCTCGTGCTATAATAGAGCCCCCACCCCCATCTCTAATAGAGCCCCCGCCGCCGAATCTATAATACGGGTCTCGCCACTCTATTAAATAAAAGTTTATATGAACACAAAAGGGATATTAGACAAAAGAACACACTAAATGCATTAGTTATTCCTGAGACTGACCAAAATTTTGGTTTTAAAAAATGTTACTTTAATTAAAAGAGAAAGAAGTTTGCTAAGACGAAAAGGTTTAGAAAGTGCTTTCATCCACAATTTACGACCAGGTTCTTACAATCAGGCCCGGTGCAAGGGTCTCGTGCTATAATAGAGCCCCCACCCCCATCTCTAATAGAGCCCCCGCCGCCGAATCTATAATACGGGTCTCGCCACTCTATTAGGTCTCAGTTTTTATAAGGTAGTATTCATATAAATTACAAATTTTATTGTAACATAATTATGTACAATAAAGAATTATATGCAATATAGATGAACAATTCAACTAGAAAAATTGAAAATGTATCAAAATACAAATTAGAGTCATGTCATAATAGATCATTCCATCTTAAATAATTAGAGACATGTCATACTAGATCATTCCATCTTAAATAATTAGAGACATGTCATAATAGATAATTCCATCTTAAATAATTAGAGACATGTCATAATAGATCATTCCATCTTAAATAATTAGAGACATGTCATAATAGATCATTCCATCTTAAATAAATCAACACTGTTTTGTGGCAATTTTTAACATCAACTTAAGATTTTTCTTGTTAAAAAGTTGAATTTTAACATTTAATTTCATGGATGAAAAATAGTGAATTATATATAGTGTTTTTACGAGACTTCGCATGAACAAAACAATTCATGGATTTGAAGGAAATAAAAAAACAGAATGAAGTCAAAATCTGCGAAAAGTTTTCATCCTTTAATAGTTTTGCTTAGTTTAATTTGTAACGTATATAAATGTAGGTAGAAAAGAAAAGAAAAGAAACAAAACAAATGTTGATAATATAGCTAGGGTCACAAAGCACTGCCCGGGGACACCAGTCAGGTTCGCGGGGTTCGGGGATAGTATGCAAAGGACCTGCTCACAACATTATACCAAGTGAATATATTTTTGATTTAAATATAGGAAAAAATAGGAAAAGCTTTTCATTTGTTACACATATGAAGTCAGAGAGAAACAAACTTTTTGGGAGGTGGATATGCGCATTTTATTTTATTTTTAAATGTTTATTGGTGTTTACATGTAGTAGACCATTCAAACTACGTCTTATTTATTTCCCGATATATTTTGATTGTTGTGACTATTGTATCTTTTGACCTTCACTCCGTTGTCAAAAAAAAAAAAAAAATAGGATTGACTTCCTCGAATACAAGCCTTTTTTTCTAATCTTATATTCAGTTGTACGTAACCTGAGATATGAACGAGTGGGATTTATGTATGTCAAAACTTTCATTCGCTCTAATCTATACAATGTGCGCCAGGTGTTTGAGAGCATATTTTTAGTGGGCCATAAATTAAAGGCGGCCTTACGGAATGTTACGCAGCATGCGCCAAGTGTTAGCATTCTCTTTTCTCTTTCGCGCACATCGCGAACATTAACATGACGTATTTCTATCAGATACAGGAAGTGAAAAAGCATGCCATATTCGTGGCATTAGCCGCCAAACATGAGTTGCTGGAAAATGACTAAGTGAGTAAGAGGAAGTATAGGTGTCCTTGTATGGAGACGACGGAAGTAGCCACGGGGAAACATATAAAGTCTACGTCATCTCTAATGTCCAGTTTTAACGATTACCAACGGATTTGTGCAGATAACGGCATCACGGCTTACCTCGGAGCTGAGGGCGGTTTACTGGATTTTATTTTATTGCTGTTTGAGTTGAACACGTATAAAAATTTGTTTGAAAATATTGTAATTTTTCTGTTGAATATTGTTATTTCCTTCATATAAATTGTTATCAATTATGATTTTGTGTGTAACATTTCATTGAACGAAATTTATCTCACGTACACCGGAGACGCCAAGCATTACTGACTTTGTTATGGCGAAGATGAAAAGACCGATTCAATGAAAAAGAATGGTATCAAAATAATAATTCAAAAATATACTTACATTTCTTAACCCAAGAACACTAACCATCAGTTAAAGTTACACCACTACTAACCATGGGTATATCAGACCCGATTTTGAAAATATCAAAAAAAAAAAAAAAAAAATATTAAATATAAATCTTTATTTGAAATATTTTACATGCAGGCACTTCAAACTTTGTACTTTGAGTTAACATTAATAGGAACAGAAAAACATTATTTAGGTCAGAAAATCAGGTACTGAAAATTGTAATTAAAAATAGGAAAATTTGCGCTGGGTACTATATACCCATGGTTAGTGTTCTAGGGTTGATAAGAACTTTAGAACAAAATCTAAAAAGGGTCTGTCATGTTATCCGTTCTGATCTGGCATTTCGACTTCAATCATTTTCCAACCACTGTGATGTGGCTTCTCTCTGTTTTTTCTATACATATTTTTATGGCAGTTGTTATACTGAGCTTTCCTCTGATATTTCGACTGCATGAATTTAAGCGTGTTACTAGATTGGCAAATCGATTTAATGTTGAAATAGCTAGATGTAACCGTAAGTTATATTCTAATAGTTCCTTTTCTCGCAGTTCTTGAATTCTTTTCCGATTTCTAGCTACCTTGACATCTGAAATCTTCATAAATTTAAATGTAACGTCACTCGCCATTTTCTATCGTACTGAAGTCTGTACTTTTATTGTCCTTTGTTTTCACTAAAGTATTCTCATTGTTTTTCACTCTCAGTAGCTGCTGGCGTCTTAGAGGCATTAACATCTTGCTTGGGATGTAATGATTAGACAAACCATCACTTCTTGTGATCTATCTATCTATCTATCTATCTATCTATCTATCTATCTATCTATCTATCTATCTATCTATCTCAGACTGTTCTAATCTATCTATCTATCTATCTATCTATCTCAGACTGTTCTAATCTATCTATCTATCTATCTATCTATCTATCTATCTATCTATCTATCTATCTATCTATCTATCTATCTATCTATCTATCTATCTCAGGCTGTTCTAATCTATCTATCTATCTATCTATCTATCTATCTATCTATCTATCTATCTATCTCAGACTGTTCTAATCTATCTATCTATCTATCTATCTATCTATCTATCTATCTCAGACTGTTCTAATCTATCTATCTATCTATCTATCTATCTATCTCAGACTGTTCTAATCTATCTATCTATCTATCTATCTATCTATCTATCTATCTATCTATCTATCTATCTATCTATCTATCTATCTATCTATCTATCTCAGGCTGTTCTAATCTATCTATCTATCTATCTATCTATCTATCTATCTATCTATCTATCTATCTCAGACTGTTCTAATCTATCTATCTATCTATCTATCTATCTATCTATCTATCTATCTATCTATCTATCTCAGACTGTTCTAATCTATCTATCTATCTATCTATCTATCTCAGATTGTTCTAATCTATCTATCTATCTATCTATCTATCTATCTATCTATCTATCTATCTATCTCAGACTGTTCTAATCTATCTATCTATCTAGCTATCTAGCTAGCTCATTTTGTTCTATCTCAACAAGCTCATCTGGTAGAAATATACAAATAATTGGTTGAAAAATTAATGTTGCTGTTTTGATTATAAAAATGAATTTAATACAGAGTAAATACACCAGATAATTTTACTAATAGGGAGAGGTAAATTTATTAATTAAAGGAAGAAAACTAAAAAAAATAAAATAAAATGAAAATGAAAAGGAGAACAACAGGAAAATACTTTTCTGACCCCTCATCATTCATTCTCGAGCAAAATCCAGTAAATGCAGACCTATTCTATCTTAGCTTTGAGCCGGTCTGACAGGTCGTTTCTAGTCTGTCCTATTCTTAGTTGCTGTCATTTTCGAAACGGAAGTTTAATTTATCCTCTTCCACGCTGCACATGCGCATTACAACCATTCATGTTTCAGCCCAGGTGCCAAAAGCCACGAAGATCGATAATCTTTCTTCGTCAGACCGAGCAGGCCGAAGCAATAGTTTCGCCTTCCCGCTGCATCGACTTCACGAACACGTGATGTATTGCCTCGACGCTTGAATATCGGTGAGGTTCGACATGAATTCCTAGAAAAAAAAAAACAAAAAACAAAAAAAAAAAACCCCAAAAAAACCCTAAAACATTCAGCATATATCGACATTCGTAGGAGGAACATCTATTCTGGAGTTTTCAAAGGGCCTTGCCCTCAAACGAGTGTACATTCTTCAAGTCCGGAAATACTTTCTTGGCGACGTCTTTCCAAAGGTTGCTCTCATTGTTTTACATCAACATCCGATTCAGGAAGTGTAACCGTAAAATATCCTGACATGCTTCCAGTTTTGGCATTCCGAGTCCATCTCCGGAAAGACAAAGGCAACAAAACCTTAGACACATAGAAATTCTAACCTATTTTTTTTTTTTACAACCATGTTCGTTCAGGTCAAATGAAACCTCGGGGAAGATAGTAGTGGGATTTTCTGTTTCATTTTAGCTGGTTTGGAATTCAGAGTTTTCCTTCTCTTAGACTGGTTGTCGCCCAAGTTTAAAGTAGCCGTACTATTTAACTCATAGCTGGAAAAAGAAGAAATAGGAATTTGTGCAAAAGTGAACAAAACTGACTTGGCCCGAATTTGATCTCGGCTCGTTAAATGCACTGACCGCGCCGATGGCCGTTATGCTACCTGCACGTCCATAACGGGATTCGAACAAGCTTTTTTTTTTTGTCTAGTTCAGTTAGATTGCTGACCGGTCGAAGAAGATCTAAGAGCCGACAAAAGATCATAAGATACAATGTGAGTTCACTATAGTTTTATAGGATTCCTTTTATTTCTCTTTTGTTTCGAGTTAGCTCACTTTCAATATTTTTACATTTAAGGACTTAAAAAATGAAAAATTCTTTTTTTGTCATTATCATTTTTTAACAGAAAATTTTAGTCAATTTGAATTAATTAGCATTAAATGAAATCTTATATTGTAAAATAAGATAATAGAGTTTATAGTTACATAATAGTCCTCAAACGCATAGTCCCGCGCACATACCCACAAAACTACAGACAGACATATTTTTCATTATTGATAATGACTTAAGTCAGTTGAACGTATGGAATCTTACACAAGAACTGACATGAATTTCCGACAGTTATTTTATAGCGCCAATGCTAAAAGGCGAAAATGAATAGGCCAGCAAGAAAAATTCATTAAAATATAATGGACGTAACCTGTTTGTTATTGTCAATAAAACTTGTTTGCACGAATCTTTTATATATATATATATATATATATATATATATATATATATATATATATATATATATATATATATATATATTCTGTTTATACGTTATTTTTATAGATATAATCTATTTAAGTAAATGGTCTGTTTTTAATTAAACAGTATTAATTACATTTACCGGCCAGAAAGTTCCAGAGATTTCGTAGAAAATATGCGCTCTCCGACAAGAATCAAACCTGTAACTCTTATGGGAGCCGTCATATAGCCTGACGTGCCGTTATCATTCAGCCACAGAGAAGCGTCTGGTTAGCAAAGTCCGAATTACTGTTTATAAACACGCACCTTCGACGATTTTTCTCTGTCGATCATTTCTGCTCACGAAACGTATCTTAACGCAAACAATGACAACATATGAAAAGGATTAAGTCCAACAATTATTTTAATATATTTTATGTTTATATGTTATTTTTATTGATATAATTTATTTAAGTAAATGCTCTGTTTTTAATTAAACAGTATTAATTGCATTTACGCTTCTCTGTGACTGAATAGTAACGGCACATCATGTTATATGACGGTTCCCATAAGGGTTACAGGTTCGATTCTTGTCGGAGAGCGCAAATTTTTGTGAAATTTCTCGAACATTCAGGTTAGTATATTGTCGGACTTAATCTATTTCAATATATATATATATATATATATATATATATATATATATATATATATATATATACAATGATTACATTACACTTATTACAATACACGTACAAATCATATATATATATATATATATATATATATATATATATATGTGTGTGTGTGTGTGTATGATTTGTATGTGTAACAAATCATTATTTTTTCCCTTCGATGGATAAATCATAATTATTCAATGGTCAATAGAACCTTATTTGTTTAGCCTAATATCCGGGAACCAGTGAAGATAAACTGTGGTAACAGAGAAATAAATATAAATAAATAACAATAAATAACAAGAAGACTAAAATTTCATCATATCTGTAAACAGACGAATAATAAAAATCGCCCTGCAAACAGAACCATAGTTCGACCAACCAATCAGAACGCTTTCACAACCAGGTATAAGAAATGAAATAAACGAATAATAACAACATCAAAAATTCCCCATTTTCAAAAATATATAGTTCGACCAAACAATCAGAACGCTTTCACAACCAGGATATAAGGCATCTATAAAAATAGACATAATAGAAATCAACAGGCAAACAAAGCCATAGTTCAACCAAACAATCAGAAAACTTTCACAGCCAGGATATTATACCCCGAGCCAAAGAGAGGGGGGGGCATCCTTTTCAAAATCGGATCTATAGATCTATAATGTATAGATCTATTGATCTATAATTTATCGACTCTAACATCTAAACAGATGGAAAATCAACCAAAATTGGAACCGATAAATTTTGTCCATTCTCCGACACTACGGTCATCGTAACATACCTAGAGACGAAATACGATATTTGCACGACTAACTGGCGACCTTTCACAGGTAAACCCTCCTTGCTACGTTGAAAACAAACATACCTTCCCTCATCATGTGGTCAAGCGGCGGTTATTACATAGTGTTCTCCAGGACTTTTACACTTGAACTCTTGAAACTTCAACTTTTACCTTATCCTTCCGTATTATTATATTGTGATATATAAAGATTTATTGTGTATTTATCAACACACTGTGTATTTACTTTTAATCATTACATAAGGCCAAGATATAACCAAATCAATTATACCGATATATGGAGGTAACGGACGTTGTTGTAAGCTAAACAACTCATTCATAACTGATAACCTCGTAACTTCCATAAAACAACTCCACCCCCAAAAAAAACGAAACAAAAAAAAAAAAAATAATAATACTTAAGTAGACTGTTCCACTCGTAAAAAAAAAAAAATAGGAAAAAATTTCCGGGAATTAAATTTTGTAAATTAGCATTCATTGGACCTTCAAATTGCGACATTTGTCAGAATCGAAAAATAATGATTTTTTATCGATTTAGGAGGTGTGTCCTGTTTAGAATATCAATACTGTGTAAAATCGATCCCTGTCATTTGATAGTTATCCGGACTTACCTGTTAATTAGAAAAAGCTAAATTTGAAATTCTACTTATACTCTTGATAACTGCACATATTTTTCTGTTAATTCTCTGAGTTTTCAATCATTTTCTAACCTTTTAAAAAATTTTTTTTTCGAAATCACATATACTTAAATTAAGAATAAATAGCTATCTACTTTTATTAATTTATGTAAATTTTTGTTCTTTAATTAAAAATGTACATATACGTTTGTTCTTTATTAAAACGAAATCTTTCTGCAACATGCAAAACTCATTTTCATCAATTTTTATTAGTATTAACAGTTATTTATAAATGTTAAGCTTGACACTGTACTTACATCAGTGATAACTTCATTTTTTTTCAACTTTCAAAAATGTTTAAAACTTATCTTAACTTATTTTTTGTGCAGCAATTCTTTCCGGAAGCACGTGCACAAATATGTATTTATCTTGAATGAAGAATGCATGAATTAATACTTTTATTAATTTATGCAAACTTTCGTTCTTTAATTAAAAGATATAGATCCTTTTGTCCTTTATTTAAAACAAAACTTTTTATAAAACGCACGCACACGCAAAGGAGTGTCGAAATGTTCTTATCCTAATAAAATAATTATCAACAGTTTCTATAAACTTTTAGTCTATATAAAAGAAAAAGTAAAAGGATACGACCAAAACTGAACTAAAATCTTACAAAATTATCCTTGTCCGTCAGCTACAACGAAACATGTATAAAAGAAGAAATGCTGCCGAAATATATATATATATATATATATACAGAGTAACCCGGATATAAGAGAGATTTTCTCTGGTCCCAAATTAGAGCCTGTGTTAATGTATATAAATTAGACCAAATCCGGATATAAGAGAAACCCGGATATAAGATACTTCTTCAGTCCCGACAACTCTCTTATATCCGGGTTACACTGTAAATATATATATATATATATATATATATATATATATATATATATCTTCGTGAGAAAAACGAATGAAAGGACAAATAGCCAAGCGTACGTAACACGCTCAGTCGGGCACATGGGAGCACGAATGCGCACACACACACACACACACACACACACACACACACACACACACACTATGAAAAAAAGAAAAGAAAAAACTTACACCGATGAAAAGTGCAGTTAAAAAAATATCGAGAGTATAAGCAGTCAATTGCTGATACCCCCTGAAGAGTGGATGGAGTGATTCTTGGAGGGTCCATCTACAAAACTCTAAAGTCAGGATGCTGAAGGTAACATCAATCAGCTAAGTGATAAACCTTTCACTTGTATATTAATTCTCCCTCGCTTTCTCTATCTCTCTCAGGATATATATATATATATATATATATATATATATATATATATATATATATATATATATAGGGTGCCCAGTAAAAAAGTAAAAAAGCGGTTAATTTTTTATTACTGTTTTATATTTCAGGATTATTTGACCTTGAATAACCTTGAAAAATTTTATTGTATATTCATGACCTTGAATAATCATTCGACTTTCGCGTAATTACTTAACTCTGATTGGTTCTTTTTATGATTGATTAATTGCTTCTCGATCTTGTAACTCGTCATTTCGTCTTTTGTTCTGCTTTTCTTGGCGAAACAACTCAGTGATTTTGAGCGTCAAGTCATCGTACATTTCAAAGAACATCCGACGTAGGGATTGGCGAAATGTGCAGAAATTCTTCCTGATTTTTTCAGTCACATCAGTTGTCACAAGTTTCAACAGTCTTTCTGAATTTACCGCTCTTTTTACTGGGAACCATATATATATATATATATATATATATATATATATATATATATATATATATATATATATATATATATATGATATAAAAGGCTCAAACACTAATATTCCCAATATATATATGTAGTGTGCCTAGTAAAAAGAGCGGTAAATTCAGAAAGACTGTTGAAACTGGTCATGACTGACGTGACTGAAATATATATATATATATATAATATAAAAGGATGGGCACCTCGGCGTGGCGTAATGGTTAGCAAGCTTGTCTCGCTAGAAAAGTTACATCTGAAAAGTGAGTTCGATCCTCACTAGATGCCCATATTTTCGGCATTGTGCCACATCTAAGCTATGCTTGGAAAATAACTATAATATAAAAGGTTCAAACACTAATATTCCCTATATACATATAAGCCTCAAACACTAATATTCCATGGTTATAATTTATTACATTGAAATCGTAATTGGAACCGAGAATGGAGTAGTCGTAAAGTCATTGAAATTTGTGAAAAAAAATAAACGACCTGCACCAGGAAATTATGATTTGTATAATTTGCTCCGCCTTTCTTGTTATAACGAAATAAACAAGTTGAAGATTATTATTTAAACATTTATTTTTGGTAATATCGACATGTAATCAGCGGGTGGGAGAGGACTGAATAGAGACGTGTTTTGCACGTGTGTTTATGTATCCGCCATTGTTGTATCTCCCTGCCGGCTCAAAACTCCCCGGTCAAGGCCGATAACTCTGTACGGTTATCTCCCTTAGTTGGCTCCGCCATAGTAGTTCCTGTGCTCCTTTGGAGCCTCTTACATTTTTTGGGGGTGGTGAGATATATATATATATATATATATATATATATATATATATATATATATATATATATATATATATATATATATATATATATATATATATATATATATATATATATATATATATATATATATATATATATATATATATATATATATATATATATATATATATATATATATATATATATATATATATATATATATATATATATATATATATATGACTCTCTCGGCGTTTGAGAATCCGACAAACTCATTCAATTTTTATGTCTGTGTCGTATGTTACACTTCAATCTCACTACTGATCTGCATACAAATCCACATATTGTCCAACAGCGAGGATCTCGGGACATATCCACTGGAATATTTGCCGACGCTTTTCGTCTCTTAACCGGTCAATAGAACTGATTTCGAAATTTCTGATACCATTCTGCTACAAATATCTCCATTTATTTCTATCCAGGGTAGCTCGCTCGAAGTTAGCATGAGGTATATTGAGAGCTGAGCTTGTCTTTACACTTCAGCCACGGCCGTCCAACAGTCCTTTGTCCACTCTCAACCTATCTATACATTTGGACCTTAGGTATTCTGTCGTTACTCATCCTTGCAACATGACCAACCCAGCGAAGTTGTAACTACATTAGGCAAGTCGCAATTCCACGAATGTTACGTTTTGCGAGAAGATCAACATTGGATACCCTATCGTCAAAAGTATAACCACAGACCCCGCGGAGACAACTTTTGTGGAGAACATCCAGATGATTGATATGAACTATATGGGATCCACGATTCTGAGCCGTACAACAGTGTTGTCAAAATGGCTGCTCTATAAACACGTATTTTGGTGTCCACTTTGATACCTCTCTTATTCCATAGGCGATGGCGAAGTTTCCAAAAAGTACTTGTAGCTTTGGCGATCTGATATATATATATAATACAATAAATTTGGCTTGTCTATAATAGAAATATTACTTTACTTAATTCGGAAGCAAGAGAACTTTACAGCATCTAATCTTCGATAGCAGTGCTAGCACTAAGTTACAAGTCGTCATGATCGAGGGGGTGAGTGCACTAGCCTTGTTCAATTGTTGATCATACTAGATTATGTACTAACTCTTAGAAACTGTAACTAAGGTCTGCTCAGTGTAGTTGCAGTATAAACAAAAAATTGACTCTGTGGATATTGAAAAAAACAAAAATTTAGCTGACTGGACGTATCCTACCACCATTAGCAGATAGGCAGGCTCGGAAAAGAGCAACCACTCATTATATATATATATATATATATATATATATATATATATATATATATATATATATATATATTATAAATTAATTGATTTAAAATATGTTTTCGCTACACAGTTTCAAAAATGGAAGCTAAAAGCTTCGAATTTGTAATTAAATTAAAGACATTAGTTCCATTTCATCCTCAAGTGAATTTTGGAGTATCTTTTAAAATTACTTGGTTTTAAAGGCACAGTAAAAAATCATAATTCACGTTTCCAAGCACACAGAGAAATCTATTTATCCAGACAAGGGGTGTTTGGGTGATCATTATCGCTGTATTAGATGTAGGCTATTGAATGACCCATGTCTTTGAGAAACTATATATTACTAAGTTTATAAAAAATAAAGTTTATTAAATCGGAGAAATTAATTAGCTATTTTTGCCGTAATTGTCATTAATTTTACTTAAATAATATTTAAATATAAAATTTTTAAATATTGTGACCTGGTAATATACATAGTTATACTTGATATGGGAAAATAATTTTACTTACTGTAAGTAATTCTAATACATTTACTTATTTTAAAAAGAAATATAATCTATTAAAATTAACAGTGAAAATATTTTAAAGTTGTATTTAAAATTGTAGTTAAATAAAACGTATTCTAACCTAAACACCTCTCCCAAAGTACTACAAGCACTTAAAAGAATCCAATAAAACACCTACAGTAAAATGAAATTAATATGAAAAGCTAGATGATGTAAGCCATTGAATGACCCATGTCCTTTGTACTTACATGAGAAACTATATATTACTGGATTTATATAAAATATATAAAAAATAAAAGTTTACTAAATCAGAGAAATTAATTCGCTGTTTTTGCCATCATTGTCAAAAATTTTACTTAAATAATATTTAAATATAAATTTTAAAATAAATTGTGACCTAGTAATATACATACTTATACTTGATGTGAAAATAATTTTACATACTGTAAGTGATTCTAATACATTTACTTGTTTTAAAAAGAAATATAGTGTATTAAAAATTAAAAGTGAAAATATTTTTAAAATCATAGTTAAATAAAACGTATTCTAACCTAAACACCCACCCAAAATCTTTAAGTATACAAATAGAAAAAAATGGCGTAAGAATTTTTGCTGTTAACAATAAATTTTTAAAAAAATCCAGAGGACATGCATTTAATGGATGTCAGAATTCATTGAAAAATACATCCCTACCCCTACCAAAACGGAACTAATAACTGATACATCAAAATACAGCGATAATGAACACCCAAACGCCCCTTGTCTGGATGAATAGATTTCTCTATATCATTGGAAGCGTGAATTATGATTTTTTGCAGTGCCTTTAAAACCCAGTAATTTTAAAAGACACTCTAAAATTCGCTTGAGGATGAAATAGAACTAATGTCTTTAATTTAATTACAAAATTAAATTCGAAGCTTTTAGCTTCCATTTTTGAAACATGGTTAGAACTGTGTAGCGAAAAAAAACATATTTTAAATCAATTAATTTATAATATTAATGCTCTGTAAATTTACATTGAGCACTATTTTATAAAAATAAAAATATCTATAAGAACACCGGATTATATATCTTACTGTTCTTTCTTTATATATATATATATATATATATATATATATATGTGTGTGTGTGTGTGTGTGTGTGTGTGTGTGTGAGAGAGAGAGAGAGAGTATAAACTAAATAACGAGATATTAGCAACTGTATATGCGTGTGATAGCGTGCATACGCAGAAAAGCAAATATTTATTTAATTTATGGTGCAGAGAAAACATTGTTCAGTGTAGTTAAACAGCTATGGAGTATATGTTAATAAATGCACATATACCTATGTTTGTATTGCAACTTAAAATTTAATGATTTCTCAAGTCGTCAGGCACATATGGCCATTGGTCCGCTTATTACTCATAAGCGGACCAATGGCCATGATATTTTAAGTTGAATTACAAATGTAGATATATGTGTATTTATATATATATATATATATATATATATATATATATATATATATATATATATATATAAGGTATATTTCGGCAGCAATAATTCTTTCAGACCTGATTAATTGAATAATATCGACAAGTTCTGTCTATATAACAAAGAAGCCAAATAATATTAACAAAGGATACATTTTAGTAGATGACACCAAATTTGTATATAGAACACAGTGCAACGTCAGAATCAAAACGGTGGAGGCTGTTGTAATAAAAGAGAAGCAGTCAAGGGTATGTTTCTCCATAGGGAATCATAAGTGTGTTTTAAAGAAGAAATGCCTATAAAAATTCACTCGTATAAATGACGTCACCTTGAGTGGGTTGAAATTGGTTCCAGCAAACATGAAAACGCCGGAATTAAAGAAAAACAGTTGCGTAAATATACACAAAATACAATCCTTGAAAACGAATGTAGTAACATTCGAAAGTACTCGGGAAAAAGAAAATAAATATAAACTTTGGTAAATTTACCGCTGACATAATACAACTAGTTCGGAATTTTGAAAAATTAAATAAATCTTTCATAGGTAAAACTTGTTGATATTATTCAGCCATTATTCATGTTTATATATATATATATATATATATATATATATATATATATATATATATATAACTATTAGTAACAGGTTTGTCACTTAGCTGATTGATGTTAACTTTAACTTTCGGATCCCGACTCAGGAGTTTCGTAGAAGGATGGATCCGTCCACTCGTCAGGGGCTCTCAGTAATTGACTGCTTATACTTCTCGATTTATTTTTTTTATATGCATTTATCATTGGTGCAGTTTTTTTCATAGTGTGTGTGTACGTTCGTGCGCATGCGCCGATGCACCTGTCTGCACAAATGTGTGTACGTGTAGGGTGTCGTATATATACATATATATATATATATATATATATGTATCTGTATATATATATATATATATATATATATACATACATATATATATATGTGTGTGTGTGTGTGTGTGCGTAAAAATCAGATATAAATAAATGTTTCCGTAAAGGCATTATTAATAAAAAAATGTTGAAATTTTGAAAAATACTAGAAATAATTAAGCAAACAACCCATGTCGGTTGGATTCAATACAACTAGTTTGAATTATTTCTTGGTAACTAAATAGACATTATTTAAACTAGACAGCTCTGCTGCAAGCATGAACAATGACACCCCTAAACTCAGACGTACTCTTAAAAAAAGAAATCACTTTAACCAGCGTTAAGGTCCGGCGTCTCAACACTGAAAGAAATAATAATAATAAAAAAAAAATGATGATGCTCTAAATTCCTCCACTACCTCCGATAACTCCCCGTCCAAGAATGTGCTTCTGAGGTCTCATCCTGGGTTAAAGCTGGAATCGACACTTTCATCCCATCAAGGAAATATAGGGTCAAGTCGCGCCCCTCCCCTTGGTTCTTCGTTGCTTGCTCAGCCGGCATCGCCCATAGGAACAACTACTTTCACCTATTCCGTAGCGGCATGTCTGACTGCAATAGACGTCCCTTTGCCTCCGCCCGTAACGAGTGTAAGCGTGTCCTCAACGATGCTAAGTCACTATTTGCGGCTCGGATGAAGGATCGTATTTCATCTCGCAAATTTGGCTCCAAAGATTACTGGCGTCTCTGCAAGAGCGTATTGAACAATTGCAAACCCTCTATACCTCCTTTATTCAACCAGTTCGAAGTCCTGACCTCCTCTGCTGACAAGGCTGAATGCTTTGCTCGGAAATTTTCATTCAACTCGACGCTCGACTCTTCCGGTGTACCCATACCCGACTTCCCTCTTAGAACTGAGGCTCTACTGAGTGGGCTACATATAACCCCGTCTCTGGTATTGGGCGTTATCTCCAATTTAGACCCCAACAAGGCTAGTGGTGGGGATGGGATACCAGCCATTGTCTTAAAGAATTGCACGACTGAACTAGCGCCCGCCCTTTCTAAACTATACAACTACTGCCTCAAGGAATCTTGCTTTTCCGGACTGCTGGAAGTCCTCTTCGATTGTTCCTATCTTCAAGAACTTTGGTGACCCCTCTGACCCTTCTAACTACCGTCCTATCAGTCTCCTACCCCTCTTCGGCAAAGTCTTCGAAGCCCTAATCAATACCAAGGTGGTTAACCACCTCACATCCCATGATCTGCTCTCAGACAAGCAATATGACTTCCGCTTTGCCCGATCTATAGCTGATGTGCTTACGGCCATGCCGTGGCACTAGACATCTCCAAAGCATTTGATAGGGTTTGGCATGCCGGCCTTCTTCGTAAGCTCCAGGGTTATGGCATTACGGGTCGATTGTATAACCTAATAGAATCATTCCTCTCAAACCGTGAATTGAACGTCGTTCTCAACGGATTCTCCTCCAGTTCCTATCCTATGAACGCAGGTGTTCCTCAAGGCTCCATCCTAGGCCCCACTCTATTCCTTATCTACATAAACGACCTCCCTGATGCCATAAATTCCCAAGTTGGCATCTACGCGGATGACACCACAATTTATTCCTGCCTCAAAAACAAATCTAGTGTCACTGACAAAACTAACCAGGCAGTGCGTCTCGAAAAGGACCTCCAATCGGTTGTAAACTGGGGCAGGAATTAGCTGGTCAACTTTAACGCCTCAAAAACAAAACTGTTCTCTATTAATCACCACAGAAATCCTTCCTTGTCCTCCATTAGAATGTCTGACGCTCAACTTCTCGAGAGCAACTCTCTCCGGCTGCTCGGTCTCACGTTGACTGCTGACCTTGGCTCCCTGTGCCGCGCCAGGAAATTTTTCTCCCCGAAATCGACCCTCCAGATCTACAAATCAACAATTCCCCCTTGCATGGAGTATTGCTGCCATATATGGTCTGGTGCCCCTTCTGTTTGCCTCGGAGTTCTTGATAGGCTCCAGAGGCGGATATGCAATATAATTGGCCCTGCTCTGGCATCTCGTCTACAGTCACTTTCTCACAGACGCGCCGTCGCCTCTGTCTGTTCTACAAATACTTTCATGGTAATTGCTCCGAGGAGCTGCATTCGCTGGTTCCCAGACTTCATGAGTTCAAGCGCCTTACAAGGCTGGCATCCCGCTCTCACCCCTTCACTGTCTAAACTCCTAAATGTAGCCGTCTCTTCTACTCTAATAGCTTAATGTCTCGCACCTCTCGCCTGTGGAACTCCCTTCCCTATTCCAGTTTCCCTGAGAGCTATAATCTCCAGCTATTCAAGTGTAATGTCAATCGACATCTCCAGTTGCCTTGATCTATCCACTACCCTTCTCCTCATACTCTCTTCTATCTGATCTCGCTCTATATTTTCTGTAACCCCTTGCGTCCTAGTGGCTTTCCGCCTTTCTTGGGGTGAAATGCTTAAAAAAAACCCAAAAAAAACAAACTACACAGAAATGCAAAATTATCTCTCGTTAATAACAAAAAAGGAACGCGTTAAACATTACAAAGGAAATCTATATAAAGTAAACATATATTTTCCAAACAATTTATACAAAGGAAAGATATTACGGTAGCAGATGTCGGACGGTCTCCTCAAGGGTGAAGAAGAGACTTGAGGCAACGGTGGTATGGTTCTACAGAAGGATGCTTAGGATACCATGGACCGAACATGTGAGCAACGATCAGGTTTTGGAGAGAATGCAAACAAGGAGGAAACTTACACTTAACATCAGGAAGAAGCAGCCGAATTCGGGGATACGTAATGAGAAAGGAAGGCTTGAAGAATCTGATACACACAGGGCGGATAGAGGGAAAGAGAGACAAGGGAAAGCAACGCGTGACATACTTAGCGGGCTTAAGCAAGTGGGTGGCAGAACAGGGTTTGTGAGAAGTAGCAAAAGGACAAAACATATTGAGAACTACAAAGGATAGGAGGAAGTGGAGAGCCATAATCGCCTACGGCCTGAAGGGACATGACAAATAAAAGATCCAGCCACCAACTTACCGAACAAGAAAAGGGATTCCTTAAACGCGGTCGAACTACCTTCTCTATTTTAACATCAGAATAAAAACAAAAACATAGCAAAAAAAAAAAAAAAAAAAAAATCAGACACTAAAATTCTATCCCGAACATCCTACAGTTAGAAAACGATAAATCCCTCCCCCCTCCCCCGTATTATGAACCGTACTTAACAAAGAAGCCATAAAACTAAGACATAACCGCAGAAAACGGACTCAGCTCATAACCAAAGAACTAAGACAAGCCTGCATCGAACATAGAAATAACAAAACACACATTAATTAAGAAGAACGACAAATTAATTTAAACAAGATCTTTTATAATGCTAAACGACTCCCTATTTTCGAAAACAAATCTAAAAACTAAAGGAAGCCATTACTAGCTTCCTCAGGCTACAGATAAATGATACATCAACTCTATACTTCTAAAGTCACCACCTAAACTCTGAAATTTTATTTACTATTTCTTTATTTCCACAATAGAAGTAGATAGGGTCGTTTATCGTCTGGTTCACACTTCTCCCGGTCATTTGAATAGTTATAAGGAGTTTACCCCTTGTTTTCAGTTTAAGATTCGGTTTCCGATTCCTTCTAAAGGCTTTTTTTCCAGTCACTTTCACTCCCAGTAGCATTATCACCTTTCATAGGGTGAATTGATTAAAAAAAAATAAAGAAATAAACTTATTACAGACAATAATACTGAAATCGGATTCATAAGACTTCACAAAATTGTGGGCGTGTATAACCACGGCTATCTGTATAGCAACTTAAAAACGTACAAACCTAGCTCCCTTCTACGTCTTCACAAATCTCTAGCCCTATCACCAACTGATCCTATCATACTTAACAAATAAATATAGTGTTTGGTAAGTTAAAAGAACTATTAAAGAAATCTCTAATCTTCCCTTTATCTTTAAAGTCATTTCACCCACCTTAAGCAAGGCGATAATGTCACTAAGATACCAGGGATTACTGGGAGTGGAAGAGAATGAGTAGATTTTAGCGAGGAGAAAGAATAATAAACGAACAGGTTTCAAGGAGTCAGAAGATGGCGATTGACGTTGCATTTAAAATTTTGGAGATTGTAGGTAGCAGGGAAGCAAGAAATCAGAAGGGAATTCCACAGGTGAAAAGTGCGAGAGAAGAAACTATTAGAATAGAACTTACGGTTCGGGCTAAGTATTTCAATAGTAAAACGATGTGACCAAGTAGCCAATCTAGCAGAAAGCTTAGATTAACGTGGTCGAGATACCAACGATGAGAGATGAAAAATTGATATAAAATATTAATAGAAAAAGAGGCAAGTCACGTCGCGGCGGTTGGAAAGTGACTGAAGTCGAGATGCCAGGTCAGGAACGATAACATTACAAACCCTTCTTTGGATTTTGTCTAGAACCTCGCGATATATAGCCGGAGCACCAATCCAGGTATGGCAACAATATTCAATGCACGGACGAATGGTAGATTTATAAATGTGCAATATGGAATCTGATGTGAAAAATTGTCCAGCATGACACAGTGAACCAATGAACTGCCCCCCCCCCATTTTACTTATGAATTAATAATAGAATCATTTTCCTTGACATGTTTTAGACGCCTACAGACATAATTTTATTACTTCATATAAAATACCACAATCAAAATCTCATCTTCTTTATTACGAAAGTGAATGTCCTGAGAGATATAAAATGGTGGTTATAAAAAAACATGATTATCCAAGCAAAAATAATTATTTTATAAAGAATTGCGAATTATAAAACAAACACTAAACAATAATTTCTGCAACCATATCAGTAACAAGCAAAAAAACCTTAAAGAATTTTTAAAAGAATGACGCAAATAGCCATCCTGGTATAAACAACAAAAAGATATCATTAACTTATTCTACTGTAACTTGATTCACCTTAATTATAGGAAAGATGAAAATACCATTAAAATATAATTTGCCGGCACATATCACTTATTGATTGCAATAAACACCTTAGAAGTATCAGTTACTTTAACAAGTTTAAAACATCTCACTTTATCGTTACCAATAATCCGCTAAATGCAAATATTGGTTGCACATGCATCACACTCTCTCGTAGGTTAACTTGTCACTTATCGAAACTTAGTGCAATTTTTCATTTTATTCAATCACTGTCATTACCAATAACTCTCCACCGCAAAATCCAACCTACGTACAAAAATAATATTGCTTCTGTATTCCTGTGTCTTTTGGGAGATTGCATCTCCAATGACAGAAAAAAAAATTCCCCAAAAACAAACAAAAAAAAAAAAAGAAAAGAAAGAACTCCTTAAATGCAAATATTGGTCGCATATTCAACACACTGTCTCGTAGGTTAACTTGCCACTTATCGAAACTTAGTGCAATTTGTGTACGTATCGATAATCACATAAACGGAACCAAAATACAACAATTAACATAAGACAAATACCAAAATATTAAACATGTTATAAAGAAAAAAATTAAAATACTCAAAACTGTTAATATTATACAAAAAAAAAAAAATGCATTAAATAAAGTGTCTTTCATAACAGGAGACATCATTGAAAAATCTGTATAATATGTAAATGAAATACGCTTAAAATACTCATATGCTTGTTTCCAATGATATCAAGCTCTGTGAAACCGTTCTACACATGTCACTTATACGATACAAGTATATTTGGGCTTGAAATGTAACGTTCCAAAAAAAAAAAAAAAAAAAAAAATAGCAGTATGTATTATAGCTAGCAACCCTTGGTACAATACTGATAACATTTAGTTCTTGATAATGACTGAGGTGCTGGAAAGAATTTGTAGAAAAACATGAATTTTTGACAGTTTATCGATAATTTTCATCAGAATGTGCAACAGCTTATAAGAAAATTAGGAAAAAAATCAATCAAAAATCGTCAGACCTTGTCGGTTAAATTTAAATATAAATTGATTTCTTCTTGGAACGAAACGCGTCATTGTACAGTTTTTTATTTTGTCACTCTCTATTATTCTGATCATCGTCGTTGACGGAAATCGTTGCCGAATATTGGGGTGCTCATCGACATTTCCTTCTGTTTGAAATGAGGTCTATGTTGGATCTGAAGAGACGTCCGCGCACACCGCATCGTAGAGTAGGAGGTTTCAGGGGATAGAGAGCTCTGGCTTTTTCTTGGCCTCTCTTCGGCTCTTCTATTTGTCTTCTGGTGTTTTCGAAGGATGTTCTTTTTTTGTGGACTGCTCTTCTCTAATTGGTTCTTTTTGCAGCTTCCGTCTCTTAGTTGATCGAATCAATTTCTGTCCTCAGCATTATTCTGACACACACAGACACTAACACACACACACATTATAAATTAACTGATTTAAAATATGGTTTTAAATCAGTTAATTTATAATATTAATGCTCTGTAAACTTACATTGAGCACTATTTTGTAAAAAAAAAATATATATATATATCAATAAGAACACCGGATTACTTATCTTACTGTTCTTTCTTATATATATATATATATATATATATATATATATATATATATATATATATATATATAGTGGACTCTCCCGTCGTATTCGACGTATGAGTGTCAAGCAGGTCAGTTCCTAGGAACCGACAGCCCAGACACCAGTACATATCATTTGATTATAATGGTGAAGGCTTTGTGCAGAACCAACCACCCTTTTTGTAGGAACGAATACAGAGACCTGCTGCGCAAGGTTTCCAAACGAAGGTTTTGAATTCAGAGTTGTCCTTCTCCTAGACCAGTTGCCATCAAAGGCCATAGAACCCAGTCTGCCCTGCTATTTACCCATAAGTGGACGGTGAACGAGAGGATTAATACCTTTTCCAGCGCTATTAGCACGTAAGTGAACGTAACGGATTCGACTAGAATTCGAATTCGGCTCTCCGATTCCTCAATACGAGCCGCTAACCGGCGAACTCCTCATATATATATATATATATATATATATATATATATATATATATATATATATATATATATATATATACACTATTCTTTATTTTCTAAAGTCATCCTTTTGAATTTAAAAACGCTAAAATGGTTGTGTACTACAAGTACTACGCTTAAATTCATAAAGTCTGGATACCGTAGAGGAAAGTCATATTTATTTTGTTGTAATACCGTAGAAGAAATTTCATCAGACCAATTATCATGAAAGTATTTATAGAAAAAGGCACAGTGAAGCTACATTACAGAGATCTGAAAGTGACTGAATCCGAACTGCCAGATCAGGACCAATAATATTGCTGATTGTTTTGGGGATTTTATCAAAGAGCTGAAGGTAAATATCAGGGGCACCAGACCATATGTGGCAGCAATATTCTAAGCATGGACGAATTGTAGACTTATAGATATGTATGATAGATTCTGGAGAGAAAAATTGTTGTGTTATGAAAATGTTCACGCAACGTCAACAATTAAATAATTCAAAAATTCAGATGATTTTCATGTTTTTTAATTTTTACATATTTTAATATTTCAAACAATTTCTTATAACTTTTATATAATGTCTTTCATCTATAATCTTGTCTTTCTTGGTTCTAAATGTGTGGGCGTCTGGTATTGTTCCGATCAACAAGCCTAAACCAGTTATATCACATATTGGAGACACATTTTCATATCGACTAATTGATCTCGCAACAAACTGACTGGCGTCAAACTGTCCTAGGATCTTTCGTCAGTTAAGATTTTTTATCTAAAATAACTGACCGATCTATTTATTGTAACTGAGGAAGTCTGGCTTAAGAGATACTGACACAATAGAGATAGAATAGGATGTTGTAGAATCATGAAAGCAAAGTTGGCAGATGAACAAAGAAACAACGGAAACCGGATGCGATTGAAATGAAACATTTCTGGATTAGGTTGTGGGTGTGGGTGCAGGACAGAACCCGAGATAAAGTTCGGAGTGGCCGGCTAACGTTAAAAAGAGATTACGTCGGATCGATACAGGCATGTCATGGAAACAAGCATTAAGAAGAATTATAAGGGAAATTGCATGCTCGAAGGTGCGAGGAGATGCTGCCACCCAAGTTTAAGAAATTCACATCAAGTCACGAGAAAGAAGGTTCGCATATAGTCATCATCATCATCATCATCATCATCATCATCATCATCAGTCCCATGACCGTGTGTGGTCATAGGGTCGCTGCGTAGCTGAGCCCGGGACCAACTCCTCCTTATAACTAGGTTTGCGTGCCAATATCAGATTATCAGAATGAAGTTTCATCTCATTTTTTTTCTCTGTCTGCCTTTTCTTCAAAGAAAAAAAAAAAAAAAACAATATAAACGTAATAATTAATACTAATACTACTACTAATAATACCGATGTATTATTATAATGATGATAATAATATCTGTATAACAGTAATAATCATAATAGTAATAGTATTAAATTATGAATTTTGAATATGAATTATGTAAACATAATTCACACGACAATGATGGCAGACAATGATGGCAAACGACATTGTCCAGAGCGATACTAAACATCTAATTCGATTTTCTAAGAATTTTGTGCAAATGAAGATGTAAGGGACAATTGTGAGACTAATTTAAAATCTTTTAAAGCAATAAAATTGTTAGGGTTTAACAAGTACGTACATAGGTACAACATTTTACCCAAACGTTAAAAGCAAAAAAAAAAAAAAAAAAAAAAAAAAAAAGAAGGCAGAAATCGGAATAATGTAAATGAAAGGTTTAATTTTGTACAAAGCAAGCGCACTAACAAGGTTTAGAAATAGGTTACACGCTTTCTTCCAAACCATGAAAAAGCAAGTCTAGCGATTATTATCAAATAACTCATAATTCCAGTACGTCATTTGGTAAAAACTCTGCTTTTTCCACGTGGCTGAGAAGCATCCGCCCTTCATGACCTTCTGCCCCCGTACCGACTAGTGCGTCACTCAGTAGCTTACATGATCGGTCAAGCGAGACGCATACTAATTACAGAACAGGAAGTAAAGTTAACTCAATATATATAATTCATTTACACATAAAACAATGAAAGCTTTTTTTCAGAGGTGAGACGTTGTTTAGGTTACATCAAACTGTTCATAGAATTGCTCTAATTTTATGCTACGAGTACAGGTACTATTTTTCTGGTTTGACGTCACTATACTTGATAATGATACGCCGTGATTGTCATAGGGCTAATATAACCGAACATCAGTTCTGGTGAGGTTTTCTTTGTCGATATTCTGTGTTTGTTGATATTTTTTAGGGTAGATGTTCTGTTGATGATTTATCTGGGGGAACTCTTTTCATACGACTGTTAACCAAACAAAGAATAACAGGAATAGGGTTAAGGATAAACTTATTGTTACTTTGAAAGTAGACATTTTTTAAAAAGGAGTTATGAGGAGAGAATTTTAGAAATAGGGTAAGAGAATTTCATGTTCGCTATCGCAGAACAGAGATTAGGTGACCGAGTTAAACTGATCTTGAAGAAAAGCTGCTTTCGGATCTAGAACTTATGAATATAAGAAGATAAGTCGGCAGTAAAGAAAGGCATCTACAAAGAAACACAATTTTCTATAAAGTGTAACCCGGATATAAGAGAGTTGTCGGGACCAGAGAAGAAGTTTATTATATCCGGGTTTCTCTTATATCCGGGTTTGGTCTATTTTATATACATTAATACAGGCTCTAATTTGGGACCAGAGAAAATCTCTCTTATATCCGGTCTCTTATATCCGGGTTACACTGTATTAAAAATATCTCAAGAAGCGTAAAAATAATAATGAAACGCACACACACATATATATATTTCTATATATATAAAGAGATACATAAAATAACTTTATATATTTATTTTAATAACTTGCGAAACAAACATACGCTGTCATCCCTGCGGAACATAATCCGAAGAAAAAAATCAAAATGGAGAAAATTAATAAATTTTGTCTGAATTTTTTTTATGAAGAATTATTGTTATACACTGGATTATTCGTACAAGTCTCCTCATCTTGGTTGCTGTCGTTATAACGTTTCGTCAGTCGTATGCACAAGCCTTCTTCAGGTGTCTGTCGAAGTTGTTAAGCTTCTGGAAATTTCGAACCAAACCCTTTATTAAACCCATCAGGGTAGAGTGTTCGCATTCCGTTATCCACAACAAGGGGAAATAACTCGTATCGCTTAATTTTTCTTGTGATGTCGCTTACCTCTTCCACTGAATAAAAGTATATGACTTTATTTATGCACTACCCAAACCAACTCAGAAATTGAACTCACGACCACCTTGGATCGAAATCACGCTTATCCACTATCCGTAGGACAATTTTGTGACTTGAAACACACTCGAAGAAGGCCAAAGTGTGCAACGACAAATAAGTTATATATATATATATATATATATATATATATATATATATATATATATATATATATATATATATATATATATATATATATATATATATATATAAAACTAAGATGATGAAAAAATTACCCAATGTCAGTGTATTCCGCGTCTGCAATTTTGGTATTGTTGAAAATGTGTTGCCACAGAGTTGCGCTGTAAGCAACCAGTCTCGAACCCAGCGCCATGTTCCGCATCATAGCACAAATCACGGCAGAGGAAGTCGAATAGATGCTACACTGACCCTTTATTTATCTATTTCCTCCTGCGGGGGTAGGATTTGACATAAGGTCGGTTTCATGTCAATACGCGTACGTAGGTGCCAAGTGCAAAAAATCACCCAATCCCCTTGACCACAGGCATCCGAATATTTCGGCTATTTTGGTGCAATAAGGGAGGTGCTGCTAAATGGTTGAATCTTCCTCGCTTTCCTCATTAGGTTTGAGCTGTCGGAATGCGGAAAAACGGTGATGATGTCCGCCCCTGTAATATGGGAACTTAGAAGAGAAAATAATAGATACTACATTTTGATTTATTATTTACTTGCCTTTCCACGATGGCGGAATTTGCCATGGAGCTTGTTTAACGTCGACTGCTCAGTACAAAAAAATTGTTCAGTTGCCACGACCACTGTCACGCTGGCGTTAACGTCCGTCAACAAGAGAGAGGTGCTGCAAGAAACACGACAGGGAGGAAGAGAATAAATCCATCACTTTGATCCCAGCCCAAACGCTTGAGAGCGTGCATTCCCATCGTGGGTAAAGCGCACAGATGTTCTCTTAGGTAGGTGTTAATCCATGCATAAATAATCTACAGATTTTTGACGGATACGATACTACTACTACTACTAATAATAATAACAATAACGATGATAAAAAAATCAAAACTGATTTTATAGTGAAAATGACTGTCGTATACATTTTAAGAATTTTAAAAGTGTGAGTCGGTGAATTGGATATAGAGAAGTAGGATAAGAAAGAGAGAGAAGGAGAGAGAGGGGGAGAGAGAGGGAAAGGGGGAAGAGAGAGAGAGAAGGAGATGGGGAAGAGGGGGAAGAGAGAGGAACAGAGAGAGGCGGCGAAGAGAGGGAGGGAAGAGGGAGAGGTGGGCTTGAAACGGAAATAAGCTCTCGGATTAATTTCCATAAACACGAAACCAGCTGTGATCAGTCCGGATTTAGCTTTTATTTCCCGACAGGCTTTTTATGGCTTGAAGAGCGTAGGTAGATTTCTCAGAAGACAATAATGAAATCAGAACAAAGAGTAAAAGTTCTTTTTTTTGTTTTTATTTATTTATTTCGTTAAATGTGACGCCGCCAGGGTGGGGGTGGGGCGATACGGAAGAGATCTTTGTTGGAACAGGTTATGACGAGACTTACTTGCGTAGTAACATTTAAAAATAGAATAGTCGAAAATATCTGGATCGGATGCAGTCGGTACAAATATAGATATATACTCAGCTGACGAGTATTTGCCGCAGCACCAAATTAAGAAGGGAACGAAGCGAGGAGAAAATTGTGTTATGGCGACGTCTTAACTGGAGACGATCTGCCATGAAAATTTGCATTCGTAGGTGTTACCTAGTCTTGAACACCAACCTCTGGTACGAGTAGGGGACGTACAATTATACCCGCTATGTTATTATTATTATTATTATTATTATTATTATTATTATTATTATTATTATTATTATTTAGTTTTCCCTTTGTTTTGTGTAGTACGAGTTGCCTTCAAGTTTCAACTAGAGTCTTCAAGAGACAAGTTCTTTTGCATCAGAAAATGAAAACAGATGAGGTACAGTGAAATCATGGATAAAAAATAAGAGCGAGAAAGGACTGGAAATTGTGGGGAGCCATGATCGCCAACGTCCCGAAAGGACACGGTACATACAAGAAGAATTGTGGTCACAGCATAGAGGGAAATCTATGCAGGATGCTAGAAGTTATTGTTGGTGCTGTTCTTGTTGTTGTCAGTACCGTGTAACCAGGTGCTGTATGCCTGGATGTGCAGGTGGTTTAATGGCTCGGAATTGTTAATCGGAGAGCTGAGTTCTAATTTCAGTTGGGTTCGTTATATTCGCTTACGCGGAAATAAACTTGGGAAAGGTATGTATTCACCACTTCTTCCGCCATGTATGCGTTAATTAGTAAAATTTGTATTAGTAAATCCTAAATCATTATTATCTCAGAAAATACTTCGATTATCCGGACATGAAATGAGGAGGAAAACTGAAATCATCCATACATTTTTTAATTATTCGAACTTCAGCGGGAAAATGGAATGGAAAACGGGACTGAGCCGGAATATTTTCAAGATGATGATAATGATATTGTCTCTGTTGAAATTCAACAACCTCGAGGTCCAATTTCAACCACCGAACTCGTCCTGAGTACGACGATAAACTACATCCAGCAGCACGGACTTGTTCCCAGGTCCACCCTAACCCAGGGTGGGAGCACCTGTTAGGGGTCCCAACTATGGGCCAATAGTGAACCCGCAAACAAAAATCAACAGTACATTTTATAGCAAAATGATCAATGATACATTTTATAGGAAAATGACCAATAGTACATTTTATAGGAAAATGACCGGTAATACATTTCATAGCAAAATGACCGGTAATACATTTTATAGCAAAATGACCGGTAATACATTTTATAGCAAAATGACAATCAATGCAACACTAAAAAGTATACAAATATATTTTTATAAAAAATCTTACCAGTATTTATTTTTATATAAAAAATACCAACAATACATTTTTGTAGTGAAATTACCAGCAATACATATTTTTTTAAAATTATCTACAATACATTTTATGACCTGCAAACTATCTGAAAAGCATACCTTTACTCTGAAAGTATTAAATTATGTACAAAATATCTGTAATTGAAGGCATAAAATTGCGTACAAAATATTTAGATTTCAATATTAAATTATCCCACAGGGATATACTGCTAAACAAAATCAATCACATAACCAACCAAACATCAAAGCAATGATTATGTTCGACAAATGTCTAAATTCTTTACGCCTTCAACTTGCATTTGTTTTGTCAACATGCGACAAAGAGGTTTGATTTTATCTCTGGATACAGCTTGCCGTAGATTATTCCTGCCATGGAAACGAAGATAACTTCAAGTCAGCGTATGATTTGGCATTAAATGCACACACAGAACATGTTAGTTTTAATTGCTGCTTAATTGAAGACAATTTCATTTATCTATTCTGACCATGGCGCTTCATATACAGGGTGATTGAAAAGTAACTCCCTATTTGATGTATGATGGACTCTCTCGTCTAACTGTAATTTTTACAAGACAGGAGAGTCCATCATACATAAAATAGGGAATTACTCTTCAAACATCCTGTATTTAACAAAAACCTGCTCTGGATAGAAGAACCCGACTACAGACTGATCAGATTTTTCTTGGAGTAAATTTTCGGACCTAAACGTTTTTCAGTTTTTCTGGCGTATCTTCTAATGTTTTGGTGCCACGTCCAAGAGACCTGAAGAATGTTCTCTCGTAAAAAGGATGTTGCCTCTCTGATCACTTCGAAGCTAAATGACTGAAATCTGCCCAGTTTATTTCTCATAGCTTCATGATATTTTGTATGCAATCTTTATATAGTTTTTGTTTTTCGGCTAATGTATTAGGTTGGTGCAAAAATAATATCGTTTTTTGACGTTAAAAAATACGTCAAAAAACGATATTATTTTTGCACCAACCTAATATAAACTGTCAGAAAGTACCTGTAGCTCAGAGCGACTATAGTGATAGACACATGAACATGAATAACGATTTCTGAACATCAGGTACCATGACCAGTATGCTCAAAACTCCATAGATTAAATAAAAGGTTCAGTTTAAAATTCCCTGAAGCAACAGATACATAAAGAAGGCTGAAGTGCACAGCATTTTTTATGAAACAATGGGAGATACGTAAACCCTAAAAGTAAAAAATATAAAAATAAAAACTGATTTAAATAATAATCTGATTTCTGTAAGGAAGCGGGTGAAGTAAAATCAAGCTTTCCTGCTTTCTGTCAGCATGGCTGATGCTTAACTTCCCGAACGCGTCTCTCTGCGTCTCTCTGCGTCTTACGTTTTCCATTGACCTGAGGTGGAACAACTATATTAGACTAATGCTTATCAGTAATATTAAATATAAAAATGATCATTGTTTATCCATAGACTTAAGCATAAACTCAAGAAATATTTGCTTATAGACTGAAATATAATAATAATAATAATAATAATAATAATAATAATAATAATAATAATAATAATAATTACGGAGATAGGACCTGTTACAATTCTATGGGACTACACAATTCACACTGACAGAAGAATCAAGGCCAACCGCCCAGATATTGTTATTAAAGACCACAAACAAAAACGGTGCCTCCTTATTGATATAGCAGTCCCTGCTGACTGCAATGTATCTTTGAAGATATTCAAAAAGCTGTCAAAATACAAGGACCTTGAAATAGAAATCTCGAAAATGTGGCATATGGGAACATCAACAATCCCTGTTGTAGTTGGAGCCCTAGGACTGGTTGGAAAAGATTGCAGTAGACTAATTGCAGGGATTCCTGGAAGCCTATGCTTCAAGGAGATGCAAAAAATTGTTCTGACAAGTGCAGCCCACACTTTACGAAGGGCTTTATCTATGTAATTTTTATTTTATTTTATTTTTTTTTAATTTTTATTTTATTTTTTTTGTCAGTGAAAAGTGTCATGCCATTTCTAACCTTAGGTCCCTGGGTGGGACCCGGAAAGAAATGTGTAAACGCCAGAAAGCAAAGAAAATAAAAATAATAATAATAAAAAATGATTTCGGCAAACTGTTCCGACGAGCTGCCTTCGCTGGTTCCCAGACTGCATGAATTTAAGCGAGCTACTAGGTTGGCATCTTGGTCCCACCCTTTCACTGTCGAAACGGTTAAATATGTAACCATCTGTTCTACTTAAACAGCTTCTAATCTCGCACTTGCCGTCTCTGGGTTTCTCTTCCTCTTACTTGCTTCCCTGATAACTATAGTGCGTTCCAATAACTTGGACCGGTTTTAAATGTGGATTAAGTTTAAGCGTCTAATGATTTTTTTTCTTTTTCTTTTAGATTTGGCGGACATTCGGGCGATATTATTTTCCACACGTAATTGCCATGACTTAAATAACATGATCCAATAGAGAAATAAATACATTTTCACCAATAACACTGATTTATTTATTGCTGAATTTGATCCATCTTAATGAAACACCCTTATATGTAATCCATCTTAATGAAACACCCTTTATAATATTCAAATATTCAAGTGTAATATCAATCGACATCTTCTGATACCTAGATCTTGTTCCCCGTCCTTCTTTTTATCCTCTCCTCAAACACGTCTCTTTACTCTTATTCTTTAACCTCTGTAAACCCCTTGCGAGCTAGTGGCATTCCCGCCTTGCTATGGGTGAAATGCTTAAAAAAATACGTCCAAAAGGGGTTGATTATGTCATTAAATTCAACAGCCCAGTCCAGCCTAACCCATCCCTTCGAGTTGCATAATAAAATCTTACACCGCGAAATAAGTGGTTGCAAATATTTGCAGTGAAACATTATAAGCTGGAATATACGATATATTCATCATATAAATATGACCTAAAAATTATAACTAAAATCGGTATAATAAAATCTGTTATCTATATTCATCTATATGCCTCGTCCCTTCAGGACATAGGCGATCATGGCTCTCCACAACTTTCTATCAGTCGTCTTGAGTATGGCGATAAACTACATCTGGTAACAAGGCCTCTGCTCGGGGGGTTTCTTAATTGCTGTTTCCAGGTCCACTCTGACCCTGGGTGGTAGCACCTGTTAAGGTCCCAGCTATGGGAAATTGTAAAACCCTCAAACTGGCGTCAAAACATGAAAATACATTAGCAAAAATTGCCAGCAATGCATATTCATAGTAAAAAAATACTTGAAAAAAGAAATTGCCCGCAATTTTCCATTAAATGACCCATAAGGAGTTGACATGCCGTTCAACAAACAAACTTCCTATCAGCAGTGTTTCTCCCTTTGCTAAGGCCCTCCTCTTCATTCAGCCATCCATTCACACATGCTCGTCAGATAAGTGGCTCACTGCCTTCCCCTATCTCTCTTGCCATCAATATGCTCCGTGAGGATCAAGTTTTCCAAGTCCTCCTTCCTCATTATGTGTCCAAGGAATTTCAGCCGTCTTTTCATGCTTCTAAGTATCAGCGTTCTTTCTGTTGGCATTATGATTAAGATTTCCTGGTTGCTTACTCGCCCCGTCTATAGAATTCTCAGTATCCTTCTGTAGAACCACATTTCTTCTGCCTGTAGTTTATTCTTCATCCGTGGGGATGACTGTCCAACATTCACGGCTATATAAGAAGATGGATATCACATAGTAATCCAACACTCTTTTTTTTTTGTTTCTAACAATTTTTCCGTTTCTCAGAACCCACCCCCCGCACCATTAGCTTTTGTTCAATGCTTCTTTCGCGAGTCCAATGCATGTTCGGATCTCGGTGTCGCATTTTCCATTCTCTGTTAATACACTTCCTCCAGGTATTTGAAATTCTGCGCCTGTTTGATATTTATATATCGAATTCGTAATTCGCATCTTGGTTTTTTTTTTCTCTTGCTG
>OZ010589.1:43611543-43661543 GCA_963932145.1 Acanthosepion lycidas | reverse complement strand
TAATTAGCAGTTTTAAATTTTAATATTAAATTTTATCATATAATTTAGTAATTATTCGTTGGAATAAATTATTTTTTAATACTAAACATCTGAATAGATATTATAACATGACTTCGTTATCGAGCTTTTTGAATTTTCCTGTACTTGTGTTCTGATTGGTCCATCTAGCCTTTGTAACAACGTTTTCCCCTTGCGTAGAATTAATTTGAAACTTTTAAAACCATTTATTTTACATTCAACGTCATCACTTGATAAGACACCGAAGGTGTTGAAACAAAATGGCTATTTTTGTAGTGATTTTATAACATATTTATGTTATAAATTTTTTTTTCTTTAAAAATAAATAATTATATCTGCTCTACTTTGTATTGAGCACTCTTTTAAGAATAGTAATTGTTGGTTATTGGAATTCATTCCATATACACCAATCATATACTTGGTTATATATATATATATATATATATATATATATATATATATATATATATATATATATATATATATATATATATATATATATTTATTCAAAAATTATAACATGGACTTTTCTTGTGTCTTCTCAAGTGATGGTGTTGAATTCAACACCATCACTTGATAAGATACCAGAGGTGTTTAAACAAAATGGCTATTTTTGTAATGATTTTATAAAATATTTATGTTATAATTTTTGAATAAATAATATTTGGTCTATTCATTATTGAGCACTCTTTTAAGAATAGTGTTTTTGGTTGTTGGAATTTTATTCCGTCTACACCAATCCTACACTTGGGTATATATATATATATATATATATATATATATATATATATATATATATATATTTCTCCTCCATTTTCTTTTTTCCATTTTGTCATAGTTTAAAATTTCATTTTCATATTTATAATTATATTCTCTCCTTTCTTTTTTCATACTTTTTTTTATCCACTTCAGCATTTTTAAGATTCAATATTAAAAATCTGTAACATTAAGTATCACCACATCAGCGTCGTGATAGCTAGAAACAGTCATTTTGAACTCTGCACCCAAAGATGGCGTCGTGCTAAAGGTGTGAGATAGTATATATATATATATATATATATATATATATATATATATATATATATATTATAAATTCATGAATCATTCATACAAAAAACAAATAGAGAGGCTAATGATTTAAATGGCGAGAATACATCTTCGCAAACAATATAAGATACATCAACCCCGAACCTGTATATGAATGATATGATCCCCGTTTATATACAGGTTTGGGGTTGATGTATCTTATTTATATTGTTTGCGAAGATGTATTCTCGTCGGGTGTTGATCTCAATGTCTATTTTTATATTTATATACGCTCTATCCCTGATATTGAGCACTTTAACTAATAAATATAACATACCGTAAAACTATACTTTTATCATGCATGCATATATATATATATATATATATATATATATATATATATGCATATTTTAGGATGTATAATAATACCCGAAACAAAAGAGGAGATGAGACAAAGTGGAAAAGACGACGCATTTCGCCGAACGTGACATGCATTGGCTCCAGCTTTATTAGTTCTGAATCAGAGAAAAAAACTGTGTGTAAGAAAAATGCGTCAGTATTTTTGAGGATAAGAGCGGCAATAAATTACACTAGCATGTCAGATTTGACGACCCGAGACCAAAAAGTGTCATATATATATATATGCATATACAAATATAGATAACTATACTCGTCTCGAAAAACCCTCGAATTTTTGATTTGCCAATAATCAAATCAATCTCGAGGGAAAAAAAAGGTTTTAAAAAAAAGAAAGAGGTACAAACATGAAATTCTGTCGAAAAAATCGGACAGATGCAGGCTTGAAGCCGAAAGAAAAAAAAACCGATATGAGTAAACAACTAACTAACAAAAGAGCTCAATACAACCGTAGAGCAAACCTAGATACACCTAGTGAGCCAGACAAACCTACCTAGGTTTCACCTAAACGGATCGTCAGGGAAGGCCGGCTAACGAGGCAAAGAGAAACGATCCGTTTAGGTGAAACCTAGGTAGGTTTGTCTGGCTCACTAGGTGTATCTATCTATCTATCTATCTATCTATATATATATATATATATATATGCATATGTGTGTGTGTGTGTGTATAGTAGTTAGTATTTTTGAGGATAAGAGCGGCAATAAATTAAACTAGCATGCCAGATTTGACGAACCGAGACCAAAAAGTGTCATATATATATATATATATATATATATATATATATATATATATATATATATATATGAGTGTGTGTATATATATATATATATATATATATATATATATATATGTTATGGTAATTTATCCACGCACACATGGACTCTCCAGCTATAAATAGGAGCAGGTACTGCCTTTTGGAGAGGGGGATTTCCAGCAGTCAGCACTGACAGTCGGACCGAACATTCTTGCTGTAACACTTTCGTTTGTATATGTTTGTATTACTGTTTCTGTTAATATATTTGTTGAACTCAATGCATCTCTTTGTGTCTTTATTTCTGGCCCCTAACAAGGCCACAACAATATGTATGTGGTAGGGTTAGAGCTGTGGAACGTGGTGTAATGGTTAGCAAGCCTGTCTCGCTAAATCAAATACGACTGAGCAGTGAGTTTGATCTTGACTTGGTGCTCCATATATTCTGTCTTGTGCCACGCTTAGTGGATTATTATATGTTAGAGCCGTTGGTATCTGTTGGTTTTTAGATTAGCTCCCTCCGAGTAGATCTCTGTTTTATTTTCTACAAGCTCGTATACCGCATAGTGCTGCAATTGTTTTTGCAATGGTAGCCCAACGCGGTAAATGCGGGTAGCGTTATGGCTATTGGCATGGAAAACAGAATAGACGAGCCGAGTTCAAATATTGACCGAGTCTGTGATATTCAATTAGAACTATTTCCATTGGGAAAGACATGAATTCATCTATTCTCCCCTCAGCTATAGGTTAAATAACAGGCCAGACTTAGGTCGAAGGCAGTCTAAGAGGAGGACTATTCTAAATTCAAAACTGTGGAGAAAACAATGGGACACGAGTCCATGTCATTGTCAAGAAGTTATGAAAATTCACCGATAATATTTAATATAAAATCCATTTTAAACATTTTAGTAAAGTCTGAGATTCTTTTAAATAAAGAAAGAAAAAAATAAAATAAAATAGTTTAGCATCTACGAAACGTTCTTGTATAAATGGATGGCAGAACAGAGATTGGGTTGGATAGTGAGGGGACAAACAATCTTTACAACTACAAAAGAAATGAAGTCATAGCGAGTCATAATCGCCCACGTCATTCAAGGATACGTCACATAAAAGACCATTAGAATTCGAGGGACCATAAAAAAAAAAATAAAAAAAACATTCATGGATTTAGTGCGATACTTACTTCCACGACGTAGCTCGGTTTTAATGTTCGCGGGAACAAGTCCATTAAAAGTCGCCTCGTTACGTAACATAATTTTAAGTTGACTTTCGTAGTTTATATTCTCTTTTTAAAATCAAAACAGCTTTAAACGGAATACATAATTACAATAAAATTAACCTCTTACAATTTTCGGGCGTTTTTCAAAAGTTTATGGAGTTGCCTAAATTTAATGTTTCAATATTTTTATACTATCTGGGATTGTGAAAGTGATGACACTTTACGGGGTCATCCAGCAACAGAGGAAGTTATGACGTCAAGGCTTGTTTTATTCCCCAGCTACCACCAACGCATGTAACAAGACAGAGCACAGAGTTTGAAACACTGGGAGGTCTGGTTGAATGAAATAATGAATTCAGAACGTACTTGAAATGCCATACAACAAAGTAAAAAAAAAAAAAAAAGAAAAAAAAAAAAAGAAAATAGGTAAATTAGAAGTTCATCAGACAATGAAACTAAAGAGTAAAAAAAAAAGAAAAAAGAATTACAACAATATTCCAAAGACTCTATTCTTGAAGAATGTGTTCACCAATATCGACCATTCCCATGTGTTCTCCCTCGCCATCCCTTTCAAGAAAAAAAAAAAAAACTAATCGCGCAACCAAGATGGCGCATGTTTTCAAAACTGCATAAATTTTCGTGCCCACTAACGACCGGCTTCTCTGATCGACATACCGACTCTCTGAAATGAAAATTCAGGACGTAGGTGGTCCCAACTAGGCGGCCGCGGACCTTGTGGGTAAGTTCCCAACCATAGTGTCTTTCGCGGACAGGTTCTCAACCAGAGGTTCACAGACCTACAAAAGTTAAATTAAATCAGTTTGGTATTTTTGAGATATAGGAATTGTGAAGGGAGGCGGAGAGAGCGAGGTGTGAGGTGAGAGAAGCAGGCAGGTAAGAAAAATTTCGCACGTATCCCAGTTTTTTGTCTTTATTTTAAAATTTTATTTTCCATTATGTATCTTCAAAACAAAACCCCAAAAATTACGCCTAATTAAAAAAATAAAAGAAAGAATTATTGATTCTCAAAATATTAGGTTGGTGCAAAGATAATGACGTAATAATGTCGTTTTTTGACGTTAAAAAATACGTCAAAAAACGACATTATTACGTCATTATTTTTGCACCAACCTAATACTCATGATGCCAGATACATTCTTCGGTATCAAAATGCCGGATGGTTGGCAACTTTAGTCTGATTGATTGACTGGTTTGTTTTGTTACGGCTTTTCAACCTTTACAGGTTATTTAAAGCCAAAAAATATTTTTAGATCTTAAAAAGTTGTTTTTGTTAATAATGATTTACTGATACAAGTCTTACTAATTAAGCCATAACTAGGGGAGAAGAGTTGGATTCATAACTTTCTCAAGGTTATTTGTGCGTAAGTGATTCGACTGGATTCCCGACTGAAATTGGATCCCGGCTCTCCGATTTACAATTCCTAGCCATTATCCATTAAACCACCCATACATCCAAGCTTACACTACCTGGTATTCCCAAGCGGGCACCCATCTAGGTACTGACCAGGCTCGACTTTGCTTAACTTGGGTGATCGTACGAGAACCAGTGTTTCAATGTGATATGGCTGTAAGTCTCTTAGTATCTCGTTTAAACGTCATCACAGTTGGTTCACGTTGTCAGTCCTTTCTTGATGCCAGTTGTAAACCTCTGAGTTCCAATGTAAACCAAAAATTCGCAGCTCGTAACAGATTCACTGCCGCACGACACAAACACGCCTCTTGATTTGCAGTGATGTTCTTTGGTAAAACACGAACATGATGCAAGAATGCGTTACATAGAGAGAAAAAAAACAAAAAACAAACAAAAAACAAAACAAAGCCAGTGCCGAGATAAGCATTAGCGTCATTCTTTATGGATTAGAAAATTCAATTTTAATTACTAAAATAAAATCCACACAGTCTTAGAGAGAAATAAAAAAAATACTGAACCATATGATTAGTACGATAAAAAGACAAAAACTAAACTGTTTCCTACTGAATTTCTGGGATGAGGAGTTATTGTGATACTATTTATCGTTCCCGCGGTAAGACGAAAGAAAGTTTTGTTAAAACATAAGAAAGTATTATGTGCTGAGAGACATTGAACCGAGAAGGGTTAATATCAAAATCCCTTGGGAAGAATTGAGGATTTAATTCACACATAAACGACTTGAATTGTATATCGAGCAGTTTGAACAACGGAAGAGTAACCCAGACTTAAGGGGGCAATGTTGATTGGCACACAGCTGCAAATGCAAATATTTTTTATTGAATGTTGATACATGTTTCAGGACTTCTATTCCCTTCATCAGAAAACTATTTCAATTGATTTAATTTTTAAATCTAAATTCAAATGGGCACTACACATTTGTAACGGAAAATAGGTCTAAATTCTTAGAAAGAAAAGAAGAAAAAAGGTATTTTCACAACAAATAGTTGTTATAATTTTACAAAAATACGAGACTATCATTTATGAATTCACTTGTTTATTTAAATAAAATCCGCTTTTAACAATCTAAAATCCTTTTTTTCAATTTGCATCATGTGTCTGCCCTGTTGATGAAAGACAAATTAAAACTATTTGAGAAATATATTATGAAAATGACAAAGTCCGACAATTATTTTAATATATTCATACGTTATTTTTATAGATACAAATATTTAAGTAAATTCTCCGCTTATAATAAACAGTATTAATAACATTTACCGGTCTGAATATCCAAGAAATTTCTTAGAAAATATGTCTCCTCCGACAGGAATCGAGCCTGTATCCTACACGGATTTATAGCCTAACGTGCTATACCATTTAGCTACGTAGGAAGCATCTGGTTAGTAAGCTCGAATTATTGCCTTTAAACTACAAATTTCCCATGTTAGTGGGCTATAAATTTTTAGACACCCTTGATTACAGTAATTTTGGCTTGTGTAATAACGTCTCTTCTTTTCTTCAGACAATAGTGTGTTAGTAACAAGCTACTCTCATCTATGAACGATAGTTGACTTATATTTTCCAATGAAAGTTCGCGGAAGTAAGGAATTGGTGAATTTCAATGATGGCAAATAATAGGATGGCATCAGTGTGACAAGTCAAATAGAGAAATTGCTAGGTTTTTCCAGGTTAATCATCAAACGGTTAATAATATTGTCAAGACATTTAATGAAGAAGGCCATTGTCGTGTGGAACAACGTTCAGGAAGACCAAGCATTGTGTCTGAGCGAACGAAAAGGGCACTGAATAGGGAAGTCATTAGAAACCGTCGTCAGAGCATCAAAGATGTCTCCAACAGCTTGGAAATGTCGCCATATGCGGTGAGAAAGACTCTAAAAGAGCTAGGCTATCAAAGAAGAGTTGCAAGAAAGAAGCCCTTGATTTCAGAGGTTAACAGGAACGGGCGTATGGACTGGGAAAGTGAATTCGAGAGCAAACATTATGAATTTTGTCAGTCTGTAATTTAGACAGATGAAAGTAAATTCTGCCAATATTCGAATTCGAGATTGGTTTATGTTTGGAGAAATCAGAATGAGACTTGAAACGCTGAATGTCTGCAGGCGAGCGTGAAACAGAGGGATTGGAGTAATGTTGTGGGGCGCTGTCTGGTTTGGAGGGAAATTTGAGCTGATTCTTGTTGACGAGCGGTTGAATGGTTCAAAATACTGGCAAATATTAGAGAAAGGAGTACTCCCACTATTAGAAACCAATCAGATTGACAAGAATGTCTACCTTTTTCAAGAAGATGGCGCACCATATCATACGAGCAAAGTAACAAAGGCCTGGAAGGAATCACAAGGTATCAAGTCATTGACGTGGGTAGCATGAATCCAGTAGAGCATGTTTGGGAGCACCTTGATCGAAAACTTCGAGAGCATGTAACCAAAATCACGTAAGTGGCAACCCTTAAAAAAATATTGCTAAAGGAATGGCAGAATATGGATCAAAGGGTTGTTAATAACTTGATCAAATCCATGGAAAATAAAATGCAAGGACTGAAATTATCAAATGGAGGATCTACTCCGTACTAGTTCCAAATACTGTTTATTTATGTTAAGTTAGGATTGCGTAATTAAATTTTGAAATTGGATGTAGTTTATTTCTGGCTAAAAACGTTTCTTAGGCCACTCTGTAGGAATAAAGTGTCGCTGGTGACACATGAGTTTGAACATAGATCGCCACTGAACACAGCGATCCCATTATTGAATTAAGTAGACCACCTGATCATAGAGGAAACGCTTATATAGGAAGTCGCGTGACGTCTAGATTTGATCGTTATTTCTACTCTATCCTCTATTACTACAGGGACTGCTATTCTCTATACTATCTCACTATACGGATTATTATTCGAACAAGTACTATTAGTGCGAGTGTTATTCGAAGGCGTCTGACACCAGCATTGTTCAACTTCGTTACTATATTTGTATCTGCAATTACAAAGTCTCTACTACAACGAGCATTACGAAAGTGACAAGGAGTATTCGTTGACATCACAAAACCATGATTTCTCTCGAACGCTCATATGTCTTGGATATTCAGGCCGGTAAATGTTGTTAATACTGTTCATTATAAATAGAGCATTTACTTAAATATTTGTATCTTTAAAAATAACGTATAAACAATAACGGGGTATATTTATAAAAGTCAGTGTTAACAAGCATTTTTTAGAGGGCGTTTCAGAGTCTGATCAACTCTGAAGGGGTCGATTTGGTGAGGTCAGTATGATGTTTGAAAGACCCGAAACTGCCCAATGATCCTTTTTCTAGAACATCACTGACGACGCCCTCTAGCGCTAAAAGAGCGTATATTCAAAGCAATATATTAAAATATTTGACAAATGTTTGAAAAATAGGGACGATTTTTTTATGGAAATGTCTCATCAACTTAATTAAATTTAGAGTTCATTCAAATTTATATACAACGCTATACAATCTTTATTTGAAAATAAATTTGTATAGCAATTTATGTTTATTTACATTACTCATTTATTATTTTGTTTATTGGGAATGGTTGGCAAAACATCGGCTAATTGCCAATCGATTCGAACTTTATAAATAAAATGGTAAATAATAAGGATTTCTTTAGTTGGTCCACATATTTTAATCTTTAAAATGTTTATAAATTTATGAATAAAAATTGTTTTCCTATTTATTTGTTTATACATGGGTAAATGTTAAATGCGGCATTCTGTTAGTTTTTAGAATTTTGTAAATATAAAATTATTGTTAAAAAACGCACTAATAAATGAATAGCATTTACAATTTTGTTGTAATTTCACAAGAACAATATATATATATATATTCACTTTTATCAAGTGTTTAGGTTTTATTATAATTCCAATCATCGCTTTTTAAAACAATAAGCATTGTCGAGGAGTGAAGGTGGTTAAAATAATAGCAATGTCAATGGAAAAACCATCCTTCGTTTTTCGCGAGTACGAAAGTCTACGATTGTTGAAAAATCGATATGGATTCTTTAATCTGGAATTAAAAAAAAATATTTTTAGAGAAATCTTTAATTTATAGGAGGGACACGGCTCGAAGAAGAAGAAGAAGAAGAAGAAGAAGAAGAAGAAGAAGAAGAAGAAGAAGAAGGAGGAGGAGGAGGAGGTGTACTAATTGAAAGGACAAATATGTGTATATCTTCTGCATGATTTTGAAAATAATTTTCTACAGAAACTGTACAAGAATTTACCAATTTACCAAGATAATATTGTAAGTAAGATATCATACATGCAGTTTAAGGAACAAATCTTAAATTTATTTTAAATGAGATGAAAATGATGACGACCAGACAATTAAAAAAAACCCCAAAAAACAACAAACAAAAACAAAAACAAAAACAAGAATAGATTGTTTAAATAATGACTTACTTTTTAGATTAAATAAACTAATATGGTAGATTGTGCATTGATTTCTAACGTCTGCATGCAAACCATTGAAATATTTTGCAATTGTCTTTTACGGAAAATTTTATCTGATTGCTCTAATACTTTGTTTGAAAACTATAAGATTTTTTTTTTATTTTGAAAATAAAATAGTTTATTTTTGAAATTCTCTCACAGAATAAATTTTATTTCCTTAAATATCATAATAATCATTTTCGCCTTAGTGTCAAAACGAATTCAGAGTGGCTGTCGTCAACCGTTAATAAATATCACTTCACACACCCAAATTGACCTTCGATTGGTACTGACTGGTGTGAGCCACCTGTTATAGAAATACATTTTTTCATGTTTTTAAATAAAATTTAGGAATGTTATTAATGCATTTAAACCGAATAAAGATCAAAGTAACTATTTCCTAAAAATTTGCCTCGATGTTATGATTATTTTTATTTCGATTAGATTTTTCTTTGTTTACAGGATAGAGTTTACTGTCAATCAGACAGTGGCCATTATGGTTAAGGATAACAGTTGAATTTGTTTAATTCAGCTTTAATTAATTAAAAGTCTTACTTTTTTCTTTGCAAGACGCAAATTTGGACTCTTATGTTTGTCCCGAAAGTAAAGAAAATTCGTAAGAATTCATATTTAAAATTTTTAATTAATGTTTTTAGACAAGACACTAAGAGTTTTGGGTGTTACTATAGCGTGAGATCTATTTCAATATGTTGTCTACCCAGGTGCAGCGCTGAAGTCTACCGTGCCCCTCCCCTCACGTGGCCATCAGGCCAGATGAGGTCATGGATCCGGTCAGGTGAGGATCTTACATGGATATTTATATCTGTCTCACATTTTCTAAACACGTGACCTATGCATATAAAAAGAAGCAAATGAGGCAGCGACATTATGTGGATCCAGCGACAGGAGCACACACTCTGGCAATTCAGCGATTGTGGTTGGAGTAATGGATAGCAGATCGGATTGAGGAATCGGAGAGCCGAGTTCGAATTTCAGTCAAATCCATTACATTCACTTACGTGCTAATATCCTTGGGAAAGGTAGGAATCCTCTTCTATATGAGCTATGAGTAAATAGCAGGATAGATCAGGTTCAGTAGTCTCAGAAAGAAATGGCAACATAGTGCGTGAAAAAAATGCCTCGTCAGTCATGTATCGAAAGATACATGATCGCCTAAGCGTGTATCACACATTGCATATAACTAGTTGATTGACTGGATGCTAAAACGTTGATTCTCAAGAAAATGCGAAGTGTTGGTAGTCAGCTGTTCCAGTTACATCTTGATCATTTTTACTGGCGAGAAAAAATTCCAATGATCTGTTCGTGTCATTCCTAGAAGATATACGAAGTGTTTATCGCTAAAATGAATGTATGTATTGTATTTGATAACGTGTTCATTTTTTTATATAAATTTAAATAGTATATAGATATATAAATGATAATATAAGGTTTAAATAAATATGTATACACATACAATATTATATTATAGTTCGATGCTGTAGTAGACCTCACGCTATAGACGAAACGGGAGGTAGACCTCACGCTATAGTAACATCGAGTTTTGTTGACGATATCTCATGTGATATGAAATATGTAGAAATAAAATAGGTATGACGTTCAGATCAGTGAAAAAATATTCACCTCGGTGCAAAATAATATGTTTAATGCAAAGAGTTTATTTTTATTTTTAAGAAGGATTGGTTGATTTGTTTTTTACGGTTTATCAACCTTTTGGAGGTTATTTAAAATGCGAGTCCTACTAATTAACCTATAGTTGGAGTGAGAAGAAGTATTTGTGCGTAAATAAATATTACGAACCCGATTGTAATTTGAAGTCGCTTGGCCGTTTTCCAGTATCGAGGCGTTATCCACAACACCACCCACACATCCAATCTTACAGCACCTGTTATTCTCATCTGGGTACTGACAAGGCTCGACGTTGCTTAACTTCGGTGATGATACGAGAACTGATATTTTAAAGAAGGAATTCATGCTTTTAAAAGGTTAAAATTTTCAGAGACAATTATCTTGCTGCGCTGTAAAGGGTCAGAGTTGATATTTACAAAATTGGGCTTAACCCGTTGAAAGATGAGATCTGACCACTTGTGGATATGCACTAACACTTGACATTTTAGGTAAATTTCACTATTTATTAACACTACTAACGACACGTCCCACCCCATTCATTCAGTCCCTCAGTCTATCCCCATGATCGTCATCGTTGTCACTAGCACGGTTTCGAGGTCACTTTCGGGATAGTCTTCCTCGTAAACAATTTGTCATCGAATTTGAGCACTTCAGATAACGTCCACCTTTTTCTTTTCCTCATGGACATTTCAAATTAAAAAAAAAATAAAACAAAACAAAAAACAAAAACAAAAAAAACAAAAAACAAACCAAAAAACAAAAAACAAAAAAAACAAAACAAGCCAAAGTCAAACTCTGTAAGCAAAGTGTGTAGCCATCATTAGAGTTACCCTATTCTTAAGTGTACGGAGCGATACCCCACTGGATACAATGTCTCAAGCGGAAACGAAATGCAGAATGCGCTGCCTACCCCGAATAATAACGGTACCCGATCCCATCGGTCAAAGAGATGACGTCTAGTTTACTGTTGTTGCCAAAAGAAAGAAAACCTGCCGCCCAGGCATAACAGACCCGGTACGAACTCCCGGACGTCTGGCTATGAAGAAATGAGATAACGACTAGCTACCCCTAGTCAGGGGCGGTGTTAGTTATACAAATGTGTTGTTTTACTAGCCAACAAAAATGTTTTCAGCTCAATAAAAGCAGGTACTTTTTCCGAGAATGGGTGGCGCGTTGTGCGTATGATATCCTTGCCGTGCGATGCTGGGGATGTCTGTCTGACTTGTGAGACGTCTATTCATCGCAGATACCCAACTAACAAGAAGAAAAAATCATCATATGGGCACTTCAGTATGAGATAATGTTTAGTGAGCTAGTGTAGATATTTTTAATCATTTCACTTCCAACAATCCGATAAAGCGACTAAAATGCAAGCGGTTACCGAGAATGGAAAAAAAACAACAACAAAAAACAAAAAAAACAGAGGGGATAATAAAATAAGTAACATGATGATTGACAAGGCATTTTTTTTTTTCAAGATTGTAACTGACAGGAAGACCAAAGTAGATTAATTTTCACTCAGTCTATTACGCCACATAACAAAACTTATGATTCGAATTCTGATGAATAAAGCTTGTAGGAGAATGAGATCGGAAATAGGACACTACGGTTTGGTTAAAGATACTGGAACAAGGAATGCAATATTTATATCTGAAAAAGCAACACAGATACAAAAGATGGGTATACGTTATAGAGTATGCAAAAGCGGTTAATAAAGTACGTCACAATGAACTATTTGAACTGTTAGGTAAGCTCTATTTATTTGGGAAGGATAATCCAGAAGTTATACTAGAATCAAACCGGCTGAATACGGATAGAAAATGAATTAAGTAAATGCACAAAAATTGAAAGAAGCGTAAGACAAGGATATGTCTTCTCACCGAAATTCTTCAACCTCTACAGTGAGACGATCCCGAGAGAATTAAAAGTCCTATCAAGATTCATTAGTGGTGGCCACAATCTTAACAGCATTAGAGATGCAGATGACAAAGTTTTGATAACAGACACAGAAATGAAACTACAAGAATTTCTACAGAAGGTAGGAAAGGAAAGCAAGAAGAAAGGACTAACATCAATTGTAAAAAGACAGAATGTAATGTTGTCAGAAATACCATGGACTGAACATGTGAGCAATGATGAAGTTTTAGAGAAAATAGAAACAAATAGGACATTTATAATTAGAATCAGAAAGGACTGAACCATTCCAGTTTAGACATTTTGAGCATAAATATCGTATTCCTTGCTCAGAATCGATATATTTATGCTCTGAATGAATATTAGAAAGAGCAATGCAAATACAGAAGGACGTGTACCTGTGTTTTATAGATTATGCAAAAGCGTTTGATAAACTACGTCACAAAGAGCTATTTGAACTGCTAGGTAAGCTCTATTTATTTGGGAAGGATAATCCAGAATTTATACTACGAGCAAACCGGCTGCATATGAATAGAAAATGATTTCAGTAAATACACAAAATATTGCATTTATATTCCTTAAGTAATAACATAACCAAGAACTATTTAACATAGAGCAATACAAATGCAGAAGGACGTGTACCTGTGTTTTATAGATTATGCAAAAGCGTTTGATAAACTACGTCACAAAGAGCTATTTGGACTGCTAGATAAGCTCTATTTATTTGAGAAGGATATTTGAACACTCCAGAACCTATACTGGGAGCAAACCGGCTGCATGCGGATAGAAAATGAGTTCAGTAAATATACAAAAGAAGAAAAGGATGCAAGGCCAGGATCTGTCTTCTCACTGGACTTATTCAGCCTATACAGTGTGTGTATGGGGCGGGGATTCTGGGAGAATTAGAAATCCTACCAAGATTCATTATTGGTGACCAACATCCCAACAACATGAAAAATGCAAATAATATAGTGTTGATAGCACACACAGAAAGGAAACTACAGTAACTCCCACAGAAAATAGTAAAAGAAAACGAGAAAAAAGGACAAAACATAATTTGTATGAAGACAGAATGTATGGTTGTCAGCAAAAGGAACCACCCAAGAGGCAATCTAAAAAATGGAGTCGACAAAATGAAGAAAATACAAAATTCTAGATATCTAGGAAGTGTTTTAACAGAGGATAGAAAATGCGACACCGAAATCCGAAGAAACATTGAAATAGCATAAGGAATGGATTAGGAAACAGGAAAATTTAATTAGAAACAAAGAAAAGAGTGCTGGACTTTTATGTAATATCAGTCCTCCCATATGGCGGTGAATGCTGAAAAATCTCCCCACAGAAGAAGAAGAAGAAGAAAGGCAACAGAAATGTGGTTCTGCAGAAGGATACTGAGTATACCAAAGACTGAACATGTGAGCAACGACTAAGTTTTAGGTTAAATAGAAACAAAAAAGATATTTGTACTTACAATCAGAAAGAGACGGTTAAAAGATGAAAGAGGGCATTTGACAGTAAAAGGAAATATTAAAATCAAGAGGGACGGATTAATGCAACAACTTACCTACCTAAAGAGCTTGTGTAAATGGTTGGGAGAACAGGGATTAGGAGAGACAAACATTACTATTATCTACAAAGGAAAGAAGTTGTTGAGAGACATGATTGTCTACGTCCTGAAGGAACACAGCACATAGACGAGGCAGAGAGGAAAGCAGTGCCTTACCTACCTAACGAGAGGGTGTAAATGGTTGGCAGAAAAGGGATTAGGGGAGATATCGAAAAGGCAAACATTACTAAGAGCTACAAAGGACAAGAAGTTGTTGAGAGTCATGATTGTCTACGTCCTGAAGGAACACAACACATAGAAAAAACAGAGAGGAAAGCAGCGCTGTACCTACCTAACGAGAGGGTGTAAATGGTTGGCAGAAAAGGAATTAGGGGAGATATCGAAAAGACAAACATTACTAAGAGGTACAAAGGACAAGAAGTTGTTGAGAGCCATGATTGTCTACGTCCTGAAGGAATACAACACATAGAAGAGGCAGAGTGCCTTACCTACCTAACGAGAGGGTGTAAATGGTTGGCAGAAAAGGGATTAGGGGAGATATCGAAAAGACAAACATTACTATGAGCTACAAAGGACAAGAAGTTGTTGAGAGCCATGATTGTCTACGTCCTGAAGGAGCACAGCACATAGAAAAAGCAGAGAGGAAAGCAGCGCCTTACCTACCTAACGAGAGGGTGTAAATGGTTGGCAGAAAAGGGATTAGGGGAGATATCGAAAAGACAAACATTACTAAGAGTTACAAAGGACAAGAAGTTGTTGAGAGCCATGATTGTCTACGTCCTGAAGGAGCACAGCACATAGAAGAGGCAGGGAGAAAAGCAGCGCCTTACCTACCTAACGAGAGGGTGTAAATGGTTGGCAGAATAGGGATTAGGGGAGATATCGAAAAGACAAACATTACTAAGAGTTACAAAGGACAAGAAGTTGTTGAGAGCCATGATTGTCTACGTCCTCAAGGAACACAACACATAGAAGAGGCAGAGAGGAAAGAAGCGTCTTACCTACCTAACGAGAGGGTGTAAATGGTTGGCAGAAAAGGGATTAGGGGAGATATCGAAAAGACAAACATTACTAAGAGTTACAAAGGACAAGAAGTTGTTGAGAGCCATGATTGTCTACGTCCTGAAGGAACACAACACATAGAAAAAACAGAGAGGAAAGCAGCGCTGTACCTACCTAACGAGAGGGTGTAAATGGTTGGCAGAAAAGGGATTAGGGGAGATATCGAAAAGACAAACATTACTAAGAGGTACAAAGGACAAGAAGTTGTTGAGAGCCATGATTGTCTACGTCCTGAAGGAATACAACACATAGAAGAGGCAGAGTGCCTTACCTACCTAACGAGAGGGTGTAAATGGTTGGGAGAAAAGGGATTAGGGGAGATATCGAAAAGACAAACATTACTATGAGCTACAAAGGACAAGAAGTTGTTGAGAGCCATGATTGTCTACGTCCTGAAGGAGCACAGCACATAGAAAAAGCAGAGAGGAAAGCAGCGCCTTACCTACCTAACGAGAGGGTGTAAATGGTTGGCAGAAAAGGGATTAGGGGAGATATCGAAAAGACAAACATTACTAAGAGTTACAAAGGACAAGAAGTTGTTGAGAGCCATGATTGTCTACGTCCTGAAGGAGCACAGCACATAGAAAAAGCAGAGAGGAAAGCAGCGCCTTACCTACCTAACGAGAGGGTGTAAATGGTTGTCAGTATAGGGATTAGTGGAGATATCGAAAAGACAAACATTACTAAGAGTTACAAAGGACAAGAAGTTGTTGAGAGCCATGATTGTCTACGTCCTGAAGGAGCACAGCACATAGAAGAGGCAGGGAGAAAAGCAGCGCCTTACCTACCTAACGAGAGGGTGTAAATGGTTGGCAGAATAGGGATTAGGGGAGATATCGAAAAGACAAACATTACTAAGAGTTACAAAGGACAAGAAGTTGTTGAGAGCCATGATTGTCTACGTCCTCAAGGAACACAACACATAGAAGAGGCAGAGAGGAAAGAAGCGTCTTACCTACCTAACGAGAGGGTGTAAATGGTTGGCAGAAAAGGGATTAGGGGAGATATCGAAAAGACAAACATTACTAAGAGTTACAAAGGACAAGAAGTTGTTGAGAGCCATGATTGTCTACGTCCTGAAGGAGCACAGCACATAGAAGAGGCAGGGAAAAAAGCAGCGCCTTACCTACCTAACGAGAGGGTGTAAATGGTTGGCAGAATAGGGATTAGGGGAGATATCGAAAAGACAAACATTACTAAGAGCTACAAAGGACAAGAAGTTGTTGAGAGCCATGATCGTTTACGTCCTCAAGGAATACAACACATAGAAGAGGCAGAGAGGAAAGCAGTGCCTTACCTACCTAACGAGAGGGTGTAAATGGTTGGCAGAAAAGGGATTAGGGGAGATATCGAAAAGACAAACATTACTCAGAGTTACAAAGGACAAGAAGTTGTTGAGAGCCATGATCGTTTACGTCCTCAAGGAACACAACACATAGAAGAGGCAGAGAGGAAAGAAGCGTCTTACCTACCTAACGAGAGGGTGTAAATGGTTGGGAGAAAAGGGATTAGGGGAGATATCGAAAAGACAAACATTACTAAGAGCTACAAAGGACAAGAAGTTGTTGAGAGCCATGATCGTTTACGTCCTCAAGGAACACAACACATAGAAGAGGCAGAGAGGAAAAGAGCGCCTTACCTACCTAACGAGAGGGTGTAAATGGTTGGTAGAAAAGGGATTAGGGGAGATATCGAAAAGACAAACATTACTAAGAGCTACAAAGGACAAGAAGTTGTTGAGAGCCATGATCGTTTACGTCCTCAAGGAATACAACACATAGAAGAGGCAGAGAGGAAAGCAGTGCCTTACCTACCTAACGAGAGGGTGTAAATGGTTGGCAGAAAAGGGATTAGGGGAGATATCGAAAAGACAAACATTACTAAGAGCTACAAAGGACAAGAAGTTGTTGAGAGCCATGATTGTCTACGTCCTGAAGGAACACAGCACATAGAAGAGGCAGAGAAGAAAGCAGCGCCTTACCTACCTAACGAGAGGGTGTAAATGGTTGGCAGAAAAGGGATTAGGGGAGATATCGAAAAGACAAACATTACTAAGAGCTACAAAGGACAAGAAGTTGTTGAAAGCCATGATCGTCTACGTCCTGAACGAACAAAGCAAATAGAAGAGGCAAAGAAGAAAGCACCACCTTAACTACTAAAAGAGATCGTGTAAATTGTTGTCAGAACAAGGATTAGGAGAGATAGCTAAAAAATATACTAAAAGCTAGTACAAAAGTGAACTGAACGAATATGGCTGAAATTCGAACTCGGATCGACCGTTTCTCTTCCCTATTCGCCAGTCGCTACTCTACTCAAACATCCAAGATGTCGGTTGATTGATTTGCGTTTTATGGCTTATCAACCTTTTGTGAGTTATTTAAAGCAAGAATTTTTTTTTTAGATTGTAAAACTTTTTTTTGAGATAATGATTTGCTGATACAGTTCCTACTAATTAACCCGCAGCTGGGTGGAGAAGAGGTGGGGGTTCATGCCTTTGCATGTAAGTGAATATGATTTTCCAAGCGTAGCTTAGATGTAGCACAAGGCCGAAAGTATGGGGCACCCAGTGAGGATCGAACTCACTACTCAGTGGTAAATGTTCTAGCGACACAAACTTGCTAACCATTACACAGCCTCGAGGTGCCCAAACCAGGTAGTGACCAGGCTTGACGTTGCTTAACGTACGAGAACGGACATCCAAGATGTAACGATTTCGATGCTTAAATTAGTCTGGCTCAAGGCAACAAAGTGGGGCATCCATTGAGAATGCAACTCATTACGAGTTTGTTGATCATGACACCACCCACAGCAGACCATCAAAGCTGGTTATTTGCAAAGTTTAAACTAGTCTGAAACAAGGCAATCCTATTAAGGACGAAATGACTATAGAAAGGTTTGCCAGTTAACCAACGTTAAAATGAATTAACTGAGCTAAAGATGATTCTTTTTTTCTTCGACAAAATATCGATTTTCTAAACATCATTAATGTTTGCAATATTTTGGTTATTTTTCTTGTTTAAACTTTCATGAAAGAAGGACGTAAACAATATTTAAAGGAAAGAAATACATCTATTCTCCTCTCAAATGTTAAATAACATAGCAAACTTGTTTCTAGATTTGGTTGACAGATATTGAAAGAACTTTTGGTAATTCACAGATAATAAGAAGAGGAGTCTGTGGAGAGCCATGATCACCTACATCCTGAAGGGACATGACATTTAAAAAAAAAATATCTGCATATAGAAAAAAGTGATAGCTTTGGTTTCTGACAAAGATGTCACACAATAAACAACCATTTAGTAAGCCAAGCTTAAACATGACACAAGGACGTAATTAAGGAGCACTCAGTGAGGACCGAACTCACCACTCAGTTTCAATTGAGTTACTGAGACAAGATTGTTAACCATTACCTTACCTCGTACTACCCAACGAGGGAGTATAAATAATTTATATTTGTAATTTAAAACAATATTTTTAATAAAATAATATTTTTATTTAAAATATTTCTTATTTTATACTATAATTTAAATGTATTTTATTCTTCTTATCCTGTGAAGGTCGGTTTGTTGGCCCGTTACCCATTGCATAATCAGCATATCCATTATTACAACGGTTACATTTCTTAGAAGATTTCTATGTCCCGGTTCAAGAAGATTGGCCAAATGCAATGAATAGAAAAAGTATTTTTACCTGTAACGTGGGATGAGTGTAATGGTTTTCTGTACGGAGTTTGGAATCTGCGAGAAGAGTTCAAATTCCTCCCTTCTTTGTTCTGTTCAGTTTCGAAGAATACCCTTAGATTCAACATTTTAGCAAGAAAAATCTCAAGTTGATGTTAAAAATTGCCGCTAAACATTGATTTAAGATAGAATGATCTATTATGACATGTTTCTAATTTGTATTGAGATACATACATTGTATTTATTTTCAATTTTTCTAGTTGAATTGTTCAGCTGTATTGCATATGAACCCTTATTGTACATAATTAAGTTACAATAAAATCTATATTTTATATGAACACTACCTTATGAAAATTGAGATGTAGAAGAGTAGGGGTATCATAGATTTTTTTGGGGGAGGGGGCACAAAACACTTGCACTGGCCCTGCTCAAACCAATTCTTTCTTTCTCATACACTGAAGTCAAGATGGTTGGCTATTGCATAAGATTTTTTTTGTATTAATCGAATTAAAATTATATATTATGAAAATGACTGTGCGTAGGTGGAAGTAAAGCCAACTTAAAGAAAAAAAAAAAACAAAAAAAACCCCGAAAAGCCTTTCCCCGCTTGCGGTCAGTGTTGAACGCAGTTACGTTTGTGGGTGAAGTTTTACCGCTCATTGTTGAACTTTGTAGTCTTGGGATTGCCACTTGAAATGGTTTAGGTTCTATCCCAAGTATAGGTTAGTGACGCACCTTATCTCACATTTAACAAGGGTGGAGAGATGAAAGAGAGTGGGGAAGAGAGAGAGAGAGAGAGAGAGAGAGAGAGAGAGAGAGAGAGGAAGGAATTTAGTATAGTGAGGCCACTGAAAATCTGAAGGGTTTGAAAAAGTCATAACTTGTTTGTTTTGAGTCTTTTTTATTTTATCTTTTTGCAGGTTTTAGAGAATTCCTTGGAGATTAAAATGGCTACGTATGATGTCTCGCAAATAAAAATTCATTCAAAGTCAAGAGAAAATACCGGAAATATTTTAATGTCGGAGTATCTCCTAGCGATAACATGATTCGGAACCTAATCGTCCGGTTTGGGAGAACTTGATCAGTCGGCGATCTTCTGGGAAGAGGTCCTAAGCGCACTCTGCACTATTCTTGTTTTATATTATTTAGTTTTTCAGTGTCCACACTGTATATGCCTCTTTCTTCTGGTGATCCCTCTGGTTGCGAATTAAGTTAGAGTTTGAAAATGAATTATGTCAAGATTTAATTAATTTAATTTAATTAATTTCCTAAGCTGTAGAAATATTGATTTGAATTCTCTTTTATATTAGATGAACCATTATTAACAATTATTAATTTTCTAACTTCAATTATTTATTTCAATTTCACTTGCTTCACATCTCAGACTTGCATTGTTTTGGCCATTAATAAACTAATAGTAATATTATTTTAAATGTTATTACTAGATGAAGCATTTTCACCTATTATTCATTTTTGAGTAGCCTCTCATTCGTTTTAATTTCACTTGCTTTTTTCCATTATTAAGATGAGTGGTAATAATATTATTAGGTTGGTGCAAAAATAATGACGTAATAATGTCGTTTTTTGACGTATTTTAACGTCAAAAAACGACATTACTACGTCATTATTTTTGCACCAACCTAATATATAAATTTGTTATACGATAAACCATTGTCAGCTATTATTAATTTTAGACTCGTATTTCTTTCATCTTAATTTCATTTGCTTTCCATTATATCTACCCAGACCATTATTCTACAGCCATTAATAAAAAAAAAAAAAAAAGAAGTGGTATATTATCTTGAATTTTATTATTAAATGAAGCATTATCAACCATTATTAATTTTTAATAACTAGCAGTGGCGGACTAAGTCTAAAAATATTGGTTACCAGTAGATAAATGTGATCCACCCACAACTACAATGCTATCATTTAATTTTCATAACGAATAAATAAAATTAAAAAAAAATATATATATATAAGAAAAAAGGTTACAATTAAAATTTTTGTGTACGTGTATGTTATGAATAATCTCTCTTTGAAATAGCTATTTTTGTTTACTGGGACTATAAAAGGACACTATACACGAACTTTGTATTCTCAGTCGAATAAAGCTTTCTTAAAGCCTAAACCTACGTACTTTTGTCATTACAGTGTGTTTCTTACTAATTGAGGTGTATATGTAATGTACATATTACTGGTAGTACATACCAAATGTAAATAGAGAATGTTATAATTGAATTTTTAATTTTTTTAAAATTTTATGTAATTGGTTGGTATTTTTAAATAGTTTACAGCACAATTTATACTTTAACAGATAGTTCAAAAGTACAATAGAGCATTGCATGCAGTCCACTTAAGAGTGATCGTTTGTGTTCGCTTGTACGAATCTGCTAATAATTGCTTCTGCATCCAATTCATCTAACAATTCCTTTTCGATGAATAGCAACATGTATGATTCTAATTTTTCCTCGGATAGCGAATTTCTTAACCTTATGTTGACGATCTTTAGCTTTGAAAATGTCATCTCACTTTGAAATTGCGTAACTGATAGTGTGCAGATGACTTTATAAAACTATTATTCCCTTTTATTACTACAGTTGTCTGTATTTCTTTATTGCATTTTTATTTGATATAAGAGGCCCATTTACCATCGGGCAAGCTGAGACCCTGGCCAGTTGGTTAGTATTTCTTTCGTCTTAGAATTTTTTTAGCTGCTTTTTAATTCCCAATCATAGACTGACTAACGATTTGAATAAAAGAAAAATTACTCTAAAGAGCAACTAAAAAGTTAAAATAAATATTATTTAAAAAATTAATAACGATTGGACATTTATACATAGTTGCGCCATTGCTGAGTGAAGGCGCGCGCGCGCGCGCACACACACACACACACACACACACACACACATATATATATATATATATATATATATATATAACTCATACCGCTGCAGAATATGATAGCGATTGAAGAAAATAAGTAGAGCATTGTAGTGTTCAAGACAAAATCCTTTTTATCTTTTGGCGTCAGATAATGTTTTTTTATCATAGCTTTTTTTTTTCTCTTTACAATGTTGCTTTTATATATTTTTTTAATTATTTATTTATTCTTTATTATATTTTCTTTAATGGGAGAGAGTGGGGGAGGAAGCGACCCTTCCCCGACTCGCACCGCCGAATAAATTTGCATAGAAGTTAATGTTCTAAAAGGAGTAGCATTGGACACGTCCGTTATAAGGCAACGAAAAGAAAGAACAAAAGATATTAAAAAAAAAAAAAAAATCAGTGGAACTCTTTCTTTCTACTTTGACACATACTCTTACTCACAAACAAGGAGTGTTTTTGTTGTTTTTTTTTTAAGCATTTCACCCCAAGCAAGGCGGGAAACCTCTAGGACGCAAGCGGTTACAGAAGATTTGGAGCAAGATCAGATAGGAGTGATAGAGGAAAGGATGAGGAGAAGGATAGTGGATAGATCAAGACAACTGGAGATGTCGATTGAAATTACATTTGAATAGTCGGAGATTATAGCTCTCAGGGAAACAGGAATAGGGAAGGGAGTTCCACAGGCGAGAGGTGCGAGACATGAAGCTGTTAGAGTAGAAGAGACGGCTACATTTAGGAGTTTAGACAGTGAAAGGGTGAGAGCCGGATGCCAGCCTCGTAGGGCGCTTGAACTCATGAAGTCTGAGAACCAGCGAATGCAGCTCCTCGGAGCAATTGCCATGAAAGTATTTGTAAAAAAGACAGAGAGAAGCGACGGCGCGTCTGTGGGAGAGTGACTGTAGACGAGATGCCAGAACAGGGCCAATTATATTGCATATCCGCCTCTAGCGCTTATCAAGAACCCCGAGGCAAACAGAAGGGGCTCCAGACCATATATGGCAGCAATACTCCATGCAAGGATGAATTGTTGATTTGTAGATCTGGACGATCGATTCCGGGGAGAAAAATTTCTTGGAAACTTTTCGCCCTGTCCAAGAGCCATGAAACGTGAATATTTTCCTGGATATTCACTCTGAAGAACCAAGCGCATCATTTGCCAATTTTTCTTTAAAAAATAAATAAACAGATAAAATAAAAATTTTCTCTCGCACTTCTCGTTTGTGGAATTCTCTCCTGGCTTTTTACTTTACAGTCAGCTTTGATCTTTGAAAATTTAAATGCAATGTCTAACGTTATATTCTTATATTCTTAATTCTTGTTCTTTTATTGTTTTATTTCCTTAAATTTTTTTTTAAATATTCTTTCACACTGATTAACCCCTTGCGTCTTAGTGTCTTTATTACCTTGCTCGGGGTGAATTTTTTTATTAACTTCACCATGGAATCATGAAATGATTTTATGAGTGAAATGCTTTGTATATGCTTTTACGAATAGGAAAAAAAAATGATTTTACTTCAGGTATAAATTGAAAGTGCATTTCTCAATAGTAATACTTTAGAAATGGCAATGATTTTACTATAGGAATACATTGCAAATACTTTTTTCTATAGGAATTTGGATGAAATGATTTTACAATAGGAATGCATTGGAAATAATTTTACTATAGGAATACACTAGAAATTGTTTTATTTTGGTAATCCATTGGAAATGCGTTTCTCTATACCATGATCAGACAGTCGATACCTACAGGGGCCAATAATTTAGTTTTGACGGTATAGCGATATAGCCGTAGATGTTCGTTTGGCGACATCTAATCTAATGCTATCTAAGAAAAACTGAAATGCGTTTGCGTGTTTATAGTGTTAGATTAGTTGTACGTTTTTAATTTGCAGTATATTAATACTAAGAAACTGGTGTCTTCATATAAGTGTATGAAGAGTGCGCGCTAGAGTTGTGGCATAGAGGCCAAGGGAGCTGCAACTAGAAAAAGTTAAGGAACCATAGTACAAAACCATATAGAAATGATTATTTCTACCTCATTATGGGCATTATGCTTAGTGCACGCAATTATGACAACTATTACGGGAAGACGAAGCGGTCCTGTTATAATTCTGTTTGTTCTTTCATTCCTTAGTTAGCAATACTTCATTAATTATAGTCCGTTTTGATCGCGAAGAAAGATGGAAAATACACAACAAAGACGCTATTTGGTTTCAGTGAAAGAAAGTTAGAAAAGGAAGAAAGAGTAGGTTATAATGTTCTCATGTGTTTATCGTCTGCTCCAGTGAAATGGAAAAAAAACTTGTCAATTTTTAACTTTTTTATCTGTTCCCACTTCTTTCAATAATGATGACCGGCATTCGTATTTATGATAGTTATTGTAATATCTTGTCAAATTGAAATATTTAAAAATGCAATAGGGAAATTTCCATTGGGTAATTTAGGTAATTTGGGTAATCTCGTGAGGAGCTTATTCAGTCATTAACATAAGAATTATGATTGATCAGAAAATTAAAATAGCAAAACCGTGAAATTTCAACAGATACTATTAGTTTTCATTATTCTTTTTGATCCAGACAAACTCTTAAAAATATTGAGCTTGACCTCCGATTGAGTTGGCGTACAGAAAAATCCCATAAAAAAACAAAAACAAAATAAAAAAAACAAGAACTAAGAAAGAAAAAAAAAAAAAATCCTAAATTGCAATTCTTGAGTGAAATTAAAAGGCGTATGAATATTACAACGAGAGATATTTATAATTTGCATAGGTGTGTGTATTTGTAGTCCCTGTAAGCTTGGTATAAAAATAAATACTGTATATGGTTTGAGAGGTTCATTGATGTCATGAATTTTGTGAAGGAGTTCCGTACTGCCATATTTGAACTATGGCCACTCCTGTAAGTCTCCTGTCTACAACTGGGTCACCGGATCAGCCAATCCTTTTTTTTCAATCCCTATATTTTACGCAGCTGCGTACTTCGGAAAAAGAAAAAAAAGAAAAAGCAAGGAAAACACGGTAATAGGTTTTCACAAAACCAGTCCATGTCGAGATGAATGAAGATATGTGGAAATTCTTTTGACATCCAACGTACCGGATGAACGAATTCTAGCCCACACCTTTCTTTTTCAGATTCTATATATGTATTTTTAGATTATTTTTAACGTTTTGAATTGAAGCATTATTATTATTATTATTATTATTATTATTATTATTATTATTATTATTATTAAGGTATATAAGAAAAATATGAAAGGTAGATATAAAATTCAATATAAAGTTAATATATTTTTAGAGCTTACAAGCGAGCAATCCTGGAATGCATACACAAAATCTTAACTCTATCTGTCAGTCTGTCTCTCCGTCTGTCTGTCTGTTTTTCTCTCTCTCTCTCTCCCTCTCTCACTCTGTATATATATATATATATATATATATATATATATATATATATATATATATATATATATATATATATATATATCTCAATTCACTCCAAGCAAGGCGAAAATGCCACTATGAGGCAAGGGACTGCCGAGAGTGAGAAGAATGGAAAGACTTTAGAAGGAAGCGGAAAGCCAATCCTAAGCAGGGAACAGAGGATAAACTGAAGCATCAACTCCTTTTGAAAAGACCGAAGAGGAGTGTCAACCGGGCGATAGGCGAATCTAAAAATAAGAAAAAAAGCTTATATATATATATATATATATATATATATATATATATATATATATATATATATATATATAATAAATGTATGTATATATATATATATATATATATATATATATATATATATATGTATGTATGTATGTATGTATGTATATATATATATATATATAAATGCATATATATATATATATATATATATATATATATATATATATATATATATATATATAGGCTGCATATCTTCATCCAAACATGTTTCATTGAATAATATAGAAATATTATGTCTATTTTTATAATAATCATTTACAGCCCTCTAAATAGTTTCTTGATGTTAAGATTAAATTCATTAAGGAAGGCGCTGTGGTTGTTTCCGACCCAAATACTTTCGATCTCCTCCAAAATCATTCTCATATGATAACGGATCAATTAAAATTTTTTAAATAATTATAACAGTGCGCGTTCACACGATTTTTTTTTAATCACCATCACAGCGATCACAGTTATAATAAGTTTGTTTTTGTAATTCACCCCTGTGAATGATCTCGGAGGTGATCGAAAGTACTTGGGTAAGAGAAAACTATGGCGTCTTCCTTGATGAATGTTATCTTAACATCAAGGAACTGATTAGAGAACTGGAAAGAATTATTGTAAAAACAGACATAATATGTCTATATTATTCAATGAAACATGTTTGTATATATATATATATATATATATATATATATATATATATATATATATATATATATATGTGTGTGTGTGTATGTGCATGTAATGGACTGTGGGAGCAGGCAATAGCAAACCATGTTTTGCCTCATTTCCTCCTTCTGTCAAGCATATGATTAAATCTTAATTTAAACTTCGGTAGTGTTCGTTAGCAAATTAAAGACTGCTGATATGCTATGTAATATCAGTTCTCCTATATTGCAGTGAATGCTGGACAATTTCCTCAAAGTTGAAGAGGAGACGTGAGCCAACAAAGTTCTGGTTCTACAGAAGCATGCTGCGAATATCATGGACGGACTATGCGAGCAACGACGAAATTTTAAGAAAAATAGAAGCAAAAAGAAGAATGCCTATAATTAGAAATTAGAAGGAGGCAGTTGAAATTTCTGGGATAGAAAAGGAAGAAAGAGGGTTTGGAGAATTTAACAATCTACATATTTATTGAAGGGAAGCCATACAGAGGAGAAAAAAGCAAATAGCCTATCTAACAAGCTTGTGTAAATGGATGTCAGATCAGGGAGTGCAAAGGGCAGTAAATAGACAACCATTAATAACAGCTACAAAGGATAGAAGTTGTGGAAAGCCGTGATCACCTGCCTAACAAGCTTATATAAATGGTTGTCATATAGTGGATAAGATAATAAAAAATGCAAACATTACTAAAAGCTACAAAGGACATGAAGTTGTAGAGAGCTATGATTGCCCACGTTCTAAAGAACAGAGAACTATCCACTGGGTATGCAAGCCCCGCTTTGTGACCTGGAGTATGATTTGTCTTGGGAGATAAATCATTGAACTCTTTATTTCTTTTTAATTATCTATAGAGAAAATGAAGTGTTCAAAAAATTAGAGACAGTCCAATCTTCTGTCGACCTGTCAATATTCTTTTCAGTTGTGGCGTGGTGTCTACGAGATACCGGATACGTTGCGTTGATTTAATTACAAAGATGCATTCCGGGTCTGTACTCTCGGGTTTGTAATAATTGTACTTTAATTATAAAGAAAATTCCAACCCTGCTCCATTTCGAACTCCGACATTAATTATTTTTGTGGAAACCGCCATGAAAAAAAAATTGCTTTAAGGAAATGATCATTTAGAATCTCGTTGTTCATCGACAGAAACAGTAAATATTTGACGAGTGTTAAACTTCGACATTATACAAGACATTTCCCAATCACGGATGTCCGCAAAAGCATACGATGATCCGTGTAGAAAAGAATGACAAATCGAGAACAGTAGAAACATGCTTTTGTAAAGTGTATATTTATTTACTAGCCTAGAAACTGCCTTTCGGGCGGACTTTAAGTTCCTCTCCTGAGGAGAGGTTTTAGGTCTTAAGTCTTTTACTCTCAGCGTCGTATGTACGTAAAAGTTATAAGAATTTAGAAATAATAAAATTATTTTATCTTTATTCGATACCTTAATTCGGCATAATCTTTCTTCGTATACTCAACCAATCTCCGTATTTTGTTTACATTTATTTTATGCGCAATTTTTATTTTCTTTTAAAATCACCCTTCTTTATGATCCCTTCACATAAAGTCACTCTTAAAAAACATTAGGGAACCCGAATTATGAAATGTTTTGAATACGTCACAGTACGTGTGCCAGAAAAAGAAAAAAAGACGATAGCAATTGCAACTGCGACGAAAAGAGGAATTAAAGTTAAACCTTTAATTAAGGATTTTTTTTTTTTCATTTTCACTCTGTTCGACATTTAAATTTAACATTTTGTGAGTTATTTAATTTTTAATCGCATGTCACTACAGTAGTTACTACGTATTACTTTAGGTTGTTTATTATTTACCGGGAACGAAAAACGGACGGACGGACGGACACACGTTCACAACGCTTTATTCATATAGATGATAAAGAAGAAAATTGTTTTAACTCTTGTTAAATAATTTACTCCGTGTTTATATAACATTCCTTCACTCAAATAAAGAGAATTCGAGATTATTTACACTATCTACATATTTCGGACTCATCTTCATTGCCATATTCACGACGTTCTAGCCATTGTACGCCCCGGCCTTTTTCAGGTGAGATACGTTGGAATTTGGAACCGAATCCTTCAGTTAGTCCACGGGGGGTAGATTGTTCTAATTCCGTGTGCTATGCCTTTGGATATTTATTTTTGTATATCATCTGAAGAAGGCCTGGCTGTACAACGGTCGAAACGTCCTGAATATGGGAATAAAGATGAGGACAACGGTCCTAACAATGTAAATAGTTACATCTCAGAAATATAGACAGCTGTTGAATTCTAGACGATTCATACTCCATCTTCAAAATTTTCCATCAGCTTATTCCACTCCACCCCGTTTATTCAAGACACGAGATTAAATGACATAGCGTTCTTCGTTCGGTGTAACTACATAGGAATTTAGTGAAGTTTGCAATATATTGATACATGCCCAATAGGATTAAATCCCGTTGAGGGCGGCAGGGGGTTTACAGTTTGTGTCAAACGCGTACGATAGCTGTTGAGTTATATTTTACTTGAACGAACTATCATTAGTGGGAAACACGTCGGGCATAAGGTGGTTCAATTGATCTGCAACTACATCTGTATATATATTACACTTGTCAAGAGAAACTTCAGTTTTACTATTGTTCCTGGCGAATACTAACAGAACCACCAACACCTTGCGCAATAACCAACTGCCGCCAACAGCTTGCACAACAATACCAACAATTGGCACAACAGCCAACTGCCACCAACACCTTGCAAAGCAACCAGCTGCCATCAACACCTTACAAAACAATCAACTGCCACCTACAACTTGCGCAACAACACCAATAACTTTTACAACAACCAACTGCCACCAACACCTTGCCGAACAACCAACTGCCACTAACAAATTGCACAACACCACCAAAAACTTGCACAAGTACCAACTGTCACCAACAGCTTGAGCAACAACCAACTGCCACCAACACCTTGCCGAACAACCAACTGCCACCAACAAATTGCACAACACCACCAAAAACTTGCACAAGTACCAACTGTCACCAACAGCTTGAGTAACAACCAACTGCCACCAACACCTTGCCGAACAACCAACTGCCACCAACAAATTGCACAACACCACCAAAAACTTGCACAAGTACCAACTGTCACCAACAGCTTGAGCAACAACCAACTGCCACCAACACCTTGCCGAACAACCAACTGCCACCAACAAATTGCACAACACCACCAAAAACTTGCACAAGTACCAACTGTCACCAACAGCTTGAGCAACAACCAACTGCCACCAACACCTTGCCGAACAACTAACTGCTACCAAGAAATTGCGCCACAACACCAACAACTTGCAAAAAAAGAAACCCCAAAACAACTGCCACCAACACCTTGCGCAACAACCAGCTGCCACCAACAAATTGTGTAACAACAACAGCTTGCACGACAACAACTGTCACTAACAACTTGAACAACAACCAACTGCCACCAACAATCTTCACAACAACCAGCTACCACCAACAACTTTCACAACTTTAAATTAAAATACCTCAGTCGTTTTAATGAAACTTACATGAAAGAGATCCAAATACTCAATTGTATATATATATATAACTATCATTGTGTCCTATCCAGTTCTCCGTGAAAATGGTACATGTTGGAACTGAATGGATAGGGATAAGTTCTTGTGGTGATTTTGTCCATTAATAGGATTATTTATAATGACCAGCCTTTTCCCCGCCTCTTTCTTCGGCCTTATCCCGCAAGCAAATGTATTTTTGATAAATAAACACTTCATTTTATATATAAAAAGAATAGTTAATGAAATTCATTCTTTTTGCCTCTCGCATTTGTAATAATACAATATCCCATGTTCAATATCATTTTTCGTGAGTAAAATGCCGTGAAGAATTATTCACTTATTGTTACTTAAATGACGAAGTTTTGTTTGAAATATTTTCAATTGTCTTCTATTATCACGCGTCTTGTCACATGCAGTCACGTGGTTGTCTGTGAGTTTGAATTGTTGCCTGATGATAACAATGAAACGAAAAAGGCTACAAAATAACGGACAGAATCTAGGAACTGGCTTCTCAGTGTGTTTGTAACACTCTTTCTATCCTATTCTGTTCATATCTATCTATCTGTCTATCAATTCATATTACTTCAAACGTTAGTGGATATTTCGTAGTTGAAATAGACAACCCATTTTTATTTATTAAACAAAGTGTATTACATCTATCTATCTGAGCATTCGAGAAAATGAGTTACAAGTTAGGGATCGAACCTGTGCCATCTTTGCATGAGAAACAACCGATTGATCCAGTGTGCTTTACAGCTCAAACTCTCAATTAATATTAAAACTAGCAATTTTAAATTGAATGATCAAAAAAGCTTAGCTAACATAACGATGACAGCGGTATGTAAAAACAGAGAAAAAGAGGATATATATATATATATATATATATATATATATATATATATATATATATATATATATATATATATATATATATATATATATATAATACCAAATTGTAATTGGTGGGGGTTATTTAAAGAGGACTTTTCAGTCTATATGAGAGCTCAATGTGTGATACAGAACAATTTCTAAGAATAATTAGAAAAAAAACTTAAAAATCCATAGTCAATATATATATATATATATATATATATATATATATATATATATATATATATATATACATACAGAAAGTATCTTATATATAACAATTTATCAAATGCATTAGTCATACATAGAAATAGATTCAACCACAACTTCTTCGATTTAAAAAATTACACACCTATTAAAAGAGAAAGTAATTTAAATGGAAAATTCTAGAGAGTTCTGCTATCGAATATATATATATATATATATATATATATATATATATATATATATATATATATATATATATATATATATAAGTTGACAATTATTACGTTATTACGTATTATTACTTTACAGAATAAGCATAGGCTATAATCATCATCACGTGGGCTCTTTCGACTTGAAGGCACACTGCGATTCAGTGTAATTTCTCATCTTAAGCAACTTTGCAAATATCGCTTATCAGACCTGTCCTAAACTAAGCCATTAGAGTCTTGCAGTTCTTCAAATCTTTTACGGGGAATGATGCAATTTTATTGATATATTTTTTAAAATGTCTTCAATGCCTATAATAGTGGTTGTTCGTTCGAATATCTATACCTCTGATTTTCTCTTCCAGAGTATATACCAGTGGTTGTTCATCCCAATGTCTATACCAGCGGTTGTCGTTCCAATGTCTATGTTGGTATTAATTCTATTAACGATTAAAATTTATTCAAATTAAATAAAACGTCGCGACCAATAGCATTGCAGATTCTTTTTTGGATTTTATCAAAAATCTGTGAATATTTAACAGAAGCTCCGGATCAGATGAAGCAGCAATATTCAAAGCATGGACAAATGGTAGACTTCTAAACATTTAAGATAGATTCTGGCGAGAAAAATGGTCTTACATGATACAGAAAATTAACATAGCAACTTTCCTAGCAGCAGACCTAGCAATTAATTCAATATAATCTTTCTACTTCATGTCAGCAAAAAACGTTAGTCCAAGAAGTCGTAATGAGTCACTGTCCTGAAGGTTAGCTTCAGCCATGCTGATAGAAGGTAAAAAGGACCATCTCAGACGATTAAAAAAGAGCAGTTACGTTTTGGAGGCATTAAAATTAACAAGCCATTCCTTGCTGCAGTTAATAACAGATTGTAGGTCATTTTTGAGCTATTAAACTCTGATGTTTTTTTTTTCTAATAATTTTAATATTTTAGTTTTCATTAAAATATTAATTAGTCACCCCAAGGAACTTTCTAAAAAATAAGAAAAACGTATTTTAAATAATTTAAATGTTTTCTTTGAAGTTAAATTTTGGTTTCACTTGAAAGGTCATACAGGGTGGTCTGAAAGTTTTGTCACCCCATACCAAAAGGCAATGAGAACACTAGAACAAGTAATACAGTGATACAAAGCACATGTACTAGATTCAGTTCATTCACTTTCATTGACGCTGTCATACATCGAGAAGGTCTGTATGAACACCATCATTTTCGTGGCACTAAATGATGCGACGCGATGTCCAGTGTGATATTTTATGAAGCTGTGCTTTGTTGATTGTTGCAAAGGTTCTCTGAACGGCGTCCTTCAACTGATAGTTATTCTGGTATCGTTCATATGAAACTCTCTCCCCATAGAGCGTTGAAATAGAAAATGTATGGATGACAAGAATTTTTGACCACCCTAAAAGGAGAAAAAAAATTAAACAAAATAGAAAAATCAGTTGCCAGTTTGACCTTATCGAACAAATCAGACGAGTAAATAGTTGCGTCATCAGCATAGATAACTATTTGCGAACGGGTGACATCGTTGATGGAATAGTGTAGGTCCAAGGATATAGCAGTGGGGGATACCTACATTAATCCAAAAAGATCTAGAAGAGTGGCCGTTCAAGATAACTTTCATTTCTCGATTTGATAAGAAAGATGGTAATATTTTCTCCTTATTTGAGGCAACTTCAAATGATGGTATTGGGAGGGAATAACTTCCACCGACAAAGCTAATCGCGGCGAATGAGTATTTAGCTCGACATCTTCCCCAGCTGAAGCAAGAAGGTACAAGAGAACAGATTTTACGCGGACATCATGAACTCAGCGAGTTGTATAATACTTTTGGAATTATTTTTCGTTCTGTCATGATTAAATCCCTGTGTTTATTCATATTCTAACGTTTTAAAAGCAAGTATTCTCTTTTGAAAGGCTTCAGATTCGGCTTCTTCTTTCAGATGTTCCGTTCTGAAAGGATCATGGCCCTCCACAACTTCTTGTCTTTTATATCTCTTAGTAACGTTTGCTTCTTTACTACACCTCTTTGTCTTTGTGTTCCTTGTTCAGCTATCCATTTACTCAAAATCGCCAAGTACGTTTTGCTTTAGTGTGCCCTGTGAGTTTTAAATTCTCGAAGTTTTCTTTCCTTATTATTAACTCCTCCCAAAATTACACACACACACACGCACACACACACACGGACACACACATATATATATATATATTAGGTTGGTGCAAAAATAATGACGTAATAATGTCGTTTTTTGACGTTAAAAATACGTCAAAAAACGACATTATTACGTCATTATTTTTGCACCATCCTAATATATCATGTTGATGCAGTGTTCATTTCTATTTCTATGTCTATCTATCTATCTATCTATCTATCTATCTATCTTGTGTGTGGGGGGGGGTACATGTGCACGTTAGTGCGTGAGACACTTTTCACAGATGAAACACTGCTTGAAGAAGCCCAGGGAGAGACATTTCTGATCCTAGATCAGAGGCTATCAACCAGAGGGGAATTTCAGGGAGGGAAAATCTTTTAATTATTATTCTTTTTTATTACAGAATTTGGAGCCTATCATGAGTATCAAAAAAGACTGTATGACGAATTTTCTATTCAATATAGATTCGCATCCATCAACACCAATGAAGAAGAAAAGCCCCAGCGTATATTTTGTTGCCAAGCTTTGTCAAATGATTCTTTTTTCAACCAACAAAATTGATGCAACATTTACAGACTGTTCATCCTTAACACAAGAACGAAGACCTTTTTTGAACGTCAGGAAAAGACTCACAAAATGACTTGTCTGTCTATATTTCTGAGATGAGGTATTATGTACATTATTTACATTATTCAGACTATTGTCCTCATCTTTGTCGCCATATTTATTACAACGTTTCGGCCGTTGTACGCTCCGGCCTTCTTCTGGTGGTTGGAATTTCGAACTGAACCCTTTATTTCGCTCACTGGGGTAGACTGGTCTAGTTCCACGTGCCATATTTGCCTCAAGGACACATGGCACAGTGGATAAAGGCGTTGGTTAGATCCAGTGACAGGACCCAAAGAGTGTGAGTTCAATACCCGGTTAAGGCAGTGGAGAACTTTCAGAGGGAAATTAACAGGAGATAAATGATAACTGACATCCATCAAACATGGCACGTGGAACTAGAACAGTCTACCCCAGTGAGCGAAATAAAGGGTTCAGTTCGACATTCCAACCACCTGAAGAAGGCCGGAGCGTACAACGGCCGAAACGTTGTGATAAATATGGCGACAAAGATGAGGACAATAGTCCGAATAATATAAATAAAAAGACTTGTGTTGTGCCCTTTTAAGCACTCTTCCATTTATCCCATAATCGGTGAAGAAAAAACAATCCCACGTTTCTCACTGACTGTAATCTTCATCAGAATAAAATCGATTTAAATCCCCTGGTATTCTATTGAACATTTTGTTTATTGGAGTACGCTTCAGTTTATTTATTTAATATGTAGTTATGAATTAAACCAAATTACTGTACAAATTCAAGTTTAAAAATCCAACATTTTCGATTGCTATTTAATTTTTAAAACTCCTCTATGAGAATAATCCATGTAAATGTATGTCTACTAATATGGAAAGAAATGAAGATTTTCAATAATATATTATGCATATTATTCATAATGCTCCTTTTAAGTCGGACAATCTTGGAAAACGGTGGGGAATTACATTCTGACATATGATGAAAAGGGTGCACTGCACAAAAAAAAAGAAAGAAAAAAAAAAGGTTGAGAACCGTTCTGATAGACAGAGGGCACAGATAATACACTTTGATCCTAGACAGATGGTACAGATAGTACACTGATCCTAAGCAGTGGGCGTAGATAGTACACTTTGATCCTAGGCAAAAGGCACATATATTAAACTGATCGTAGGTAGAGAGCACAACTAATAAACTTTGATCCTAGGCAAAAGGCAGTACACTTTGATCTTTAATGGATGACTAGACAGAGGGCATAGTAAACTGATCCTAGCAGATGTAACAGGAAGCGATACCTTGATTCTAGGCAGAGGACACAGATAGTACACTTCGATCCTAGGCAGAGGGAACGGATTGATATCATTCATCTTAACCAGAGAGCATTACGGGTATTATGCTAGTTAATAATTATTAATCATAAGTAGTAGTAGTAGTCTTCAGGATATTGCTGCATCGAATATTGCTGCCACGTCTGATCTGGTGTTTCGGTTTTATATCAAGAGATTCTTGACAAAATTCAAAGAAAAGTGTGCAACATTATAGGCCCTGACCTGGCCACTCGGCTTCAGTCACTTTTTCAACTCTGTAGTGTAGTTTCGTTTTTCTATATAGTTGCTTTTTCTATAAATATTTTCACGGTAATTCTTCTGATGAGCTTTCATCGTCAGCGCATTGACTTCACTAATTTAAGTGCAATACGAAATCTGTTAGATCGTAAGTTCTCTGCTTATAGTTGATTCCACTGTACTTCTCACTTGCTGTAATCTCTTTCGGCTTTTAAAAAAATCATTTCACTTTAAAAACATCATTTCACTCCAAGCAAAGTAATAATGCCACTTAGACGCAAGTGTTCAATGAGTTTGAAAGCATATGAGGAAACGAAAACCATTATTAAGTAGAGAGAACAACAAAACAACAAGAATCAAGAAGACGGAATATAACGATTGTCATTGCATTTAAATTTTTGAAGGCCAAAGTTTACTTGGAAGCAAGAGGCTGGAAGAGATTTTCATAACCTGTTAGCTTAGAACCTACGGTTGCATCCATTTATTTTAACTATAAAATGTTGAGATCTCGTCGCCAATATAATACTGCGCTTAAATTAGTTATTAACTAATTAGTAAATAAGTTGAGGCAACAAAGAGGAAAGAAATATTTATTTTGAATAAAACAAAAATGTAAAGGTGGGGATAGGGGAAGGCTGGTCTTCAATCTGTTTTATTAAACTTACTGACCAAAAACATACCACAGTATTCCTTACATCCAAACAACACATTCTTACTTACCACTCTTACTACAGCTGCCATAATGCCTCAAAGTGTCTATATAGTCTAAATAGTTTCCAGAACAACATTTTAAAAAGAGGAATGATCATCAGAATGATTACAAATGAAAATATTTATAGAAAAGACACAGAACTTCCTGCTTTTGGACTTAAAAAGTTAAATGCAAATCGTCATGGAGGAGACAATAAAAGAACATGCAGGAGACAGAAGGTCTTCTCCGTGTTCTTTTATTGTCCTTTCTGTTTGTTGCCCTCTAAGTAACCACATGCATTTTAGTGACTTTTATTATCTTCATTGAGGTGAAAGGAATAATAAAAACAGAGTTAACTCTTTATTTTCTCCAGTTTTCTTTTTAGAGCACATTGCTGAAAAAAGACTTTGGGATTACATTCTTTCATTAGGTTCTGTTGAAACTTGTTCGCGTACTACAATAAATTTTGTCGCCATTGGCATCCCAGCAACATTATCCCTAACAGGTGTTTTGTAAACAAACAAGATATAAAGACGTACATTTGTATATACAGTGTAACCCAGATATAAGAGACCCGGATATAAGAGAAACCCTGATATAGGAGAGATTGTCTCTGGTCCCAAATTAGAGCCATACTTACCTAAACAAAATAGACCAAACCCGGATATAAGAGAAACCCGGATATAAGATACTTCTTCTCCGGTTCCGACAACTCTCTTATATCCGGGTTACACTGTATAATGGCTTTACTCCATTCGTAAGCTTTATATTGATTTCTGACCATGAAGATACCTTGATGATTTTGAGTTATTTGGAAAAAAACCCATTAGCAGTGGATTTACATTAAATCGCTCTTTTAGCTATCAGTTACACATAATTTAATTCCTTATCACCGGTAGAATAATCTATCTATCTATCTATCTATCTATCTATCTATCTATCTATCTATGTGTGCGTGTGTTACAAAACTTGTTACACGAGTCCCGACCCTTATACATAAATTGCATGCGCCTTAGTGAACTAAGTTCCTGATGAAAACAAAATCCTGGATAATAAAATACGTACATTGGATATACAAATACATGTCTATCAAGAAGACCTATTTTCCACCTCTCGGATCATAAGCTCCATTAGGACCCATTTTAATGTACACGGAGACCTTCCACCTATATCCGCAACCTGCTTGTAGAAAGCACCAGCATAATACACTCATCTAACTGCAGAAGGCGCTTGAAAATAATGAAAGTCTTAATAATAATAATAATAATAATAATAATAATAATAATAATAATAATAATAATAATGCAACCAACCAGATACAGAAACAATGGCAAGATAAACCGTTTCATGGCCAATACTCTGCCCATACCAAACAAACTGACGTTGACAAAACCCGTACCCATCAGTGGCTACGTAGTGCACGGTTGAAAGCTGAAACTGAAGGTTTTATCCTTGCTGTACAGGACCAATGCTCATTACCTAGAAATTATCAAGCACATATACTAAAATATTGTGTTAGCCCAAAATGCAGATTCTTAGATAAATATCCTGAAACGATTGATCATCTTGTATCAGGTTGCACGATATTGGCACTCACTGAATATAAAACCCGGCATGACAGAGTGGGCCAATATCTGCACTGGAAAATTTGCAAATTCTACGGGAAGGAAACTGAAAGAAACTAGTATGAACACCACCCAGACCCGGTTACGGAGATAGGACCTGTTCCAAAAATATGGGACTACACAATACACACTGACAGAACAATCAAAGCCAACCGCCCAGATATTGTTATTAAAGACCACAAACAAAAACGGTGCCTCCTTATTGATATGGCAGTCCCTGCTGACTGCAATGTATCCTTGAAGATATTCAAAAAGGTGTCAAAATACAAGGACCTTGAAATAGAAATCTCAAAAATGTGGCACATGGGAACATCAACAATCCCTGTTGTAGTTGGAGTCCTATGATTGGTTGGAAAGAGATTGCAGTAGACTAATTGAAGGGATTCCTGGAGTCCATGCCTCAAGGAGATACAAAAAATTGTTCTGACAAGTACAGCCCACACTTTCTGAAGGGCATTATCTATGTAATTTCTTTTTTTTTTTTGTCAGTGGAAAGTGTCATGATGACATTTCTAACCTTAGGTCCCTGGGCGGGACCCGGAAAGAAATGTGTAAACGCCAGAAATCAAAGGAAATAATAATAATAATAATAATAATAATAATAATAATAATAACAATATGTAGCTCAGAACCAAAGCCTCGCAACCTGATCCTATCACTGTCACATAATCAAGGATGGAACTAACCCGAAATGCAGAATCTGCGCAAAATATGATGAAACTGCCGACAATCTTATCTCAGGATATTCGGAACTGGCAAAAAATGAATATACCCACAGACATAACAAAGTAGCGACATATGTGCACTTGAAGATATGCAAGAAGCACAAAATCGAAACCACTGAGAGATAGTATGACCACCAACCAGACACAGTTACCCAAAATAACGATGTAACTATTTTCTGGGACATGCCAATTCTAACTGGCAGGGAAATAAAAGCCATCACACCTGATATTATCATAAAAGACAAGAAATTCAGTAAGTGTATGCTTATTGACATAGCAGTACCATCTGAGAGAAACGCCTCCATAAAAATTATCTAGAAATTGTCCAAATACAAGGACCAGGAGATCGAGATTAACAGGATGTGGGGAATGAAGGCTGAGACTGTACCAATAGTAATCGGAGCACTGGGCCTCGTGAGAAAAGGAATGGAACATTTTATTAATAGTATCCCAGGTAAAATCAACTTACAAGTTGCCCAGAAAATCGTCTTACTAAGAATATCCCATATACTAAGAAAAGTGCTATAAATTAAATGACAATTCTCTTATAGGCTCTAAGGATTATAGCTTGGATCCGGCTCTACAGGGTACAAAGCAGGAAACATAACACAAATAATAATAATAGTAGTAGTAAAACAAGAAATCAACTTTTAATAATATTAATTATGAACACGGACACAATGTGCTGATCCTGTTCGATAATTAAAACATTTCTATTGCTAAAAAAAATTATATTGACGATCTGCATATTAAGACAAACAAAAAACATCCTTGATAATCCATAATAGATTAGATGAAAGCCAAGGATTATTTAGACAGTTTTTACACATACCTTTGTCCTATCTCTTGTAAGCATATGAGGAAAATATAATAAAATAAATTTTCAGACATCTTCAATCGGGGAGCCGAGTTCAAATTCTAGTCGAGTTCATTACATTCATTCACGCACAATTACCCTTGGGAAAGATACGAATCCATCTCTTCTCCCGCCAGAATGGTTGGCACACGCTGTTCCTAACGTTATCAGTTCTCAACGCAGTATCTATGCTGATGACAAGAGTATTTACTCCTGTCTCGATAGTAAGTCTGATCAGTACGATAAGGTCAAATTGGCAGCTGATCTAAACAAAAATTACCTACAGTCTGCTGTTAACTGGAGCAATAAATGGCTTGTTAATTTCAATGCCGCCAAAACGAACTTCTCCCAATCAGTCATCTGAGAGAGGCCTTTCTGCTTTCCATCAGTACGGCTGATGTTAACCTCCAGGATAGTGACTCGTTGCGTCTTCTCAGGCTAATATTTTCCGCTGACATGAGGTCTAGTGAATCAATTGCTAGGTCTGCTGCTAGGACATTGGTTCATTGTGACGGACTAGACAATTTTTCTCTCCAGAATCTATCTGATATATCTACTTCTACTATTTGCATATGCTTTGAATATCGCTGCCACATCTGGTCTCGTTCACCTGTTATATATTTAGAGATTCTTTATAAAATTCAAAGAAGAATTAGCAACGTTATTCGTCCTGACCTGGCATCTTGGCTTCAGTCATTTTCCCACTGCCATAAAGTAGCTTCCCTGTACCTTTTCTATAAATATTTTCATGGTAATTTTTCTGGTGGACGCTCCACTATGATATCTAGACTTTTATGAATTTTATAGCTGTACTAGATTGGCGGCAAAGTCTCTTGGAATGGCTTGATGCAACCGTAAATTCTATGCTAACGGTTTCTTCTCTCAGATTTCTCGCCTGAAACTCACTTCCGGAAGAGACGGCTACATTTAACCGTTTCGACAGTGAAAGGGTGGAACTGTGATGCTAATCTAGTAGCACGTTTAGTTTCATACAGTTTAGGAACTATGAAAGTATTTGTAGGAAAGACAGGATGGAAGCAACAACACGTCTTTGAGAGAGCGACTGTAAACGAGACGCCAAATCAGGGACAACCACATTGCATATCCATCTCTGTCGATTTTGTCGAGGACCTTAAGATGAATAGCGGGGGCTCCAGACCATATATATCAGCAGTATTCCATGCAAAGGCGAAAGTTTGATATATATTTTTGAAGGATGGACTCGGGTGAGAAAAACTTTCTGACGCGACACAGAGAACCAACTTTCCTCGTATTATGGCAAATGTTCTGACGAGATACATTCCTTAGTTCCTCCAGTCCAGACCTTCACCACTAAGACCCACCATACCACGTACACTGGAAAGATTCTTTGCCATTTCCTTCATTCTCCGCTAGTAAGAAGGAAGTTCTGTTCAGACAACTTTTTTTATCAAGGATCTCTACTTTATGGAACAAACACCTGAGTGAATATTTCCCCAATCACTACACTCCTTACTTCTCTTTCTTACGTGCATCTGTGGAGCGAAAACGGAAATAAACATTAAGACAGTCAATCATCAAATAACAAAAAATATGGTTTCCGAGTCGGAGGATTCGCGCATCATTTTGGTTAATAAATTAATCCTTTGAAAATAAACATTTAACATTTTCCAACCAATGTGTCACATTCCCGCCGACAACCCCCCCAAAAAAGCACCCCCCCAAAAAAAAACATGCTCCGTGCTCCCTTTAAAGAGTATTTAAGTAAAGTCTATAGACGGACAAATCCAGTAAGAAGTGGTGGATACAGACGGTAGCAGTCTTCAAAGAGATTCCCTTACTCATTCACCCGTCCCTCCCCTAGCTACCTGACATATAAAACCTTCCTCGCTAGGCTACGTGACATTTACTTTCTTACACACCAAGCTACGTGACACTTACACTTTCCTCCTTACTTTCTCTTTTGTCTCTTTTTTCCGCATATACACGCGCGGAAATCACACTTCTATTCATCTGAACAAACAACTACAAACAAGGAACTTTAACATAAGAATTTAACGCTCATACAAGCTGAGAAAAATCGCGTTGTAAAAACATCAAAATAAAAAATATTTTATATTTAAAAACTTTTCTCGTTTTTTTTCTTTACTGTGGGTTGATTCAAATCCGCAACGCATAAACCTAAATCAGTAACCCTCTACCTTGAGTAGATCTTGTATTGGGTGAATAATTAGGGAAAAATGCAGTTATGGTTAGAATAGTAAGAAAAACTGCTTTCTATCATCTGTTGGGGATCAATCAAGAAGAAATGGAACTCTGAATTCAAAATAAGGAGTAGTACCCACTAATCTCCCTGGCTATGCGTAAAATTAGCAAAAAATAGGCTTGCAATCTCACCCTGTAAAACAATCAGCAAATACACTATTTTCTAAAATATGATCGGCACGCAAGCTGAGAGACCAAACGGACTTAGGACGAGAATCTCCACACAAACTCATTAAAACAACAGTGAACAATGACATACAGCCCAAACAAATAAACATATTGTATTATAAAAGTCTGACCTGTCCGGATTCAGTTACGTATTTAATATTCTTTTGATTTTAAAGAGCTTTTAACGCAACTTGTGCTCACTTCAGGCCACTTGGTTTTGAGTATTTTCCTATTTTAAGTAAAATTTCCAGTGACTATTAAAAAGTAACACTGTAAACAATAAACAATATGAGATGACTATCTCGATCCAAAGTGAAACGTGGCGGACGTGGGGAATTCTGAATTCATCCTAACTCGTTCATCGATAAAATCTCCTAGTCAAAATAACTAGTGCGGAAATTTTAAACCGCTTTCACATTGACAATTGACGTATAGAAGTACTTTATTTATTGAGGCCATCGAGCATTCTACTTGGATCAATTTTCAATAAACAAACACGAGTTGTAAGCAATTTTCTTAATATTACAATATTTATTTAGACTTTAACCAGGCTAACATTAAACCAAAAAAAAAAAAAAAAAAAATTGTAAGTTTTTACACTGAAAATACGGTTGCTTTTTGGGGACAAATTCTAAGCGTAGATGATTGGAATAGGCCAGGTAACGTGAAAAAATAAAAGTGAGCGATCTGAAGCGGGAAGTAATCGAACCGTGAAACAAAAATATTTCACTTAAATTCTATATCCGCTTTATCAACGGCATTCATTTTATTCTTAAAACCCAGTCTTCTTTGTATAACTTAAGGAAAATAGTTTTTTCATAGCTGCGCGATTAGTTTAACTGTTATTTGCACCGAAAGAAGAAAGGCGAGCTCAAATTTCAGTTGGTCTGTTGCGTTCACTTTCACACAAATCTCCTTGGCAAAGGCATGAATCCATTTTCTACCTTGACCCCAACAACGGGTTATATAGCACGCTAGACTTGGATGGCAGCCAGTCTAAAAGGACAGCTCTGAATTCAAAACCGTGGAGAAAGCAACAGTCAATCACTCCACTATTTTCCCCAAGAAATCATGGCGGTTCACAGACATTAAAGAAAAGGAAGCTGTGGAGAGCCATGATTGTCCGCCTTGAAGAGACATAGCATAAAAAATGAAACCATTTAGGCGCTGACAAACGATTTCATCGAAATTACGTCTCGCTAAAATCCAAGGACGAACACTCAGAGAAAGAGAAAATACTGCAGCGATGGAACGAATATACATAGGAGAACTCTTCCACGACGAAAGAGAACAACCGACAATACATAGAAATACCGATGGACTGGAAATATTAAAAAGCGAAGTGGAAGCTGCACTGGCCAAATTGAACGGAAACAAAGCGGTAGGGCCAGACAGAATTGTAATACCTATGTGGGCAGCCTTAGACGACTTCGGTATGGACAAGATCACAGAAATAATAAATGAAATCTACAACAGTGGGTATATACCGGAAGACCTAAGCAGATCTATTTTCATAGCACTGTCTATGAAACCAGGTGCAAACGAACGTGAACTCCACCGGACAATCAGCCTAATCAGTCACATAACAAAACTCATCATTCGAATTCTGATGGATAGAACGCGCAGCGGAATCAGGCTAGAGATAGGACAAGAACAGTGCGGGTTTGTCAAAGACACCGGAATAAGGAACGCGATATTTATGATCAGAATGTTATCAGAAAGAACAATACAATACAGAAGTGTTCCTGTGTTATATTGATTACGCAAAGGCGTTTGACAAAGCACGCCACAAAAATCTGTTAGAGCTGCTCAGCAACCTTGACATGTTCGAGAAAGACATTAGACTAATCAAGAATCTATACTGGCAGCAAACCGCCTGCATACGAACAGAGAATGAGTTCAGCAGATATACAAAAATGGAAAGGGGTGTAAGACAAAGATGTGTCTTCTCACCGGATTTATTCAACTTATACAGCGAAGCAATTCTGAGAGAATTAGATGTCCTACCAGGATTCATTATTGGTGGCCACAATCTTAACTGTATAAGATATACAGATGAAACAGTGCTGATAGCAGGCACAGAAAGGAAACTACAAAACCTCCTACAAAAGGAAAGCGAGAAGAAAGGACTAAGCATAAACTACCAGAATGTATGGTTGTCATCAAAAGGGTTAGTCCAAAATACAAATTGTAGGTCGGGGATACTAAAATTAAGCATGTACAAAAATTTAAATATCTGGGATGTGTTCTAACAAAGGGCGGAAAGTGCGACTCTGATATCCGAAGATGTAATAGAATGACCAAAGATGCATTCCAGAAGCCAAGCAAAGTATTAAGAGATATAGACATTTAGCTAGAAATAAAGAAAAGAGTACTGAAATGTTACGTGATATCTGTCCTCCTGGATGGCGGCGAATGCTGTACAATCTCCTCAAAGCTGAAGAAGAGATTTGAAGCAACAGAAATGTGGTTATACAGAAAGATGCTGAGGATACCATGGACCAAACATGTGAGCAACGACGATGTTTTGGAGAAAATGAAAACAAAGAGGAAACTTATACTTAACATTAGAAAGACGCAGTTGAAATTTTGGGGGTACGAAATGAGGAAGGAGGGCTTGGAAAATCTGATACTCACAAGAGAGATAGAGGGAAAGAGAGACCGAGGAAAGAAATACATAAAATACTTGATCGGCTTGAGCAAATGAATGGCAGAACAGGGTTTGGGAGAAATAACAAAAAAAAAAACAAAAAAAACCTAAGAGCTACAAAGGACAGGAAGGCGTGGAGGGCCATGATCACCTACGTCCTGAAGGGTCATGGCATATGAAAGAAGAGGAATGTCGGTTAATGGTACACTAAACATATGTGAAAAAGATGTCGCATGTCCCTTTTTCAGATTTCTAATAGGCAAATATTCACCTCAAATTATTATGTAACAAGGTTTTATTTCTCCCTTGCCGTTCGGAACATTGCTGTGCAATAATGTTACAATCTAGTCCCGCTGAGCATCACTACTGAAGTAGGTTTGATCCTCACTAGGTGCCACATTCTTGTAGTCATGTGCTGGACTGTTTAACCTAAGCTTAGTAATACGTGTTTATCAGACACACCAGTCTAAGCCTTTTTGAAACAGCAGTAATATCATCATAATGTGCATATTTCGTTCAAGGATCTATCCCTCTTCTCCGTGCCGTGTCCAGGACGATCATAGCGCTCCACAGCTTCCTGCAGTTTCTTACAATTATTCGCCCCTTTACGACCTACCTTTGCCTTAGCTGGATTTCTAACTCCATCTATTTGCCCAAGCTAGTCAAGTAGGTGCTTTCAATGTGCTATATTTGTTTATGACATGAGCTATTATATCTCTCCACAGTTTCCTGCCTTTTGTGGTTCTTAGAAATATTTGCTCCTTTATGACCGTGTCGTATTTTTAACTTCATTCATTTTGCTCAAACTTCTCAGGTAGTTTATTCCGCTCTTTCGATGCGCTATACCACTTTCGGAGATGGATGATTATGGCTCTCCACATTTTACTATCTCGAATTTTTCACATCAATAGTTGTTCTTTTAGGAACCTTCTATATCGTATTTCTCCTCGCTCTGTTAGGACATGGAGGATCATGGTTTTCCACCATTACATTTCTGCTGTTGCTTTTAAAAATACTAAATACGCCATTTACTTGTTTATCTTTGTCGTATTTGCTCCTCTATTGATTTGCACAAACTTATAAATTAGGTTACCCGTTGTTTTTCTTCCCTTCACCTACTAGAAAGTCAGCATTGGACACCTCGAGGTGGTTAGCAAGCTTGTCTCGCAAGAACAATTACGACTGAGTAGTGAGTTCGATCCTCACTGGGTGCCCCTTACTGTCGGCCTTGTGCCGCATCTGAGCTACGCTTGGAAAATCACTGGGCACCTCGAGGCGGTGCAATAGTTAGCAAGCTTGTCTCGCTAGAACAATTACGACTGAGTAGTGAGTTCGTTCCTCACTGGGTGCCCCTTACTTTCGGCTTTGTGCCACATCTGAGCTACGCTTGGAAAATCACTGGGCACCTCGAGGCGGTGCAATAGTTAGCAAGCTTGTCTCGCTAGAACAATTACGACTGAGTAGTGAGTTCGATCCTCACTGGGTGCCCCTTACTTTCGGCCTTGTGCCACATCTGAGCTACGCTTGGAAAATCACTGGGCACCTCGAGGCGGTGCAATAGTTAGCAAGCTTGTCTCGCTAGAACAATTACGACTGAGTAGTGAGTTCGATCCTCACTGGGTGCCCCTTACTTTCGGCCTTGTGCCACATCTGAGCTACGCTTGGAAAATCACTACTAGAAAGTCAGCATTCAAAATTCGGAATTTTAACTGGGTTCGAACACTGATCTCTGTCACCGGTGAAAAATAGGATAATGTTTTATAAGGCAAGCCCAAGTCTTATCTTAATCTGGCACAAAGCCAAATAGGGGAACGGAGGTTGAAAGATTGTGTGACGCTAATCTTACAAATTAAAATGTAAATGAATAGCATTTTCTGTCTCATTAAGATGTTTCACAATCAGCCTTAGCCACTCGTGGGCGGGGTTTGATTCAAAGTAATAATATGCACAGCTAGAGGGAGTGGGGCAACTCCCCAGACAACACCTCCCTAATTGGACTAAGAATGGGAGAGCTAGGATCAATCCTTGATGACTGAGGCATTCCAATATGAGGCTGAACAATTTTGTTACTAATCCCAAAAATCCGTGGAATTCGCGCTTTAAAGGGGGCTCTTCTTCCGGAAGGAGCATGGGAGGAGTAGGGATGGTTTTTGGTCGGAGTAGATGCTTTGGTTGTAGTATCTGTTCCGTGCCGGAAAACTTCTCTTCTACCTTGCGCCACCACCAATCAACGGACTTGTTCTGTAACATCTGTTCCGTAGTGGAGGTATGACTGGCTATGACTAGCTTAGACAAGATATGACCAGTATAGACAAGCTATGACCTGCTAGGACCGGCGGCCCGAGTGGTGACACTCGGGCTCCCACGTTAACAACTGACCTTATGTCACAATCTGACTCGGTGGGGAGTCAAGGTAAATACCCGGAGTCACGCTTTAAAACGGCCTTGTACCATGTTCTGTTTGAGTTGTGTTCTGGATAAATACCGTCGGTTCATAATCTGTCTGGGCTTACGGCCATATCATGTTGAAACACTGGTTCTCTTACGATCACTGAAGTAAAGCAACGTCGAACCTTGTCAGTAGTGAGATGAGTGAAACTGATTGGGAATACAAGGGGCTGTAAATTTGGATGTGTGGGTGGCGTAATGGATAAAGGTCCGGAATTGGAAATCACAGAGTCGAGTTTCAATTCCAGTCGGGTTCGTTATATTCACTTTCTCTTGGGAAAGGCATGAATCCATCTCTTCTCCCCCCAGCTATGGGTTAATTAGCATGATTTGTATCAGTATAAAAGGTTTATAAACCGTAAAAACAAATAGATCAATCAATTATAATTTGTCTTTGGGTTTGAGTCTAAGAACAATGTACTCCGCTACAATAACTCCCCCAGGCAGTACTTCTGCCATTGAGGGCGTGGACCAGGGCAAATCCCTGATGTGTCAGGCACCCCAATACGAAAGTGCCGACTAATATCGTGTAGGCGTTGGATTCCCTACTTTAAACACGGCCTTGTGCTATATACCCCTCGATTAGGCACCTTGACGTGGCGTAATGGTTAGAAAGCTTGTTTTACTAGAGCAATTTACGACTGAGTAGTGAGTTCGATCCTCGCTGGGTGCCCCATTTCGGCCTAGTGCCACATCTAAGCCGGGCTTAGAAAATCGCTATACCGCTCGATTAGAGGCGCGAATAAATACCGTCAGTTTTAGTTGTCTGATAAAACAATATCACCTTGGAGTTATTTCCTTATAAATATTCTACTTGAAATGAAAGATATTTATTCCGAAACATTAGCTTCAGTGCTTATTTTATTTATCCGTTTTACCCAACTTAGTATTGGGTTTCCGGTTCCTTTTAAAGTCTATTTCAACTCTCGATACATCTAACGTCTCCGCCTAAACTCTAAATTTATTTATTTATTCATCAATAGGAGTAGATAGGTTTACCCATCGTCCGATTCACAGTCCTCTCCAGTCTTTTGAACAGGAGTAAAGGTTTATCCCTTGTTTTCTGTTTCAGATTAGGTTTCCGGTTCCTTCTAATGTCTTCACATTCTGTATCACTCCCAGTAGCCCCTTGTGTCTTAGTGACATTATTGCCTTGCTTGGGAGTGAAATGATTCAAAATATTTAAAAAAAGATAATGTATCTCAGCTCAGTAGGAATGTCATAGATTGTGGCCATGATAAATTTATTGCATTTTTTACAGTTTTGAATTCAGAGTAGCCCTTCTCTTAGGTTGATTGCCACCCAAGAAGAGAGAGGCTAGTCTACTCTGCTATTTAACCATAGCTGGGTGTCGGGGGGAAAGATACGGATTCATGCCTTTCCCAAGAGAAATAGGGCAAAGGAAACGCAACAGACGAGGCCGGAACTTAAATTCGATTCGTTCACTGCACTTTCCGCACCGGTAACTGTTACACTATCTTAATTTTCTCAAAGCGGAAATAGAGACACAAACAACACAACAAATGTCGCCTGTTTGGAGACAAGAGATAAAAAAACAACTGTTAGTGAATAAGGTAATGTAAAATTAGTACAAAACAAAGGGGACACTATACAGACAGTTCCTGTTATTTATTTGTAATAGTCTTAAGTTGTCCTCCATTTCTTCGATGAAGAAAGGATTGTTCATTTTGTCTAGTTCTTCACCGAATTTATGTTGCACTTTATGATTTAAATTTGGATGAGAATCCAACGGAATTGTAATTATAGACAAACAATAAAGAAAACTTTTATGCTTAAACATTTCGTTAATCAGTGCCATCAAGAAAATGGATTTTATTTCAACGGAATCTACATTGGCGAGACAAAACGGAATTCACGTCACTCATATGAACGAGCGATATTTTTTTTAAATTTCAACTGTATCGTTTTTTTTTTTTTGTATTTTTTTAAATTAAATGTTACTAATATCAATTCTGTTTTTATTTTAATATACTCATTTATTTTTTCGTACAGTTCGTAGTGTAGTGGTTAGCAAGCTTATCTGTGGGTTCGTTCTTCATTGGGTGCGCCATACTTTTGGCCATGTGCCACAATTACGCTACGCTTAGTAAATCGCTATATATTCATTTGTTTCAAGATTTTTCGCATCTCACATTTTTGAACACCAGTTTAGTAAGAACAGGACATACACTGAAGAACCATGGACGTATATTAAACGTAGGGAGTTCGGAAATCATGGCACTTTCAATATATCTTCATCTTAGTAAGTTATATTTTTCTTTCATAGATTAAAAAAAGGTGATCATAAACGTTTCATTGGCATGGGATGCCACTGAAACTTTCATAAACATATTGAGTCTGTTCTTAAATTTAAAGTATCTTGTATATTCGTATATTTTTCTTTAAATTTCGAGATGTTGAACCGATGTATTTCTGTTGTGTGCGTGTGGAGAGGCATTGTTTATACTTATTTAATATTCATATATTTATATAATAATATTATATAATAACATATGATATATAATACATAATAATATATAATATAATATAATATATAATATAATATATAATATATAATAATATTATATAATAATAATATATAATTTATAATAAATACAATATATAATATATAATATAATATATAATATAATATATAATATAATATATAATACATAATATATAATAATATTATATAATAATAATATATAATTTATAATAAATACAATATATAATATAATATATAATATAATATATAATACATAATATATAATAATATTATATAATAATAATATATAATTTATAATAAATACAATATATAATATATAATATAATATATAATATAATATATAATACATAATATATAATAATCTCCATCCTTGGCCCCACACTTTTCCTTATTTTCATCAACGACCTTCCTGACGCCATAGGTTCCCAAGTTGGCATCTAACCGGACGACACAACAATTTACTCCTGC
>OZ010589.1:43391543-43606543 GCA_963932145.1 Acanthosepion lycidas | reverse complement strand
TGCGGGTGGTGTAATGGATAAGGGCTCAGAACTGGAAATCGGTGAGCCAAATTCTAATTCCAGTTGGGTTCGTTATATTCACTCAGGCGCAAATTCTGATGTCCTGAAACTTGTAATATCACAAGACAAATAGAGTAAAATTTCCATTTTTTTGTAAGAATTTCATTTTAGCCATAATCAGTCTGCTTCTATTATGGCCTTTTAAATAATCTTCGCTAAAATGCAATACAATTATTTAAAGACGCTAGTAAGCAACCAAATACTGTCACTGATTTTATAGTTTACTTATCATCGATGATATATCATGAATTTAAACAAAAATACCGACCACCATTTTATCATGGTCGCCCACGTCCTGAAGGGACACGGCACATAGGAAAATAACAATATTAGGTTAATGCTACTTTTCACCCACCAAATATTGGAGTTTTTTTTTTTTAATTCCAAATGCCCTGCAGCTTGTAAAAAACAATATTAGCCGTTTCCTTATAAGGTAACATTTGACATTCATTGACCGAGCAGCCAGTACCACGGTCGGATGAAATTTATAAAATGTTTTTCTTAAAACAAATTTTCAGGAAAACAGTTTTCTCATGTCCAGCAGCTGTTATTGTTCTTTCCAGTATTGATGGGGGTTTCCTACCTAACCTTTTATTTAAGTAGGGTGAAAGGTCAACATCATATTTCCTTAATTTCATTTCGAGTTACATGTCATATCCATCTTAGCTATTGCTGCTACCCACATCGTAAAGGGTGGATTGTTCTGTAAGTTAGGCTTTAAGGATTTCATTTTATCTAAAATTAGTCCATTTTTTATTGTGATATTTGGAATAATATAGTCCGAAATCTACTCTAGTGATTTCCACTAAAATGCAATGTAGTTATTTAAAGACACTAGAAAGAAATACTGTCATTGATTTTTATTTTACTCATCATCAACGACATATGCATTTTAAGCAGAAATATCTAATTTCCTCGTGGCTTGTGATTTGTACCCACTGTGATGCAATATCAAAAATCTGAGTAGAGTGTAGTAACAGATGATGGAAAATATAATACAAATCTTAACCCATTAGCATTCAACATGTCCGAAACGATCTCGTAAATATCCAGCTCCTAAAGTCTCATTGTTTGCATGACTTCCTGAATTATTTCTTTTTTCTTTTTTTTGATTTTTATCTTGATGTCTATCATATCAATAAGCAAAAGAAAGTCACTTTTCCTCGTAATGTTCTGAGTTTATTTGCCAGAATAATTTCCAGCCTTTACATCAAACATTTTCTTTTTAAGAAAAAAATAAAAGTAGTTCTTTTTTCTTTGTTTCGATGTTTCCTTGCGTCAGTGTTTACTGTATCTGGATATGAAAAAATGTGTTGTAATATGGCCTGATATGATGCAATATTTAAGAAGTTAGCCCTATCCACCATTATACGCACAAAATACTAAGATTGCTTTTTTCTTCTTTTATAACGTTCACCTAATACAAGGCTTGACAGCCACTCAAGTTAGGGGGTTACTGTTAAAATGGTAATGATGAATGAGGTGCCTGATATGAATGGAAATTGTAGTAGCAGTTGTTTGTGGACAAAGTCTCACTGTTGTAGTGACTTCCTACGTTATTTGTGATGACGTCATCATTTATTATGACGAAGTATACATGGGGCTTGTTGAACATTGAGGACCGACATTTCCGGTACATGTTTGGGCAGGTTGAATGCTAAAGGCTTAAGACACATTGAAATAGTGAAAGAATCCCCCCTCCCTATAACTAAGCAAAGTACTAAGAAATAAGAAAATTTCATTAGAAAGAAAAGAAAATACTCCTAAAATGTCATGTCATATCCATTCTTATCTATAACCATGAATGATAAAGAGATTAAAAGTGACGGAGAGCTATAAATGCTGTTTTATTAATGCCACTTTTGCTCTCCAGAATTGAACATCTTTCCCTTTCGTATTTAAATTCTGATTCCTGCAGCTTGTAATACCACAAGAGAAACAGAGTAAAGTTTGTATTCTTCTGAAAGATGGACCTTGAAGAATTTCATTTTTGCCATACACAGTCTGTTTCCATTATGGCCTTTTAAATAATCTTCTTTATTGACTGGCACTAAAATGCAATATGATTATTTAAAGACACTAATAACCAAACAAATACTGTCACTGATTTTTTTTATTTTTACTTATCATCGATGGCAGAAATATCAAACTCCATTGCATCAAGATCTGCAGCTTAGAGCCATATAACGTTGAAACATCGTTTCTTGTCCGATCACGGTGGTTAAACAGCGTCGAGCCTAGTCAATGTGACCGCTTGGGAATATCAGCTGCTGTAAACTTGGATGGGCGGGTGGTCTAATATAACGGCTCAGAATTAGAAATCGAAGAGCCAAATTCTAATTTGGTTCCAGTTCAGGTTGGCTTCGTTATATTCATTTCAGCGCAAATTCCCTTAGGTTTATGTTATGGTCCGGTTCCTTGTACCACGGTGATAGTCCAAGGTAGAACCAATAAAGAAGAACTCGAACACAGGTATGGAATAACACAGATATATTACAAACAGGAATATATACAGAGAAGTAGAAGTGTTAGTATGAACAATCAGGTTTGGTAGAGAGAACAATATAGTCTCGACCAGTATCACTATTCCAATGTATTGCAATAATTGTCTGAACGCGACTCTGTTTCGGACTGCCTCTGACTCGACTCTTGACTCGACTTGAACTACTGACTCGACTATATTTAGTCACCCCCGCACGAGAGCGTCATGTAGCACAAGGCCTTTTTAACGTGGGATCTCCGAGACCGTGGGCTCGGCCAAAAATATGCCCATTGAATCCGTATAAACGGGTTCAGGGTCGGTTTACCTCCGCGAAAGAGAATCCGCCCTTCGGCGTAGCCTCCTTTGGGTTCCTCCCCGACCAAAGCAGAGAGTTCAGCCGATCGACTTGAACGACTGACTCGACTCCCTGCCTACTCCTGAGGCGCAGTATTTATTAAGTATGGAATAGTCCATTATTATTATTATTAGGGGTAAGATCCCGTGACAGTTTATTAGTAAGACTTGTATCAGTAAATCGTCATTATCTGCAAATATTCTTACAATCTAAAAATATTTTCTTGCTCTAAATAACCAGCCCAAAAGGTTGATAAGCCGTAAAATCAACAAATCAATCAGTCAATAATCCCCAGTTTTTTTTTCATGTGAATAAATTGTTTGTGTGAGATTCAAAGGGTCGCACAAATTTATTTTTGTTAAAATTAAATTTATTAGATAAGATATGAAAAAAAAAAAAATCCTTTAAAAATTTTGGCCCACCCTAACATGTATGACTTTGAACCGTAAGGTTATTTTCGTACGTGAAACTAAAATCTATTCTACCACCACGATAGCATATGAACTCACTTTCATTAACTACATGAACGCCCCATTGGCGGTCTCTCGGCTTCCACCTTCTTTCTTTGAAAATGACCAACGTTGGTGGAAAGTACTCGTTGACCAGGAGAAAGTCACCAAAGGGCTTAACAGACATTCCCTGTCTGTTCTTTTTAAAGAAAACATACTAAAACGAATGATTGCTGCCTATACCTAATATATGTGCGCGTACACCCTCCCACACACATACGCACATGCACACACACACACACACACACACACACACACACACACACACACACACATTCATTCTCTTTTGTCTTTTCAATCAGTTGGCCTATTGTTGAGTAGCCACTCCTAAAACTTGAGTAGTTCATTCTTGTCTAGTCTGTAAATAATTTTGAGAAAAGTACATTTTCGATAGTAATGTGATAGGTCAATATTTGTCAAAGTTTTTTTTTATTGTTTTCTTTTTCTCTTCTAGAATAAGAATACTATTCTTAGAGTCAGGGCCGGTGCGTATTACCCCCGAACAACATGCCCCGGGGGTAATTGGTGTTGGCAAGCCTGATTGGGGGCCTCGGGCAGTGATTTGTTACCATCGCTATCTTATCTGCATTTGTTTTTTTTCTACCTACATTTATATACGTTAAAAAATCATATAAGAACAACTCACTATTAAAGGATTGAAAATTGTCGTGAATTTTAACATCATTCTGGGGTCTTATTTTTAGTTTAAATCCGTGAATTTAATTTTGCTTATGCTAAGTTTCGAAAAGTCACAATAATTATTTTTCCGCAGTTATTGCGCATGAAAAGGTTTTTGACTCAGTAGAACACACGGCAGTCTTGAACTTACGAAAACAAAGTATTAACAGAAATTATATAAATGTTATACACAGAATCGGATTTAGGCCTTAAGAAGCCTCTGGGCTAATAGAATTTGGGGTACCCTTCATTAAGTCTGTTCGCTGCCCCCTTGCCGTGTATATAAAAAATAATTTTAGATGATGCGTAATGAAATGTAAAATTGAGCAACGTAAAACAAAATTCTGCAAAACTAAAAAAGCTACATTAAAAATCTATATGCATATAAAAAAGATAGATCAAAATCAAAATGAGGTCCCTTTAATGGGCCCCATCGAATTTAAAAGACTTACAGCAACTAGAGAGGTCCAAATTGTTTCAAATTAGTTCAAAGGAGCCCCATTAAATTTGAAAATAAACAAATCTCTTGTTTTTATTTCTTTATTCTTTTTTTTTCAGTTTTATGGTAGGTCCAAGACTAGAGGGCCCTTTGGAGCCACTCTATTCTTGGGGTACATAGGCTGCAGCCCATACTAGCCCATATGTAAAACCGGCACTGATTATATATATATGTGATAACGATACTACAATAATAAAACTACATAAAAAAAACCCAGATAAAATGGGCATCGAAAAAGGTGTACGCGAAAGAAATACATTTTCACTGTGGGTAGTAGCGTGCAGATATTTATTACAGTTTTAAAAACGGACATTTTCAAGTTATTAGGTTGTTCGAAAAATAATGTCCTATTTTACAATTCACTTTTATTCCAAAATGAATGCATTTAAACAGTGTTGTAATCACTCAAAATAGAAACCCTGAACATCTGCATATTTCTGTCATCGAGTTACAAGGTTATTTATGCCTCTACGATAATGGTTTGAACGCCAAATGAATGCAGTTTCTGCTTCTTCTTTGCAACTGAAAGTCTTTTAGCTTAATAGTTGTCAAGATGCTTGAAAAAGTATCATCCTGGCAAGATGTGGTCGAGCATTTTTCTGAAGCAGTATTGGACCTCGTCAATTAACCAGTTTTTATAATCTCAAAATGACCCTTGCTTACCACTCCGTCAATACCAACGTAGTAGAGACTTTGTAGTAAGCCGTTGAACAATACTGGTACCAGACGTCTTCGAATAATACTCGTACTAATAATTCTTCGTATAGCGAATAGAGTAAAGAATAGCGGACTCAATAGTAATAGAAGGTAGAGGAGAAATAACGATCCGTAGAGGATAGACTAAGAATAGCGAACACACATAAGACGTCACGCGACTTCCTTTATATATGCGTTTCCTCTATGGTCACATGATCTACCTAGTTCAGTAATGAGATCGCCTGTGTTTGTTCACTGGCAATCTAACACAAGTGTCGGCAGTGACACTTTATTACTATATAACACCAGTGCTTGTCGCATTTTGCTTAACTGAACATGCCCTTTATCCAGTAAACTTTGGCAGTGGGGCTTTGGTTAGATTCCAGAGATCTGTTACGGATAACGCCAATGGTAGATCACCAGACAGTCATAATCTTCTGTTCATGTAATTTTGCTTTTGAAAGTTTACGTCATAATCAAGTGATTGAGCCAACCGTTCACGGTCGCCATAAAGGATCCCTTTCTTATCACAGACATGGATCATTCGAATTTCAGCTTTATGAGCTTGTTAAGCTCGCTAGAATTTATTCATAGCCTACATTTTGGCAACTGGATCCTCGAATCTATTGTTACATGTTGCGAAGAGACCCCCGTATCTGTTCAAGCTTCACAATCCCCAAAATATAGGTCCGTCATTGGATACAATAACGCCTATATAATGGGGAAATGCAATTTGGAAACACTCTCTCTTTCCTAGCAACCCCATTAGTCTTGTTGAAATGTATTCCATTTCCTTTCTCCTCTGCTGAAAATGACGACTCATTATTTACATGTTTAATTCTTGTTTGCCATTGATTTTAGTCCAACTAGTACCACAAGTGATTTAAGTGAAAATATTATAATGATACTCATTTTTGTATAAATACAAAAAATGTGGCACAAGGCCAAAAGTGTGGATGGGGAAGGCTGTTCATCATCTGCCTTATCTTAAACTTAGCTAGCTACAATCACTGACCCAAACTATACAATATTCCTTGCACCAAGATACCACCTTCTTACTTAGGATTCTTACTACAATCACCATAATACCTCCCAGTCTCTATGAAGTTCTAACTACTCCCCATATATACAATTTGTCTTTGGGAGTGGAGAATAAAATAACTTTTAAAAATGCACACCCAATGAATATTTACAATGTGAATAATACTATATGTACAAGAAACTAAACAAAATTGTATTAGTAGTAATCACCACCCCCAACTTTAATCGTGGCAGAGATATTAGTTAACTGAACGAAATTAATGCAGAACTTAAATTAAACTTAAATTAAAAACCAATAATTCGACCAGCCACACACACAATCACACATTTATTCAGACGCAACAACAATTACGAAAAAGAGAAAAAATATAATACAGGGTGCGGCAGAAATAGCTCCCACATATACTTCTCAGAAATAGCTCCCACATAATAGTAAGACATTAGATATGTGAAGACACCATTGCCACTAATGTCTTACCAATATGTAAGAGGAATTTCTGCGAGGTATTTCTGCCGCACCCTGTACAACAGCACTTCTGGAACTTGTGAATATTTTTCGTATCTGAAGTTAGGATTGCGTCTTGTCTTTTCATTCGCTCAGAGATTCCAACCTGGTTAATCTATTGTCCGGGTTTTGATCAATCCTCATTTTTCGTCTAAAAAGGTGGTCTTTAAAATACGACTTAGACACAAGTGTACAGAAGATGCATCTGTTTTGATGCAATATGAACATTCGGACCGTTACCTTGTTATCAAAGTCATTAAAACTCGTCATCCCTGTGGTTTGCGACATGCCAATAGAACCTGACTCATTTCACTTTCTTTGTCCCACGGTGCTGTTTTTGAGTTATAATTTACACATGGTTACACCCACAGGGACACAAGGATTATTTTCTTGCGTCTGCATATCTACGTGTGTCCTAATGTGGCGTCTGGGTATTTTTCTAACCAATTGTAGGCAAACGCTGTTAATTTGTTCATCTTACCTTTTGGATTGCAGCTAAAAACAAAACGAAACAAAACAATAAAAAAACCGGTTTGAGATAAATAAACAAAAGATATGTAGACAAAAAAAAAAAAAAAAAACTCACCACACATCCACGCGATATAAACACAGACTGAAACCCCCCTACCCCACCCCAGCAAGTAGTCAAGTGCTATGTTTTTGTTTCATTTTATTTTCGTCGTTTCAATTCAAATTATACACACATATGTACACAGAGACGTGTACTAGCAAGTGTGGGTGTTAAATAGAGTTGTCTGGTCTCGGGGGCGAGAAAGGTTTTTCCCTTATAAATGTGTCAGGGATCGGCTGTACAGCTGCGCCAACTTTTTATCTATATGTAATAAGTCTTAATATTGATTGGACATTCGTTGTAAAAAAATTTTTATCGGAAAAAGTGAAGGAGTCATTAAAGGTTTAACTTTTAAAAAAAATCTGTAATTATTTTGTTAACAAGAAATACATTATAAAATAAATAATAATAAAAAAAACATAAAAATAAAAAAATATCAAAATAAAATAACACAATCTTTTTCTTGGTTTTCGGCCATATCATGTTGAAACATCGAGCCTGATTAGTACCTAGATAGGTGACCGCGTGGGGATATCAGGTTAATCGGAGAGCCGAGTTCTAATTCTACTTATTCTTCTCGCCGATAATTAGTAAGACTTCTTGTATCACTAAATCATTATTATCTAAAAAAAACAACAACAAAAAAAAAAACAACAAAAAAAAAAACAAAAAAAAAAAACAAACGAAAAAAAAAAAACGCTTAGAATCTGAAAATATTTTCTGATTTTAAATAACCTGAAAGGGGTTTGTCTATATTTCTGAGATGAGTTATTATGTACAAGGAGACATGGCACAGTGGATAAAGTGACAGGATCCAAAGAGTCTGAGTTCAATACCCGGTTAAGGCAGTGGAGAACTTTCAGAGGGAAATTAACAGGAGATAACTGATAACTGACATCCATCAAACATGGCACGCGGAACTAGAACAGTCTACCCCAGTGAGCGAAATCAAAGGGTTCAGTTCGACATTCCAACCACCTGAAGAAGGCCGGAGTGTACAACGGCCGAAACGTTGTGATAAATATGGCGACAAAGATGAGGACAATAGTCCGAATAATGTAAATAATGAACCTGAAAAGGATTGAAAAGCAACAGAAAAAAATCAGTTAAACTTGTTCTCTGGGCGATTATGGCTCTCCACAACTTCCTATATTCTACAGCATGTTTGTCTTTTTACTATTTAACTCCCAGCCACTGTTCTGCTACCCAGTTACACAAGCTCGCTAGGTAGGTTACTCACTGCTTGCCTCTGTCCTTATTGACTTCAATATGTCCTGTGGGTGTCAAATTTTCCAGTCCTTCTTTTCTCGATATATGTCCCAGATATTTCAACTATCATTTTCCTAATTTTAAGAATAACTGTTCTTTTTCTTTCCATTTTTATTAAAAACTTCCTTATCGGTTCCGTCCATGGTATTCTAATTATCCTTCTGCACAACCACATTTCTGTTGTCTCGAGTCTCAAGGAAATTGCCCACCATTTCCAGCCATATAGGAAAATTGATATTACATAGCAGTTCAGCATTATTTTCTTTGTTTCAAATGAAATTTTCTTGTTTCTTAATATTTTGCTTAGCTTTTGGAAGGCATCTTTCGCTATTCCAATGCGCCTTCGGATTTCGATGTCACATTTTCCCGTCCTCTGTTACATGTTCCAGATATTTAAGCTTCTGTACTTGTTTGATTCTGACATCTCCATTTCGTGGGTTACATCTTGGGCTTTCCTCTTGCTGACAAACCATAACACTCTGTATACTTACAATTGATAGTTCTTTATTCTCGCTTTAACTGACAAAATGACAAATCACGATAGATCCAGTGGCATCATGGTACAACCAGCCATGTCCGGAATCCTGGGAACGGCCTCGAAAAATGTAGTAGAATTGGGTGGAAGAACTAGAAATCCAGAAGACAGCACTGAGGAGAGCGCTGGAGGACTTGAGGAGACTTGCTGTCACATGATCTCCTCTGAAGGCCACCACTCGATGAATACAAATCTTCACAATTAGAAGTACAAAACAATTTCTAGCGAGATATTGCTGTTAATTTATCGGAAATGGAGAAGGACGGTAATTTAAATGCGAGTTCGTAGCACATGCGGGTGTGTACTGGTGGGAAAATGGCAGTACGCACCCACATCACCTACGCGCACAAGCCAATACATGCACAGATACACAGACACAATAGACACAAGATACTCGTAACCACATTCTTATACAGTGTAACCCGGATATAAGAGACCCTGATATAAGAGAAACCCGGATATAAGAGAGATTGTCTCTGGTCCCAAATTAGAGCCATACTTACCTAAACAAAATAGACTAAACCCGGATATAAGAGAAACCCCGGATATAAGAGACTTCTTCTCCGGTCCCGACAACTCTCTTATATCCGGGTTACACTGTATACGGATATACAAAGTTGCGGACACACACGCAAACACAAACACGCACACACGCGCGTGCGCGCGCACACACACAATGTATTTGGCTACGAGCATTTCATATCTGATTTTTCGTCCTGCTTACGAACACAAATTTGACACAAGGTCGCATGTATGGAGCAACCAGTGAGGATCTTACTCACTCAGTAAGTCAGTTAAGTGCCATAGGTTATACGCGTTTCGGCGATCATGTATCTTTCGATTCATAATTGACTGGGTAGAAGTTTCTTTCTGTGGTAGACTGGTTGCCAACCAAGGCTATAGGAACCAGTCTGTTCTGCTATTCAGTTCATAGCTGAGGGCGGGGTGGGGGTAGTTGAGAAGATATGGATTTATACCTTTCCCAAGGGTATTTATGTAATAAACTCGACTGGAATTCGAACTCGGCTCTCTCGTTATCCACTACGCCACACCGCACATCCGCGTACTCCCTACTAAGTCGTAACTGATCTAGCAAGACAACCATTTGCACCACATCGAAGTAACCCACTCCGCACACACACACACAGAGGGTGCGATGGGTAAATTGTCGCAATTTTATATTTTTAATTTCACGCATGCGCGTTGTTTGTTTTTGATTTTGTCGACTGCACAGGAGTCAGTTAGGCACCGTCTTTGAGAAAAAAAGAACTCCATGAGGCAATTCACCGTGCCAGAAATTTGGAAACGACATGCTGTACTGCTTGGCATTCGCGCCAGAAACTTCAATACGAACATTTCAGAGTGTTTGGGTGTCGATCTGAGGACAGACTGCAACCCCCTTGATTGGCGAGCGAGAGACGAACAAAACTCCTTGTGAGACCAAAGATGAATTAAAGGCAAGGATTATGGCAGCATTCACTAACTTAAACAAGGAGACCGCGCAGAAGTCATGCAGGAGATTCCGAAGTCGTCTAGAGGCTGTGATTTAAGCCAATGGCGATTTTACTGAATAAATTTACTCTTTAGTATTTCATGATATTTTTGTATAATTTTGGTAAATATATCTGTTAAAATGAGAGGTCAGTGTTATTTTCATTTTTGTTTTAATTTAGACAACAATTTATCCATCAAACCCTAATAATATATATATATATATATATATATATATATACATACGCATTTTACACACACACACACACACACACACACACACACACACACACACACACACACACACACACACACAAGTTTGTCACTTAGCTGATTGATGCTATCTTCAGCATCAAGATTCCAGAGTTTCGTAGAGGGACCCGTCCGTCCACTCTTTTAGGGTGTATCAACGATTAGCTATATATATATATATATATATATATATATATTTTAAATCAGTTAATTTATAATATTTATGCTCTGTAAATTTACATTGAGCACTGTTTTGCAAACACCGGATTATATATCTTACTGTTCTTTCTTTCTTTATATATATATATATATATATATATATATATATATATATATGTATGTGTGTGTGTGTATATATACATATACAGTGTAACCCGGATATAAGAGATCCATATATAAGAGAAACCCGGATATAAGAGAGATTTGATCTGGTCCCAAATTAGAGCCATACTTACCTAAACAAAATAGACCAAACCCTGATATAAGAGAAACCCGGATATAAGAGACTTCTTCTCCGGTCCCGACAACTCTCTTATATCCGGGTTACACTGTATATATATATATATATATATATATATATATATATATGTGTCTGTGTGCGCGCGCGCGGGTGTATCTATATATGTGTGTGTTAATAGCAAATGGGTCACCCAGTTAGGATCAAAATTTCTACCTTTCTATTTTGGTACCCTCTTTCTCTTTGTATATTTATTATTTTTTGCTACTTCTCGTTCCTAGAAAAAAAATAAAAGAAACAGCCCCCCCCCAAAAAAAAAACAAAACGAAACGAAAGGACCCTCTTAGTCTTTTTACATGACTCTGAGCATGCTATCGCTATTTTCTTTTTGTTTTTAAATTGCACCTTATTGTGAAAATATTTTATTTTAGTCATTTCATCTGCTGATGAAATGAATCTAGAACAAATGTTTAATCTTCCTATTTCACAGTGAATTTTGGACCTTTTTGTGTTGTTTTACGTCAAAACATCAAACAGAAGAAAAAAAAATGACTTCAGCAAGCCTAGACACATTCGCCTTTTTTGACCAAAACATGACTGTACATAAAATTTCCGTCACAGTTTGTGCGGAATGTGCCCCTCCCCAAGATAAACACACACGTTCGTGCCCACATCCACCCATCCACCCACACACGCATGCGCGCATACACAATCACACATTTGGAAAATTGTGATCATATACAAATTAAAAAGGACATAATTTCTCTGAAATTTATTTTTAAACCGGACATAAATGTTTTAAACTCAGAAGTAGTCGTTAGCGAATTATGACGTAGCAGTAAATAGCCTTCCAGATTTTCGTATTTTTTAGGGCAACACGGAAAAAATGTCAATTTTGATATGGAAACGTAGCGTTGTTACGTTGTATTCTTTCTTTCTATTTAGGAAATGAAAGGATGGATTAGATATGAAATCTGTCATCGAAGAGAACTTAATTGATCCTTTGGTTTCGTTTGTTGCTGACCTTTAAAATCTGTACCTCCATGAGATCGCTGGAAAATGAGCATAGCATGATAAAAACGGCCTTAAACTTGATGAAAACAAAATTTTATCGTCAAAATGTTTATGTTACTATTAAGAGGAAAGAACAAAGTATTTTTTAATTATTTTTCCAAAAATTTTCCGTCTTTTTATAACATTCTAAATTTTTATTAAATAAAAACCTTTGTATCTCTTCCTCAGCGGAAGTACTAAATAAAAGCAAATTTTTGTGCATTTTCTTTTAATGACAGACATTAATTTTGAAAATCTTGCAAAAATAGAAATAATTGTCGGATTTTAATGAAACTTTCAAAAACTATTCACAAATGATGTAAATTATTATAAATATGTTATTTTTTAAAGTCATGAAATATATATATATATATATATATATATATATATATATATATATATATATATATGTAAGCAAATATAAATGGATATAAATCCGACAGAATGGAGAAAAATATTTGGAAAAAACAAACAAAAATCCTTAAATGCAATTATGTTGTTTTAATATGAATGAAATGTCAACATCTGACGTTTCGGTTTAATAAACCTTCTTCAGGACAATATTCATTAAAATACAATTAACATAATCAGTTCAACATGACAAAAACGATGGACATAAAATATATATATATATATATATATATATATATATATATATATATATATATATATATATATATATATTAACCCCGCCACACATAAATAATTTTATGTAAACTCTAGAAATTCAATGTTGAAGCATGTAAGTCATTAAAAATACATGGAATGCGAGGAAGAAACAAACAAATAAAATAAAATAAATTAATAATAATAATAATAATAATAATAATAATAATAATAATAATAATAAAATTATAAAATAAATAAAATAAAATGAAAAATAATGAAATAAAAAAATAATAAAATAAAAATAACAAAATAAAATAAAACAAATAAATAAATAATTGAGAAATAAAAAGCAAACTAAATAAAAAACAAATAAAAATAAAATACATAAATAAAATAAATAGATAAATAAATAAATAAAACATCCAACGAAACAAAATAATAAAGAAAGGGCTGTATGTTAAAAATTGGTTTGAATTGAACTACAATAAAACACATATTCTATGAAAATTCATATTAATTTCTAGAGAACACATGATTTGGAAAACGTGTCTTGGTATGCCTCCCTCCGACTCCCCACCCCCGAGAAAACCAGAATTATGAAGTTTCTAATGTCTCTTTATTTTACCGTGAAAATCAGTTAATTTGGAAAAAATATCAATGTTTCGTTTTTAATTTTTTTTTTCTATTTCACTAGTTTTTGAGACTAAATTTAAATTTAAAGCCATTTTACATTTAGTTTCTGACTGCTCTTCTAAAAAAAAAAAAAAAAAAAAAAAATAACTTGTATTTTTGTTTGTTTATTCAAATGAGAAAGAAACAATATTTGTGGAACATTTTTATTTCTAGTCAACTATTAATTTAAAGTTTAAACAGAGAGAATTCCACGCTTGCTTGAAAATCGAAATTTCTAAAAATTATTTTATTTTTCGTTTTATTAGTTATGATGAAGTGAGTTAAAAAAAATCTGTCCTCGCTATATCTCTTTTAATTTAAACATGCCACTTGGAATCAAACCAGGCCGTCGTCTGAGTGTTTGTGTGTGAATATCAGTATTTAAATCACGGGTGGGAGGGACCGCAAGTAAGAATTTGCACACTAAAATTTGTCATTTTCACAGGATTTTCTGGCGACGGCGCCGAACCAAACCTGATGGAACAAGTAGGCTTCTACAACGCCGTCGTCGTTTTACTAAAGCTTAGTTCAGAACAGGGCCACAAATACGGGACACCCAGTGAGGATAAAACAAATTGAACAATTCAGTGGTCAAGTAGACGAACTTGTTAGCCATTACATTCACTCCGAGGCGCAAAAGTTGCCTTCTACGTTGTTTAATAATCAGTTGAAGTCAGTAGCATCTATAAGCGAAGCGTATTTTCTTTGCAAAGAATTCTTTTAACTTTTATTCGTTGGCACATTTTTTTGAATGGCACTCTAAATTTAATCTCAGCAAAAAATGCGTTATTTTTTTCTCAGTTGACAAAGATTGCCTCTCTCCCTCAATCAATAGTTTTTGTGTATTATTTTTAATTTTAAAAAATTCGTTCGTTTTCATCTGGTGATAAACGTGCGTGATGCAAACAGCATCAAAACGCACGTTAAATAAATGTGTCTCCATGGAGAAAAAATCCGGCGGTCGAGCGTTCTAAACAATTTTAGCAAACTAAATTATCTCCCTTAGATCGCTTTGCTAAGCTTCATATTCTGAGTAGACATTTTTCCATAAGCATTTTGAGTGGGCGGGGCTTTAAATCAGGCGGGCTGTGCGAGTAAGAATTTGCACACTAAAATTAATTCACATCATTTTTCACAGTGTGTGTGTGGGGGGGGGGGCAAATAATTTGCGGGGTGCTGTTAGCCACTTGACGACAGGTTTAAGATTTGGAGCCAATAATAGTAACAATTTGTAAAACGAAATGAACAAACGGTTATAATGGCATACTAAACTAAAAACCTTGCAGAAGAGAGAGAGAGAGAGAGAGAGAGAGAGAGAGAGAGAGAGAAAGAGAGAGAGAGAGAGAGAGAGAAGAGAGAGAGAGAGAGAGAAAATTAAAACAGCATCCGAAATGTAATATAATCTCTTTTATCGATATTATAACATCTACTTCATCCCCATTAAAAAAAAAAAAATGTCCTGTCACCTGTTGAACCGCAGTACAATCCATGTACACTTCGATCATGAATGACCAAAGTGAAACTATCAACGGGAAACTATCAACATGAAACAAATACTGGCAGATAACACTAAAATACTCTACAGCACCCAATGCAAGAAAAGACTCAAGACTCTAGCAGTTATTATTATTCAAAATAAACTGCCCACATTAAATAAAATTTCATTCACCACAGGAGAGGGTATCTGAAAGTGTATATGGTATAATTAACGTGCCCACATATTTTATTATAACCATAATAAAAATAAAAATTTAAATTAAATTAATAAATAAACCGCAATCTTTTTGTGTGGCCTCGTTCCCAATAGCCGTTACACATGATGCCATACTAGATCATTTCAAACGTCCTGCTTCCCAAAGAAAACCAGTATGCAGACAAAGGAAGTCTAATTACTCCACAGACACCACATCGATTCTTGATACTGACCTCGAAAATCGAAAGTACTTAAACAGAAATAAACAAAATATGAACTTCAGACCGTTTACCCACAACTTGGAGCAAAATGCCCATCATCTTATCCGAAATTTTATTTATAAACGTTATTTTTAGACTCCTCAATTGAGGTCGCTTGTTATCAATTCCACTGTAAAATAAAATGAAATAAAATAAAATAAATCCTCTATAAATTAAAAAAAAAAGTTTATAGTAATAAGAAATACTAATGAAAAAAAATCACTTAAAAAAATTTCTATTATTTACATTTCGGGCACGAAACAGAAGCTAACAGAGATTCGTTGAAGTCCTAATGAGTAAACGTACTTACCTTAAATAGGTAATTCCAACCTTGCTCGGTCAGGCTGGCTCCGTGGTTGAACTGGTAGAGTTACCCTTTGGCTCAGAAATTGGTTTTCCTGATGGGAAAAACGATGCCTGTTCGTTTTCTATCGGAAGCACAATTTATCTGTAGTGAGTATGAAATAACAATAACTCCCTATACCCACTCCCTTCAAATTCGTAAGACCGAGGAAGAAAAAAGAAAGAAATTCGTGAGCCTATATGAAATTGTTTTCGGACGAATGAAAACATTGCCTTTCAAGAAGAAGAAGAAGAAGAAGAAGAAAGTAGAGAACCGACGCGAAATTATTTTTGATATAAAATGAGGAGAAAAATTAATGAGAAGAGTTCTTGAAGGAATGTGAAAGATTTTGTTTCAGTTCCTCGCGAGCAGCGTTGAAGTTGTCGCCTGTGTAAAATTACTCCACAATTATATTATCGGCTTTTAACCAACACGCAGCACTTCAATGAATTTTCTCTCAACAATCCAAGGAAGCTAAGTATTTCAAACTATCTCTCTTCGTCAACCTATGCAAGTCATATATCCTTTCGGTGAGCAACGAACTCTCTTATCTTTGTCTTAAACATTTTTGAGTATTATTTTGCATCAGATCATTTAATCTGTTGTATGAACATTTCCTCATCATGACAATACATTAAAATTACGGACTTTAAAAATGCTGATCTATTTTCTTGAAACGAGCTACTGACTTTAAGTGTGTTAATATGTGAGTAAATTTCTTGTTATGTTAAAATTACCCGTGTGTTTCCTCGTCCTTGTCGTCCTTCATTAATTTTCTTGGGGTAGGTAAATCAGTTGTTCATTTTGATCCCTGAGCCCCATGCCAGTATAGATTTACAGAAGTCTCCACGAGACAGTACTTTCCTTAAAGTGGTAATTCCAGCCTTGCCCGGTCAGGTAGGTCTCTATGGCTGATCTGGTAGAGGCACACCTAAGCTCAGAAAAGCAAAAAAGGATGCAGGTTCAATTCCTGTTGGAAGCATACTTTTTTTTAGTAGAACATCTCAGTTTAGGCCGGTTATTTTAAATTACAAATTAAAAATAAAATAAAAAACCCAAAAAAAACAACCAAAAAAAAGGGGATAGCAACTCAGAGACGTGTACCCACTAAAAATAACGTTTATACTAATAAGAAATAATGTACAATAAAAAATCCTTTATATATATATATATATATATATATATATATATATATGTATATATCGGCCTTTAACCAACACGCAGCGCTTCAATGAATTTTCTCTCAACAATCCAAGAAAGCTAAGTATTTCAAAATATCTCACTTCGGATTTGGAGGCACAGTGGAGTAATGGACAGCGGCTTGGATTGAGGAATTGGAGAGCCTAGTTCCAATTCCAGTCGAATCCATTACATTCACTTACGTGCTAATACCCTTGGGAAAGGTGTGATTCCTCTTCTCCCTCCAGCTATGTGTAAATAGCAGGACAGACTGGGTTCTATAGCCTTGAATGACATCTGGTCTAGGAGAAGGAGAACTCTGAATTCAAAACTTGCGGAGGGTCGTTTGGGGACCTTGTGGCCAGTATTCCACCAGGTCTCTGTATTTGGCCCTTCAAAATGTGTGGATGGTCCTGCACGAAACCTTCTCCACTATAATCAAATCATATGTGCTGTTGTCGGGCTGTCGGTTTCCTGGGAACTGATCTGCTTGACCCTCATACGTCGAATTCGACGGGAGTCAACTATATATATATATATATATATATATATATATATATATATATATATATATATATATATACACATATTCTTACGTTTGAAGTACGACGAGTTTCATGGCTTTCCCATTAGCTCATTTTCAATCACACACACACATATATATATATACATATATATATATATATATATATATATATATATATATATATATATATATATGTATATATATATATATATATATATGAGTTGGTATTAAATATAGTTCGGAATCCTACAGAATGATAACAGAAAAAAACAAATAGGAAACTTTTATCAATATAACATGTTTCACTTTTATTATTATGCATTCTCTGATCAAGCTTTAATAAAAGTCAAACATGTTAGATTGATAAACATTTTCTATTTAACTTATCATATATATATATATATATATATATATATATATATATATATATATATATATATATGAATTCAAAAGCGCGGATGGTCGTTTGGGGACTTTGCGGCACGCAGTGCAAAAGGTCTCTCTATTCGGCCCTTCAAAAAGTGTGGATGGTTCTGCCACTAAACCTTTAACACTATAATCAAATCTCATGTGCTAGTGTCGGGCTGTCGGTTCCTAGGAATTGAGCTGCTTGACCCTGATACGTCGAATACGACGGGAGAGTCGAATATATATATATATATATATATATATATATATATATATATATATATATATATATATATATATTCTAACCTAAACATCTTTTAAAATTCTAGTTAAATAAAACGTAATCTAACCTAAACACCTCTCTCAAAGTACTACAAGCACTTAAGTGAATCCAATAAAACACCGACAGTAAAATGAAATTAATATGAAATGCTAGATGTAGGCCATTAAATGACCCATGTCCTTTGTATTTACATGAGAAACTATATATTTCTAAGTTTATAGAAAATAAAAGTTTACTAAATCAGAGAAATGAATTAGCTATTTTTGCCGTTATTGTCATAAATTTTACTTAAATAATATTTAAATATAAATTTAAAAAAAATTGTGACCTGGTAATATACATACTTATACTTGATGTGAAAATAATTTTACATACTGTAAGTAATTCCATTACGTTGGTGCAAAAATAATGACGTAATTATGTCGTTTTTTGACCTTAAAAATACGTCAAAAAACGACATTATTACGTCATTCTTTTTGCACCAACCTAATAATATATTTACTTGTTTTAAAAAGAAATAAAGTATATTAAAAATTAAAAGTGAAAATATTTTTTAAAATCGTATTTAAATAAAACGTATTCTAACCTAAGCACCCCCTCAAAAATCTTTAAATATACAAATAGAAAAAATGCCCTAAGAATTTTTGCCGTTAACAATAAAACTTAAAAAAAAAATCCAGATGACATGCATTTAACGGATGTCAGAATCCGTTGAAAAATACATCCCTACCCCTACCTAAAAGAAAACCCTTCTTCAAACGTAACTAATAACTGATACAACAAAATACAGTGATAATGAACACGTAACCACCCCTTGTCTGGATGAATGGATTTCTCTGTATCCTTGGAAACGCGAATTATGAATTTTTGCAGTGCCTTTAAAACCTAGTAATTTTAAAAATAAGTTACTCCAAAATTCGCTTGAGGATGAAATGGAACTAATGTCTTTAATTTAATTACAAAATTAAATTCGAAGCTTTTGGCTTCCATTTTTGAAACATGGTTAGAACTGTGTAGCGAAAAAAATATTTTAAATCAGTTAATTTATAATATTATATATATATATATATATATATATATATATATATATATATATATATATATATATATATATATATATATATATATAGTAAAGGAATTTCATTTATAATCAGATATCATTTCTTATTACTTTAAACGTTATAGATAACAATGTCTATATTATCTATGTATACACGTATTTGAGTAGATATCGTATTATTAAAACTTTTTAATGCACTTGCCGGGAGTAATAGTTTTACTCTGTTTTAAAAAACAAGGGTGTTTATTCAAACATGTATATCTACTAACATTTATAGTAGTACACACACATGCGTGCGCGCATGCGCACACACAAACACACAGACATATATATTCTATATTGCTCAGAATATGAGGCTAGACAAAAGCAGTTTAAACAAGGTAATTTATAATACATATAATTTATTATTTGATATTCAAAATTCGTTCCCGACACTAAACTGGATCATAGATAAATACTAAGCGTTCTGATAACCATTCATACCTATAAACAAGGCTTGCCACATTTTCTAGTTTGCGTGTGACTGTCGGGATTTGAAAGGTCGGTCCCAGTTATAACAGCTGGTATTGTTACTCTCTTTCTCTTATTCTTTCTTTTTCTCCATCTCTCTCTCTTTCTCTCTCTATTTCATTTCTGAATCTGAAGGAATGTTACGTGTATTTTATTTGGAGAGAAGGTAAAGAGAGATATCTTTTAACCTGAGTATTATGAATAGCGCAAACGAATAAACAAGATTCTTACTCCGATTGAAAATTTGAAAGAAATTTATATTTATTAAGTGACATGAAAAATAATGATAGCCCAGAACACATTTACAAAAGAAGTATACACAAAAAAATTCCCTTTGTGTGCCAAACACTTTGGCAAGATAAAGGTTTCTAATTACAATTATGTTGGGCTCAAAGACAATTATAATTATTATGTAAAAAAATGTTCCCTTACTTCGATTCACTCGAGTGTAGAAAGGAGTTAAGTAGGATAGCAAATTTATAGGCGTCGCTGAATGTCTGGTTTGTTGAAATAATATTTCAGTTCTACAAATTGAGATAAATCTCGTATTTTCATAAAAAGTACCAAAGAAGTGTTAATGCCTCTAAATTTGTGATAACCTTTCACAAACAGCTATAGAAAGATAATCGTATACCTAAGTAAATTTATGGAATTGTCTCCTTTTACTTTTATTTCTTTTTTTCTGTTAATTCCTTTTCCTTTTTCAGCTCATTTCTTTTCGCCGCCATCGTCGGTGTCATCCTTGTGAATGCCGAAACCCTTCTTTTTCATCTAAGTTCAGCTACCGGGATCTGACACCCTTCGTTTGTGAAAGCCAAATCCCTTCTGTCTGCCAGAAAAGCCAGACTTCTTAAATAGCCACAGATCAGCTACAAAATTTAATCAATAATTTGATACTTTGGGTTCGTAACTTATTTTCACCAGTGGTTAAAGAAATCACAAAATATATCGATGAAACTACGCCTGTTCGCAAACATTATTTTGACGGGTTTTCAGCCCATAAGACTTGATCCCCCAGACGAGGCTATGTCGAAGGGCAAAGTCTCGTCTCGGGAACCAGCTATCCGATCCCGTTTTATACGGGGTCTACAGGGAATTTTTGAGCGAGCCTACGGGCTCGTACATTAAATTCGGCCTTGTGCTACATCTGATCACGTGGGGCGGTTGGTAGATATCCTGCAGTCGGAGATTCGTCTCCAGCTGTGCTGGTCAAACTTTCTGCCTCCGAGTAGAGAGGATCCCCAGACAAAGCTCTATCAAATGACAGAGTCTCATCTCGGGAAACAGCTACCGTTTTATACGGGGTCTACAGGGAATTTTTGACTGAGCGTACGGGCTCGGATACCCCACATTAAATTCGGAGTTTTGCTACATCTGACCACGTGGGGAGAATGGTAGATATCCTGCAGTCGGAGATCCGTCTTCAGCTGTGCTGGTCAAACTTTCTGCCTCCGAGTAGAGAGGATCCCCAGACGAGGTTCTATCAAAGGACAGAGTCTCATCTCGGAAAACAGCTACCGTTTTATACGGGGTCTACAGGGAATTTTTGACTGAGCGTACGGGCTCGGATATTCCACATTAAATTCGGCCTTGTGCCACATCTGACCGCGTGGGGAGGTTGGTAGATATCCTGCAGTTGGAGATTCATTGTGGAATTCACTTGACTCACTTCTAGCAGTTGATTACCACTGGCGAATTTTTTACGTGTTGTTCTTGTCCTATGTATTATCGTTCATTACCAACCTTCGTATGAATATTCTATTCAATAACCTTCCATAGGTTATAACAGTATACCTGCAATAGATCTGAAGAAATGTGTTCCTGTTTTCTCTAAACTGTACAATAAGTGTCTTGCTTCTTCTTTCTTTCCTCCTTGATGGAAATCCTCTTTTGTCGTTCGAGTCTTTAAGAATTCGGGAAAACCATCTGATCCTTCTGTTAGCCTTCTACTTTTTTTTGGCAATGTACTAGAACCTCTAATCAACTTGGAATTGGTTAAGCATCTCATCTCGTAGAATCTTCTTTCAGATAACAATATGGCTTTCGCTTCTCTAGGTCAACTGCTGATGTATTAACAATTATTGCTGAAAGAGTTTATCAAGCTCTAGATAAGAATGGTGAAGCTCAGGTTGGTGCTTTTGGCATATCGAAAGAGTTCAGCAGGGTTTGGTATATAGTTCCATCTATGGTTTTCTGCTATAATCTCTAATCTGGATCCCCAGCATGCGGATCTAATGGTATCCCTGTCATAGTCCTTAAGGTGCGTGTTCTCGAACTGGCTCCCGTTCTCTATCAACTGTATAATAAATTCCTGTTGCTTCTTGCTTTCCTGTTTGTTGGAAATCCACATCTGTTGTCCACGTTTTTAATACTTTTTCTATAAATACTCTGATGATAATTTTTTTGATGAACTCTCCTCTATGGATAAATTGTATGATGACCTAACTAGTTCCAATATTGGAACTAGTTAGGTCATCAGAGAGACTTGAAGCATTATGGTGTCTGTAGTTAGAATGGTAAATAAGAATGCGTTATTTTGGTGTAAGAAATGCTGTAGCTTGTTTGGGTCAGTAATTGTGGCTAGCTAAGTTTAAGATAAAACAGATTGAAAACCAGCCCCTCTTTTGGCCTTGTGCCACAGTTTTGCATTTTCAAAATAAATATTACTTTCCTCTGTTGTACCTAGACTATGAATTTAAGCACAGTACTAGATTGGCGACAAGACCTCATCGTTTTACAGTTGAAATGGCTGGATGTAACCGTAAGTTCTATGCTAACAGTTTCTTCTATCGCACTTCTTGCTTGTGGAACTCTCTCCTGATTCCTTGCTTTCCGGTCTAGTTTGATCTTCAAAAATGTAAATGCAATGTCAATCTTCCGTCCTCTTAATTTCTGTTCTTTTGTTGTCTTCGCTCCTTAATAATATCTTTCTTATACTCTTTCACACTCAGTAACACTCTGCGTCTCAGTGGCTTTGTAGCCTTGCTTGGGGTTTAAAAAAGCCATTTTTTACTAACCGTCTGGCTTCATTGTGCTAGTTGTATTTTTTTTTTTAATTTAAAGAATACGTGTTAGTAACATTTTTCTTTTAGTTGATTATTTTTAATTAATTTTAAAAAACGGAAATTGTAATAAACGAATTTCGTCTTTTTTATTATTTGTTATTTAACTGTTTTTATAAAATTTAATTGTTATTTAATTGTTTTTATAAAATTTTACATATCATTTTTATTATATCATTTTTATAGTGCTGAAATATGACCCCCCCCCCCCAAAAAAAAACAAACAGACTTTATTACACAAGAAATCTAACACTAATAAAATGATAATAAAAAATCTGTTCCGGTTTGAGGCTTGGAAATTATGGTGAGCCTAAATATCACTTGATAGACAAAACGATGAACTTAACCGTCAGATGTGTGTTTCTTGGCAATCCAATGAATCAGTGTTCATTTTCTGCTGGATTTTATTTTGCACTGAATTATTTGGTGAATCAAGTCCATCCTTTAATAGCGAAACCGGACTTAACAGAGACGATTTTCAAATGGCAATTGTTTAAGTGTATCCTTTCCAACATGCCTAATGTGAAATAAATATCTCTTGAAATTTTCTGATTACTCTTGTGGGTTAGCTCATTGAGGTTATTGATGCCAGGAAAATGGCATATTTTCCAGAGTTGATCTTTTCCCTTCCCGGTTTTGTAAATATCTTGGAACAGTCCGCCATTGTCACAAGAAAGACACAGCTAAGAGGCACCACTAATATAAGTGAAATAATTCAAGGAATTACAGAAAAAAATCGCTTTGTTTGTTCCGGTTATTATCCACATCCAGAAACGTGTTAAATTTCCAGGAATTAGCCATTTTAACTTTAGGCTTATTTCAATTTATTCTAACTTTACAAAAATTACTCGACAATCTTCAGTCTGATAATTTAAAAATTAGTATATATTGTTTGAAACACAAAAAAGATCAATTTTTCGTTGTTATAAATTATTAATGTTAGTTTTAACAATATTGAGCAATATTTATAACAACGGTAAATTTTTCATAGTAAAAAAAAATTACCACCAGTACATTTTTGAAAAAAATATCAGCAATGCATTTTTGAAAAAAAAAATTACCAACAATAGATTTTTGTAAATAAATTTACTAAAGCTCCCCACCGCAAAATTAAATTTTCGGTATTAAATGACCCATAAGGAGTTGATATGCCAACAAACAAATACAAGAATTCTCATTTAAAAATACAGTGTAACCCGGATATAAGAGAGTTGTGGGGGACCGGAGAAGAAGTCTCTTATATCCGGATTTCTCTTACATCCGGGTTTGGTCTATTATATATACATTAACACATGCTCTAATTTGGGGCCAGAGAAAATCTCTCTTATATTCGGGTTTCTCTTATATCCGGGTTTGGTCTAATTTATATACATTAACACGGGCTCTAATTTGGGACCAGAGAAAATCTCTCTTATATCCGGGTTTCTCTTATATCAAGGTTACACTGTATTTTTAAAAGAGCTTTTTAATACACGTAAAAATAACATTTTTTTCAAAATTATTTACCCATTAACAAAATGTTTCACGTATTTCATGAAAGGGAAAACCCGAGCAGTAGAATACAAGAATTCTCATTTAAAAATACAGTGTAACCCGGATATAAGAGAGTTGTCAGGACCGGAGAAGAAGTCTCTTACATCCGGGTTTGGTCTATTATATATACATTAACACAGGCTCTAATTTGGGACCAGAAAAAATCTCTCTTATATCCGGGTTTCTCTTATATCCGGATTTGGTCTATTATATATACATTAACACAGGCTCTAATTTGGGACCATAGAAAATCTCTTTTATATCCGGGTTTCTCTTATATCAGGGTTTCTTATATCCGGGTTACACTGTATTTTTATAATAAATAAAATTTTTAAAAAAGGATAAAAAAAAATAACAAAAAACGGCGGACAAAAATTTCAATCGAAAATCATAGAACGTGAATAGATAAATAAATAAAAAAAGAATGAAATCAGTCAAATCTTTCTTATCAAATCGTGAAATCAAGGTTGTCCTAAACGGCCACTCCTCTTGATCCTTTTGTACTAATCTAAGTGTCCCCCAGTGTTCCTAAGTGTTATTAACGACCTTCCCGACGACATCAGCTATCAACTTGGTATCTATGTTGATAACACAACTATTTACTCCTGCCTCGATAGTAAGGCTGATCAGTTCGATAAGGTCAAATTGGCAGCTGATGTCAAAAACGACCTTCAGTCTGTTATTAACTGTGATAAAGAATGGGTTGTTAATTTTATCGCCTCCAAAACAAAACTTCTCTCTATTAATAATCTGAGAGACCACTTTCTACCTTCCATCAGCAAGGCTGATGCTAAACTCCAGGAGAGTGATTCGTTGCAGCTTTCGGGCTAACATTGTCGGCTGACGTGAAGTAGAAAGACTAAATTGAATCCATTGCTAGGTCAGCTTCTAAGAAAGTTGGTTCACTGTGTCATGCGAGATATTCAGAATATTTATAAGTCTACCATTCAGTCATGCTTAGAATATTGCTGCCACATATGGTCCAGTGCTCCTGCTATGTATTTAGAGCTTCTTGATAAAATTCAAAGAAGTATCAGCAATATTATTAGTCCTGATCTGGTATCTCGGCTTCAGTCACTTTCCCACTGCCGTGAAGTTGCTTCTCTGTGCCTTTTCTATAAATACTTTCATGTTAATTGTTCGGATGAGCTCTCCTCTATAGTGATTGGGGGGGTATTACTAATCTTATTTTTCTTTAGTTTCTTGTAAATAGTTTTTTGTGTTCATATTGTAAATACTCATTGGGGCTAGTTTTTAGAATTGTTGTTTTATCCCCCCCCCCACATACAATGAATTGTAAATATGGGGACTAGTTAGTATTTTCATAGAGACAATGAGGTATTATGGTGGTTGTAGTAAGAAAGGTACGTATGAATGTGTTGTTTTGGTGTCAGGAATTTTGTTTTGTACGATTGGGTCAGTATTTGCGGCTAGCTAAGTTATAGTTAAGACAGAAGACCGTCCTTTCCCCAATCCCCTTTTTCGGCTTTGTGCCACATTTCTGTAGAAAACAGAATAAATATCGCTCTCCTCTATAGTGCGCAGACCTTATGAATTTAAAAGCAGTATTAGGTTGTCCATAAGTTCTCATCAATTTACAGTTGAAATTGGCTAGATGAAACCGTAAGTACTATGCTAACAGTTTCTGTTCTCGCACCCTTCGCTTGTGGAACTCTCTTCCAGCTTCACAATTTCCGAGACAACTTTGATCTTCAACAATTTAAATGTCAATCGTTATCTACTGTTTTCCTGAGTATACACGTCAATTGTTCTCACGCCTTAGTAATATTTCTATTTTCTAATTCGTTCACACCCAGTAACCCCTTGCGTCTTATTGGCTTTAGTATTTTGCTTCGGGTGAATTCGTTTAAAAATAGCTGTCGGTACGCTGACGGATTTCTTTTGAAAAAGATGCGTAGTACTCAGGAGTGTCCAAATATAACAAACGCCCATTTACAAAATCGCACTGCGTGAAACAGCCTGTTAATGTGTCAATAAAAAATATTTGTATGTGTGTATATTATTATTATTATTATTATTATTATTATTATCATTATTATTATTATTATTAATATTAGGTTGGTGCAAAATTAATGACGTAATAATGTCGTTTTTTGACGTTAAAAATACGTCAAAAAACGACATTATTACGTCATTATTTTTGCACCAACCTAATATTATTATTCATATCTTCAGTGTACAGACAAAGCGAAATTTTACATAATATTTGGAGGTATAAAGTGTTTTATATACACTGATAAACCCTACGTGATGTCACAGAATGCGAAGACCAGGAGTAAAATGGTCAGCGATTGGCCGGAGTGCCTCGTGGCTGGTGTATTCTGACGCTGGCGGATTGCTTTTGTCTGGGTTTTGAATATGATGCCAAAACGGTGCGATGTGTTCTATGTGTTTGTTTTCTTCATTCTCTAGTCACACCTTGCTTGTAGCACACAAGACTTTCAAGTCTTCTTCGAATAGGTCCTATTGTCAGCTGACCAAACTGCCAAAGAGGAAGAGTTCAGAGTGAAGATAAAATTATGTTGCCAATTTGTCTCTATTAACAACACTTATAGCCGGGCAAAATTTCATGTTCTCAGCATCAGTGTTACCTGAGATATAAAACTTCCTTACTTTGTTGTCTGGTCTTCAAAAATATAAAGATATCACGTGACCATCTTGAAAGCTCCACACAGTGAGAGCAAGGTATGAAAGCAACATATGGGTTGATCGGGAGTATTCGAAAATATTTGTCCAACTTTCTCTATCTCTCCCTGCAGACAGTTTTATTTATGAAATTCAATTATTGGTCGGTAAATTGGGGGTGATTTATCAGTGATTGATCAGTGATTAGTATTTTATTCACTATAAGAGGCATATAGAACTGGTAGGTCTTTGTTTTGTGTTATTTTGATGTTATCTAGTGTTTCACTGCTACATATATGACTACTGATATATGTCAGCTGATAATGGGCAAATATGGCTATGTTTTACCTCAGGTTCATTATTTCAGACCTGGTTTGCAAATAATCTCCCATAAATAAATTTCCCCAGGTGGTCCAAATGAGGACCTTTCAATTTTCAAAAGAGGGGACCATAACCTTTCTAAAAAAATACCATATTTAGCTTGGTAACATTTTCCCGGTGAAAATTGATGTCGACTAGACTATACCCTTCGCATGTCAATCTTTCGTTGTTCAATCTCTTGTGTCTGTCTTAGGGCGAGCATTGATATCGACCAAACTAAGAGGGTCGCAAGAATTCTGAAGCGTCGATACGACTCCCACATCCAAGTTGATAGACCGGCTAAGACCACTCTAGGATGGACGCTGAGCCAACGTGCGACATGCGTTCCTGTGGCGTCATTCCTCCTACTGCCTGTTAGAATCCAAGCTACAACCCCTCTCTCCAAATAAAACAAATAACAAAAAGAAATGGTCTTATTCGTTGACACTGTTTTATGTAGCAACGTGAAGAACCAGGAAACGACATAGAACGCAACAGTGGTCAGAAGAAAAGTTAAAGGGACCTCACCTATTATTCAAAACGAAACTCTTGATATTGTAGCTGAGGTTGTTTTATACTGCATAGCAAATGATGTGAAGACGTGTTCAGGATATTTACTTTTTGCTGATGAAACGTCAGACGTCAGCAGAGTTGAGTGAGTCGCAATATTCTTCAGATGAAAGAGAAACCAGACATTCTTTCGTAGAATTTTATGCAACGTCTTCTACTGAATGGAGTGTTCTCTGTGAGTTAGTCAAAAATGTAAGCGGGAAGCAGAAATTGAAGCCTGACAAAGTTGTTGAAGAATGTTTTGAAGGCGCAGCAAAAATGAGCGAAGGTTTGGCAACAAGAATGAAGGTTTATTTTCCACTTGTCATCTATGTTTATTGTTATAGTCACCTATTTATTGTTGTCGCTTTAGATACAATGACAAAAAAAACAAAACAAACAAAACAAACGAACTTCTCCACAATGCTTAAAGTATTATTAAGAGCTTCTGCAACTTTCAAGAAGCCAGTCCCAAACGGCATGCATTCTTTGAAAGCATCACGTTCGATGGAGAAAAATCTCAAAGTGTGCTTGCGTAGATATGAAGAAGAGAAAGCTATGGTCGAGAAATTGTCTCAAATCGTAAAACAGTTTACAAATGATCAAAACCTCAAAATCGATAACAATGTATCATAGAATTCTCTGTGCGTTTTCGACTTCGTAATGTGGTTCTACTTTAGGATATTGAGAATTCCATGGATGGAGCAAGTAGCAAAGAGAAGGTTTTTAAAGAAAATGGCAACAAAATGAACACATATTCCGAATGAGGAAGAGACAACTGAAATTCCTTTGGCACATAATGAGGAAAGAGGGGTTGGAGAAATTGCCTCTTACAGTGCATATTGAGTGTAAGAAAGATAGAGGAAGGCAGCGGACCACTTACCTGACGAGCTTGTGTGAATTGATAACGGGACAGCGAGGTGGGGGGGGGTAGACTTAGCAAACATAGGAAAACTGCTAAGGGATAGGAAATTTTGGAGATCCACAATAGCCCATGTCCTGAAGGGACGCGGCACATAGAAGAATCAGAATTGATTGGTTTGATTTAATCGATTTATTTTCTACAGCTTATCAACCCTTTTTAGGTCATTTAAAGCCAGAAAATATTTTTGATTGTAAGAATTTTTTTGAGAGAATAGTGATTTAAATTTTACTAATTAACCCATAACTGGGTGTGTGGGGGGAGAAGTGGTGGATTTATGCATTTCCTGTAATCAAGGCTATTTGCGTGAATATAACGAACCCGACTGGAATTAGAACTCGTCACTCCGATTAGCAATTGCAGGCCATTATACACCCTTGTGCAAATTAATTGAAACAACTGCTTTAGTTTCCTTTCTCTCATCATATGGTCAGTTTTAGACCGACTGGAGTGACAAGGTGTAATCGAGTTCTATTTTTTCCTCAGATTAGGTCATTTGCAGTGGTGTGCAGTAATATGAGTCTATTTTCGGGGTGTATGATAAATTTTGTCTGGCTTTGAAAAATATTGCGTCATCCGTGATTGCATCAGATTTTTGTTACGCGAAGTCACTACCGTCTCGACTGCCGATTAGTTGTCCTACAGCCATTGTCTGCGATGGATGTTAGTCCAAGGAAGCGTACACAAATTGTAACAAACACACTGGCAAGCCTTACCAATGAGCAAACCAAAGTACTATAGACTGGCCCGGAAACTGTCCTGATTTAAATCCAATTGAGAATCTGTGGTCAATCTGCAAGGGACGACTTCGTGGAATGGGCATACGAAGTACTAACATATGCACTGGGTCATGTTTCATTAGAAAACTAGGAAAAAAGTAAATAATTAATAAATCATAATTAATAATTATTCGTTTTGTTTCAATTAATTTGCACAAGGGTGTACATCACACCATCTACACATCTAAGCTTATAACACTTGGTATTTGCAAACGGTCACCTATCTAGGTACTGACCAGGCCCGATGTTGCTTAACTCAGTGGCGTAGCTGGGTGGGGGGGTTGCGAACCGCCCCGGGTACCAGCACAGGAGGGGTGACACAATGTCACTCCCAACAAAATTTTTCAACCAGGCTAAGGTGCCAAAAATAGTCTGAAAACAGGGTTTCGCAGGCGGGCATATTATCCCCCAGAAATAATTTATGATCCCCCACCTCCAGTTTTGTCCCCCTGTCAAAAATATTCTAATAAATTGTCGGGAAATTTGTGAGTAGGAAAAATAGCAATGTTTTCAGCGTCTGATTTGAACTGATTATTTTGTGGTATTGGATTTTGTCTTGGATCATACATGTAAACAGTAACGTACCGGTCAGTAGAGTAAAGTAGAGGTAGAGCATGTATGAAAATTTAGCTACAGCTAATCATTCAGCATAGGGTGAATCGGGGTCATTGGGGTGACATTTGAGCGGACCGCCCCGGGTGACGTTTACTCTAGCTACGCCACTGGCTTAACTTCGGTGATCGTACAAGAACTCGTGTTTCAACGTGATGTAGCCGTAAGCCCAATAAAGATTGGATTTGTTGGGTTGAGAGTAATCCTGTCGAACGTCGACAGTCATAGGGAAATACTGTAGATATTAGAACTAGAAAACGGCTACAGTAACCAGAGAAAGTCTTAGTAACTATAGATTTGAAAAAAAAAAAAAAAAACAACTTTAAAAGTGTTTAGAAAAGCGATAAAAAGTTATATAAATAGTCGTGGGGAAATTTTAGTGAAATAGTTATGTATTCCGGCGTATTTCTATGGCAGTAAAGGGCATTCAAGGAAATATGAAATATGAAGAACAAGGAAAACAAAGCGTAACTCTAGAGACCGTGTATTAGTGCCACTGACATCAAAATGTTTGTATATTTGTAGAGTGTATGTATGCGCGGCAAAAGTAGAGAAAAAGTCGCCGAAATACAGATCCTACTTTAAATCTGTTCACATAATATTCACCTTGTGAAGGTTCGAGAAGGAGGAAAGAGAGAGTTCTTTTTTTTTTTTAAAGATTCGGCTCTGCATATATTCTATCGTTTCATGTGTCGTGTCTTGTGACCCCATATCCAAGGGAAAATAACATAACCCTTTTGCCACTCATGTGTTATTTATCCACGTGTCTATGTGAACTTTACAGTTATAAGAATTCTCCTCGATCATCACTCGAGAAAGGAAAGTTGCTTCACTGTGTCACGGTCGACAATTTTTTTTTTCTTTTATTTATTTGTTAGTGTATTGAATATTGTTGTCATATTTGGTCTGGTGCTTCTGCTTTGTATCTAGAGATTCTTTAAAAAGTCCAAAGAATCTGCAATGTTATCAGTCCTCACATGGCATCCGACTTCAGTCATTTTCCCACCACCGTAACATAGCTTTCCTATGATTATCTATTAGGTTGGTGCAAAAATAATGACGTAATAATGTCGTTTTTTGACGTTAAAAATGCGTCAAAAAACGACATTATTACGTCATTATTTTTGCACCAACCTAATACAAATATTTTCGTGGCAATGTTCTTATCAGCTTTTCTCTTTGGTACATCAATTTCATGAATTTAAGCGCAGTACTAGATTGGCAGTTAGGTCTCATCATTTTACTGATGAATTTGATAAGTGTAACCACACGTTCTAGTCGAAAAGTTTCTTCTCTCGCACTTCCCGCCTGTGGAATTCTCTTCCGGTTTCTTGATTGCTTGTTTTCTACGATCATCAAAATTTTTTAAATCAATCGACATTTTATGTGTGTGTGTTTTTTTAAATCCCGTTCTTTTATTGTACATTTTCCCTCATTAACGTCTTCTTATTTTCTTTCATTTTCACTAATCTTTTGGGTCTTAGTCGGTGACTTCATCGCTTTGCTTGCGGTGATATGATAAAAAAAAAAAAAATAGAATAACAACTAATAATTTAAGCAAGATAAGCTAGCTTATTATTGTGCTAGATCCGCTTTCAATAAGTAAGTATTCAGTCTGGTTACAATTAATATTAGATAAACTCGTAACAATAGTTCAATTATGGTGATCTGAGTTTTCAATGAAGCCGAAGGTATACTTTTCAAAATAATGTGATATGATTCCAATTATTTCATTCAATTCTTTGTCTTCCCTCAGGAGTGTATGTCCGTGAAACGTTAGCCAAACCAAATATCCATACAATTTAGCAAATGTGAATGTTTACTGACCAAAAGAAAGTTCAAGCGTATTGATAAGTTGGCATAGAGCTTCAGTTGTCGATGAGTCTTTTTATCAGATGCAGACTTGTCGAGTTTTTAATTTACTCAGAGGAGTAGCAATTGGCTGAAATGAAACTTTTTATACCACCTCACTAGCTTTCTACTACTTCCGAGAATTAAACATATTTTTTTAGACTTTATTTTTGGCGGCCTTTTCTTGAAGCTTGTTATATATATATATATATATATATATATATATATATATATATATATATATATATATATATATATATATATATATTGGAATCAAATATAAATCAAATATGGACTGGAATCCGACAGAATGATAGGAAACGCTTATAAATCTAACAGATGTTTTGTTTTATCCTCCATATCTCATCAGAGAATGAAATGTGGAAGAGGAAAAGAAAATTCTGTTGTTTTAATATGATGCACGTGAAGTTTGCTAAACCAATAAAAAAACAAACAGCACAAAACTAAAAATACCTTTGAAAATGTTGGTGTGTATCTAGCTGTGCTTGAAGGTTTTTTGTTTTTTTTATAGAAGGAAAGGATTGTAATTGGTGTAGACTAACCAATTGCCGCTAATAGTAAGTGATAATGAAATATGTTACAGTGGCCGGAGTGAAAAGGAATGTGTTGGCCGAACACAAGGAGTAAGGCAAGGATAACTTGATTTTCTGTGATATATCCACTTCGGCAGACCTTCCCTTTGCTGACATTATCGAGTCATATTTTGTTTTATTTTATGTGATCTGATGGATTTAGGAAATTGGATCTGATTTCATGGATTAAATAAAACCATGTTTTTGTTACGTTGTAGGCTTACACTCACACAACTTTAGGAAATTTAAGAAGACACTAACTTGAGAAGACAAGAGCTGTATTTGAATTTTTTAGGAATGTGATTCGTTGTTTATTAATGCTTAGGTGTATGTTTAGTTCTATTTTTAGAACTGATGAAATTGTATTTACGACATCTGGCTTCGGCCAGAAAGGTTTCAAAATAACATTAGCTCAAGCGCCAAGGAGGCATCCCGACCCCCAGGCAGTATCGCTTCTTCGGGAAGAGGGGGGACTCATTACTCATCGCTTGAGGTGTCCCCAAAAGAGTAATTACCGAGGGGGGGGGGGCTTGAGCATATTTTCCACCGTATTACCGTAAACCCACTTTAAACTGACCTTGTGTCACATTCGGTTGGGACGTGGACTCACAGACTGGACTCACCCATATGCTTTTTAAAGAATAATTTTTAATATTAGAACAATGAATCAACATCATCATTGTAGCATCTTTTAGTTTAGCGTTCCAAATAATCACACTTGTGGCGGGTGGGGGGATACACAGTCACAAACAAATTACTGATTGTCATAGCCGAATTTTTTTTTCTACAGTATCAACATTCAGTGTCTGTCTATATTTCTGAGATGAGGTATTATTATGTACACCATTTACATTATTCGGACTATTGTCCTCATCTTTATTGCCATATTTATCACAACGTTTCGGACATTGTACGCTCCGGCCTTCTTCAGGTGGTTGGAATGTTGAACTGAACCCTTTATTTATTTGGGGTAGACTGTTCTAATTCCACGTGCCATGTCTAATGGATGTCAGTTATCAGTTATCTCCTGTTAATTTACCTCTCCAAGATATTGAACTCACAACACTTTGGGTGAATTTCTGGGACTTATAAACTTAATGTCTTCAGCAACCATTTTTACCAGAGCTCATATTGCAGAAATTCATACACAGGTGTCCTTGAGGATATATGGCACAGTGGATGAAGCCGTTGGTTAGATCCAGTGACAGGACCTAAAGAGTTGTGAGTTCAATACCTGGTTAAGGCAGTGGAGAACTTGGAGAGGTGAATTAACAGGAGATAACTGACATCCATTAGATGTGGAACAAGAACAGTATAACCCATCGAGCGAAATAAAGGGTTCAGTTCGACATTCCAACCAATTGAAGAAGGCCGGAGCGTACAAATAATGTAATTGGAGTGTCAAAATTTTGTCAAATGCCAGTTTATTTTAAATTCAATTTACAAAATAATTTCGAAAAACAAAACAGGACAATAATAATAATAAAAAAACATTTTAAAAAAGAAGAAGCGTTCCTCTATGTCTAAAATAAATACATCTGATGAAATACTTTTACTGCTCTAATGACGTTTCTCGTTTCATTAATCGTCTGCTACTCAAAATATTTAATTTTCCTATTCACTTCCTCTTGAATTTCTGACGTGAATACTAAATATCTCCGCCCCCTTTTTAAATTAAATTTTATGAAAGTTAAATGTTGAGGGATCCAGTTTGCTAAGTTCATTGTAAAATTAATTCCCTTATGGAAGCCAAAACATATATGCTCTCATGTGATGCGATTTTTTAAAATGTAAAAAATGTAAAATAAAATTTGTAATCTGCAATTCTTTTTTCATATACTATCCAGATTGCGATATTAAAAAACAAAAAAACAAAAAAAAAAAAAACCATTTTCCATAATTCTGTCGTATGAGAAGATTTATTTTTCACCTTCCACAGATCAGGGAATAAACAATGAATTTATTACTTTACATCGCAAATTAGACCACCAATTAACTTTTATAAAATTTAATATATTTTTTTTTCTAAGATATTCGTGATCAGGGGTGCTTTACAGAGATTAAAAAATATATTTAAAAAAACAAACTATTATTTCCGGTTGCACCGTCTATTATACAACTCCGGTTGGATTGACCTTTACGATCGCCCCAAATATGGGTGACTCGGGTGTGTTACTTATTTCTAAGTGTGAGGTCACCGTTCGCACTTACCCCAATACACAAATCCCAAAACAGATTTTTTCTTCATTTTTTTTTAAATTGTAAAAATTCCTTGTTAAGCACCTTGAATGTCATCTGCACTTACTAAATGTGAAGAACTCTTTGATTTTTAGTTAGTTTTCAATTTCACTCTGAAGGTTGGAGTTGTTGCGAGGCAAGCTGCAAAGGATCAAAGTGCAGTATCTGTGCTTTGTGATCATCCGGGCTGGCTTCTGTCGAACTCTCTAATGCAGAGAGGAACTCGGAGGAAGCTTTGCCGAAGGGCAACGTTTCCTTCGGGGAGGTAGACAGGACCTGAACCCGTCAAGGCGGGTTCAAAGGTCATATTTTTGGCCGAGCCTACGGGCTCGCGGGCTACCCACATTAAACCGGCCTTGTGCCACATTTAATCCTCGTGGGTGGATTAATAAATACCAAGCTGCAAACAAAGTTTGATTTAAAATTTATAATTTCAAAAGAGTGCCAAAAATGTAATAATAATAATAATAATAAACAAAAAACAAACTTTGATTTAAAATTTATAATTTCTTGGGATGAATTAATATTTGCGATAAGTAACTTTTTTTTTTTTTTTTTTTTTTACATTATTTGGCATGAAACTAAAACAGAAAAGATCCAAACTAAACAAAAATAAAATAGAAATAAATAAAAACTATTTATTATTTCTGGTTGCAGTGCCTATTATTGTACAACTCCATAAAAATTCTGTAATAACCTTTTTTGATTGTGCTTCCTTTAAAAACAAAACGAAACAAAAAAACAAAAAACAAAAAAAACCCCAAAAAACAAACAAACAAAAAACAAACAAAAACAAAAAAACACGAAATTGAACCCAGTAGTTGTACAATAAAAATCACTAGCACTGTTTGGAAAATCGCAACTCTCTCAACCACGAGGCAGGATATTTAGATTTTAGATTTCATCATTGCTGTTCTGGAGTTCTTTATTTCCGTTGCACGTAACTTATTCCTTCATCTAACTCCCCTTCCTAGTTTTAGTCTTCTTCTTCGTAAAGAAGTCCCCGAAAATCGGCGGAGGGATTCCTGACTGCTGTTTGTTTACGCGCAGTTGCCAGGGCGATGATATTACGTCATTCGCTTATTTAACTACGATGATATATTTTTTAAAAACTTTTGTTATGTTAATGCGTTTCGGCTTGAGGTCGACGATAAATTTGATATTTCCTAAGTTCATCAGTATCGTCTGTCATAAAAACCGCCATAGTGAGGCATGCAGAGCGAGAATCGAACTCAGCAGAGCTTCATCGTGAGATGTCAAATACATTTGAGGGGCGGATCCAACATTTTCAGTTAGAGGGGGCGTGTTCCCCAGTAAAAATAATCTTAATTCAAAATTTAAAATTCTGTGACTATACGTTAGAAATGAGTAGAGAGAGCTTGTGTGTTCATAATTGTGTATTTAGGCAGTGGTCCTTAAATATTTCATTAAAGTTTAAACTTATAGGCAAGGTACTGCGATTACGCTCGTTATTCAATTTTTCTTGTGTTCGATCAAGTTTTTTTTTTCAGGGAGCTCAATCGAAACAATTGACGTCACACATTATGAAATGGACAAAGTCCGACAATTATTTTAAGACATTTTTATGTTTATACATTCTTTTTATAGAAACAAATATTTAAGGCGGAGGACGAATATTTTCTGTGAAAATTTCTCGGACATTCAGGCCGGTAAATGTTGTTTAATACAGTTTAGTGTTTAACAGAGCATTTACTTAAATATTTGTATCATAAAAAGAATGTATGACATAAATATATTTTTTCCATAAAATTTTTATGGTAAAAAAAAGTGTTGAAAGAAATTATTTAAAAAAATGTTTATTTTTGCTAAAGTACTTGAAGAAAATTAAATAAAATTGTTAAGCGTATTATTTTTTCTGCGGAGTATGGAGTTATAAATTCGCTTGAGCAAAATGTTAAAAACGAATCTAAAAATTTATTAATGAAATATATGATAATATATTACGATAAAAAGAAAAAAAACTTTTTTCAATATAACCGATCATTTTCAAATTTTGATTTATTGATGTCACTTAAGATTGAAATCATTTTATTTTATAAGATTAGATTCAACTTTATGGCAATGGGTTGATGTTGATTGTTGACTTAAGTTCGGTTACTTTTACGCCGCCCTGTATTAGTTTATTTTATCTACTTTGCAACAAAAAAAAATATTTTCTCATAAATCCACCCCTCTTAGATTCGCCTCTGCATTTTTTTTAGCTTTGTCTCAACGTAATTTCCTGTTAAAATAATAGTGACAGTCACTCTCTTCTTTCAAAACGAAAAACTATAAAGATGTATTTTTATTATTTTAAACATGTTCCTGTTGTCTATAATCGTCTAGGTTGTTGTTGTTTTTTTTTTAATACACGTTTTTTTATGTTTATGAGCGCCAGACAGTTTGTACAAAAATTCTTACATTTTTATGGCCCTATTGACTAAAGCGGTTGATCGCCGAAATTATTTGTTGAATTGTCATGGATTCGTTTTTCGAATTCTTGGAGAAACGTTTCGTATATATTGGCCAATAAAAGACGATCTCTTGGAGCCCTTGTGAAAACTTGAAGTGAGCCGGTATGACGGTCTTTTTTTTTTTTTTCTCAATAAAAAGGACGGCTATGAGCGGATAAACAACAGAGAAAGAATGAAGCGTTGAGAAAGCAGTTAACGGTATAGGACGAAGGCATTGGCGCCCACGTTTCAAGAGGACCGGACCGGTCGAGGGGGTCATAAATCAACACGGCGAGAAAAAAGAGTCGACAGATTCAAACCCCAGGACAGAACATTCATTTCTGTGCCTACCTGAGAAGAATTTAAGCCGAGAGAACTTTCAAGTTAACTTTCCAGCAAAATACTTCAAAAAGCCCTCGAGATAACAACTTTTGAAAAGACGAAAACCACTTCGTACTGAGACGTCATATTCTTGAGTATTCTGTTAAGAACAAAGGTGGGCGCGTTGTGTATTTTCTGCTTGTGCAATTTTTTGCGTTTTCTAAGTTTTTCCCCTTTTTCATTTTTAAAGAGTATAATATTTTGTTGTCTTTCATCAGTTTCAGGATTGCGAGTCCGGATCCGACCCGGAATATTTTTAATTTGCTCACGGAGTCGTCCTGTTTACAAAATGGTATGTTGGGAAAGAGTCTTTAGGTGTAAAGTTGAAAACACGGACAATTTTATTTTGAAACGCTAATTTGACAACAGTAATTTTTTCATTTGAACATGATCTATTGAAAGTCAGAAAGTTGTGTTCCTTTAATTGCTTTTTTTTTTTTTTTATCAGTAGAAGCCAAAATGGCGGAATCCGAAAATAATCGCAATAATGAAAACTTGGGAATCCCAAATTTCAGGACTGCCGGTTCAGATCCGGCCCGGAATGTTTTTTAATTTACCCACGGAGTCAGTCTGATTCCCAAATGGTAAGATATATTGGGTTAGGGTCTCTAGGAGTAAAGTTGAAAATGTGTGACACACTGATATTTATTATATAGACTTTCGTATCTAAAAACTATCTGGGCCCACGGTTCTGGAGTTGAGGAAGCGTGCTTATCATAAGCACATTGATAATCATAGTGGCAAAGAATAAATTCGAAGAAAGAAAAAGAGTAATAACTGATAAATTAAATAAGATAACCTCCCTTATTATTGGCTAGATCCGCCTTCAATAAGCAGTTATAATTACAATTCTGTAGAAAGTAGTAACTGTAGTTCGATTAGGGTGATCCGATGGTTCAAGTGTTAGTCAGTTATATGACATGCGTGATACACGCTTAGGCGATCATGTATCTTTCGATACATGACTGACGAGGCAGATTTTTTCCCGCAGTAGGTTGCCATTTTTTCAGCGGTAGACCAGATGCCATCCAAGGCTATAGAACCCTGTCTGTCTTGCTATTTACCCATAGCTGGTGGGAGAAGAAGAGGATTCATACCTTTCCCAAGGGTTTTAGCACGTAAATGAATGTAATGGATTCGACTGGAATTCGAACTCGGCATTCCGATTCCTCAATCCGAGCCGCTATCCATAGTGTACTTGTCAAAATAGTGCGATGAGATTGCATCACTATTTCTAGTGAATTAGGTTTATTCCATTTAACAGTATGGACCTCCACAAAAATAGCAGATTAGCGCCTTTTTTTGTCGGCTTTCATTACAATGTAATTCTGTTTATTAAAAAATCTCCCAAAATAAAATATACTTTTCTGAAACTTTACTTGAGGAATATTAGGTGATAAGTATAATTAATCTAATTTGAAACAAATATTATTTACTTTAATTTTAATACGCACATTATGGACAAAGTCCAACAATTATTTTAAGACATGTTTATACATTCTTTTTATAGTTACAAATATTTAAGTAAATGCTCTGTTTATAATAAACAATAATATTAACAACATTTACCGGCCTGAATGTCCAAGAAATTTTCATAGAAAATATTCGTCCTCCGACAGGGATCGAACCTGTATCCTATACGGAACCGTCATAAGTGTTGAGTTGACGTATTGACAGCCCGATGCCAGATCTAATGTTTTCTCCGAAGACTTTATCCGTAAAAAACTAAAACATCACTGAAGAAAATGACGCGAGCGCCTTTTTTTAATATATATTTTTAAGTACCTAGTAATCTTAAAAATTTAGGATTATCATAATATTCTCCGTAGTAATCTAATGTTTTATTGAATTTTAACAGCTTTATTCAAGTCTGTCTTCCACTAGGACCGTGTACCCGGTAAACAGTGTCCAAAACAAATTTCGTATTTAAATTAATTATAGGTTTCTAAAAAAAAAAAAAAAAAAAAAAATCCGGCCTTAATTATAGCTTTCTCTATCCATAATCCATAAATAAATGCCACTCAACACCAAAATGAGCATTAGTGGGTTAATATTGTACTACAAATGTGAGGAAGGCGAAGATACATTTAATTTCAAATAATAAATAAATTTTATTTTAAATGAATATGCAAAAAAAGGGACATATTGAAAAAAAAAGTATTATTGAATGAGAGAAGAGAAGGAAGAGCAAAGAAAGATATACTGTACAATTTACGGTAAAAATATATAAAATTAATGGTTATTTTCTTTTACAAAAAATGTATTTTTCTTCCTAGCTCTTCTTCCAATTCTTGTTTTATTTTTTATACCTGTTTGTTAAAGCTACAATAAAATTCTGTGCTAGTACTCTCCATAAATTATTTAAAGATATAAAAATCCGGTTGATATAAACACGTGTTTACTATCTGATGTTTTTCTGCAATCGTAATTTTGTACTTTGGAAATCAGCATTCGTCGTTGTCTGTTGTAAACAAAATATTTATAACTATGCAAATCAGGTGGTTATTTATATAAAGAAGTTAGATTTGTGCTCTACAAGTGACTAAGTCTGTCTTAAAAAATAGCATTTTTAGAATCCTGATTTTTAAGTTTTAAACCCCGAACCACTACCGCAGGCATCACTTGGAAATAAGCAATTAACTATAAAACTAATCACAAGGTATGTGGATAATAATAATAATAATAATAATAATAATAATAATAATAATAATAATAGAAAGCAGCGGTAATAGTAGTAGTGTAGTAGTTGTAGCAGTAGTTGTTTTTGTTGTTGTTTAGGTCAGCTGTTGATCTCAGTGGTTGACGTTAAAAACAATAATATGTTGCCTGTCATGTGACGTCAATTTTTATCTTGGGAATATGTATTTGGTACATTGGGTAAAAAATACTGGTGTTGTCATTTTAAGGCGTCCATACTTCAGCTGTCTCATCTAATTTAAGCGGTAAAAACATAGCTTGAAATGTTCGTTACAAAGGAATAGACACTGATATATATATATATATATATATATATATATATATTAGTTTGTTGCAAAAATAATGTCGGTTTTTGACGCATTTTTTACGTCATAAACCGACATTATTCTTGCACCAACCTAATAATAAATGGACTCTTCCGTCGGTTTCGACGTATGAGGATCTGACAGCTTATTGAAAGATTATGCGATAATCTTAAGTGGCATTTAAGACCCACTAGTGATTTACAAAGGAGGCCACATATGGAGCAGGTGTGAGAATTGTGAGATGAGATCACTGTTAGATTAGCTGACCTTTTAGATCTTGCTCTCGCTTCTTGAAGATGATTCAGACAAGCAGATTGAAAATTGCTGAGTCCACTAGAACACGTTGATCTCCATTCTACCCGCTCCAAAGCTAAGCGCTCAAGGGTGTTATGTGGTATATTAACTGCCGACAAGTTGTTTTTCAGCTTGTCTTTGTATCTTAGCCATGGGCGTCCTACATTCCTGTAGCCCTGATCTAACTGGCTGTACATTAGGATTTTGGGTATCCTGTCATCAGACATTCTCAAGACATGACCAGTCCAGCGTAACTGAGACTGTATGATAATATGTATATATATATATATATATAATAAACAAGTCCTAATGACCCAGTTGCTATCTACCTAGGTTTCATCATATGGGATAATCAGGTTCAACTGGCTAAAGAGCAATTATCGAGGAACAAATTTATTGAATTGATAAAATTACGGCTACAGATTTAAGGTACTGAACGATTTTTTCATCCTGTTTGGATATTTCTAGTGCGTTCTTCTTTTTCCAATTTTTCCTCGGATGGCAATTTGTTTGAAAATTGTGCCATTCAGTTTTTTTACCCACCGAGTTTAAATAGAATTACATAATATATATATATATATATATATATATATATATATATATATATATATATATATATATATAATATCGCAAATTGTCTCAATTCAGCACCTGAAGATTGCGTTGTGCATGAAATTCAGGTGTGGAAAAAAAATGTATATTTATTAATATATATGATAACGATATGTACATTTTTATATATCAAAAAGAGTTTTGAAAGAAAGATGCATGACAAATTGGAAAAGGTTTTTGTGACCGTTTCATATATATATATATATATATATATATATATATATATATAATATGCGTATATGGTATATATAATTGTGCATTTAAATGCAACAATCCCTGTTTTATACATGTTTAATTAAAAACGACTGATAAGTTACTGCGATTAAGATTTTTATTTCATTTTTCTTGCATTCGTACAAATGTTTTTTTTCTCCTAGACATCTGTTTAAAAACTTTCCAAATTCTATCGTCAGACCTGGTGATTTGCGTTTAAGCATGACACAGAATGTGGCAATCCAGCTTTGATACGTGCGTCCATCCTGATTATATTTACATACGCTCTTTCTCTAATATTGGGCACTTTCCTCCCAGATATAAAGCATACTTTAAAAATTGTATTTTATAGGTCGATTGAACAAAGACTGTTTCGCATACAAAAAAGAAGAAAAATGGAGGACAACGTCTTTTAAGGTAGTCTTTGTAATGGAAGTGTCAGTAGTAAGAAATAGATTATTAATAGTAGACAAAATAAAAAGTTAGAAGACATGAATTCCCGACTTTAAGTTTCGCAGATTTAATCCGTTCCTCAGTTCAATTGAATTTATTTTGTTTCATATATATATATATATATATATATATATATATATATATATATATATATATATATATATATATATATGTGTGTGTGTGTGTATGTGTGTGTGATAATAATGAAAGATAATCCACGTATGCTTAATATATCTGATTTAATAGGCTGGTGTAGAGGACCGTGTCGGTGATGTTGAGTAGAAGTAGATGAATACACGTGAATTAAGATTTTCCTGCTAGCCGGTCCAACTACATGAGAAAGTTGGTCTTTAATTAAGTCTAAAGAAGACAAGGAAAAACAAACACAAGACCGATAAATATATGTAAACAAATATATGTATTAATAACAAGTAAGGTTACAAGTTACATGGACAGTTACATATACAGAGTGTGTGTGGTGAATATTATGTGTGTGTGTTGTGTTGTGGTCAGTGTTCGTACGTATGTGTATTGTTCTTAGCATATTCCCAGCATTTGGGAAACGCTGTATCTATGAGCGTTCACATCTGCGAGGTGGTAAGACTGAAAGCCTGAGGGAAAAAGAGGAAGAGGCGAAGGGTCAGCGAGTATTTATAGCCAGGGAAGAGAGACCCCTAGGGTTAAGGAGCTAAGGAGGAGATAACTCCGACACTGGCTTATTTCTCGTCTCGTTGATAAAAGACAACATCGTGTCCGAAAATTCCGACTTGAAAATCCTTAAAATCTTTCTCTTCGTGCTTCGGTTTAGTCAAAATACCTACTTATATGAAATAAATAGTATCAGTTTCATTGTCAATATTTTTACCATTTTGTTGTCTTTTTATTCCTCAAATTTCATTAACCGGCTTTATTAGATCTACATATGCGAATAAAATATTCTTAGCCGATGCGTTTCGTCCTCTGGGGGAATGACAAAAGAAAAGAATAGTTTTTCTTTTTGCCTTTTTTTTTATTATTCATTTTCTCTCCTCTGTGAGGATGAGGATTTGCCTTTTTTAATTCGATACAAAAAATGTTGGGAAAAATCTATTAACTACTTTCGACATGAACTAAGGGTTATTAAGAAAAGATACAGAATAAATATTAACGGCTTTTTTTTTTAAAGTCAGTCATTTTCTTTCTTCTTTAATCACGAGAAACACCAGCTTAGGGAAAAAAGTACTATGATTCATTAAACATACACACAAATACACATGCATACGTTTCTTTCTTTCATTTTTGGATCTGATGAAGCCTAGAATGGCGAGATGTGTAATCAAATCTATTTTTAATGAAACGTTTTCAATTTCTCAAATTTTCTTATATATATATATATATATATATATATATATATATAAAATAAAAAGGATTAAACACTAATATTCCATGGTCATAATTTATTCCACTGGAATCGCAAATACGATCCAATTCATCAGACCTACAAATTCAAAAAGAAAACAGAAAAGAACAACTCCGGAAATAAAAATAGAATTTAGAGAGAGTGTAATGGAATAAAGTATGACCATGGAATATTAGTGTTTAAGCCTTTTTATTATATCCTTACTCTGTCCTGGACATTGAGTCCTACCTGGACTCTATCCTCTCGGAATTTTTTATTAAAAAATATACATGTGTGTGTATGCACCTGTGTATATATATTTATATATTTTGCATATATATGTGTATATTTACCACTAATATTATCTATCTATCTATCTATCTATTAGGTTGGTGCAAAAATAATATCTTTTTCTGACGTTAAAAAATACGTCAAAAAACGATATTATTTTTGCACCAACCTAATATCTATCTATCTATCTATCTATCTATCTATCTACATTGATAATATTAGTGGTCAGTATATATATATATATATATATATATATATATATATATATATATATGTCAAAGAGGATATAATCTAGGTAGAGCTCAATGTCCAGGACAGAGCAAGAATATAATATAAAACACTCAAACACTAATATTCTATGGTTATGATTTATTACTTTGGAATCGTAATTAATTACCATTCAATCCATCAGACCTACAAATTCAAAAAGAGATCGGAAAATATATACCCGCAGTTATATTTTCCGATTTCTTTTTGAATTTGTAGGTCTGATGAATTAGATCGTGATTATGATTTCAATATAAAAAAAAATTATAACCATGGAATATTAGTGTTTGAGCCTTTTATGATGAAAATATAAAATTTTAGTTTTTGTACATCGAAGGGAGATAACTCTCAATTGTTTAATTTTTCATGTCAAAAGAAAAAAGGGTCCATAATACTACCATGACGACTACAAATGCCGTCAAATGTATCTATAGTCAAATTTATCATAAAACGGTGTGGAACGCCTTGTTTAATAATGATGAAACATTAAGCTGGAATCAATGTTCATTGACGAGGCAGATCAATAAAACAAAAGCTGACTCTCTGCCCCACCACACTCTGTCTCCGTGCTATTTTGTATACATTTTTAGTGGGCGTATGTTTGTGCTGTGCGTGTGTGACTTACATTTGCTTTTGCGATTTAATGTGCACACAAGTACATACGCATACATACACAATTTGACTCAGTTCGAAATAAGACATTAGAATAATACATTTCGCTCCCACTCAGCCTGGACAATCTCTGCTTTGGGCTGAGCAATAAATTATAATAAGGATTCATGGGAATTTAAAAAAAATGATTTGGTAATAAATAGAATTATTTTATAAAGATTTAAAAAATTGTAGAACTATTTTAAAACCCGCTGTTGAGTTAATACACGCACGCAAATGTACACGCATGTATACACACAATTTGAATGAAAAGGATATCTCTGTTGCGAGGGTTAATTAATTTTCTTTTCTGTCTGGGTAACAGGAAGCAAGTATAAGCCAAAATGAGTGGTGTTTTGAAATCATTTTGACGCCTTCTGTATTTTAAATAAGATATATTTTCTAGAAAATGTAGTGTTTTAAATGTACAGACAATTCAGATTTGAAATTTGATCATCTGTTATCAATGAAGCCGCTTCGACTGAATTAAAAAGTAACTGACAGTAAAAATGAAAGTTACTAATTTCTCCAACGTTTTTAGTGTTTTTTGCTCTTTAATTCAACGTATAATTTATGCATTATTTCTTCTTCTTGGTGGTTGGAAAACTTATAAAGTGTTTTCCTTGACTTACACACTGATGTTGAGCAACATGAGACTTAAAAACATTTGATGTTAAGTCTCATGTGTAGACAGTGGGATCAGTGTCACCTCGCTCGGCCATTATTGTTGTATATGAGACAGCCATCGATGGAATACAGACGGTTTTGTCTACATGAGTTCACCCACGAAGATGGTGGTATGGTTTTCAGGTACCTTCCAACGGTAGCGAACGCTAAGATCGTCTTCGCAGTTCGATATTATAAAGAAAGAAGTGATATCCTTGACTAATCGGCCATGGTAAAATAGAAGGATTATAATGTACTGATCATTTAGTCATGTGTCTATAATTAGTAATTATTTAGTAGTTAAAAAAAACAAAAAAGTACATCTAGATAGATTGAATAGCTAGGGTCACGGACATAGATAGATAGTTTGGTTTCGTCTGGTATGTTTTACGGCATATCAACTTCAATGGGTTATTTAATGTCGACAAAATTTTTATTGATGGTAATATTTTTTTTCAAACATGTATTCCTAGTAATATTTTTTATTCAAAAAAAATCTATTTCTGGTAATATTTTTTTTCCAAAAAAGTATTGCTGGTAAAACGTTTTTGCCTAAAATGTATTGCTGATAATAATGTATTGATGGTAATAATGTATTGATGGTAATAATGTATTGATGGTAATAATTTTTTTTACAAAGTATTTCTAGTATTAAGACCTATTTTTACACTTTCATAGTGTTTTGACCCCAGTTTGGGGGTTAACTATTTGTCCATAACTGGGACCCTAACAGGTGCTACCACACCGGGTCAGAGTGGACCTAGGAACACCAGCAGTTAAAAAGTGGTTCCACGTTCCTCAAAAACCACAATCTCCCGATCAGAAAACATGCTGCCGAAAGTAGCTTATCGTCATACCCAGAAAACATGAGAGAGGAAAAGATATAGAAGAGAAAAAGAGAAAAGAGCTTATCATAGAGAAGAGGTGGTTCCACGCTTCTCAAAACCACCTGATCAGAGGCCTTGCTGTTGTTTATCGTCTTACCCAGGACGTGGCGCATCACACACGCATACAAACACACGCACACACACACACACACACTCATTTTCTAACAGAAAATCCTAATAAATATTTCTCTTGCGTTTTTAGCTATCTGCATATGCACAAGAATATTTTTCTCTCTTCTTGAATTATTTCTTTATATTAGAATATATATATATATATATATATATATATATATATATATATATATATATATATATATATATATATATATGAAGAAAAAATACGGAAAAAACAAACAAAAATCCTAATATGCAATGATGCTGTTTTAATGTTAATATAATGTCAACGTCGGACGTTTCGGTCTAATAGACCATCTTCAGGACATATTCATAAAACATAATTAACATTAGACCATATTCAATTCAACATGAAAAAGATAAAAAGATTTCAGAAAAACATAAAAGATTTCAGTTATATGCTTGGATTGGTCTTGCTCTTATGTCCATCGTCTTTTTCATGTTGAATTGAATATGGTCTAATGTTAATTATGTTTTATGAATATGTCCTGAAGGTGGTCTATTAGACCGAAACGTCCGACGTTGACATTATATTAACATTAAAACAGCATAATTGCATATTAGGATTTTTGTTTGTTTTTTCCGTATATTTTTCTTCATAATGTCGGATCTATATCCATATATTTGCTTACATATATATATATATATATATATATATATATATATATATATATATATATATATATATATATATATATATATATATAACAGGCAGGATGTATGTGTATGTATGTAACGAATGCACGGCCGCAATTTTCGATGGATTTGCACCAAAATTTACATGCACATGCTCCAAGTTAGCAAAAAGGCCAAGACCGACTTTGCATTTCCCAGCTGACATCGATAATGGAAATAATCCATTTTTTCATCCTTCTACGGCAGTTTTCATGTAGTTTGCGGCCATTTTCTACTGGCCAGAGTGAGAGCCTATATCTGGCTGCTACGAATAGGCAGGAAGATTCTATTGGCCAGCGTGAGAGCCAACAGCTGACTGACACGAATGTTAACTAGCATGCAAAAAAATCGATAGCTGCATTCGTCACAAATGGGAAAAATTTAAATCAGCAAGGCACTTTACTCCAATTGGCTCATTCGCTTGCTTAAACTCAACGTTGATTCTGATTCCGCAGAACTGGGTTTGGTGTGAAAAAGTATTGTTGTTAACATTGTTTTTTCATTCGGTTTTTCCAGTTACGAGTTCTTTTTTAAAGCTGATCGTTTTGTGTTCATTTTGTTTAGTTCTTTTTTCGTGACAGATTTAATGTTTAGTATAGAGCTTAGAAAAAAATTCGCAGTGTGAGATAGGTAAGAAGTAAGGCATGTAGCAACATCAGCACGGCAAAGGGCACTCCTTTAAAGGCCGAAAGGGCAAAAATATTTTAAGTCAAGTGATAGCGATTGTTGTATGAGTCGTACGATTTTTGAATCAAGCACGGGCAGCGCCGAGCCATGCTGCTAGTATATATATATATAAATCCTCCACGTGTTGAAATCCATTTCTTTTGAGAATGTTCAGTTCATTTCTTGAAAATGTTGAATTCATTTCCTTTAAACTTTTTCATCCTCATCAGCGACAAGTAAGTCGATATTCCTCACGCTACAAATTGGTGACCAAGAACACCACGTCCATTTCAAGCATGCAGCACCTTTTTTGCTACTATTTCTAGAATTTCAATGTACGAGGATCGGCTGGAAAGTTGTACTTCCGGTATCCGGTTGTATCCCGGTAGACTTAGTCTACGAACTGATGTGTCTACTTACATTGCTTTGCCTACAAACATTTCAGCCGACCCCCTCTTTCAATTTTTATGTAAATTATGCGAGTCAATATTTAATCTGTGCGAGCTTTTTCGGATATGGGCAAGGACAAAGTTTTGGAGAAAATGTAAACAAAAAAGACACTTATACATAAGATTAGAGAGACAGCTGGAATGATAAGGAAACATAATGAAGAAAGACGGCTTGGAAAATTTGACACTCACAGGGTATTGAAAGCAAGAGGCAGAAAGCAAAGCAGAGCTTTACCTATCTAACGAGCTTGTGTAAATGGTTGACAGAAAAGGGATTAGGAGAGATATCGAAAAGACAAACATTACTAAGAGCTACAAAAGACAAGAAGTTGTTGAATGCCATGATCGTTTAGCCCTGAAGGAACACAACACATAGAAGAGGCAGAGAGGAAAGCAGCGCTTTACCTACCTAACGAGAGGGTGTAAATGGTTGGCAGAATAGGGATTAGTGGAGATATCGAAAAGACAAACATTACTAAGAGCTACAAAAGACAAGAAGTTGTTGAAAGCCATGATCGTCTACGTCCTGAAGGAACACAAACACATAGAAGAGGCAGAGAGGAAAGCAGCGCTTTACCTACCTAACCAGAGGGTGTAAATCGTTGGCAGAATAGGGATTAGGGGAGATATCGAAAAGACAAACATTACTAAGAGCTACAAAGGACAACAAGTTGTTGAAAGCCATGATCGTCTACGTCCTGAAGGAACACAACACATAGAAGAGGCAGATAGGAAAGCAGCGCTTTACCTACCTAACGAGAGGATGTAAATGGTTGGCAGAATAGGGATTAGTGGAGATATCGAAAAGACAAACATTACTAAGAGCTACAAAGGACAACAAGTTGTTGAAAGCCATGATCGTCTACGTCCTGAAGGAACACAACACATAGAAGAGGCAGAGAGGAAAGCAGCGCTTTACCTACCTAACGAGAGGATGTAAATGGTTGGCAGAATAGGGATTAGTGGAGATATCGAAAAGACAAACATTACTAAGAGCTACAAAGGACAAGAAGTTGTTGAAAGCCATGATCGTCTACGTCCTGAAGGAACACAACACATAGAAGAGGCAGAGAGGAAAGCAGCGCCTTACCTACCTAACGAGAGGGTGTAAATGGTTGGCAGAATAGGGATTAGTGGAGATATCGAAAAGACAAACATTACTAAGAGCTACAAAGGACAACAAGTTGTTGAAAGCCATGATCGTCTACGTCCTGAAGGAACACAACACATAGAAGAGGCAGAGAGGAAAGCAGCGCCTTACCTACCTAACGAGAGGATGTAAATGGTTGGCAGAATAGGGATTAGTGGAGATATCGAAAAGACAAACATTACTAAGAGCTACAAAGGACAAGAAGTTGTTGAAAGCCATGATCGTCTACGTCCTGAAGGAACACAACACATAGAAGAGGCAGAGAGGAAAGCAGCGCCTTACCTACCTAACGAGAGGGTGTAAATGGTTGGCAGAATAGGGATTAGTGGAGATATCGAAAAGACAAAAATTACTAAGAGCTACAAAGGACAAGAAGTTGTTGAAAGCCATGATCGTCTACGTCCTGAAGGAACACAACACATAGAAGAGGCAGAGAGGAAAGCAGCGCCTTACCTACCTAACGAGAGGGTGTAAATGGTTGGCAGAATAGGGATTAGTGGAGATATCGAAAAGACAAACATTACTAAGAGCTACAAAGGACAAGAAGTTGTTGAAAGCCATGATCGTCTACGTCCTGAAGGAACACAACACATAGAAGAGGCAGAGAGGAAAGCAGCGCTTTACCTACCTAACGAGAGGGTGTTAAATGGTTGGCAGAATAGGGATTAGTGGAGATATCGAAAAGACAAACATTACTAAGAGCTACAAAGGACAAGAAGTTGTTGAAAGCCATGATCGTCTACGTCCTGAAGGAACACAACACATAGAAGAGGCAGATAGGAAAGCAGCGCTTTACCTACCTAACGAGAGGGTGTAAATGGTTGGCAGAATAGGGATTAGTGGAGATATCGAAAAGACAAACATTACTAAGAGCTACAAAGGACAAGAAGTTGTTGAAAGCCATGATCGTCTAAGTCCTGAAGGAACACAACACATAGAAGAGGCAGAGAGGAAAGCATCGCTTTACCTACCTAACGAGAGGGTGCAAATGGTTAGCAGAAAAGGGATTAGGAAAGATAGCGAAAACACAACATAAAAAAGTAAAAAAAAAAAAAAAAAAAAAACTAAAAAAAAACAGACGTACAGAAAATTATACAAATTCAACATTAAGAAAATTTGAGTAAATAAATGAAGGTTTCGTTGAAAAGTCCTTTTCCTGTCACCCTGACAACGACACACCCGTCACTGTACAACAGGATGAAAATTCATTGAAACAATTTTATAAGCAGGACACTAAGACCGACCAATCAAATCTGTTGTTTTCATTTCAACTTGTGCGCTTCTTACGATGTCCAAATAACCTTCTCGTCAATCAGGATGTGGTTGCAAACAATTTTAGCCAGGTTCGCCCTACCTGTTTTTTCCCCTTCCCATTTTCTTTTTTTTTTTATTAACTTCCTCCTCTTCTTCCTACAAATAATGACAGATGCTCCAGTAAAAGTTACCATATGCGATTTATTGACTTTTTTAATCGATTTATAAACACATATTTCTTTTTTAATGTGTTAACGTATTTTGCAACAATAACAATTTTTCAAAATACAGCGTGAGAGTATGATAGTATGGAATGAAGCCCGATTAGTTGGTGAATTTCATGTTAGTTGGTTGGTTATTTACTTGTACTAACTGTGTCTATCACACACAAGGCACTATTAATGGGGTATTGAATAAAGAAAATCTATACCATAGTAATGGTCTGTTAGTATAGCTTACTAAGCATTGCTACCTAGAAAAGCGTTTCACGTTTTGTAATCTATCTATCTATCTATCTATCTATCTATCTATCTATCTATCTATCTATCTATCTATCTATCTATGTCAATCTTTTAATATCAGATTGTTCATATCCTGTTCTAATCTATCTATCTATCTATCTATCTATCTATCTATCTATCTAGGTCAGTCTTTTAATCTCAGATTGTTCATATCCTGTTCTAATCTATCTATCTATCTATCTATCTATCTATCTATCTATCTATCTATCTATCTATCTGCCTGTTACTGCGTGTGTGCTGTGACTGAAAAAATGATAACTGTTTCAGAGTAGGTAAAAAACCATCATCAAAATAATTAATATTTTCACTGAATTTATAGTTTTTGATCGATTTGTGTTTTTACGTCTTTTTATTTTTTTCTTGCCGGTCATTTATTAGGTTGGTGCAAAAATAATGACGTAATAATGTCGTTTTTTGACGTATTTTTTACGTCAAAAAACGACATTATTACGTCATTATTTGTTCACCAACCTAATATTTAAAGCCAGAAAATATTTTTTAGATTGTAAGAATTTTGGGGAGATAATAATAATAATAATAATAATAATAATAATAATAATAATAGTTTTACTGATATAAGTCCTACTATTTAACCCAAAGCTGGGAGGAGAAGCGGTGTATTCCAAGAGTAATTGCGCGTAAGAGAATATAACGAACCCGGCTAGAATTAAATTAAAAATCTTTCTTAAAGCTTTTATTGTAGTTTTAATTTCAAGATTAAATTTAATATTTTAAATAAGCAAAATAATTTGCTATATTTCAAAACTAATTTAAATTTATTGGAAGGAGTTTTCGTTTTGAAATCACTAAACATCGTTGATTTTAGAACCATTGTTAGCCATCCATCATCACAATGTATTTCTCTTTATTAAAAAATCTTTCAAAAATAAAATATACTTTTATTTGAGGAATGTTAACTGATTTACAGTTTAATTAATCTAATTTAAAACAAAATATTACTTGCTTTAAGTTTAAGATTACGCAGAAATGCATTTTTAACACGGTGTTATGATCCAGAAGGATGACATTTCATCATTCTAAAGACAACCTTTTCACCTAAAGCTAAGATAGAGAATAGAGTAGGGTAGAGTAGAGGAGAGTAGAATAGCAGTAGTAAAAAGGAACACCACAGACGTATCACCATCACTCCGTTGACGATCTCAAAGGTTACCCTTAACAACGAAATTCTCGGAAGAAGCAAAAACATGTAAGCACAAACTTTTAAAGACTGAGAACATTATTCACGCACAAACCAATATAAATATTGTAATTATTAGGTTGGTGCAAAAATAATGACGTAATAATGTCGTTTTTTGACGTATTTTTTAACGTCAAAAAACGACATTATTACGTCATTATTTTTGCACCAACCTAATAACATTACGAAAAGAAAAATAGATATTAATGCCAACACGTCTCAAAATCTTATTGTTGTTATCGTTTTCCGTTTTATTCATTTCATTTTCAGGAAAAAATACAGAAAAGGATCCTCTATCAATTACAAATAGATGCAACAACGGGATAACTTACATTACACATACCCAACATCGGACCCCGTTACAACGGCGAGCGCGCAGAACATACATACAAACATACTGATACAGAAAAAACAGCATTATGTAGAAATTGTTATAAATATATAAGTAACTTCTTCTGTCGTGTCTCTTCAGGACGTGGCTCTCTACAAATTTCTGATCTTTGTAGCTCTAGTAATATTTGTCTTTTCGCTATCTCTCCTAATCCCTTTTCTGCCAACCATTTACACCCTCTCGTTAGGTAGGTAAGGTGCTGCTTTCCTCTCTGCCTATTCTATGTGTTGTGTTCCTTCAGGACGTAGACGATCATGGCTCTCAACAACTTCTTCTCCTTTGTAGCTCTTAGTAATGTTTGTCTTTTCGCTGTCTCTCCTAATCCCTTTTCTGCCAACCATTTACCCAAGCTCGTTAGCTGGGTTATTCGCTGTTTTACTTTGTAGGTTACTCATGTTGGATTTGCCAAAAGCCAGATGCAGTCGAACGTAGATAAAGAACGCTGGCGACAGGGCGCATTCGCTTCCTTGGTCTTCCGTTGACTTTTGAACTCTCGTACGCATGCGCATACACACACGTGTCTATCACACACAAACACATTCTCATAACTAGTTTAAATGTCTTTTTCTTTTATTTCAATTGTGTACGCATTTAATTCCTTTTGTTAATTGCATGCATTGCTATTTGTTTTATATTCTTTGTTTTGTGTTTCTTATTTTACCCGGACTCACATGAGTCCGCCAATATTGTTTACGTTCCAGGAGCGCATAAATATTTCATATAAAATGTCTGTACACATCACAACCAAAGAAGCGATACCCGCAACATAATGGTGACATTTTTATCCGAACAACATAAAATCCCGCAATAACTTTATCCCTCCTGCTTTCAATATGTCCGGTGAGTGTCCAAAACCTCTTTCCTCAATATGTATCCGAGAAATTTGAACTGTCGCTTTCTGTCTAAGTATCGATATTTACTTGAACCCCCACTGAGTCAGGTTGTGACACAAGGTCATTTTTTAACGTGGGGACCCGAGTGTTTTCACTCGGGCCGCTGGTCTAAGCTGGTTATAGCTTGTCCAAGCTGTTCTAAGCTAGTCATAGCTGGTCTTAGCTTGTCCAAGCTGGTCAGAGCCAGCCTAAGCTCGTCGTATCCGTGATACCACCAGCACAGGGACGGAGCCCTGGGGCAGGGAAGGATCTCTCTGTCTAAGGATCAGGGTGCTTTTTGTGTCCATTTTCGTAAACGTTTGTCGCTGCTTACATGTTCACTCTGTAGTATTTTCAGTAAATTTGTGTAGAACCATATTTCTCTTGCCTCAAGTTTTTTTTTATATGTGAGGAAATTGTCCAGCATTCATTGCTATATAAGAAGACCTATATTCAACGCCGAATTTAGGACAAATGAGGCCCTGTGCTAGTTAAGTTATGAGACCCCTTACTTGGGCCCTGAATGAGATATGCCCGGCATGTCTACACAGGCATGGAAAGAAGATGCACCCCTGGCTAACGGGGCCCCGTGCTTAAGCACAGCTAAGCACAATGGTAAATCCGGCACTGATAGATTTTCGACGAAAGTTTCCTGTTTCTTTTGGGAATTAATTTAGTGTATGTATTGTTATGAGGATACCAATTACAATCAATGACAATTTAAATACCTGCAATCATCAGCCAAGGTGGATGCAAGACAGGAGTCAATATCAAGAAATGCGTTGACAACAGTTACGATGGTACAGTTGAAACCGATCTGGAGAGACAAAAATCTCAGCCTCAAAAATAAACTGAGATTCTTGCCTGCCCTAATCTTGTCGCTTCTCCTGTATACATATGCAAGTCATGAATTCCAACAGCAGGACTCCAAAGGCTGTAGAGATGCGACAGACGTCTGATTGGTATTTCCTCCACCGGCCGTGTCACCAATGAAGATGGGCGCAGGGGAGTGAGTCATTAGATAAAATGGCTATAAAGACGTGCTGACCAGCATAAAGAAGAGGAAGCTGAAATGATATGGCCACGTAATCAAATCATTATGACTCTCCAAGACCATCCCAGAAGAAACGGTACAAGGAGGAAGGAGAAGAAGATGCCAAAGAAAGAGATGGACGGAACAACATCCTCAAATAAACTTTTACTTAGACCCAACGTTAGCCAATGACAGGATCAAGCAGAGGCTTCTTGTTCAAAAAATCACTATGTAACGCCCCGTACGACTTTGCGGGTTATGAGACAGTGATGTGGGTGCCAAAGTTGGGCCCACAGAAGTAAAACACGGAACACGGATTAGATGTAAGAAAGATATATTAACAGAAGGTTACAGAGATAGTGCGAGCGGAGCTTACTATAAGTTAGTGTCCAACACTGGTAGTCGTACGAGACTCTCTGTGTCACTCTCTAACACTCTCTTGTAGAGTGCTATTTCGCCTACTTAATATAGGCCTGGAAGAGTCTATTGTGTAGGTAGTTTCCGGTCTCACAATAGACAGGAAGGAAGGAATTTGAAGTAATATGTTACAAGATTATTGTAGTTTTTAAGGTAGTTATAATATTGATTATTTGATTATTATAAAATAAATATAAGTTCTCTTAACATATCCCGTCCTGGGTAAGACGATAACAAGGCCTCTGATGAGGAGGTTTTTGAGGAGCGGACATTTTTAAAATATATGCATATGAATAAAGACAAATGGTAAGCTTATCTTAGCCGGCGCGTTTTGACCTCTGATGAACTTTATTCATATTTGTCTTTTTACCGTTATATTTTTAGTTACATCTGAATTTTTAAGCACACACACACACATACATTAACTGACATTTTAAAAGTATGTAACAGACTATCATCACTGTCTTGTCCGTACAGTGTAACCCGGATATAAGAGACCCGTATATAATGAGAAACCCGGATATAAGAGAAACCCGGAGATAAGAGAAACCCGGATATAAGAGCGGTTTTTCTCTGGTCCCAAATTAGAGCCTGTGTTAATGTAAACAAAATAGACCAAACCCGGATATAAGAGAAACTCGGATATAAGAAACTTCTTCTCCGGTCTCGACAACTCTCTTATATCCGGGTTACACTGTATATTGCTTATTATATTGTACAGTAATTGTCATCTTTGATAATGGCTTATGTAAGCCGAAAACTTAGATTGGATTAAAAAATATGTATCAATAGTGTGATTTTCTTTCTTTGTTTAATGATAATGTTATTAAGCTTATCAGACGTTATGAAAAGAATTTACATAAAATAAACAGACAACACTTGTCTATATTATTTAATGAAACATGTATTAATATATATATATATATATATATATATATATATATATATATATATATATATATATATATATATATATATATATGTGTGTATGTGTGTGTGTGTATAAAGAGAGAGGGTGAGAGAGATAGAGAAATATATATGAGGGGAGGAAGAACAAGGATAAGTAAAAAAAAATTAAAATTTTTACTCACCGTAAATTAGTGAATCGAAAAATTTAACAAAAAGAAATAACAAAAAGAAATAACAAAAAGAAAAAAAAATAAGCCATTATGTTTTGTCCTCGGTTGGCGCTGAAGACCGCTAAGTGGTTAGTCCCTTTTTGTTGTTTGTAGCTATATTTTTCGATCAACCACTTTACGGTGAGTAATAATTTTCTTTTTTACTTACCAGTGTTCTCCCCCCCCCCACCACCACTTCAATAGACACCCCAGTCGTCTTCGTCTTAGAGGGTCCCGAAGTTCAGGTTTGAGAACTGAACAGTCAAGCAGACATATTATTTGAATAGAGTGGTGATAGTTTGTGTAGAACCATCCACAATTTTCTGCTCTCACAAGATCTCCAAACGACCCTCCTTGGGTTTTGAATTCTCTTGATCTTGTATATTTTGATATATTTCAAACTGAATTTAAATTGATTAGAGTATTTTTATTATCAGCAAAAACGCTAAAATCATACATATTGACCAATCTGTCAATACAATATAATTCTCTTCATTAAAAAAATAATTCATAAATAAAATATACTTTTCTGAAACTTTGTTTGAGGAAGATTAGCTGATTTAAAGTTTAATTAATCTGATTTGAAACAAATATTACTTTTAGTTTAAAATATCACAGAAAAAAAGCATTTTTAACATAGAGGTGTATGTTTTTATGGGATTGTAACGGTGTCGGATGTTGGGTATATGTAATGTATGTTATCCCGTGGTTATATGTATTTGTAGTTGATAGAGGATTCCTTTTCTCCTTTTTTATACTGAAAATGAAATTAATAAAACGTATAACAGTAATAAACAACAGTGAGACCTTGATACACGTGTCGAAATTAATGACAAGAATGTGTATTTTTCTTTTTGTGATGTCACTTACAATGTTGGTATTTTGTGTTAAAAATGTTCTCAGTGTTATTGTCTCTTGTTTCTTTAAAAGTTTGTGCTTGTTTTTGCTTGTTCCGAGAATTTCGTTGTTATGGGTAGCGTTTGAGACCGTTAACTGTGGATTTTTACTGAGCGAAGAAGATACTGTGCTGTTCTTTTTTTTTTTTACTACTGCTACTCCCTGCTTATAGTGGAAAGTTCGTTTTTATAATGATGAAGTTTCAGATTTTTTGAATGATAAAATATTTGATCTTTATTTCCAGAATGATGAAATATCCTTTTTCATTTATCATCACTGGGGGAAAGGTTGTTTTTGAATGATGAAATATTTGATCTTTATTTCCAGAATGATGAAATATCTTTATCATCAATCACCACTGGTAGAAATATTCTTTTCAGAATGATGAAATATCATCATAATTCTGGATCGTAACAAGGTGTTGACAACTTTCTCGAGACTCTTATGTCTGAGCATTTTTTTCTAAGCGGGGTTATATTTATCAAGTAATTATTCCCGTTATAATAACAATTACTTGACGAATATAACGTAAATGCCTTTTTATGTACCAGATTACCCAATTTTAAAATTTTAATTAAAAATTCTAATATTTTATTGTATTTGAGGTACTTTAACTTTAAGGTACTTTGGCTTTAACTTACGGAGACGCTGACTGAATGTTAGAAAATTAACAATAAATTTTAAGTTTACTGCAGTTATCGCTATTATTTACTGATAATGTCGCGGTTGATCATCCTTATATATTAAAAAATCGGTACTTTTATACAGACATAAAATAAATTCAAAATTCTTTTTAAAATGTGGTCTTTGAATTATAGTAAGCTTTTCTTTTTATGATTAGTAAATACAGTCTTAATTTAATAATAATATTACTTGGCCGCTACTCATTAATACAGAATTTTAAAAGATTTAAAAGTTTATAAATTATTCTAATTAATTTAAAAAAAAATGAAAACAATTCATGTAAAAATTCATTGTTTATCCATTTTTAAGACAACAGTGCCCATAATTCTTTTATACATAAAAAGCAATTAGAAAATTTTCTAATTAAGTAATGTCATAGTTTTATTGGATTTTTTTATTTTTACAATTCAGAGCAGATTTTCTGTAACTGGGAGTCCTGTTTAACCAAAAGAATTTCATGATTTAAATTCTCCGAGGACTTGTCCTTATAACTAATATATAAGCATTAAGCGCGATAAAAAACGAATTTCTCAAAATTTTGTAACGTTAAATAAATGGGAGTTTAACAGATGTAAAAAAAAATATTTTTATAAAGATTTTTCTGAAAAAGAAATATTTCGGAAAGAATTTCATTCGTTTGTGAATAAGTCCTGACAGTTTCATTAAAATTTGACAATTATCTGGTTTTTGCAAGAATTCCTAAATCATGTTTTGCACCGCACAAAGACGCTAAAATTTCCCAAACTAATTCATGGTTACCCGCTGACGTAAGAAAAAACAAAATGTTTAACCAAAACTTTGAAGGTTCTAAAAAGCACCAAAAGATGTAGTATAATAATAATAATAATAATAATAATAATAATAATAATAATAATAATAATAATAATAATAATAATAATAATAATAATAATAATAATAATACTTCTACTACTACTACAACTAATAATAATAATAAAATAACATTTAGTCTTTCCTATTAATATTAGGTTGGTGCAAAAATAATGACGTAATAATTAATTTTGCACCAACCTAATAATAACATGAAGATTTTGATAAAACATTGTTTTACTCAAGTTTAGCGCATTTTTCATCATGTATGCTAATTTTTTTAGCGAATCTTTGTAAGTATCTATCTAGTTTATGTATGTATTTAAAACTTTAAAATGTCCGTTTCTAAAAACATTATTAAATGTTGTACCTCCACATATTATTTAAATATATCTATTCAATACAATAAACTATTCCAGTTCAAGTTAGTAGACTGTAGAGTAGGCGGACGTGAACAACATCAAATCAAAGGAGCAAATGACAAAATTAGGCACACCGCGCAAGGGTTCTGCGCAGCCTTCCGGGTTTCAAACGTACATCATATTTTCAATTTAATAAAAATAAATAGCCAATAAAATCAGCTCCCGCCAGTAAATAAACACAGTCCCCTGAATGTTTGTTTTTTATGGACTACAGTCAGTTAATGTGTCATGCGTGATACATGCTTAGGCGATCATGTATCTTTCGATACATGACTGACGAGACAGATTTTTCCCGCAGTAGGTTGCCATTTCTTTCTGCAGTAGACCAGTTGCCATCCAAGGCTATATAACCTGGCCTGTTCTGCTATTTACTCATAGCTGGAGGGAGAAGAGGATTCATACCTTCGAGCCGCTATCCGAGCCGCTATCCATCGACAGAAGAACTGACAGCAGTAAAGAGACACGAGTGAACCTCGGCGTCATGTCTTTCTAATCAAAGCAAAAATGTATTCCCTTTGATCTTGTCTCCCAACTTCACTTTCTCTCTTCCTCACTGAAAGACTATTCATGTTCATTTCCTTACAATCAAAGAGGACTTTCTTTCATTTCATGATAAGTAATTACAGCTAAAATTTGTGTATCCTACGTTTAAATAAATATCATTTTATTTAAACACGTAACAATCTTTTCTCTCATTTTTTTTATTCAAACGGTGACCCAAGGAATCATTACCCAACAAGACAATGTCGCTACAAACTAGTGATTTCTTTGCCCCCCCCCCACCAAAAAACAAAAAAAAACAAAACAAAAACGAACAAACAAAAAAACTGATACCCTAAATTTAATAAACATATTAACTTTGCAACTTTCATCATCCGGAGTAGAAGGTTAATAGATTGAAAAATGGAATTTTCTCTCCTTTTCTCAGCTATACTACAATTAGTGATGTATATACATATATACAAAATCCATGTGTGTTTTTATACATTTCTTTTGAATATACAGTGTAACCCGGATATAAGAGACCCCGATATAAGATAAACCCGGATATAAGAGATATTTTCTCTGGTCCCAAATCAGAGCCTGTGTTAATGCATATATAATAGACCAAACTCGGATATAAGAGAAACCCGGATATGAGAGACTTCTTCGCAGGGCCCCGAAAACTCTCTTATATCCGGGTTACACTGTAGTTAAAAAAACCTTTCAATCGAATGTTGTTACAATTGGTTACCTTCAGCTTTGGGCACACAGCTTTAAAGATATATTTTCCTATGACTTTTCCCCCTAGAACCTGCAAGACGGCGTAGATAAACCTTCTTTCTTTGAAAATTATCAGTCGACACTTTATTAAAAAGAAAAAACTATCTTTGGATTCGACCACTGGTAGGAAATACACAGTCATCGTAACAACAAAGTAGATCGCTTATCGCGTGTTTGTAGGAAACACAATGAGGTTGATAATCACAATTACATCCGAAATCATTTCTGTTTAATCATAGAATTGATTAAGTTTGTTTGGGGAAATCAACTGACAGCATTAACTGACGAAATGTATATATTTTCGTGTCAGATAAGAAGATATTTAAATGATAATGAACTTAGCTTTCACCTAAAGCATCGACAGCGTGACTTCCTAGTGACACGTTCATAGAAATCTGGCTGCATAAGACCAGCTTTAATGTGATTAGACGAATGGCTTTCTACGCCGATGTTGGGGCCTGTGAAAATTGTTCCGAATTGGGCCCCACATTACCTAAGTTTAGCCATATATTATTATTTTTTAGTAAGGTTCGCCAAATGCAAGACTCGGGCGCTACTGGAGGTAGAGGGATAAGTTAAGAATTAGTTTGTGGATAGAAAAAGGGAAGATAACGGTTAACTAGACTTGAACAGGTTAAAATTTGTAGTGATCGGGGAAACATCTCCTTGGGAGCTCTTCGGGTTGAACTTACTTCTCACCGATGAAATACAGATGGAATGTGTGTGGCTTGCTACAATGTATTTCTATCAAGACAGGAGAGTGGGGACAGGGTAGGTTTCGACCAAATATGACAACAGTACTCTATTTTCGGTCTGATTTGGCTCTTGTAAAAGTAGAGGATAACATGAGGATTCTGATACTTACTGAAGCGGTACAGGGAGTCGATTATTTGAGCAATGGGTCGTTCCACTTGAGATTCAGGGGTGAGTTTGTGGCCCAATATTCTCTCAAGTCACAGCGCCTCCTCGAGGGGACATCCGTTCATCGTGACTGGCGTTAGTTCGGCGGTGATGAAAAGTAACTAGTTAGAAGTACAGTGTAACCCGGATATAAGAGAGTTGTCGGGATCGGAGAAGAAGTCTCTTATATCCGGGTTTTCTTATATCCGGGTTTGGTCTATTTTGTCTAGGTAAGTATGGCTCTAACTTGGGACCAGAGAAAATCTCTCTTATATCCGGATTTCTCTTATATCTGAGTCTCTTATATCCGGGTTACACTGTAATATAAATTCTCAGTAGTTATAAGCGGTCGACTCGAAGTTTCGTAATTACACACTAGCCAGTACTCAGATAAGAATGGTAATTTTCTAAGCGTAGCTGAGATGTCGTAAGTATGGGTACTTTGTGAGGATCGAACTCACTATTCAGTTATAATTGATCAAGCGAGATAAGCTTGTTAACCATTACCTAGGACGCAGATAAGAATTGTTGCAGTAATTACATAATTTGTGTATATAGACATAGCAAGCATTCTACATAATTACTACAATCAGTCTTGAGGCTTGACGTATGTGAAATCTCGAAACTTTGAGTCCACCTTCGATAAATTGTTGTGGGTTACTATGGTGCTCCGGTAAAAATAAGTCACCACTTTGTAGTGGGAATCAATATTTTTAATATGAGTGTTTGTACGTTGTATAGTAAGTACTTACGGGCTCCTGGAATGTTTGTCCCGCAAACATTATTGGCGAACTCATATGAGTTAGGGTAAAAACAATCAACACAAAACAGTGAGTTTCAGACAAAAGGTAATTAATGCATATATTAACAAAAGTATTTGTATGTGTACACCAGTGGCTTTCAACCTTTTTGCCAGAGCGGAACCACAGGGAAACCTTCCAATGGCTCGAGGAACCCCTGCAATAAATTAATTGTTTTATGATGCAAAAAAAAAAAAGAAGCTTTCAATTATTAAAATAAAATAAAAATACACATCTTCAGATTTATTTACAAAAAATACAAAGACAAACTGTAAAAATATTGTATACGTACATATGCAATTTTAATCTTGCTTCTACGGTTATTACACATGTATTAAAAAAACTTCAGTTTAAATGGATTACATTTATTTTCATTAAACATTCAATGAGAAACTTGAGCCGGATGTTTCTTGCACAAATCTTTAATACTGGGTCGTGTTTTTGACAGACAAACACGAAGTTCATCTTCCACAGACAGCAATTGTGCTCGCTTCTTACGCTTGATGGTTGTCAGAGCTGAAAATCCAAATTCACACAAGAAGTAGGATGTTGAAAACTGCATAAGGAATATATTCAAAGTAGTCTTATGTTCTATTTAATTTTAGGTACTCTGGTTTTAAATTTACGATAGTTATCGCTCTTACTTTTTGATAATGTCGTGTATGGACGTCTGTATTTACAAAAATCGGCACGTTTATACCCCCCCCCCCAAAAAAAAACAAATTCAAAAATCTTATGCTTGAGAATTGAAAACAAAAATTAAACACTATTAATTAGATTGCTTATTTACAAGAATAATTTTATATTTACAAGATTACAAAAATATATGAACCAGCTTTAATGAAATATTTATTATTTACCATTTTATAACGAAATAAAAATGAAAATGATTTTTTTATTAAATTTATAAAAATGTCTGTGAACAAGAAAATTTAAATAAACACATAACGAGGACCAACTGGAATTATAAATTAAAAAAAAAACATTTTCCTGGCATTTCTTTCATTTGCAGTAGTCACATAAATTCGCTAAAATAGATTGAGAGATCATCCCTTCATCCGAACAAAACATTCTTTTAATTTGTTGTGTTTCTTACGCGAAACCGGATGTTGACTGCTAGACGACCCAAGGCAGAATGCGAAAACGCGTCTCTGCGCACATGGCACGACGCATATTTTCGGTATTAAATGATAAAATGAACTTTATATATTGACCAGTAAAAATAACTCCCGCTAAAAAAGACACAGACTGTGATTTGGAACCGATACAACGGATATAAATTCCTTGATTCAACGCCGCAGAAGACAGAGTGGAAGAGAGACCCGGCTGAGATGTCGACACGGAGAGGTTGGTCAAGAACACCGCAGGTAGACTGAGACTGAACCCGATACTTTCAACTTTCATCCTTCGCCGCCATCGTCTTCACAAAACATCCGCAGACAGCCATGAACAACATTCTTTTCTCTTTCTTTCTTTCTTCCTTTCCCAACTCTGTCGCCTTTTACAACAGCGTCGAGTAGTATGCTGGCTTTGTATATACAGTGTAACCCGGATATAAGAGAGTTGTCGGGACAGGAGAAGAAGTCTCTTATATCCCGGTTTCTTTTATATCCGTGTTTGGTCTATTTTGTTTAGGTATGGCTCTAATTTGGGACCAGAGAAAATCTCACGTATATCCGGGTTTCTCTTATATCCGGGTCTCTTATATCCGGGTTACACTGTATATAAATAAGTTATACATTTATTTACCCAAAATGCGGCGTTTTCCTTTTCCTCGAATTTACGTTTGCTGGGGCAAAGAAGAACTTCTTCTTCAGTAGAAACAACAGTGACAAGTTCTGCCTTCCACGTTACTCATTCCTTGTTTCCGCAACAAATTTTAGGCTAGACCACAAGCTCTCAATATTTTGAGTGTATATATCTCTCTATTGGATGATCAAAGTTTTGTTTGTGTATAATTACAGAATGTCTGTAATTTTTACCGCGTTTTACTTTACAAAAACTTGTTTTCATAGTTAATTTATAAAGTGGCAAACAATAAATATTGCATTGTAGTCGGTTTTACAACATATTTTGATAATTTTGTAATGTTTTATAAAGTTTTGAATAAAAACATGGAGTAATGGATAGCGGCTCGGATTGATGACTCGGAGAGCTGAGTTCGAATTCCAGTCGAATTCATTACATTCACTTACATTACATTCGCATTAATACCCTTGGGAAAGGTATGAATCCTCTGGTTAAATAGCAGGATAGACCGGGTTCTAGAGCCTTGGATGGCAACTGATCTCTTGAAGAAAGAAATGATTAACCAACTGCTGGATAAAATCTGACACGTCAGTCATGTATCGAAAGATACATAATCGCCTAAGGATGTATTATGCATGGCACATAACTGACCGGAATAATAAATAAATATTGCATTGTACTTGGCTCACATATTTTTATAATCTTGTAAACATTGCCGAGGGAGTCGATGTAGTATACAGTAATAGCGGTGTTGGCTAAAAAAACGTCCATTTGAATTTTGAACCACCGTTTTTTTTTTTTTTTGTTTTGTTTTTTGTTTTGTTTTTTGTTTTTTTTGCGGGCAAGAAAGGTTAAACATTGCCAAAATATTTTTGTCTAATTCATAATTTTGACAGCTACTTTACTGCGTAAATTAATTCATTTCTTAGAGGGGGAAATTGTGTTTCCTCTGATATCAAATGGGCTTCAACCGCCCAGAGAGGGGTCTAGGAATGTATCTACCAAGCATAACGAGGTCATAGCCTTCGCTTTTTCAAAAGAGGTTTGTTCACGCCTATAGAAAGTGGCGCTACATAAATATTGGGAATTGAAAAACAAACGATTCTGTGTGACCTAGATGTTCTACAGCCTGTTGCATTCGTGGTACTCCTACCTGGGTGTTACCCACGAGATTTCATTCACGGCCCACGTCCTTTATAGGTAGACGTGGATGAATGATTTCTTTTTTTTTTTTTATTTTATTTTTATAATTCACAAGTCGCGCAAACACAAACGCACACTGTTACAAGGAGGCACACCTACAAACATATACACAGGCGCAACGAAAAATATGCACACTCACTCAGATATACGCACGCTGAAATATACACGAACAAATACATACACCTATATTCAACCACCTCTTAAACATACATACATAAATATACACAGTGGTGTACTTATACGCACTCATAAAGATACACACCTACACAAATCTGCAAACACAATTTAAACATATACCAATATTCAGATAAAGTAATAGCTGGTTAATTCCAAGTACACCCATCTTCGGGGGAGTGGGTGGGGGGCTAGTTAATCCCTGTTGCAGACGCCTGCTCAGGCAACCACAGCGCAAACGAGCAGTTTATACTAAAACTATACTGGCAGAAAGCACACTGTCGTAAACTATAATTAGTTAAAAGTATTCACTACTATTTGTCTAGTAATTTTAACTTGAAGTTTGGGATTTTTATTCCACGTAAAAAAATCCCAAGCACCCTTGGTACTTCTCCTTTTGGGGACGCCTCAAGTACTGGACAATAAACCCAGCCTCTTTCCAAAGGAGAGGTACTGCCAGGGGGCAAAGCTCCCTAGGTCCTGGGCTAATATTTAAAGAATACAAATCCCAGCCAAAGGTTAGAATTTGTTTAGCCTCCAGCAGCATCAACTGCTATTTATAAGGTGAAGATTTGCATATGAATACAACAGACAATCTCGCATGATCAGTAGTTGAACAAAATTCAGATATATACGCTATATTGTATGCACATACATACATACATTTACATATATACTGAAAAATATATATGTATATGCTTACATTCACAGGTAAACACTAATATAAAACCTCATATACTCAAATATAGCTATAAAAATATCAGCAAACTTGGACCTTTGTGTCCACAAATACATGTACATACATACATACATATATATTGAAATATATACGTATTAGGTTGGTGCAAAAATAATGTCGTTTTCTCTCATATGTTACTATGTGAAAAAACGACATTATTTTTGCACCAACCTAATATATGTTGACATTCACAGGTAAACAGATACTAATATATAACTGCATATACTCAAATATAGCTATAAGAATATCAGCAAACTTGGACCTTCGTGTCCACAAAAAAAAAAACAAAAACGGAGTGTCAAAAAAGGACGGATTTTCCATTGACCCCGCTATTATATTAACTACTTCCACCCCCTTGGCAATGTTTATTCTTTTAAAAAGTGATGATTAGAATTTTAATAAAACCTGAACATATGAAAGTCAATTTCTACATTTTTCTTTGTTCTTGAGAATTGATAACAAAAATAATAAACACTATTCTCTTTTATCATACGTTTAGATTTTATTACAATTCTAATCATCACTTTTTAAAAGAATAAAAATGATGAGTGAAGGTAGTTAAAATAATAAAGGTGTCATAAATAAAATCATCCTTCTCTTGTGGGCATGACGGTTCAAGTATGCCAAAATCTTAATATTTTTTAAATATTACTTTACAGTCGCTTTCTAAAATCCAAATTAATCCAAAGTGTGAATCTGTCTGCACAGTATCAATTGAATTCTCTTGTACTAAATAGTAATTGACTTAGTACAAAAATTAGTTTCATTCCCAGATGTTGTCAAAGGCAAGATGTTTCCAATTGATTAATCGAACGGTGTTTATAAATGCAATAAAAACTGTAATAATAACAATTGCAGTCAACATAGATAGAATGAGAGAATAACATCCGGTTATCAAGCATCAACGGGCCCAAATAACTTGTTTATTACGCCAACTTAACCACTCAGCTAAAGAGGATAAATCTAAGTTTGGTAGAAGGCAACTTTTATTAAGCACTTGAGGATAGTCAAGCTCACTCTGAATGAGTGAGACAGTTTTTGCCGTGTGTCTTTTTAAGACAATCTTATAGCCATGACATATGAAACACCCGTTCTTGCATGCTCACCAAAATTAAATAAAATTGAAACTGGTCAGTACATAGATGGGTGAGATTTTGGAAATATCAGGTGCTGTAAGATTGGATGTGCAGGTGGTGTAATGGATGATGGTTTGGAATTGGAAATTGTACAACCGAGTTTCAGTTCCTGTTGGGTTTATTATATACACTTTGTTGGGACAGTCATGAATCCTCCCTATTTCCACAACTATGGGTTAATTAGTAAGACTTGTATCACTAAATACTTATTACTGCTTAAAAGAAGGTTCTTATAAACTAAAAAGTATTTTCTGGATTTAAATTACCTGAAAAGAGTTGACAGAATATAGAAAATGAATCAATCAATATTTAGGACACCGTGATAATATACACTAGGCTTTTGAAGGAAAGTATGATGATATACATATATATATCATCACAGTGTCTCAAAAGATACTGTGATAATATACACTAGGCTTTTTAAGGAAAGTACGATGATATACATGTATATATCATCACAATGTCTCAAAAGATGCTGTGATAATATACACTAGGCTTTTTAAGGAAAGTATTATTATATACATGATATACATGTATATATCATTACAGTGTCTGAAAGGACACTGATGATATACACTAGGCTTTTTAAGAAAAGCAAGATAATATACATGATATACATGTATATATCATCACAGTGTCTCAAAAGACACCATGATGATATATCAAAAAAAAAAAAAAATTTAAGTCAATGTGATAATATAGATGGGGCTTTTAAAACACTGTGATGAATATATACATCATGTTTAAGATGCATGGTTCAAGACAGTGTTATGATATACATGATGTTTCTTAAGACAATATGAAGATACACATGTGGCATTGTAAGACACTGTGATGATATATACAAGGATTTTCCGAAAATGTGGAGATATAAGATGTGGTTTTTAAGAAACTGTGAGTATATACATGGGGATATTTAATATACTGTGATGATATTCATGAGGTTATTTAAGACATTGAGATGATATATACAAGGGTTTCAAGAAACTGTCATGATATACATGGTTTTTTAAGACATCGTTATGATATACATGTAGATCTTTAAAATATCCTGATGAGGATTTTTAAATTGCCATGTACACTTTGATGAAATATATGAGACATTTTAAGGGACTGTGATGATATATACAGGATTTTTAATATATTGTGATGATATATATAAGATTTTTCATACATTATGACGATATATATGGGGCATTTGAAGAGACTGTGATGATATATAAAAGGGTTTTAATACATTGGGATGATATATATAATTTTTTTAATACATTGTGAGGATATTTATGGGACATTTGAAGACACTGTGATGATATATACAAGGTTTTTAATACATTGTGATGAAATATATATAAGATTTTTAATACATTATGATGATATATATGGGATATTTCAAGAGACAGTGATGATATATACAGGGTTTTATATACATTGTGATGATATATATAAGATTTTATTACATTGTGATGATATATATGGGACATTTTAAGAGCCTGCGATGATGTATACAGGGTTTTTAATACATTGTGATGATATATATAAGAATTTTAATACATTGTGACGAAAAATATGGGACATTTTAAGAGACGGTGATGATATATACAGGGTTTTTAATACATTGTGATGATATATATAAGAATTTTAATACATTGTGATGATATATATGGGACATTTTAAGAGACTGTGATGATATATACAAGGTTTTAATACATTGTGATGATATCTATAAGATTTTTAAGACATTGTGATGATATATATGGGACATTTTAAGTGACTGTGATGATATATACAAGGTTTTTAATACATTGTGATGATATATATGGGACATTTTAAGTGACTGTGATGATATATACAAGGTTTTTAATACATTGTGATGATATATATGGGACAGTTTAAGAGAGTGTGATGATATATACAGGGTTTTAATACATTGTGATGATATATATAAGAAATATAATACATTGTGATGATATATATGGGACATTTTAACAGACTGTGATGATATATACAGGGTTTTTAATATATTGTGATGATATCTATGAGATTTATAATACATTGTGATGCTATATATATGAGACATTTTAAGAGGCTGTGATGATATATACAAGATTTTTAATACATTGTGATGATATATATGGGACATTTTAAGAGACTGCGTTGATACATACAGGGTTTTTAATACATTGTGATGATATATATAAGATTTTTAATACATTGTGATGATATATATGGGACATTTTAAGCGACTGTGATGATATGTACAATGTTTTTAATACATTGTGATGATATCTATCAGAATTTTAATACATTGTGATGCTATATATATGGGACATTTTAAGAGACTGTGATGATATATACAAGGTTTTTAATACATTGTCATTATATCTATAAGATTTTTAATATATTGTAATGATATATATGGGACATTTTAAGAGATTGCGTTGATACATACAGGGTTTTTAATACATTGTGATGATATATATAAGATATTTAATACATTGTGATGATATATATGGGACATTTTAAGAGACTGTGATGATATATACAGGGTTTTTAATACATTGTGATGATATCTATGAGATTTTTAATACACTGTGATGCTATATATATGGGACAATTTAAGAGACTGTGATGATATATACAATGTTTTTATTACATTGTGATGATATCTATAAGCTTTTTAATACATTGTGATGATATATATGGGACATTTTAAGTGCAAGTGATGATATATACAAGGTTTTTAATACATTGTGATGATATATATGGGATATTTTAAGAGAGTGTGATGATATATACAGGGTTTTTAATACATTGTGATGATATATATAAGATACTTAATACATTGTGATGATATATATGAGACATTTTAACAGACTGTAATGATATATACAAGGTTTTTAATATATTGTGATGATATCTATAAGATTTTTAAGACATTGTGATGATATATATGGGACATTTTAAGAGACTGTGATGATATATACAGGGTTTTTAATACTTTGTGATGATATATATAGGATTTTTAATATATTGCGATGATTTATATGGGACATTTTAAGAGACTGTGTTGATATATACAGGGTTTTTAATACATTGTGATGATATATTTAAGATTTTTAATATATCGTGTTGATATATATGGGACATTTTAAGTGACTGTGTTGATATATACAAGGTTTTTAATACACTGTGATGATATCTATCAAATTTTTAATAAATTGTGATGATAATTATGGGACATTTTCAGAGACTGTGATCATATATACAAGGTTTTTAATATGCTGTGATGATATCTATAAGATGTTTAATATGTTGTGTTGACATATATGGGACAATTTAAGAGACTGCGATGATATATACAGGGTTTGTAATACATTTTGTTATCTATGAGATATTTAATACATTGTGATGATATATATGGGACATTTTAAGAGACTGTGATGATACATACAAGGTTTTTAATACATTGTGATCATATATATGAGATTTTTAATACATTGTGATGATATATATGGGACATTTTAAGAGACTGTGATGATATATACGAGGTTTTTAATACATTGTGATGAAATCTATAAGATTTTTAATACATTGTGATGATATATTTGGTACATTTTAAGAGACTGTGATGATATATACAAGGTTTTTAATACATTTTGTTATCTATGAGATATTTAATACATTGTGATGATATATATGGGACATTTTAAGAGACTGTGATGATATATACGATGTTTCTAATACATTGTGATGATATATATAAGACTTTTAATATATTGTGATGATATATACAGGGTTTGTAATACATTTTGTTATCTATGAGATATTTAATACATTGTGATGATATATATGGGACATTTTAAGAGACTGTGATGATATATACAAGGTTTTTAATACATTGTGATCATATATATGAGATTTTTAATACATTGTGATGATATATATGGGACATTTTAAGAGACGGTGATGATATATACAGGGTTTTTAATACATTGTGATGATATATATAAGAATTTTAATACATTGTGATGATATATATGGGACATTTTAAGAGACTGTGATGATATATACAAGGTTTTAATACATTGTGATGATATCTATAAGATTTTTAAGACATTGTGATGATATATATGGGACATTTTAAGTGACTGTGATGATATATACAAGGTTTTTAATACATTGTGATGATATATATGGGACATTTTAAGTGACTGTGATGATATATACAAGGTTTTTAATACATTGTGATGATATATATGGGACAGTTTAAGAGAGTGTGATGATATATACAGGGTTTTAATACATTGTGATGATATATATAAGAAATATAATACATTGTGATGATATATATGGGACATTTTAACAGACTGTGATGATATATACAGGGTTTTTAATATATTGTGATGATATCTATGAGATTTATAATACATTGTGATGCTATATATATGAGACATTTTAAGAGGCTGTGATGATATATACAAGATTTTTAATACATTGGGAATATATATATGGGACATTTTAAGAGACTGCGTTGATACATACAGGGTTTTTAATACATTGTGATGATATATATAAGATTTTTAATACATTGTGATGATATATATGGGACATTTTAAGCGACTGTGATGATATGTACAAGGTTTTTAATACATTGTGATGATATCTATCATAATTTTAATACTTTGTGATGCTATATATATGGGACATTTTAAGAGACTGTGATGATATATACAAGGTTTTTAATACATTGTCATTATATCTATAAGATTTTTAATATATTGTAATGATATATATGGGACATTTTAAGAGATTGCGTTGATACATACAGGGTTTTTAATACATTGTGATGATATATATAAGATATTTAATACATTGTGATGATATATATGGGACATTTTAAGAGACTGTGATGATATATACAGGGTTTTTAATACATTGTGATGATATCAATGAGATTTTTAATACACTGTGATGCTATATATATGGGACAATTTAAGAGACTGTGATGATATATACAATGTTTTTATTACATTGTGATGATATCTATAAGCTTTTTAATACATTGTGATGATATATATGGGACATTTTAAGTGCAAGTGATGATATATACAAGGTTTTTAATACATTGTGATGATATATATGGGATATTTTAAGAGAGTGTGATGATATATACAGGGTTTATAATACATTGTGATGATATATATAAGATACTTAATACATTGTGATGATATATATGAGACATTTTAACAGACTGTAATGATATATACAAGGTTTTTAATATATTGTGATGATATCTATAAGATTTTTAAGACATTGTGATGATATATATGGGACATTTTAAGAGACTGTGTTGATATATACAGGGTTTTTAATACATTGTGTTATCTATGAGATTTTTAATACATTGTGATGATATATATGGGACATTTTAAGAGACTGTGATGATATATACAAGGTTTTTAATACATTGTGATCATATAAATGAGATTTTTAATACATTGTGATGATATATATGGGACATTTTAAGAGACTGTGATGATATATACGAGGTTTTTAATACATTGTGATGAAATCTATAAGATTTTTAATACATTGTGATGATATATTTGGTACATTTTAAGAGACTGTGATGATATATATAAGGTTATTAATACATTGTGATGATATCTATAAGATTTTTAATACATTGTGATGATATATATGGGACATTTCAAGAGACTGTGTTGATACATTCAGGGTTTTTAATACATTGTGATGATATATTTAAGATTTTTAATATATTGTGATGATATATATGGGACATTTTAAGTGACTGTGATGATATATACAAGGTTTTTAATACATTGTGATAATATCTATCAAATTTTTAATAAATTTTGAAGATATATATGGGACATTTAAAGAGACTGTGATGATATATACAGGGTTTTTAATACATTGTGATGATATCTATGAGATTTTTAATATATTGTCAGGCTATATATATGGGACATTTTAAGAGATTGTGATGATATATACAAGGTTTTTAATACATTGTGATGATATCTATAAGATTTTTAATATATTGTGATGATATATATGGGACATTTTAAGAGACTGTGATGATATATACGAGGTTTTTAATACATTGTGATAATATCTATAAGCTTTTTAATACATTGTGATGATATATATGGGACATTTTAAGAGACTGTGTTGATATATACGAGGTTTTTAATACATTGTGATGATATCTATAAGATTTTTCATACATTGTGATGGTATATATGGGACATTTAACGAGACAGTGATGATATATACAGGGTTTATAATACATTGTGATGATATCTATAAGATTTTTAATACATTGTGATGATATATATGGGACATTTTAAGAGACTGTGATGATATATACGATGTTTCTAATACATTGTGATGATATATATAAGATTTTTAATATATTGTGATGATATATATGGGACATTTTAAGAGACTGCGATGATATACACAAGGTATTTAATACATTGTGATGATATATTTGGGACATTTTAAGAGACTATGATGATATATATGAGGTTTTTAATACATTGTGTTATCTATAAGATTTTTAATACATTGTGATGATATATATAGGATTTTTAATACATTGCGATGATATATATGGGACATTTTAAGAGACTGTGTTGATATATACAGGGTTTTTAATACATTGTGATGATATATTTAAGATTTTTAATATATCGTGATGATATATATGGGACATTTTAAGTGACTGTGATGATATATACAAGGTTTTTAATACACTGTGATGATATCTATCAAATTTTTAATAAATTGTGATGATATATATGGGACATTTTAAGAGACTGTGATGATATATACAGGGTTTTTAATACATTGTGATGATATCTATAAGATTTTTAATATATTGTCAGGCTATATATATGGGACATTTTAAGAGATTGTGATGATATATACAAGGTTTTTAATACATTGTGATGATATCTATAAGATTTTTAATATATTGTGATGATATATATGGGACATTTTAAGTAACTGTGATGATATATACAAGGTTTTTAATACATTGTGATGATATCTATCAAATTTTTAATAAATTTTGATGATATATATGGGACATTTTAAGAGACTGTGATGATATATACAGGGTTTTTAATACATCGTGATGATACCTATAAGATTTTTAATGTATTGTGATGATATATATGGGAAAATTTAAGAGACTGCGATGGTATATACAAGGTATTTAATACATTGTTATGATATCTATCAAATTTTTAATACATTGTGATGATATGTATGTGACATTTTAAGAGACTGTGATGATATATACGAGGTTTTTAATACATTGTGATGATATATATAATATTTTTAATACATTGTGATGATATATATGGGATATTTTAAGAGACTGTGATGATATATACGAGGTTTTTTAATACATTGTGATGATATCTATCAAATTTTTAATACATTGTGATGATATATTTTGGACATTTTAAGAGACTGTGATGATATATACAAGGTTTTTAATACATTGTGATGATATCTATAAGATTTTTACTACATTGTGGTGATATATATGGGACATTTTAAGAGACTGTGATGATATACACGAGGTTTTTAATACATTGTGATGATATCTATGAAGTTTTTAATACATTGTGAGACTATATATATGGGACATTTTAAGAGACTGTGATGATATATACAAGGTTTTTAATACATTGTGATGATATGTAAAAGATTTTCAATAAATTGTGATGATATATATGGGACATTTTAAGAGACTGTGATGATATATACAAGGTTTTTAATACATTGTGATGATATATTTAAGATTTTTAATACATTTTGATGATATATATGGGACATTTTAAGAGACAGTGATGATATATACGAGGTTTTTAATACATTGTGATGATATATTTGGGACATTTTAAGAGACTGTGATGATATATACAAGGTTTTTAATACATTGTGATGATATATTTAAGATTTTTAATACATTTTGATGATATATATGGGACATTTTAAGAGACAGTGATGATATATACGAGGTTTTTAATACATTGTGATGATATCTATCAGATATATAATACATTGTGATGATATGGGACATTTTAATAGACTGCGATAATATATACAAGGTTTTTAATACATTGTGATGATATCTATCAAATTTTTAATACATTGTGAAGATATATATGGGACATTTTAAGAGACTGTGTTGATATATACATGGTTTTTAATACATTGTGATGATATCTATAAGATTTTTAATACATTGTGATGATATATATGGGACATTTTATGAGACTGTGATGATATATACAGGGTTTTTAATACATAGTGATGATATATATAAGATGTTTACTACATTGTGATGCTATATACATGGGACATTTTAAGAGACTGTGATGATATATACAGGGTTTTTTATACATTGTGATGATATATATAAGATTTTTAATACATTGTGATGATATATGTGGGACATTTTAAGAGACTGTGATGCCATATACAGGGTTTTTAATACATAGTGATGATATATATAAGATTTTAAATACATTGTGATGATATATATGGGACATTTTAATAGACTGGGATGATATATACAAGGTTTTTAAGACACTGTGATGATATATATAAGATTTTTAAGACACTATACTGATATACAGTGGATTTTTTTTTAACTCTGTAGTGATATAGATGGGGCTTTTTAAGACATGATATATATATATTTTTATAAACACCATGATGATATATATGATTTATACAAGGCTTTTTGAGAGACTGTAATCATATACATGCGAATTTTAAGATAACGTATTGATAAGTTTTGACATTGTAATGACAAAAATGGCACTTTTTAAGAAAACGGTGACTATATACATAGTACTTTTTAAGAGAAAGTGATGGTATGTGCAATGGTTTTGATACACTGTGATGATGTTCATTAGCATTTTTAAGTCACTGTAGAGATATACATGGGACTTTGTAAGACGCGATAATACACATTAGGCTTAAGATTCAGTGATGATATATACAATGGTTTTAAACACTGTGATGATATACATGAGGCTTAAGATATTTTGATAATATATATGAGTCATTTTAAGACACAGTTATGATATATACAATGGTTTTAAGACACTGTAATTATATACATGAGGAATTTTAAGACAGTGTGATGATATATACAAGGGGTTTAAGCCATTGTGATAATATACATGGGTCTTTTTAAGACAATGTGATATATATGTTTTTTTAGAAGACACCATGAAGATATACATGAGGCCTTTTAAGACACTGGGATAATATATACAAGGATTTCAAGAGATTATGAAGATATAGAGGCAGCTTTTTAAGACACTGTTATTATATATACAAGAGATTTATGACAGTGTGCTGATTGGCTTTTTAAGACTCAGTGATGATATACATGTGGCTTTTTAATACACTGTGATGATATATAGTAGGGTAGTAATACACTCTGATGATATGCATGGTTTTTTGTTTGACACTGTGATAATATACATGGGACTTTTCAAGATTCCATGATGATAGCTTCAAGGGTTTTAAGACACTGTGATGTTATACATGAGGAGTTTTAAGACACTGTAGATATACATGGTGATTTTAAAGACATAGTCATGATATACATTAGGTTTTTTTAAAACAGCATGGTAACTTATTCTTTTTTTCTTAAGACATCATGAAGATATACATGAGGCTTTTTAAGAGAATGATGATATATCCAAGGTTTTAACACACTGTGATGAGAGACATGAGGCTTTTTAATACTCAGTGATGATATACATGGGGCTTCTTAAGACACTGTGATGATATACATTGGATTTTTTCAGAATATGTGATGATATCTACAAGGGTATTAAAACAACATGAAGATATACATGAAGATTATTAAGACACTATAAGGATGGTTCAATTGTTTACAGACACTGTGATGATATGCATGTGGCTTTTTAAGATGTAACAATTACATATACAATGTTTTCAAAGCAACTGTGATGATAAGATTGTATGATGATATACATGGGTTTTTTTAAAACATTGTGATAATATCTACAAGGGTTTCAAGAGACTATGATGATATACATGGGTCTTTTTAAAATGCTGTTATAATATCTACAAGGCTTTCAAGAGACTTTTATGATACACATGGGTCTTTTTAAAATACTGCAATAATATCTGCAAGGCTTTCAAGAGACTGTGATGATATACATGGGTCTTTTTAAAACACTGATAATATCTACTAGGCTTTCAAGACACTGTTAAGATATACATGATACTTTTAAGACATTGTGATGAGATGTATGAGGCTTTTTATGACACCATGATTATATATACAATGGTTTTAAGACACTGTGTTGTCATACAAGGACTTTTTAAACCTTTGTGAAGATATACATGGGATTTTTTAAGACACTGTGATGTTACATAGAAGGTTTTAAGACACTCTGATGATATACATGGGGCTTTTTATTACACCATAATGTTCATCTTTTCTAAATTTAAATGTCTCCCCACCTGTGGAACAAATTGGTGCATATCACTCAATGATGTTTACAACATAAGCATTATTATTTAATTTGACTAACAATTTTTAAAGGCATATTTTAATAAATATTTCATCTCAGTTATTTATTTTAAATTTCAATTTTTAAAATTGCCATATATCAGCATTTCTGTCAATACTTTTGTCATATAGAAAGAATTTACATTTGCTTTGTCAAAATGTAGTCAGAAGAAAATACACAGCATTCATAATAATAAGCATTGATGTCGTCTGATTTTCCACATTTCTTCATGTTAGTTGAATGGAGCTAAAGAAAATTTTATGGAATTGACTAGATAAGTGAAATATAACAAATTTGCCGAATGAATTATTATTATTATTATTAATAAGAACATTAGAAAATTATAGAATTATTCCTAGAATATTATCCACAATATGGGTATTTGGCTAGTAGCATATAAATAATTCATCCCTTCTTGTGATTCCTTATAAAAAAGAATAGGATATTTGACAATGAAATACCATTAGTGTGTGTTTTGGTGTGTGTTAAATGAAACTTATGCTGATCATATTATCCATCTTGAGTAATTCTTGCTATTTTTTAATAAATATCACCCAATACGATGCAAGAGAGCCACTTGAGGTAGAGGGTTACAGTCAAGTTGGTAATGATGAATGAGGCAGGTGATATGCATGGAAGCGAAGTTACTTGGTAAAGAGGATTATGAGAATAAGGAGGACAGATAATGATTGACTCTTAACTTGAAGAAGCCAAAATTAAGTCCTAATTAAGATAAAGTGTTAGTTAAGCATCCACCTGAGAGTCAGTTCTCAGGAAAAAATTGACAGAATAGAACTTCCTTCTTAAATTTGGAATGCAGAGGAAATAAGCAGCTGATTTGACTCTGTGGAAGTATCGTGGTATCTCCCAGCAGTATACTGTGAAAGTTTTACAAGAAACGGTAATCTGTTTGCTTGAGATATTTAGGTTACTAATCAGTTTTTTATGTCAGCGTATCACTTGAAGATGAACAGTGGATCTTATTTACACTATTTAGAAGTCGACTATTGTCCTCATCTTTGTTGTTGTTATCACGTTTTGGCTATTGTACCTTCTGGCCTTTATAAAGTGTATATCGATCTGGGTAACCTACAGGGAATTCTGAACAATAACTATGCTGGTTAAAGAATAAGAACAAGACAAGATATCCCTAGACATGAGCAGTGTAACAAGAACTGTTTATCCTCATAGATTAAATAAAGGGTTCAGTTCTGAATTCCATGTAGGTTACCAAGATTGATATACACCTGAGGAAGGCTGAAGTCTACAACTACAAAGATGAGGACAATATTTCGAATATAAATAGTGTAAATAAGGATAATTCAAACTGAATTAAAGGTCTTATTGAGTTCACATGGTCCAGCAATATTTGTACAGCTTTCTGGTGCCATCAGAATATGGAGGTGTCATCCTCAAAACTAAGGAGGCCGGTTAGATTTATGGCTCCAAATTCACTCAAGAAAATTGTCCTACTGGACAATGGCAATGAATTTTGGTGAGAGTAATTGTGAGTTCAATCCTTGGGCTGGACAGTCTGTGCTTGGACTCAGTGGAGACGGACGAACAATAATTAAGCAGTATTAAAAATAAGAACAAGACAAGATATCTCTAGACATGGGCAGTGGAACAAGGACAGTTTATTAAATAAAGAGTTCAGTCAGTAATTCCCTGTAGGTTACCCAGATTGACATATACCTGATGAAGGCCAGAGAGCACAACCGAAATGTTGTGATGACAATAGTCCACATGCAAATAGTGTGAATAATGTCAGTTATGTGCCATGCGAGATAGATATTTAGGTGATCATGTGTCTTTTGATACATGACTGACAAGGCAGAATTTTTTTTTCCCCAGGTAGGTTGCCATTTCTTTCTGTAGTAGACCAGTTGCCATCCAAGGCTATAGAACCCAGTCTGTCCTGCTATTTACCCATAGTTTGTGGGGGGGGGGAGAAAAAGAGGTTACATACCTTTCCCAAAGGTATTAGCACGTGTTAATGTAATGGATTCAAATAGAATTCAAACTCGGCTCACCGATTCCTCAATCCGAGCTGCTATTCATTATTCCCCTGGGCCTCCTCTGTACCTCCTTCATAAATAATGTTAACTCCTTATTCCAAAAATTCAGACAGAAATAATGGTTAAGTTTTAAACCTGTCTTCTCATCATTTTCTGCATTTGTTATAAAATGAAGCGTATTGGAAACTGATATATCACAGGAGTGCATGTAGGATTATCTTTTATATGGTCCCAGTATAGTATTATTGTACATAGTATCCTTTTATTTTGGTCGTTATACAAATGGTGTATTTCTGTCCATTATTATAGTCATTTCCAACTATAGAATTTTTAGTCCTCATGATTTCAAAATTAAGATGAATTGAAAATTCACTGAATCAATCAATCAGTACTTTGTACTAAATGGTAAATTCATTGATTGAGCAGCCAGTGTTACTAAAGGTATGCTTTCCTTCATTTCATGGCCATTGGTCTGGGATCAAAGTGTAGTATCTGTTCTCATCATCTTTAATGGTAATAGTAATATTAACTGTTTCCTTAAAAGGAAACATTCAGCATTGTACAAGGGAATTGTATACAGATTTTATAAATAAAATTTTAAGATAATTTCAATGCTTTTAGTGCTGGTTCTTTAGTTGCCTTAGGAGAATCAAGCAGGCAATATTTTTCTAAAAATATATTTGACAACATAATTCCATGCTTTCTTTTCATATTGAAATGATGCATTTCCAAAACTAATATCAAGATTTTTGTAAAAGAAATTCTGCCAGTTTAACAACAGCAAATATAAAACAGAAAAAACACCCACCTAACTGTGGCATCCACTGGAATTTTTAAATTACCACAATCTATTTCTTTCAAAAAAACTTCCATATTCCTGAAAATAAGAAGTTATATTATTATTAAATATTTCTTCTTCCGTAGAAAATCTTTTCTTGTAACATAGTTTTTAGTTAAGTTCGAAGCAGTAATTACTACAAACATACAGAGACCATATAAAACCACAATTTCTCTCGGAAGTCCTAAATAGTCCCATATACATAATTTTTGTGGAGCGTGGGCATAAAAATAACATCAATTAAACATTTTCCTTATGAATATTTACAATGTAAGTATTTATAAAACCAAAGAAAATGATTGTTAATGTTATTAGAGATTCATCCCACAATGTCACAATAATACTAACTTTGGCAGAAATACCAATAAACTAGTTGAAAAAATGCGGAACTGAATAATAGATGATTCACTCTAAAACCAGTCAGACAACGAGGAAGTCGTCCGAACACGATAACAAATACGAAAAACACTTAAAATCCGAAGTCATTGCGTATCTACTAACACTTTAATTCAATAACTGAAAAGGTTATTAAATGTCTTCATTTATCATAATAAGGGAGGTAATCATAGCTTTCAGGGGGAGATAAGCAGACCATGTTTTTTCCCCCCCATAAATCAATGAATTAAATTTTTAACGGTAACAAATACAGAAAAACGAACCATACAAAAATAAAACGGGCATTGATTATTTTAATTGTGTCAGAAAAAAAAAAAAAAAAAAATGAAATTTCCTTGATAAACATTATATTTCTGAGTTTCTCAATTATCAAATTATAATTAGTGAAGAACAACAATTCAGGATTGTCAAGAAGAAGAGAGGATTTATTTTTTAAAAATATAAAGAATATTTAGTAAATGAATCTATATCTAAAAAAAAAAAAAAGAAAAAAGAAAAGAAATCAACGATTTTTGTTCACAACCCAAAAGTTTATCGCTTTTCCTTTTTGACTCCAGTCGATTGTTTTCGACTCCTTTCAAAACAACCACACGAGTAAACGACGATTAATAATTACAATTCAATTAAAATTACAGTCAAATAATTGATTAAGTTCTAAACTTCACAAGTTAGAGATAAAAATCAATTGTTTAAATTAAAAAAGTAGGTAGCTCCAAAATTCGCTAAAAAAGAGACTACAACTCTACATTATGAAACAAATGCCTAAAATAAAAACAATCTTGTAAAAATCTTCGTGTTATTATGAAAATGAAAGATCAATGATTTTTTTTATGCAAATATTATTTTTCCAAATCCTTCTTAGATTATTCTGGGAAATTCTGGTGTTAAATTTGTAGCGTTTTTTGCGGTAAAAACACATTTAATGTAGACATACTTCTAGAGTATTTAACTAAACATGCTAATTTGAACAATGATTTTCTAAAAAAAAAAAAATAAAATAAATAAATAAATAAAAATAATTTCATTCAATTTTCATTTTGTGAATAAGTCCTGAAAGTTTCATTAAAATCAAAACCCAACAATTATTTGTAAGAATTTCTAATTCTTTCAAGTCCACGAATTAATTTCTTGGTGGCTGTAGGGAGTTGATTAAGAAAAATGCCAAAATTTTCTTTCAAATAATTTAAATTCTTCCAAGTACTTTCAATTACATCTAAGACCATCTTCAGGGGTTGCATATTTATAGATGCGTCATGTGTTAACACCGTAAATTCATTTTTTTTTTATCGATATGTAAGGGAGGTAACTTAAGTGACTTTGATTTAAAAAAGATTTTTAAATGAGTTTTTTAATTGTATTAGGTTGGTGCAAAAATAATGTCGTATTTTTTAACGTCAAAAACCGGCATTATTTTTGCACCAACCTAATAGTATTTTAATTTAGTATTTTTAGATAACACTTTTCTGCTACAAATATTTAAGAAATTTGTTGCTATACCCGATACCGGTAGTTGACTTGACCGAATATAAAGTCGTTTTTTTTTTTTTTAAATACGAACGCTCATACACGACATTATCAGTAAAAAAAAGTGAGGTACTGATAGCAAATTTAAAATTTATTGATAATTTTCTAGGATTTCCTCAACAAGCGACTTCGTAAGTAAGACTATAAATATTAGAATGCTTAAAATATTTTCTTAAATTTTAAACATTACTGGGTAGTTAAAAAAATATAAAAATGTGTTCACGTTGTATTTGGCATGTAATTTTTTTCCAGTTCTGCCTTCCTTACTTAAATTTCCCAAACATCAGGCTATCAATGAATCACTCAGCAAGTGAAAAAAAGTCTCCCTCCGTGTTAAAAAGATGCTTTTCTGCGATATTTAAAACTAAAACTAAGAAATATTTGTATCAATTCAGTTTAATTAAACATTAAGTTAGATAATTTTTCTCAAATAAAATTTCAGAGACGCATATTTTATTTTTTAAAAGTTATTTTTAATAAAGAGAATTATTTGTCTATATTCCTGAGATGAGCTACTAGTGTATTCACGACGTTTCGGTTCGAAATTCCACCAAATATCACCTGAAGAAAGCCGGAGGGTACAACGGCCGAAACGTTGTAAATGCGACAGTAAAGATGAGGATAACAATCCGAACAATGCAAATAGTATAAAAGAGAATTTGTTTGTTGTGTTGACAGATTTGGCAATATGGCCAAATTTATTGTTTTTACTGATAAGTAGAAAAAAAAATTTCAATCAATTTATATTTATTTTGAAATGCACCAAATATTTTGCTTATTGGAAATATTAAATTTAATCTAGTAGGTTGGAATTAAAAGTAAAATTAAACTTTCAAGGAATATTTTTAATTTTTAGAAATACATTTTAAATCCTAGATATCGCTGTTTTGGAGACATCTATTTAAAAGTAAAATTTGAAATTTTATTGACATATATTTAATTTGTCTGTTTAGAGAATTTTTCTTGTGTTACATTAAAACTCTTTGGATGTAAATGGCTTAACTTTCGAAAAACTCCCATAGTGACTCTTATCAAAACATAAATCATGCTAATTTGCAGTTCACACAAACCAGAAAACGGCATGAAGGCGGTCAGTTCATTGGGAATTGATTTCTCGTCTGTTAAGGGAAGCAGGTGATGCCTGATCGTTATTCAGTGACTGTCTATATGACAAAGTTCACAATCGAGACATGGAACATAAGAACACACTGCATCAATGCAGAAAGTTGGGAGATTGAAAGGCGAAAAATTGACATGCGAGGAGCGGATACGAAATAAGAAATAAGAACCATTTGTAGAGGGAAGTATAACTGGTAAGAAAAGAAGGCCTGTTGAGTTTAAAACTCACAGAGTACATCGAAGACAAGAGAAGTAGAAGAAAAGAATTGGTGGTCTACATGAAAAGTTTGAAAAGTTTGAACATATTGATGGTGGAATAGATACAACAAAAAAGGAAAGAAAGGGAGTTCATCATGATGCAAATTATGAATAAGAAAATAAGTGGGAATAAAAAAAGACAGGAAGCTGTGGAGAACCATAATCAGCTATGTACCGTAGAGATATCTGAGAGAGAGAGAGAGAGAGAGAGAGAGAGAGAGAGAGAGAGAGAGAGAAAGAGAGAGAGAAAGAAATAATTAGTCAAAAAAGTAAAAAATGCAAGGGAAGTAATTCTGATTTCAAATCTACATAATTACCTCCCTTGAAATTTCTTTTCTTGTGAGTTTTTCCCTTTTTAGTTTTTATATTTCTATTATATATATATATATATTTTTTTACACTATAGTCATTCAATACAAGGCCTAAAAGGCACCCAAAGTAGAGGGTTACTGAACAGGGTTTATTTTATGGACGTAAGAGGAGGCGGTAAGAAGTGTAAAGAGGATATGTAGGAAAGATAACGGTTGTTAACCCTAAAAACTTGAAGAGGTTAAGTTTGTAGTGGTCGGGGAAGCATCCTCTCAGGAGTATGTACTACAAAGTAGCGACTCTTGAAAAAAAGCTGTCCAAATGAAATACAAGGAGAATGAGGATGAATTGTCTCAGCGTAGGTGGCATGGCGGATCTTAGCTGAGAAGGTTTGAACTAGCGAAACAAAGGAACATTTTTCATGCTAACAATGGTAGAGCAGTGAGAGGCTTGCGTTGTCTTGTCCGTGGAAAAGGTCTTGTAGAACGAAAACAGTTCATCGCCCACAAGGTCGCGTAGATGCTATTTAATTCTGTCAAGGCTAAAAAGAGAGTACTGAGCGGTTCCAACCCAGATTTAGCAGCAATACATCATTTTCGGTCTGATCTGACTTGTGTAAATATAGGGAATGACAGGTGGAGTTAGGTACCCTGTGGAACAGTATAACGAGATGACAGCTTTTAGTGACGACATCTTTAGCCTCTTCATAGAGACTCAAATCATGGAGATTCTTAGTGCAACCATTCTCTGTGACTGGATAGAAAGTAGGTTCTGCTCAGTGATAATGAAAAGTTACCAGCTTGGCTTTTAAGGTATTGAATGTTTCAAGCATTTTCACCATTATGACATTTGCATATAGACAAATACAGAAACATGAAATTATATATATATATATATATATATATAAAAAAACATACACACTTCTATTTTTATGTAAAAGAATTCCTTTCAAACAGGTGTGGCTTCTTATGTACTTGATCCCTCATCTTTTTGCAGGTACTTGCCAAATAGATTACTCACTCTTGACCTTTGTTTCTGTCATTATGCCATGCAAGTTAATTTTGCAAAGACTTCCTTAATTTGTCAAAAAAAAAAAAAAAAAGTCCACATGTGATAAAAGTGGTTCCTTTCAATTCTTAGAAATGTCATGTGCTCTTTGTCAATGATATTCTTAAGTCAGCATAAAAATCAAACCTAAATTGCCTCAAATCTTTATGAAGAATGAATTCCACTTTCACTGCCATACATCAGTCTAGCACCATTTCAACTCCTTAGGACCTTATTCAGTTTCTGAATAAGTTACCTTCAAATATTTGTTATACTTTCCATTGTTTTATTACAATGCCCTATGGAATGGTATGAGGAGATACATGTTTTTAGTGGCAACCTCTTTAGTGATGGCTCATCTGAGATGAATGTGAATCCTCAGACATTCAAATCATGGAGTTTCTTAGAGAGTGCAAACATTCACTGTGACTGGAGAGAATGTAAGGTCTGCACAGTGATGATGAAATGTTACTAACTTAGCTTTTAAGGTATTGAATGTTTCAATTCAAGCATTTCCCTCATTGAGCTGTTAAAGCTCAATCAGAAGTGAGATCAGTTGCAATGATGTGATCTAGATTTTTGGAGGTGCACCCATAAGCTGTGGAATCATTTGCATAGATATTTAGTAATGATCTGGTAATGTCCCTAGGAAGATCGTTAATATAAAGCGGAAATATGTTAGGACCAATGAGAGGTTTTGATCTGATGGGCTTCGGAATCTTGGCCGCTGACAACGACCTTCAAGGACCTAAAAACTGATTAGAAGGAATTGTTAACTGTGAAGATAATTACGAAGATTCTATAGTTGGGGAGCATTTGTATTAGCTTGGTGCAAAAATAATGTTGTTTTCTCACATAGTAACATATGTGAGAAAACGACATTATTTTTGCACCAACCTAATAATACCACCTATGCCACGTTGTCAATGACCTTTGTGACATCGAAGGCGATCGACCTAAGGGAGAGAAATCTGTACGCCTTGTTGCACAGGATGTTGGTTTGTTGACGTAATCAACAACCTTTTTGTTGATGATGGACTCAGAGAATTTCAAAGGGCGAATGAGACGATATTGAGATTGCATGGAGGCAAAAACAACACACACACACACACACACACACACACACACAAACTTACTTGTTTATTGTTGTGAAGCGTCGTTTGGTCTTTAATTGCCCTATCTAAAAATATACGATAAATAAACAACTTATAAAAATACATAATTCTTCCGTTTATGTCGACAAAAATCTTGGGAGTTTTCTTTTTGATACTAATGTTTGTCCAATAGAAGGCCCAAGAAGCAATCAAGATAGAGGGTCACTGTGCGTAAGGAAAAGTAAAAAAAAATTGACGTGGTTATACAGGAAAGATAACGGTTAACCTTAAACTTGAAGAGGTTAAGTTTGTAGCGATTGGGAAAACCTCCTGCGGGGAGTCTGTTCCAAAAAGCATCTATCTATCTATCTATCTATCTATCTATCTATCTATCTATCTATCTATCTATCTCGGTGATGTTCATATCTATCTATCTATCTATCTATCTATCTATCTATCTATCTATCTATCTATCTCGGTCATGTTCATATCTATCTATCTATCTATCTATCTATCTATCTATCTATCTATCTCGGTCATGTTCATATCTATCTATCTATCTATCTATCTATCTATCTATCTATGAAATGCAAGATAATGGGGTTATGCAGGAAAGATAACGGTTAACCCTAGACTTGAAGAGGGCAAATTTGTAGTGATTGGGAAAACGTCTTGGAAGTCTGTTCCACAATGCAGCAGTTCTTGAGAAGAAGCTGCCCGAATAGAATACGAAGGAAGTGTGGATGATTCCTCATTGTGTACGTTCCATGGAGGGTCCCAGCTGCAAAGGTCAAGGTTGGTTGAACCAAGTATGTAGCTCGTTAGAGCAATGGAAATGGCGATAGAGTAGTGCGATGTTTCGTCTGTGGAAAATAATTAATCACCCACAAGACCAAGTAGACGCATTTGAACACAAAAGAAGCAAGTGAAGATTGGGCAGTTTCTGCCCAGATATGACAGCAATACACCATTTTTGGTCTGATCTGACTCTTGTAAAGAAAGAACAGGGCATAAAAAGTCAGGTACTTTTTAAAGTGATACAAACTGGAAAGTGAGGATTGGGCAGCTCCAGACCAGATATGGCAGCAATACACCATTTTTGGTCTGATCTGACTCTTGTAAAGAAAGAACAGGGCATAAAAAGTCAGGTACTTTTTAAAGTGATACAAACTGGAAAGTGAGGATTGGGCAGCTCCAGACCAGATATGGCAGCAATACACCATTTTTGGTCTGATCTGACTCTTGTAAAGAAAGAACAGGGCATAAAAAGTCAGGTACTTTTTAAAGTGATACAAACTGGAAAGTGAGGATTGGGCAGCTCCAGACCAGATATGGCAGCAATACACCATTTTTGGTCTGATCTGACTCTTGTAAAGAAAGAACAGGGCATAAAAAGTCAGGTACTTTTTAAAGTGATACAAACTGGAAAGTGAGGATTGGGCAGCTCCAGACCAGATATGGCAGCAATACACCATTTTTGGTCTGATCTGACTCTTGTAAAGAAAGAACAGGGCATAAAAAATCAGGTACTTTTTAAAGTGATACAAACTGGAAAGTGAGGATTGGGCAGCTCCAGACCAGATATGGCAGCAATACACCATTTTTGGTCTGATCTGACTCTTGTAAAGAAAGAAGAGGGCATAAAAAGTCAGGTACTTTTTAAAGTGATACAAACTGGAAAGTGAGGATTGGGCAGCTCCAGACCAGATATGGCAGCAATACACCATTTTTGGTCTGATCTGACTCTTGTAAAGAAAGAACAGGGCATAAAAAGTCAGGTACTTTTTAAAGTGATGCAAACTGGAAAGTGAGGATTGGGCAGCTCCAGACCAGATATGGCAGCAATACACCATTTTTGGTCTGATCTGACTCTTGTAAAGAAAGAACAGGGCATAAAAAGTCAGGTACTTTTTAAAGTGATACAAACTGGAAAGTGAGGATTGGGCAGCTCCAGACCAGATATGGCAGCAATACACCATTTTTGGTCTGATCTGACTCTTGTAAAGAAAGAACAGGGCATAAAAAGTCAGGTACTTTTTAAAGTGATACAAACTGGAAAGTGAGGATTGGGCAGCTCCAGACCAGATATGGCAGCAATACACCATTTTTGGTCTGATCTGACTCTTGTAAAGAAAGAACAGGGCATAAAAAGTCAGGTACTTTTTAAAGTGATACAAACTGGAAAGTGAGGATTGGGCAGCTCCAGACCAGATATGGCAGCAATACACCATTTTTGGTCTGATCTGACTCTTGTAAAGAAAGAACAGGGCATAAAAAATCAGGTACTTTTTAAAGTGATACAAACTGGAAAGTGAGGATTGTGCAGATCCAGACCAGATATGGCAGCAATACACCATTTTTGGTCTGATCTGACTCTTGTAAAGAAAGAACAGGGCATAAAAAGTCAGGTACTTTTTAAAGTGATACAAACTGAAATGTGAGGATTGGGCAGCTCCAGACCAGATATGGCAGCAATACACCATTTTTGGTCTGATCTGACTCTTGTAAAGAAAGAACAGGGCATAAAAAGTCAGGTACTTTTTAAAGTGATACAAACTGGAAAGTGAGGATTGGGCAGCTCCAGACCAGATATGGCAGCAATACACCATTTTTGGTCTGATCTGACTCTTGTAAAGAAAGAACAGGGCATAAAAAGTCAGGTACTTTTTAAAGTGATACAAACTGGAAAGTGAGGATTGGGCAGCTCCAGACCAGATATGGCAGCAATACACCATTTTTGGTCTGATCTGACTCTTGTAAAGAAAGAACAGGGCATAAAAAGTCAGGTACTTTTTAAAGTGATACAAAGTGGAAAGTGAGGATTGGGCAGCTCCAGACCAGATATGGCAGCAATACACCATTTTTGGTCTGATCTGACTCTTGTAAAGAAAGAACAGGGCATAAAAAGTCAGGTACTTTTTAAAGTGATACAAACTGGAAAGTGAGGATTGGGCAGCTCCAGACCAGATATGGCAGCAATACACCATTTTTGGTCTGATCTGACTCTTGTAAAGAAAGAACAGGGCATAAAAAGTCAGGTACTTTTTAAAGTGATACAAACTGGAAAGTGAGGATTGGGCAGCTCCAGACCAGATATGGCAGCAATACACCATTTTTGGTCTGATCTGACTCTTGTAAAGAAAGAACAGGGCATAAAAAGTCAGGTACTTTTTAAAGTGATACAAAGTGGAAAGTGAGGATTGGGCAGCTCCAGACCAGATATGGCAGCAATACACCATTTTTGGTCTGATCTGACTCTTGTAAAGAAAGAACAGGGCATAAAAAGTCAGGTACTTTTTAAAGTGATACAAACTGGAAAGTGAGCATTGGGCAGCTCCAGACCAGATATGGCAGCAATACACCATTTTTGGTCTGATCTGACTCTTGTAAAGAAAGAACAGGGCATAAAAAGTCAGGTACTTTTTAAAGTGATACAAACTGGAAAGTGAGCATTGGGCAGCTCCAGACCAGATATGGCAGCAATACACCATTTTTGGTCTGATCTGACTCTTGTAAAGAAAGAACAGGGCATAAAAAGTCAGGTACTTTTTAAAGTGATACAAACTGGAAAGTGAGGATTGGGCAGCTCCAGACCAGATATGGCAGCAATACACCATTTTTGGTCTGATCTGACTCTTGTAAAGAAAGAACAGTGCATAAAAAGTCAGGTACTTTTTAAAGTGATACAAACTGGAAAGTGAGGATTGGGCAGCTCCAGACCAGATATCGCAGCAATACACCATTTTTGGTCTCATCTGACTCTTGTAAAGAAAGAACAGGGCATAAAAAGTCAGGTACTTTTTAAAGTGATACAAACTGGAAAGTGAGGATTGGGCAGCTCCAGACCAGATATGGCAGCAATACACCATTTTTGGTCTGATCTGACTCTTGTAAAGAAAGAACAGGGCATAAAAAGTCAGGTACTTTTTAAAGTGATACAAAGTGGAAAGTGAGGATTGGGCAGCTCCAGACCAGATATGGCAGCAATACACCATTTTTGGTCTGATCTGACTCTTGTAAAGAAAGAACAGGGCATAAAAAGTCAGGTACTTTTTAAAGTGATACAAACTGGAAAGTGAGGATTGGGCAGCTCCAGACCAGATATGGCAGCAATACACCATTTTTGGTCTGATCTGACTCTTGTAAAGAAAGAACAGGGCATAAAAAGTCAGGTACTTTTTAAAGTGATACAAAGTGGAAAGTGAGGATTGGGCAGCTCCAGACCAGATATGGCAGCAATACACCATTTTTGGTCTGATCTGACTCTTGTAAAGAAAGAACAGGGCATAAAAAGTCAGGTACTTTTTAAAGTGATACAAAGTGGAAAGTGAGGATTGGGCAGCTCCAGACCAGATATGGCAGCAATACACCACTTTTGGTCTTATCTGACTCTTGTAAAGAAAGAACAGGGCATAAAAAGTCAGGTACTTTTTAAAGTGATACAAACTGGAAAGTGAGGATTGGGCAGCTCCAGACCAGATATGGCAGCAATACACCATTTTTGGTCTGATCTGACTCTTGTAAAGAAAGAACAGGGCATAAAAAGTCAGGTACTTTTTAAAGTGATACAAACTGGAAAGTGAGGATTGGGCAGCTCCAGACCAGATACGGCAGCAATACACCATTTTTGGTCTGATCTGACTCTTGTAAAGAAAGAACAGGGCATAAAAAGTCAGGTACTTTTTAAAGTGATACAAAGTGGAAAGTGAGGATTGGGCAGCTCCAGACCAGATATGGCAGCAATACACCATTTTTGGTCTGATCTGACTCTTGTAAAGAAAGAACAGGGCATAAAAAGTCAGGTACTTTTTAAAGTGATACAAACTGGAAAGTGAGCATTGGGCAGCTCCAGACCAGATATGGCAGCAATACACCATTTTTGGTATGATCTGACTCTTGTAAAGAAAGAACAGGGCATAAAAAGTCAGGTACTTTTTAAAGTGATACAAACTGGAAAGTGAGGATTGGGCAGCTCCAGACCAGATATGGCAGCAATACACCATTTTTGGTCTGATCTGACTCTTGTAAAGAAAGAACAGGGCATAAAAAGTCAGGTACTTTTTAAAGTGATACAAACTGGAAAGTGAGGATTGGGCAGCTCCAGACCAGATATGGCAGCAATACACCATTTTTGGTCTGATCTGACTCTTGTAAAGAAAGAACAGGGCATAAAAAGTCAGGTACTTTTTAAAGTGATACAAACTGGAAAGTGAGCATTGGGCAGCTCCAGACCAGATATGGCAGCAATACACCATTTTTGGTCTGATCTGACTCTTGTAAAGAAAGAACAGGGCATAAAAAGTCAGGTACTTTTTAAAGTGATACAAACTGGAAAGTGAGGATTGGGCAGCTCCAGACCAGATATGGCAGCAATACACCATTTTTGGTCTGATCTGACTCTTGTAAAGAAAGAACAGGGCATAAAAAGTCAGGTACTTTTTAAAGTGATACAAAGTGGAAAGTGAGGATTGGGCAGCTCCAGACCAGATATGGCAGCAATACACCATTTTTGGTCTGATCTGACTCTTGTAAAGAAAGAACAGGGCATAAAATGTCAGGTACTTTTTAAATTGATACAAAGTGGAAAGTGAGGATTGGGCAGCTCCAGACCAGATATGGCAGCAATACACCATTTTTGGTCTGATCTGACTCTTGTAAAGAAAGAACAGGGCATAAAAAGTCAGGTACTTTTTAAAGTGATACAAACTGGAAAGTGAGGATTGGGCAGCTCCAGACCAGATATGGCAGCAATACATCATTTTTGGTCTGATCTGACTCTTGTAAAGAAAGAACAGGGCATAAAAAGTCAGGTACTTTTTAAAGTGATACAAAGTGGAAAGTGAGGATTGGGCAGCTCCAGACCAGATATGGCATCAATACACCATTTTTGGTCTGATCTGACTCTTGTAAAGAAAGAACAGGGCATAAAATGTCAGGTACTTTTTAAAGTGATACAAAGTGGAAAGTGAGGATTGGGCAGCTCCAGACCAGATATGGCAGCAATACACCATTTTTGGTCTGATCTGACTCTTGTAAAGAAAGAACAGGGCATAAAAAGTCAGGTACTTTTTAAAGTGATACAAACTGGAAAGTGAGGATTGGGCAGCTCCAGACCAGATATGGCAGCAATACACCATTTTTGGTCTGATCTGACTCTTGTAAAGAAAGAACAGGGCATAAAAAGTCAGGTACTTTTTAAAGTGATACAAAGTGGAAAGTGAGGATTGGGCAGCTCCAGACCAGATATGGCAGCAATACACCATTTTTGGTCTGATCTGACTCTTGTAAAGAAAGAACAGGGCATAAAAAGTCAGGTACTTTTTAAAGTGATACAAACTGGAAAGTGAGCATTGGGCAGCTCCAGACCAGATATGGCAGCAATACACCATTTTTGGTCTGATCTGACTCTTGTAAAGAAAGAACAGGGCATAAAAAGTCAGGTACTTTTTAAAGTGATACAAACTGGAAAGTGAGGATTGGGCAGCTCCAGACCAGATATGGCAGCAATACACCATTTTTGGTCTGATCTGACTCTTGTAAAGAAAGAACAGGGCATAAAAAGTCAGGTACTTTTTAAAGTGATACAAACTGGAAAGTGAGGATTGGGCAGCTCCAGACCAGATATGGCAGCAATACACCATTTTTGGTCTGATCTGACTCTTGTAAAGAAAGAACAGGGCATAAAAAGTCAGGTACTTTTTAAAGTGATACAAACTGGAAAGTGAGGATTGGGCAGCTCCAGACCAGATATCGCAGCAATACACCATTTTTGGTCTCATCTGACTCTTGTAAAGAAAGAACAGGGCATAAAAAGTCAGGTACTTTTTAAAGTGATACAAACTGGAAAGTGAGGATTGGGCAGCTCCAGACCAGATATGGCAGCAATACACCATTTTTGGTCTTATCTGACTCTTGTAAAGAAAGAACAGGGCATAAAAAGTCAGGTACTTTTTAAAGTGATACAAAGTGGAAAGTGAGGATTGGGCAGCTCCAGACCAGATATGGCAGCAATACACCATTTTTGGTCTGATCTGACTCTTGTAAAGAAAGAACAGGGCATAAAAAGTCAGGTACTTTTTAAAGTGATACAAACTGGAAAGTGAGGATTGGGCAGCTCCAGACCAGATATGGCAGCAATACACCATTTTTGGTCTGATCTGACTCTTGTAAAGAAAGAACAGGGCATAAAAAGTCAGGTACTTTTTAAAGTGATACAAAGTGGAAAGTGAGGATTGGGCAGCTCCAGACCAGATATGGCAGCAATACACCATTTTTGGTCTGATCTGACTCTTGTAAAGAAAGAACAGGGCATAAAAAGTCAGGTACTTTTTAAAGTGATACAAAGTGGAAAGTGAGGATTGGGCAGCTCCAGACCAGATATGGCAGCAATACACCACTTTTGGTCTTATCTGACTCTTGTAAAGAAAGAACAGGGCATAAAAAGTCAGGTACTTTTTAAAGTGATACAAACTGGAAAGTGAGGATTGGGCAGCTCCAGACCAGATATGGCAGCAATACACCATTTTTGGTCTGATCTGACTCTTGTAAAGAAAGAACAGGGCATAAAAAGTCAGGTACTTTTTAAAGTGATACAAACTGGAAAGTGAGGATTGGGCAGCTCCAGACCAGATACGGCAGCAATACACCATTTTTGGTCTGATCTGACTCTTGTAAAGAAAGAACAGGGCATAAAAAGTCAGGTACTTTTTAAAGTGATACAAACTGGAAAGTGAGCATTGGGCAGCTCCAGACCAGATATGGCAGCAATACACCATTTTTGGTCTGATCTGACTCTTGTAAAGAAAGAACAGGGCATAAAAAGTCAGGTACTTTTTAAAGTGATACAAACTGGAAAGTGAGCATTGGGCAGCTCCAGACCAGATATGGCAGCAATACACCATTTTTGGTATGATCTGACTCTTGTAAAGAAAGAACAGGGCATAAAAAGTCAGGTACTTTTTAAAGTGATACAAACTGGAAAGTGAGGATTGGGCAGCTCCAGACCAGATATGGCAGCAATACACCATTTTTGGTCTGATCTGACTCTTGTAAAGAAAGAACAGGGCATAAAAAGTCAGGTACTTTTTAAAGTGATACAAACTGGAAAGTGAGGATTGGGCAGCTCCAGACCAGATATGGCAGCAATACACCATTTTTGGTCTGATCTGACTCTTGTAAAGAAAGAACAGGGCATAAAAAGTCAGGTACTTTTTAAAGTGATACAAACTGGAAAGTGAGCATTGGGCAGCTCCAGACCAGATATGGCAGCAATACACCATTTTTGGTCTGATCTGACTCTTGTAAAGAAAGAACAGGGCATAAAAAGTCAGGTACTTTTTAAAGTGATACAAACTGGAAAGTGAGGATTGGGCAGCTCCAGACCAGATATGGCAGCAATACACCATTTTTGGTCTGATCTGACTCTTGTAAAGAAAGAACAGGGCATAAAAAGTCAGGTACTTTTTAAAGTGATACAAAGTGGAAAGTGAGGATTGGGCAGCTCCAGACCAGATATGGCAGCAATACACCATTTTTGGTCTGATCTGACTCTTGTAAAGAAAGAACAGGGCATAAAATGTCAGGTACTTTTTAAATTGATACAAAGTGGAAAGTGAGGATTGGGCAGCTCCAGACCAGATATGGCAGCAATACACCATTTTTGGTCTGATCTGACTCTTGTAAAGAAAGAACAGGGCATAAAAAGTCAGGTACTTTTTAAAGTGATACAAACTGGAAAGTGAGGATTGGGCAGCTCCAGACCAGATATGGCAGCAATACATCATTTTTGGTCTGATCTGACTCTTGTAAAGAAAGAACAGGGCATAAAAAGTCAGGTACTTTTTAAAGTGATACAAAGTGGAAAGTGAGGATTGGGCAGCTCCAGACCAGATATGGCAGCAATACACCATTTTTGGTCTGATCTGACTCTTGTAAAGAAAGAACAGGGCATAAAATGTCAGGTACTTTTTAAAGTGATACAAAGTGGAAAGTGAGGATTGGGCAGCTCCAGACCAGATATGGCAGCAATACACCATTTTTGGTCTGATCTGACTCTTGTAAAGAAAGAACAGGGCATAAAAAGTCAGGTACTTTTTAAAGTGATACAAAGTGGAAAGTGAGGATTGGGCAGCTCCAGACCAGATATGGCAGCAATACACCAATTTTGGTCTTATCTGACTCTTGTAAAGAAAGAACAGGGCATAAAAAGTCAGGTACTTTTTAAAGTGATACAAACTGGAAAGTGAGGATTGGGCAGCTCCAGACCAGATATGGCAGCAATACACCATTTTTGGTCTGATCTGACTCTTGTAAAGAAAGAACAGGGCATAAAAAGTCAGGTACTTTTTAAAGTGATACAAACTGGAAAGTGAGCATTGGGCAGCTCCAGACCAGATATGGCAGCAATACACAATTTTTGGTCTGATCTGACTCTTGTAAAGAAAGAACAGGGCATAAAAAGTCAGGTACTTTTTAAAGTGATACAAACTGGAAAGTGAGGATTGGGCAGCTCCAGACCAGATATGGCAGCAATACACCATTTTTGGTCTGATCTGACTCTTGTAAAGAAAGAACAGGGCATAAAAAGTCAGGTACTTTTTAAAGTGATACAAACTGGAAAGTGAGGATTGGGCAGCTCCAGACCAGATATGGCAGCAATACACCATTTTTGGTCTGATCTGACTCTTGTAAAGAAAGAACTGGGCATAAAATGTCAGGTACTTTTTAAAGTGATACAAAGTGGAAAGTGAGGATTGGGCAGCTCCAGACCAGATATGGCAGCAATACACCATTTTTGGTCTGATCTGACTCTTGTAAAGAAAGAACAGGGCATAAAAAGTCAGGTACTTTTTAAAGTGATACAAACTGGAAAGTGAGGATTGGGCAGCTCCAGACCAGATATGGCAGCAATACACCATTTTTGGTCTGATCTGACTCTTGTAAAGAAAGAACAGGGCATAAAAAGTCAGGTACTTTTTAAAGTGATACAAAGTGGAAAGTGAGGATTGGGCAGCTCCAGACCAGATATGGCAGCAATACACCATTTTTGGTCTGATCTGACTCTTGTAAAGAAAGAACAGGGCATAAAATGTCAGGTACTTTTTAAAGTGATACAAAGTGGAAAGTGAGGATTGGGCAGCTCCAGACCAGATATGGCAGCAATACACCATTTTTGGTCTGATCTGACTCTTGTAAAGAAAGAACAGGGCATAAAAAGTCAGGTACTTTTTAAAGTGATACAAAGTGGAAAGTGAGGATTGGGCAGCTCCAGACCAGATATGGCAGCAATACACCACTTTTGGTCTTATCTGACTCTTGTAAAGAAAGAACAGGGCATAAAAAGTCAGGTACTTTTTAAAGTGATACAAACTGGAAAGTGAGGATTGGGCAGCTCCAGACCAGATATGGCAGCAATACACCATTTTTGGTCTGATCTGACTCTTGTAAAGAAAGAACAGGGCATAAAAAGTCAGGTACTTTTTAAAGTGATACAAACTGGAAAGTGAGGATTGGGCAGCTCCAGACCAGATACGGCAGCAATACACCATTTTTGGTCTTATCTGACTCTTGTAAAGAAAGAACAGGGCATAAAAAGTCAGGTACTTTTTAAAGTGATACAAACTGGAAAGTGAGGAATGGGCAGCTCCAGACCAGATATGGCAGCAATACACCATTTTTGGTCTGATCTGACTCTTGTAAAGAAAGAACAGGGCATAAAAAGTCAGGTACTTTTTAAAGTGATACAAACTGGAAAGTGAGGATTTGGCAGCTCCAGACCAGATACGGCAGCAATACACCATTTTTGGTCTTATCTGACTCTTGTAAAGAAAGAACAGGGCATAAAAAGTCAGGTACTTTTTAAAGTGATACAAACTGGAAAGTGAGGAATGGGCAGCTCCAGACCAGATATGGCAGCAATACACCATTTTTGGTCTGATCTGACTCTTGTAAAGAAAGAACAGGGCATAAAAAGTCAGGTACTTTTTAAAGTGATACAAACTGGAAAGTGAGGATTGGGCAGCTCCAGACCAGATACGGCAGCAATACACCATTTTTGGTCTTATCTGACTCTTGTAAAGAAAGAACAGGGCATAAGAAGTCAGGTACTTTTTAAAGTGATACAAACTGGAAAGTGAGGAATGGGCAGCTCCAGACCAGATACGGCAGCAATACACCATTTTTGGTCTTATCTGACTCTTGTAAAGAAAGAACAGGGCATAAGAAGTCAGGTACTTTTTAAAGTGATACAAACTGGAAAGTGAGGATTTGGCAGCTCCAGACCAGATATGGCAGCAATACACCATTTTTGGTCTTATCTGACTCTTGTAAAGAAAGAACAGGGCATAAAAAGTCAGGTACTTTTTAAAGTGATACAAACTGGAAAGTGAGGATTGGGCAGCTCCAGACCAGATACGGCAGCAATACACCATTTTTGGTCTTATCTGACTCTTGTAAAGAAAGAACAGGGCATAAGAAGTGAGGTACTTTTTAAAGTGATACAAACTGGAAAGTGAGGAATGGGCAGCTCCAGACCAGATACGGCAGCAATACACCATTTTTGGTCTTATCTGACTCTTGTAAAGAAAGAACAGGGCATAAGAAGTCAGGTACTTTTTAAAGTGATACAAACTGGAAAGTGAGGATTGGGCAGCTCCAGACCAGATACGGCAGCAATACACGATTTTTGGTCTTATCTGACTCTTGTAAAGAAAGAACAGGGCATAAAAAGTCAGGTACTTTTTAAAGTGATACAAACTGGAAAGTGAGGATTGGGCAGCTCCAGACCAGATACGGCAGCAATACACCATTTTTGGTCTTATCTGACTCTTGTAAAGAAAGAACAGGGCATAAGAAGTCAGGTACTTTTTAAAGTGATACAAACTGGAAAGTGAGGATTGGGCAGCTCCAGACCAGATATGGCAGCAATACACCATTTTTGGTCTTATCTGACTCTTGTAAAGAAAGAACAGGGCATAAGAAGTCAGGTACTTTTTAAAGTGATACAAACTGGAAAGTGAGGATTGGGCAGCTCCAGACCAGATATGGCAGCAATACACCATTTTTGGTCTGATCTGACTCTTGTAAAGAAAGAACAGGGCATAAGAAGTCAGGTACTTTTTAAAGTGATACAAACTGGAAAGTGAGGAATGGGCAGCTCCAGACCAGATACGGCAGCAATACACCATTTTTGGTCTGATCTGACTCTTGTAAAGAAAGAACAGGGCATAAGAAGTCAGGTACTTTTTAAAGTGATACAAACTGGAAAGTGAGGAATGGGCAGCTCTAGACCAGATACGGCAGCAATACACCATTTTTGGTCTTATCTGACTCTTGTAAAGAAAGAACAGGGCATAAGAAGTCAGGTACTTTTTAAAGTGATACAAACTGGAAAGTGAGGAATGGGCAGCTCCAGACCAGATACGGCAGCAATACACCATTTTTGGTCTTATCTGACTCTTGTAAAGAAAGAACAGGGCATAAGAAGTCAGGTACTTTTTAAAGTGATACAAACTGGAAAGTGAGGATTGGGCAGCTCCAGACCAGATACGGCAGCAATACACCATTTTTGGTCTTATCTGACTCTTGTAAAGAAAGAACAGGGTATAAAAAGTCAGGTACTTTTTAAAGTGATACTAACTGGAAAGTGAGGAATGGGCAGCTCCAGACCAGATACGGCAGCAATACACCATTTTTGGTCTTATCTGACTCTTGTAAAGAAAGAACAGGGCATAAGAAGTCAGGTACTTTTTAAAGTGATACAAACTGGAAAGTGAGGAATGGGCAGCTCCAGACCAGATACGGCAGCAATACACCATTTTTGGTCTTATCTGACTCTTGTAAAGAAAGAACAGGGCATAAGAAGTCAGGTACTTTTTAAAGTGATACAAACTGGAAAGTGAGGAATGGGCAGCTCCAGACCAGATACGGCAGCAATACACCATTTTTGGTCTCATCTGACTCTTGTAAAGAAAGAACAGGGCATAAAAAGTCAGGTACTTTTTAAAGTGATACAAACTGGAAAGTGAGGATTTGGCAGCTCCAGACCAGATATGGCAGCAATACACCATTTTTGGTCTTATCTGACTCTTGTAAAGAAAGAACAGGGCATAAAAAGTCAGGTACTTTTTAAAGTGATACAAACTGGAAAGTGAGGATTGGGCAGCTCCAGACCAGATATGGCAGCAATACACCACTTTTGGTCTTATCTGACTCTTGTAAAGAAAGAACAGGGCATAAAAAGTCAGGTACTTTTTAAAGTGATACAAACTGGAAAGTGAGGATTGGGCAGCTCCAGACCAGATATGGCAGCAATACACCATTTTTGGTCTGATCTGACTCTTGTAAAGAAAGAACAGGGCATAAAAAGTCAGGTACTTTTTAAAGTGATACAAACTGGAAAGTGAGGATTGGGCAGCTCCAGAGCAGATACGGCAGCAATACACCATTTTTGGTCTTATCTGACTCTTGTAAAGAAAGAACAGGGCATAAAAAGTCAGGTACTTTTTAAAGTGATACAAACTGGAAAGTGAGGAATGGGCAGCTCCAGACCAGATATGGCAGCAATACACCATTTTTGGTCTGATCTGACTCTTGTAAAGAAAGAACAGGGCATAAAAAGTCAGGTACTTTTTAAAGTGATACAAACTGGAAAGTGAGGAATGGGCAGCTCCAGACCAGATATGGCAGCAATACACCATTTTTGGTCTGATCTGACTCTTGTAAAGAAAGAACATGGCATAAAAAGTCAGGTACTTTTTAAAGTGATACAAACTGGAAAGTGAGGATTTGGCAGCTCCAGACCAGATACGGCAGCAATACACCATTTTTGGTCTTATCTGACTCTTGTAAAGAAAGAACAGGGCATAAAAAGTCAGGTACTTTTTAAAGTGATACAAACTGGAAAGTGAGGAATGGGCAGCTCCAGACCAGATATGGCAGCAATACACCATTTTTGATCTTATCTGACTCTTGTAAAGAAAGAACAGGGCATAAAAAGTCAGGTACTTTTTAAAGTGATACAAACTGGAAAGTGAGGATTTGGCAGCTCCAGACCAGATATGGCAGCAATACGCCATTTTTGGTCTTATCTGACTCTTGTAAAGAAAGAACAGGGCATAAAAAGTCAGGTACTTTTTAAAGTGATACAAACTGGAAAGTGAGGATTGGGCAGCTCCAGACCAGATACGGCAGCAATACACAATTTTTGGTCTTATCTGACTCTTGTAAAGAAAGAACAGGGCATAAGAAGTCAGGTACTTTTTAAAGTGATACAAACTGGAAAGTGAGGAATGGGCAGCTCCAGACCAGATACGGCAGCAATACACCATTTTTGGTCTTATCTGACTCTTGTAAAGAAAGAACAGGGCATAAGAAGTCAGGTACTTTTTAAAGTGATACAAACTGGAAAGTGAGGATTGGGCAGCTCCAGACCAGATACGGCAGCAATACACCATTTTTGGTCTTATCTGACTCTTGTAAAGAAAGAACAGGGCATAAAAAGTCAGGTACTTTTTAAAGTGATACAAACTGGAAAGTGAGGATTGGGCAGCTCCAGACCAGATACGGCAGCAATACACCATTTTTGGTCTTATCTGACTCTTGTAAAGAAAGAACAGGGCATAAGAAGTCAGGTACTTTTTAAAGTGATACAAACTGGAAAGTGAGGATTGGGCAGCTCCAGACCAGATATGGCAGCAATACACCATTTTTGGTCTTATCTGACTCTTGTAAAGAAAGAACAGGGCATAAGAAGTCAGGTACTTTTTAAAGTGATACAAACTGGAAAGTGAGGATTGGGCAGCTCCAGACCAGATATGGCAGCAATACACCATTTTTGGTCTTATCTGACTCTTGTAAAGAAAGAACAGGGCATAAGAAGTCAGGTACTTTTTAAAGTGATACAAACTGGAAAGTGAGGATTGGGCAGCTCCAGACCAGATACGGCAGCAATACACCATTTTTGGTCTTATCTGACTCTTGTAAAGAAAGAACAGGGCATAAAAAGTCAGGTACTTTTTAAAGTGATACTAACTGGAAAGTGAGGAATGGGCAGCTCCAGACCAGATATGGCAGCAATACACCATTTTTGGTCTGATCTGACTCTTGTAAAGAAAGAACAGGGCATAAGAAGTCAGGTACTTTTTAAAGTGATACAAACTGGAAAGTGAGGATTGGGCAGCTCCAGACCAGATATGGCAGCAATACACCATTTTTGGTCTGATCTGACTCTTGTAAAGAAAGAACAGGGCATAAGAAGTCAGGTACTTTTTAAAGTGATACAAACTGGAAAGTGAGGAATGGGCAGCTCCAGACCAGATACGGCAGCAATACACCATTTTTGGTCTTATCTGACTCTTGTAAAGAAAGAACAGGGCATAAGAAGTCAGGTACTTTTTAAAGTGATACAAACTGGAAAGTGAGGAATGGGCAGCTCCAGACCAGATATGGCAGCAATACACCATTTTTGGTCTTATCTGACTCTTGTAAAGAAAGAACAGGGCATAAGAAGTCAGGTACTTTTTAAAGTGATACAAACTGGAATGTGAGGAATGGGCAGCTCCAGACCAGATACGGCAGCAATACACCATTTTTGGTCTTATCTGACTCTTGTAAAGAAAGAACAGGGCATAAGAAGTCAGGTACTTTTTAAAGTGATACAAACTGGAAAGTGAGGATTGGGCAGCTCCAGACCAGATACGGCAGCAATACACCATTTTTGGTCTTATCTGACTCTTGTAAAGAAAGAACAGGGCATAAAAAGTCAGGTACTTTTTAAAGTGATACTAACTGGAAAGTGAGGAATGGGCAGCTCCAGACCAGATACGGCAGCAATACACCATTTTTGGTCTTATCTGACTCTTGTAAAGAAAGAACAGGGCATAAGAAGTCAGGTACTTTTTAAAGTGATACAAACTGGAAAGTGGGGAATGGGCAGCTCCAGACCAGATACGGCAGCAATACACCATTTTTGGTCTTATCTGACTCTTGTAAAGAAAGAACAGGGCATAAGAAGTCAGGTACTTTTTAAAGTGATACAAACTGGAAAGTGAGGAATGGGCAGCTCCAGACCAGATATGGCAGCAATACACCATTTTTGGTCTGATCTGACTCTTGTAAAGAAAGAACATGGCATAAAAAGTCAGGTACTTTTTAAAGTGATACAAACTGGAAAGTGAGGATTTGGCAGCTCCAGACCAGATACGGCAGCAATACACCATTTTTGGTCTTATCTGACTCTTGTAAAGAAAGACCAGGGCATAAAAAGTCAGGTACTTTTTAAAGTGATACAAACTGGAAAGTGAGGAATGGGCAGCTCCAGAACAGATATGGCAGCAATACACCATTTTTGATCTTATCTGACTCTTGTAAAGAAAGAACAGGGCATAAAAAGTCAGGTACTTTTTAAAGTGATACAAACTGGAAAGTGAGGATTTGGCAGCTCCAGACCAGATATGGCAGCAATACGCCATTTTTGGTCTTATCTGACTCTTGTAAAGAAAGAACAGGGCATAAAAAGTCAGGTACTTTTTAAAGTGATACAAACTGGAAAGTGAGGATTGGGCAGCTCCAGACCAGATACGGCAGCAATACACAATTTTTGGTCTTATCTGACTCTTGTAAAGAAAGAACAGGGCATAAGAAGTCAGGTACTTTTTAAAGTGATACAAACTGGAAAGTGAGGAATGGGCAGCTCCAGACCAGATACGGCAGCAATACACCATTTTTGGTCTTATCTGACTCTTGTAAAGAAAGAACAGGGCATAAGAAGTCAGGTACTTTTTAAAGTGATACAAACTGGAAAGTGAGGATTGGGCAGCTCCAGACCAGATACGGCAGCAATACACCATTTTTGGTCTTATCTGACTCTTGTAAAGAAAGAACAGGGCATAAAAAGTCAGGTACTTTTTAAAGTGATACAAACTGGAAAGTGAGGATTGGGCAGCTCCAGACCAGATACGGCAGCAATACACCATTTTTGGTCTTATCTGACTCTTGTAAAGAAAGAACAGGGCATAAGAAGTCAGGTACTTTTTAAAGTGATACAAACTGGAAAGTGAGGATTGGGCAGCTCCAGACCAGATATGGCAGCAATACACCATTTTTGGTCTTATCTGACTCTTGTAAAGAAAGAACAGGGCATAAGAAGTCAGGTACTTTTTAAAGTGATACAAACTGGAAAGTGAGGATTGGGCAGCTCCAGACCAGATATGGCAGCAATACACCATTTTTGGTCTTATCTGACTCTTGTAAAGAAAGAACAGGGCATAAGAAGTCAGGTACTTTTTAAAGTGATACAAACTGGAAAGTGAGGATTGGGCAGCTCCAGACCAGATACGGCAGCAATACACCATTTTTGGTCTTATCTGACTCTTGTAAAGAAAGAACAGGGCATAAAAAGTCAGGTACTTTTTAAAGTGATACTAACTGGAAAGTGAGGAATGGGCAGCTCCAGACCAGATATGGCAGCAATACACCATTTTTGGTCTGATCTGACTCTTGTAAAGAAAGAACAGGGCATAAGAAGTCAGGTACTTTTTAAAGTGATACAAACTGGAAAGTGAGGATTGGGCAGCTCCAGACCAGATATGGCAGCAATACACCATTTTTGGTCTGATCTGACTCTTGTAAAGAAAGAACAGGGCATAAGAAGTCAGGTACTTTTTAAAGTGATACAAACTGGAAAGTGAGGAATGGGCAGCTCCAGACCAGATACGGCAGCAATACACCATTTTTGGTCTTATCTGACTCTTGTAAAGAAAGAACAGGGCATAAGAAGTCAGGTACTTTTTAAAGTGATACAAACTGGAAAGTGAGGAATGGGCAGCTCCAGACCAGATATGGCAGCAATACACCATTTTTGGTCTTATCTGACTCTTGTAAAGAAAGAACAGGGCATAAGAAGTCAGGTACTTTTTAAAGTGATACAAACTGGAATGTGAGGAATGGGCAGCTCCAGACCAGATACGGCAGCAATACACCATTTTTGGTCTTATCTGACTCTTGTAAAGAAAGAACAGGGCATAAGAAGTCAGGTACTTTTTAAAGTGATACAAACTGGAAAGTGAGGATTGGGCAGCTCCAGACCAGATACGGCAGCAATACACCATTTTTGGTCTTATCTGACTCTTGTAAAGAAAGAACAGGGCATAAAAAGTCAGGTACTTTTTAAAGTGATACTAACTGGAAAGTGAGGAATGGGCAGCTCCAGACCAGATACGGCAGCAATACACCATTTTTGGTCTTATCTGACTCTTGTAAAGAAAGAACAGGGCATAAGAAGTCAGGTACTTTTTAAAGTGATACAAACTGGAAAGTGAGGAATGGGCAGCTCCAGACCAGATACGGCAGCAATACACCATATTTGGTCTTATCTGACTCTTGTAAAGAAAGAACAGGGCATAAGAAGTCAGGTACTTTTTAAAGTGATACAAACTGGAAAGTGAGGAATGGGCAGCTCCAGACCAGATACGGCAGCAATACACCATTTTTGGTCTCATCTGACTCTTGTAAAGAAAGAACAGGGCATAAAAAGTCAGGTACTTTTTAAAGTGATACAAACTGGAAAGTGAGGAATGGGCAGCTCCAGACCAGATATGGCAGCAATACACCATTTTTGATCTTATCTGACTCTTGTAAAGAAAGAACAGGGCATAAAAAGTCAGGTACTTTTTAAAGTGATACAAACTGGAAAGTGAGGATTGGGCAGCTCCAGACCAGATACGGCAGCAATACACCATTTTTGGTCTTATCTGACTCTTATAAAGAAAGAACAGGGCATAAGAAGTCAGGTACTTTTTAAAGTGATACAAACTGGAAAGTGAGGATTGGGCAGCTCCAGACCAGATATGGCAGCAATACACCATTTTTGGTCTTATCTGACTCTTGTAAAGAAAGAACAGGGCATAAGAAGTCAGGTACTTTTTAAAGTGATACAAACTGGAAAGTGAGGATTGGGCAGCTCCAGACCAGATACGGCAGCAATACACCATTTTTGGTCTTATCTGACTCTTGTAAAGAAAGAACAGGGCATAAGAAGTCAGGTACTTTTTAAAGTGATACAAACTGGAAAGTGAGGAATGGGCAGCTCCAGACCAGATATGGCAGCAATACACCATTTTTGGTCTTATCTGACTCTTGTAAAGAAAGAACAGGGCATAAGAAGTCAGGTACTTTTTAAAGTGATACAAACTGGAAAGTGAGGATTGGGCAGCTCCAGACCAGATACGGCAGCAATACACCATTTTTGGTCTTATCTGACTCTTGTAAAGAAAGAACAGGGCATAAGAAGTCAGGTACTTTTTAAAGTGATACAAACTGGAAAGTGAGGAATGGGCAGCTCCAGACCAGATACGGCAGCAATACACCATTTTTGGTCTCATCTGACTCTTGTAATGAAAGAACAGGGCATAAGAAGTCAGGTACTTTTTAAAGTGATACAAACTGGAAAGTGAGGATTGGGCAGCTCCAGACCAGATACGGCAGCAATACACCATTTTTGGTCTTATCTGACTCTTGTAAAGAAAGAACAGGGCATAAGAAGTCAGGTACTTTTTAAAGTGATACAAACTGGAAAGTGAGGAATGGGCAGCTCCAGACCAGATATGGCAGCAATACACCATTTTTGGTCTTATCTGACTCTTGTAAAGAAAGAACAGGGCATAAGAAGTCAGGTACTTTTTAAAGTGATACAAACTGGAAAGTGAGGAATGGGCAGCTCCAGACCAGATATGGCAGCAATACACCATTTTTGGTCTGATCTGACTTTTGTAAAGAAAGAACAGGGCATAAGAAGTCAGGTACTTTTTAAAGTGATACAAACGGGAAAGTGAGGATTGGGCAGCTCCAGACCAGATACGGCAGCAATACACCATTTTTGGTCTGATCTGACTCTTGTAAAGAAAGAACAGGGCATAAAAAGTCAGGTACTTTTTAAAGTGATACAAACTGGAAAGTGAGGATTGGGCAGCTCCAGACCAGATATGGCAGCAATACACCATTTTTGGTCTTATCTGACTCTTGTAAAGAAAGAACAGGGCATAAGAAGTCAGGTACTTTTTAAAGTGATACAAACTGGAATGTGAGGAATGGGCAGCTCCAGACCAGATACGGCAGCAATACACCATTTTTGGTCTTATCTGACTCTTGTAAAGAAAGAACAGGGCATAAGAAGTCAGGTACTTTTTAAAGTGATACAAACTGGAAAGTGAGGATTGGGCAGCTCCAGACCAGATACGGCAGCAATACACCATTTTTGGTCTTATCTGACTCTTGTAAAGAAAGAACAGGGCATAAAAAGTCAGGTACTTTTTAAAGTGATACTAACTGGAAAGTGAGGAATGGGCAGCTCCAGACCAGATACGGCAGCAATACACCATTTTTGGTCTTATCTGACTCTTGTAAAGAAAGAACAGGGCATAAGAAGTCAGGTACTTTTTAAAGTGATACAAACTGGAAAGTGAGGAATGGGCAGCTCCAGACCAGATACGGCAGCAATACACCATATTTGGTCTTATCTGACTCTTGTAAAGAAAGAACAGGGCATAAGAAGTCAGGTACTTTTTAAAGTGATACAAACTGGAAAGTGAGGAATGGGCAGCTCCAGACCAGATACGGCAGCAATACACCATTTTTGGTCTCATCTGACTCTTGTAAAGAAAGAACAGGGCATAAAAAGTCAGGTACTTTTTAAAGTGATACAAACTGGAAAGTGAGGAATGGGCAGCTCCAGACCAGATATGGCAGCAATACACCATTTTTGATCTTATCTGACTCTTGTAAAGAAAGAACAGGGCATAAAAAGTCAGGTACTTTTTAAAGTGATACAAACTGGAAAGTGAGGATTGGGCAGCTCCAGACCAGATACGGCAGCAATACACCATTTTTGGTCTTATCTGACTCTTGTAAAGAAAGAACAGGGCATAAGAAGTCAGGTACTTTTTAAAGTGATACAAACTGGAAAGTGAGGATTGGGCAGCTCCAGACCAGATATGGCAGCAATACACCATTTTTGGTCTTATCTGACTCTTGTAAAGAAAGAACAGGGCATAAGAAGTCAGGTACTTTTTAAAGTGATACAAACTGGAAAGTGAGGATTGGGCAGCTCCAGACCAGATACGGCAGCAATACACCATTTTTGGTCTTATCTGACTCTTGTAAAGAAAGAACAGGGCATAAGAAGTCAGGTACTTTTTAAAGTGATACAAACTGGAAAGTGAGGAATGGGCAGCTCCAGACCAGATATGGCAGCAATACACCATTTTTGGTCTTATCTGACTCTTGTAAAGAAAGAACAGGGCATAAGAAGTCAGGTACTTTTTAAAGTGATACAAACTGGAAAGTGAGGATTGGGCAGCTCCAGACCAGATACGGCAGCAATACACCATTTTTGGTCTTATCTGACTCTTGTAAAGAAAGAACAGGGCATAAGAAGTCAGGTACTTTTTAAAGTGATACAAACTGGAAAGTGAGGAATGGGCAGCTCCAGACCAGATACGGCAGCAATACACCATTTTTGGTCTCATCTGACTCTTGTAATGAAAGAACAGGGCATAAGAAGTCAGGTACTTTTTAAAGTGATACAAACTGGAAAGTGAGGATTGGGCAGCTCCAGACCAGATACGGCAGCAATACACCATTTTTGGTCTTATCTGACTCTTGTAAAGAAAGAACAGGGCATAAGAAGTCAGGTACTTTTTAAAGTGATACAAACTGGAAAGTGAGGAATGGGCAGCTCCAGACCAGATATGGCAGCAATACACCATTTTTGGTCTTATCTGACTCTTGTAAAGAAAGAACAGGGCATAAGAAGTCAGGTACTTTTTAAAGTGATACAAACTGGAAAGTGAGGAATGGGCAGCTCCAGACCAGATATGGCAGCAATACACCATTTTTGGTCTGATCTGACTTTTGTAAAGAAAGAACAGGGCATAAGAAGTCAGGTACTTTTTAAAGTGATACAAACGGGAAAGTGAGGATTGGGCAGCTCCAGACCAGATACGGCAGCAATACACCATTTTTGGTCTGATCTGACTCTTGTAAAGAAAGAACAGGGCATAAAAAGTCAGGTACTTTTTAAAGTGATACAAACTGGAAAGTGAGGATTGGGCAGCTCCAGACCAGATATGGCAGCAATACACCATTTTTGGTCTTATCTGACTCTTGTAAAGAAAGAACAGGGCATAAGAAGTGAGGTACTTTTTAAAGTGATACAAACTGGAAAGTGAGGATTGGGCAGCTCCAGACCAGATACGGCAGCAATACACCATTTTTGGTCTGATCTGACTCTTGTAAAGAAAGAACAGGGCATAAGAAGTCAGGTACTTTTTAAAGTGATACAAACTGGAAAGTGAGGATTGGGCAGCTCCAGACCAGATATGTCAGCAATACACCATTTTTGGTCTTATCTGACTCTTGTAAAGAAAGAACAGGGCATAAGAAGTCAGGTACTTTTTAAAGTGATACAAACTGGAAAGTGAGGATTGGGCAGCTCCAGACCAGATATGGCAGCAATACACCATTTTTGGTCTTATCTGACTCTTGTAAAGAAAGAACAGGGCATAAGAAGTCAGGTACTTTTTAAAGTGATACAAACTGGAAAGTGAGGAATGGGCAGCTCCAGACCAGATACGGCAGCAATACACCATTTTTGGTCTTATCTGACTCTTGTAAAGAAAGAACAGGGCATAAGAAGTCAGGTACTTTTTAAAGTGATACAAACTGGAAAGTGAGGATTGGGCAGCTCCAGACCAGATATGGCAGCAATACACCATTTTTGGTCTTATCTGACTCTTGTAAAGAAAGAACAGGGCATAAGAAGTCAGGTACTTTTTAAAGTGATACAAACTGGAAAGTGAGGATTGGGCAGCTCCAGACCAGATACGGCAGCAATACACCATTTTTGGTCTTATCTGACTCTTGTAAAGAAAGAACAGGGCATAAGAAGTCAGGTACTTTTTAAAGTGATACAAACTGGAAAGTGAGGAATGGGCAGCTCCAGACCAGATATGGCAGCAATACACCATTTTTGGTCTGATCTGACTCTTGTAAAGAAAGAACAGGGCATAAGAAGTCAGGTACTTTTTAAAGTGATACAAACTGGAAAGTGAGGAATGGGCAGCTCCAGACCAGATATGGCAGCAATACACCATTTTTGGTCTTATCTGACTCTTGTAAAGAAAGAACAGGGCATAAGAAGTCAGGTACTTTTTAAAGTGATACAAACTGGAAAGTGAGGAATGGGCAGCTCCAGACCAGATGTGGCAGCAATACACCATTTTTGGTCTTATCTGACTCTTGTAAAGAAAGAACAGGGCATAAAAAGTCAGGTACTTTTTAAAGTGATACAAACTGGAAAGTGAGGAATGGGCAGCTCCAGACCAGATACGGCAGCAATACACCATTTTTGGTCTGATCTGACTCTTGTAAAGAAAGAACAGGGCATAAGAAGTCAGGTACTTTTTAAAGTGATACAAACTGGAAAGTGAGGAATGGGCAGCTCCAGACCAGATACGACAGCAATACACCATTTTTGGTCTTATCTGACTCTTGTAAAGAAAGAACAGGGCATAAGAAGACAGGTACTTTTTAAAGTGATACAAACTGGAAAGTGAGGATTGGGCAGCTCCAGACCAGATATGGCAGCAATACACCATTTTTGGTCTTATCTGACTCTTGTAAAGAAAGAACAGGGCATAAGAAGTCAGGTACTTTTTAAAGTGATACAAACTGGAAAGTGAGGATTGGGCAGCTCCAGACCAGATACGGCAGCAATACACCATTTTTGGTCTGATCTGACTCTTGTAAAGAAAGAACAGGGCATAAGAAGTCAGGTACTTTTTAAAGTGATACAAACTGGAAAGTGAGGATTGCGCAGCTCCAGACCAGATATGGCAGCAATACACCATTTTTGGTCTGATCTGACTCTTGTAAAGAAAGAACAGGGCATAAGAAGTCAGGTACTTTTTAAAGTGATACAAACTGGAAAGTGAGGAATGGGCAGCTCCAGACCAGATGTGGCAGCAATACACCATTTTTGGTCTTATCTGACTCTTGTAAAGAAAGAACAGGGCATAAAAAGTCAGGTACTTTTTAAAGTGATACAAACTGGAAAGTGAGGATTGGGCAGCTCCAGACCAGATACGGCAGCAATACACCATTTTTGGTCTGATCTGACTCTTGTAAAGAAAGAACAGGGCATAAGAAGTCAGGTACTTTTTAAAGTGATACAAACTGGAAAGTGAGGAATGGGCAGCTCCAGACCAGATACGGCAGCAATACACCATTTTTGGTCTTATCTGACTCTTGTAAAGAAAGAACAGGGCATAAGAAGTCAGGTACTTTTTAAAGTGATACAAACTGGAAAGTGAGGAATGGGCAGCTCCAGACCAGATGTGGCAGCAATACACCATTTTTGGTCTTATCTGACTCTTGTAAAGAAAGAACAGGGCATAAGAAGTCAGGTACTTTTTAAAGTGATACAAACTGGAAAGTGAGGAATGGGCAGCTCCAGACCAGATACGGCAGCAATACACCATTTTTGGTCTGATCTGACTCTTGTAAAGAAAGAACAGGGCATAAGAAGTCAGGTACTTTTTAAAGTGATACAAACTGGAAAGTGAGGAATGGGCAGTTCCAGACAAGATATGGCAGCAATACACCATTTTTGGTCTTATCTGACTCTTGTAAAGAAAGAACAGGGCATAAGAAGTCAGGTACTTTTTAAAGTGATACAAACTGGAAAGTGAGGAATGGACAGCTCCAGACCAGATGTGGCAGCAATACACCATTTTTGGTCTTATCTGACTCTTGTAAAGAAAGAACAGGGCATAAAAAGTCAGGTACTTTTTAAAGTGATACAAACTGGAAAGTGAGGAATGGGCAGCTCCAGACCAGATACGGCAGCAATACACCATTTTTGGTCTGATCTGACTCTTGTAAAGAAAGAACAGGGCATAAGAAGTCAGGTACTTTTTAAAGTGATACAAACTGGAAAGTGAGGAATGGGCAGCTCCAGACCAGATACGACAGCAATACACCATTTTTGGTCTTATCTGACTCTTGTAAAGAAAGAACAGGGCATAAGAAGTCAGGTACTTTTTAAAGTGATACAAACTGGAAAGTGAGGATTGGGCAGCTCCAGACCAGATATGGCAGCAATACACCATTTTTGGTCTTATCTGACTCTTGTAAAGAAAGAACAGGGCATAAGAAGTCAGGTACTTTTTAAAGTGATACAAACTGGAAAGTGAGGATTGGGCAGCTCCAGACCAGATACGGCAGCAATACACCATATTTGGTCTGATCTGACTCTTGTAAAGAAAGAACAGGGCATAAGAAGTCAGGTACTTTTTAAAGTGATACAAACTGGAAAGTGAGGATTGGGCAGCTCCAGACCAGATATGGCAGCAATACACCATTTTTGGTCTGATCTGACTCTTGTAAAGAAAGAACAGGGCATAAGAAGTCAGGTACTTTTTAAAGTGATACAAACTGGAAAGTGAGGAATGGGCAGCTCCAGACCAGATATGGCAGCAATACACCATTTTTGGTCTTATCTGACTCTTGTAAAGAAAGAACAGGGCATAAGAAGTCAGGTACTTTTTAAAGTGATACAAACTGGAAAGTGAGGAATGGGCAGCTCCAGACCAGATGTGGCAGCAATACACCATTTTTGGTCTTATCTGACTCTTGTAAAGAAAGAACAGGGCATAAAAAGTCAGGTACTTTTTAAAGTGATACAAACTGGAAAGTGAGGAATGGGCAGCTCCAGACCAGATACGGCAGCAATACACCATTTTTGGTCTGATCTGACTCTTGTAAAGAAAGAACAGGGCATAAGAAGTCAGGTACTTTTTAAAGTGATACAAACTGGAAAGTGAGGAATGGGCAGCTCCAGACCAGATACGGCAGCAATACACCATTTTTGGTCTTATCTGACTCTTGTAAAGAAAGAACAGGGCATAAGAAGTCAGGTACTTTTTAAAGTGATACAAACTGGAAAGTGAGGAATGGGCAGCTCCAGACCAGATGTGGCAGCAATACACCATTTTTGGTCTTATCTGACTCTTGTAAAGAAAGAACAGGGCATAAGAAGTCAGGTACTTTTTAAAGTGATACAAACTGGAAAGTGAGGAATGGGCAGCTCCAGACCAGATACGGCAGCAATACACCATTTTTGGTCTGATCTGACTCTTGTAAAGAAAGAACAGGGCATAAGAAGTCAGGTACTTTTTAAAGTGATACAAACTGGAAAGTGAGGATTGGGCAGCTCCAGACCAGATATGGCAGCAATACACCATTTTTGGTCTTATCTGACTCTTGTAAAGAAAGAACAGGGCATAAGAAGTCAGGTACTTTTTAAAGTGATACAAACTGGAAAGTGAGGAATGGGCAGCTCCAGACCAGATACGGCAGCAATACACCATTTTTGGTCTTATCTGACTCTTGTAAAGAAAGAACAGGGCATAAGAAGTCAGGTACTTTTTAAAGTGATACAAACTGGAAAGTGAGGATTGGGCAGCTCCAGACCAGATATGGCAGCAATACACCATTTTTGGTCTTATCTGACTCTTGTAAAGAAAGAACAGGGCATAAGAAGTCAGGTACTTTTTAAAGTGATACAAACTGGAAAGTGAGGATTGGGCAGCTCCAGACCAGATATGGCAGCAATACTCCATTTTTGGTCTGATCTGACTCTTGTAAAGAAAGAACAGGGCATAAGAAGTCAGGTACTTTTTAAAGTGATACAAACTGGAAAGTGAGGATTGGGTAGCTCCAGACCAGATATGGCAGCAATACTCCATTTTTGTTCTGATCTGACTCTTGTAAAGAAAGAACAGGGCATAAGAAGTCAGGTACTTTTTAAAGTGATACAAACTGGAAAGTGAGGATTGGGCAGCTCCAGACCAGATATGGCAGCAATACACCATTTTTGGTCTGATCTGACTTTTGTAAAGAAAGAACAGGGCATAAGAAGTCAGGTACTTTTTAAAGTGATACAAACTGGAAAGTGAGGATTGGGCAGCTCCAGACCAGATATGGCAGCAATACACCATTTTTGGTCTTATCTGACTCTTGTAAAGAAAGAACAGGGCATAAGAAGTCAGGTACTTTTTAAAGTGATACAAACTGGAAAGTGAGGATTGGGCAGCTCCAGACCAGATATGGCAGCAATACACCATTTTTGGTCTTATCTGACTCTTGTAAAGAAAGAACAGGGCATAAGAAGTCAGGTACTTTTTAAAGTGATACAAACTGGAAAGTGAGGAATGGGCAGCTCCAGACCAGATATGGCAGCAATACACCATTTTTGGTCTGATCTGACTCTTGTAAAGAAAGAACAGGGCATAAGAAGTCAGGTACTTTTTAAAGTGATACAAACTGGAAAGTGAGGAATGGGCAGCTCCAGACCAGATATGGCAGCAATACACCATTTTTGGTCTTATCTGACTCTTGTAAAGAAAGAACAGGGCATAAGAAGTCAGGTACTTTTTAAAGTGATACAAACTGGAAAGTGAGGAATGGGCAGCTCCAGACCAGATGTGGCAGCAATACACCATTTTTGGTCTTATCTGACTCTTGTAAAGAAAGAACAGGGCATAAAAAGTCAGGTACTTTTTAAAGTGATACAAACTGGAAAGTGAGGAATGGGCAGCTCCAGACCAGATACGGCAGCAATACACCATTTTTGGTCTGATCTGACTCTTGTAAAGAAAGAACAGGGCATAAGAAGTCAGGTACTTTTTAAAGTGATACAAACTGGAAAGTGAGGAATGGGCAGCTCCAGACCAGATACGGCAGCAATACACCATTTTTGGTCTTATCTGACTCTTGTAAAGAAAGAACAGGGCATAAGAAGTCAGGTACTTTTTAAAGTGATACAAACTGGAAAGTGAGGATTGGGCAGCTCCAGACCAGATATGGCAGCAATACTCCATTTTTGGTCTTATCTGACTCTTGTAAAGAAAGAACAGGGCATAAGAAGTCAGGTACTTTTTAAAGTGATACAAACTGGAAAGTGAGGATTGGGCAGCTCCAGACCAGATACGGCAGCAATACACCATTTTTGGTCTGATCTGACTCTTGTAAAGAAAGAACAGGGCATAAGAAGTCAGGTACTTGTTAAAGTGATACAAACTGGAAAGTGAGGATTGGGCAGCTCCAGACCAGATATGGCAGCAATACACCATTTTTGGTCTGATCTGACTCTTGTAAAGAAAGAACAGGGCATAAGAAGGCAGGTACTTTTTAAAGTGATACAAACTGGAAAGTGAGGAATGGGCAGCTCCAGACCAGATATGGCAGCAATACACCATTTTTGGTCTTATCTGACTCTTGTAAAGAAAGAACAGGGCATAAGAAGTCAGGTACTTTTTAAAGTGATACAAACTGGAAAGTGAGGATTGGGCAGCTCCAGACCAGATACGGCAGCAATACACCATTTTTGGTCTTATCTGACTCTTGTAAAGAAAGAACAGGGCATAAAAAGTCAGGTACTTTTTAAAGTGATACAAACTGGAAAGTGAGGAATGGGCAGCTCCAGACCAGATGTGGCAGCAATACACCATTTTTGGTCTTATCTGACTCTTGTAAAGAAAGAACAGAGCATAAAAAGTCAGGTACTTTTTAAAGTGATACAAACTGGAAAGTGAGGAATGGGCAGCTCCAGACCAGATACGGCAGCAATACACCATTTTTGGTCTGATCTGACTCTTGTAAAGAAAGAACAGGGCATAAGAAGTCAGGTACTTTTTAAAGTGATACAAACTGGAAAGTGAGGAATGGGCAGCTCCAGACCAGATATGGCAGCAATACACCATTTTTGGTCTTATCTGACTCTTGTAAAGAAAGAACAGGGCATAAGAAGTGAGGTACTTTTTAAAGTGATACAAACTGGAAAGTGAGGAATGGGCAGCTCCAGACCAGATACGGCAGCAATACACCATTTTTGGTCTTATCTGACTCTTGTAAAGAAAGAACAGGGCATAAGAAGTCAGGTACTTTTTAAAGTGATACAAACTGGAAAGTGAGGAATGGGCAGCTCCAGACCAGATGTGGCAGCAATACACCATTTTTGGTCTTATCTGACTCTTGTAAAGAAAGAACAGGGCATAAAAAGTCAGGTACTTTTTAAAGTGATACAAACTGGAAAGTGAGGAATGGGCAGCTCCAGACCAGATACGGCAGCAATACACCATTTTTGGTCTGATCTGACTCTTGTAAAGAAAGAACAGGGCATAAGAAGTCAGGTACTTTTTAAAGTGATACAAACTGGAAAGTGAGGAATGGGCAGCTCCAGACCAGATACGGCAGCAATACACCATTTTTGGTCTTATCTGACTCTTGTAAAGAAAGAACAGGGCATAAGAAGTCAGGTACTTTTTAAAGTGATACAAACTGGAAAGTGAGGATTGGGCAGCTCCAGACCAGATATGGCAGCAATACTCCATTTTTGGTCTGATCTGACTCTTGTAAAGAAAGAACAGGGCATAAGAAGTCAGGTACTTTTTAAAGTGATACAAACTGGAAAGTGAGGAATGGGCAGCTCCAGACCAGATACGGCAGCAATACACCATTTTTGGTCTTATCTGACTCTTGTAAAGAAAGAACAAGGCATAAGAAGTCAGGTACTTTTTAAAGTGATACAAACTGGAAAGTGAGGATTGGGCAGCTCCAGACCAGATATGGCAGCAATACACCATTTTTGGTCTGATCTGACTCTTGTAAAGAAAGAACAGGGCATAAAAAGTCAGGTACTTTTTAAAGTGATACAAACTGGAAAGTGAGGAATGGGCAGCTCCAGACCAGATACGGCAGCAATACACCATTTTTGGTCTGATCTGACTCTTGTAAAGAAAGAACAGGGCATAAGAAGTCAGGTACTTTTTAAAGTGATACAAACTGGAAAGTGAGGAATGGGCAGCTCCAGACCAGATATGGCAGCAATACACCATTTTTGGTCTGATCTGACTCTTGTAAAGAAAGAACAGGGCATAAAAAGTCAGGTACTTTTTAAAGTGATACAAACTGGAAAGTGAGGATTGGGCAGCTCCAGACCAGATATGGCAGCAATACACCATTTTTGGTCTGATCTGACTGTTGTAAAGAAAGAACAGGGCATAAAAATCAGGTACTTTTTAAAGTGATACAAACTGGAAAGTGAGGATTGGGCAGCTCCAGACCAGATATGGCAGCAATACACCATTTTTGGTCTGATCTGACTCTTGTAAAGAAAGAACAGGGCATAAAAATCAGGTACTTTTTAAAGTGATACAAACTGGAAAGTGAGGAATGGGCAGCTCCAGACCAGATACGGCAGCAATACACCATTTTTGGTCTGATCTGACTCTTGTAAAGAAAGAACAGGGCATAAGAAGTCAGGTACTTTTTAAAGTGATACAAACTGGAAAGTGAGGAATGGGCAGCTCCAGACCAGATATGGCAGCAATACACCATTTTTGGTCTGATCTGACTCTTGTAAAGAAAGAACAGGGCATAAAAAGTCAGGTACTTTTTAAAGTGATACAAACTGGAAAGTGAGGAATGGGCAGCTCCAGACCAGATACGGCAGCAATACACCATTTTTGGTCTGATCTGACTCTTGTAAAGAAAGAACAGGGCATAAGAAGTCAGGTACTTTTTAAAGTGATACAAACTGGAAAGTGAGGAATGGGCAGCTCCAGACCAGATATGGCAGCAATACACCATTTTTGGTCTGATCTGACTCTTGTAAAGAAAGAACAGGGCATAAGAAGTTAGGTACTTTTTAAAGTGATACAAACTGGAAAGTGAGGAATGGGCAGCTCCAGACCAGATATGGCAGCAATACACCATTTTTGGTCTGATCTGACTCTTGTAAAGAAAGAACAGGGCATAAAAAGTCAGGTACTTTTTAAAGTGATACAAACTGGAAAGTGAGGAATGGGCAGCTCCAGACCAGATACGGCAGCAATACACCATTTTTGGTCTGATCTGACTCTTGTAAAGAAAGAACAGGGCATAAAAAGTCAGGTACTTTTTAAAGTGATACAAACTGGAAAGTGAGGATTGGGCAGCTCCAGACCAGATATGGCAGCAATACACCATTTTTGGTCTGATCTGACTGTTGTAAAGAAAGAACAGGGCATAAAAATCAGGTACTTTTTAAAGTGATACAAACTGGAAAGTGAGGATTGGGCAGCTCCAGACCAGATATGGCAGCAATACACCATTTTTGGTCTGATCTGACTCTTGTAAAGAAAGAACAGGGCATAAAAAGTCAGGTACTTTTTAAAGTGATACAAACTGGAAAGTGAGGAATGGGCAGCTCCAGACCAGATACGGCAGCAATACACCATTTTTGGTCTGATCTGACTCTTGTAAAGAAAGAACAGGGCATAAGAAGTCAGGTACTTTTTAAAGTGATACAAACTGGAAAGTGAGGAATGGGCAGCTCCAGACCAGATATGGCAGCAATACACCATTTTTGGTCTGATCTGACTCTTGTAAAGAAAGAACAGGGCATATAAAGTCAGGTACTTTTTAAAGTGATACAAACTGGAAAGTGAGGAATGGGCAGCTCCAGACCAGATATGGCAGCAATACACCATTTTTGGTCTGATCTGACTCTTGTGAAGAAAGAACAGGGCATAAAAAGTCAGGTACTTTTTAAAGTGATACAAACTGGAAAGTGAGGAATGGGCAGCTCCAGACCAGATACGGCAGCAATACACCATTTTTGGTCTGATCTGACTCTTGTAAAGAAAGAACAGGGCATAAGAAGTCAGGTACTTTTTAAAGTGATACAAACTGGAAAGTGAGGAATGGGCAGCTCCAGACCAGATATGGCAGCAATACACCATTTTTGGTCTGATCTGACTCTTGTAAAGAAAGAACAGGGCATAAAAAGTCAGGTACTTTTTAAAGTGATACAAACTGGAAAGTGAGGATTGGGCAGCTCCAGACCAGATATGGCAGCAATACACCATTTTTGGTCTGATCTGACTGTTGTAAAGAAAGAACAGGGCATAAAAATCAGGTACTTTTTAAAGTGATACAAACTGGAAAGTGAGGATTGGGCAGCTCCAGACCAGATATGGCAGCAATACACCATTTTTGGTCTGATCTGACTCTTGTAAAGAAAGAACATGGCATAAAAAGTTAGGTACTTTTTAAAGTGATACAAACTGGAAAGTGAGGAATGGGCAGCTCCAGACCAGATACGGCAGCAATACACCATTTTTGGTCTGATCTGACTCTTGTAAAGAAAGAACAGGGCATAAGAAGTCAGGTACTTTTTAAAGTGATACAAACTGGAAAGTGAGGAATGGGCAGCTCCAGACCAGATATGGCAGCAATACACCATTTTTGGTCTGATCTGACTCTTGTAAAGAAAGAACAGGGCATAAAAAGTCAGGTACTTTTTAAAGTGATACAAACTGGAAAGTGAGGAATGGGCAGCTCCAGACCAGATACGGCAGCAATACACCATTTTTGGTCTGATCTGACTCTTGTAAAGAAAGAACAGGGCATTAGAAGTCAGGTACTTTTTAAAGTGATACAAACTGGAAAGTGAGGAATGGGCAGCTCCAGACCAGATATGGCAGCAATACACCATTTTTGGTCTGATCTGACTCTTGTAAAGAAAGAACAGGGCATAAAAAGTCAGGTACTTTTTAAAGTGATACAAACTGGAAAGTGAGGAATGGGCAGCTCCAGACCAGATACGGCAGCAATACACCATTTTTGGTCTGATCTGACTCTTGTAAAGAAAGAACAGGGCATAAGAAGTCAGGTACTTTTTAAAGTGATACAAACTGGAAAGTGAGGAATGGGCAGCTCCAGACCAGATATGGCAGCAATACACCATTTTTGGTCTGATCTGACTCTTGTAAAGAAAGAACAGGGTATAAAAAGTCAGGTACTTTTTAAAGTGATACAAACTGGAAAGTGAGGATTGGGCAGCTCCAGACCAGATATGGCAGCAATACACCATTTTTGGTCTGATCTGACTGTTGTAAAGAAAGAACAGGGCATAAAAATCAGGTACTTTTTAAAGTGATACAAACTGGAAAGTGAGGATTGGGCAGCTCCAGACCAGATACGGCAGCAATACACCATTTTTGGTCTTATCTGACTCTTGTAAAGAAAGACCAGGGCATAAAAAGTCAGGTACTTTTTAAAGTGATACAAACTGGAAAGTGAGGATTGGGCAGCTCCAGACCAGATATGGCAGCAATACACCATTTTTGGTCTTATCTGACTCTTGTAAAGAAAGAACAGGGCATAAAAAGTCAGGTACTTTTTAAAGTGATACAAACTGGAAAGTGAGGAATGGGCAGCTCCAGACCAGATACGGCAGCAATACACCATTTTTGGTCTGATCTGACTCTTGTAAAGAAAGAACAGGGCATAAGAAGTGAGGTACTTTTTAAAGTGATACAAACTGGAAAGTGAGGATTGGGCAGCTCCAGACCAGATACGGCAGCAATACACCATTTTTGGTCTTATCTGACTCTTGTAAAGAAAGAACAGGGCATAAAAAGTCAGGTACTTTTTAAAGTGATACAAACTGGAAAGTGAGGATTGGGCAGCTCCAGACCAGATATGGCAGCAATACACCATTTTTGGTCTGATCTGACTCTTGTAAAGAAAGAACAGGGCATAAAAAGTCAGGTACTTTTTAAAGTGATACAAAGTGGAAAGTGAGGATTGGGCAGCTCCAGACCAGATATGGCAGCAATGCACCATTTTTGGTCTGATCTGACTCTTGTAAAGAAAGAACAGGGCATAAAAAGTCAGGTACTTTTTAAAGTGATACAAACTGGAAAGTGAGGAATGGGCAGCTCCAGACCAGATATGGCAGCAATACACCATTTTTGGTCTGATCTGACTCTTGTAAAGAAAGAACAGGGCATAAAAAGTCAGGAACTTTTTAAAGTGATACAAACTGGAAAGTGAGGATTGGGCAGCTCCAGACCAGATACGGCAGCAATACACCATTTTTGGTCTTATCTGACTCTTGTAAAGAAAGAACAGGGCATAAAAAGTCAGGTACTTTTTAAAGTGATACAAACTGGAAAGTGAGGAATGGGCAGCTCCAGACCAGATATGGCAGCAATACACCATTTTTGGTCTGATCTGACTCTTGTAAAGAAAGAACAGGGCATAAAAAGTCAGGTACTTTTTAAAGTGATACAAACTGGAAAGTGAGGATTGGGCAGCTCCAGACCAGATATGGCAGCAATACACCATTTTTGGTCTGATCTGACTCTTGTAAAGAAAGAACAGGGCATAAAAAGTCAGGTACTTTTTAAAGTGATACAAAATGGAAAGTGAGGATTGGGCAGCTCCAGACCAGATACGGCAGCAATACACCATTTTTGGTCTGATCTGACTCTTGTAAAGAAAGAACAGGGCATAAAAAGTCAGGTACTTTTTAAAGTGATACAAACTGGAAAGTGAGGAATGGGCAGCTCCAGACCAGATATGGCAGCAATACACCATTTTTGGTCTGATCTGACTCTTGTAAAGAAAGAACAGGGCATAAAAAGTCAGGTACTTTTTAAAGTGATACAAACTGGAAAGTTAGGATTGGGCAGCTCCAGACCAGATATGGCAGCAATACACCATTTTTGGTCTTATCTGACTCTTGTAAAGAAAGAACAGGGCATAAGAAGTGAGGTACTTTTTAAAGTGATACAAACTGGAAAGTGAGGATTGGGCAGCTCCAGACCAGATACGGCAGCAATACACCATTTTTGGTCTTATCTGACTCTTGTAAAGAAAGAACAGGGCATAAAAAGTCAGGTACTTTTTAAAGTGATACAAACTGGAAAGTGAGGAATGGGCAGCTCCAGACCAGATATGGCAGCAATACACCATTTTTGGTCTGATCTGACTCTTGTAATGAAAGAACAGGGCATAAAAAGTCAGGTACTTTTTAAAGTGATACAAACTGGAAAGTGAGGATTGGGCAGCTCCAGACCAGATACGGCAGCAATACACCATTTTTGGTCTCATCTGACTCTTGTAAAGAAAGAACAGAGCATAAAAAGTCAGGTACTTTTTAAAGTGATACAAACTGGAAAGTGAGGAATGGGCAGCTCCAGACCAGATACGGCAGCAATACACCATTTTTGGTCTGATCTGACTCTTGTAAAGAAAGAACAGGGCATAAAAAGTCAGGTACTTTTTAAAGTGATACAAACTGGAAAGTGAGGAATGGGCAGCTCCAGACCAGATATGGCAGCAATACACCATTTTTGGTCTGATCTGACTCTTGTAAAGAAAGAACAGGGCATAAAAAGTCAGGTACTTTTTAAAGTGATACAAACTGGAAAGTGAGGATTGGGCAGCTCCAGACCAGATATGGCAGCAATACACCATTTTTGGTCTTATCTGACTCTTGTAAAGAAAGAACAGGGCATAAGAAGTGAGGTACTTTTTAAAGTGATACAAACTGGAAAGTGAGGATTGGGCAGCTCCAGACCAGATACGGCAGCAATACACCATTTTTGGTCTTATCTGACTCTTGTAAAGAAAGAACAGGGCATAAAAAGTCAGGTACTTTTTAAAGTGATACAAACTGGAAAGTGAGGAATGGGCAGCTCCAGACCAGATATGGCAGCAATACACCATTTTTGGTCTGATCTGACTCTTGTAAAGAAAGAACAGGGCATAAAAAGTCAGGTACTTTTTAAAGTGATACAAACTGGAAAGTGAGGATTGGGCAGCTCCAGACCAGATATGGCAGCAATACACCATTTTTGGTCTTATCTGACTCTTGTAAAGAAAGAACAGGGCATAAAAAGTCAGGTACTTTTTAAAGTGATACAAACTGGAAAGTGAGGATTGGGCAGCTCCAGACCAGATATGGCAGCAATACACCATTTTTGGTCTGATCTGACTCTTGTAAAGAAAGAACAGTGCATAAAAAGTCAGGTACTTTTTAAAGTGATACAAACTGGAAAGTGAGGATTGGGCAGCTCCAGACCAGATATGGCAGCAATACACCATTTTTGGTCTTATCTGACTCTTGTAAAGAAAGAACAGGGCATAAGAAGTGAGGTACTTTTTAAAGTGATACAAACTGGAAAGTGAGGATTGGGCAGCTCCAGACCAGATATGGCAGCAATACACATTTTTGGTCTTATCTGACTCTTGTAAAGAAAGAACAGGGCATAAAAATCAGGTACTTTTTAAAGTGATACAAACTGGAAAGTGAGGATTGGGCAGCTCCAGACCAGATATGGCAGCAATACACCATTTTTGGTCTGATCTGACTCTTGTAAAGAAAGAACAGGGCATAAAAAGTCAGGTACTTTTTAAAGTGATACAAACTGGAAAGTGAGGATTGGGCAGCTCCAGACCAGATATGGCAGCAATACACCACTTTTGGTCTTATCTGACCCTTGTAAAGAAAAAACAGGGCATAAGAAGTGAGGTACTTTTTAAAGTGATACAAACTGGAAAGTGAGGATTGGGCAGCTCCAGACCAGATACGGCAGCAATACACCATTTTTGGTCTGATCTGACTCTTGTAAAGAAAGAACAGGGCATAAAAAGTCAGGTACTTTTTAAAGTGATACAAACTGGAAAGTGAGGATTGGGCATCTCCAGACCAGATACGGCAGCAATACACCATTTTTGGTCTTATCTGACTCTTGTAAAGAAAGAACAGGGCATAAAAATCAGGTACTTTTTAAAGTGATACAAACTGGAAAGTGAGGATTGGGCAGCTCCAGACCAGATACGGCAGCAATACACCATTTTTGGTCTTAACTGACTCTTGTAAAGAAAGAACAGGGCATAAAAAATCAGGTACTTTTTAAAGTGATACAAACTGGAAAGTGAGGATTGGGCAGCTCCAGACCAGATACGGCAGCAATACACCATTTTTGGTCTTATCTGACTCTTGTAAAGAAAGAACAGGGCATAAAAAGTCAGGTACTTTTTAAAGTGATACAAACTGGAAAGTGAGGATTGGGCAGCTCCAGACCAGATACGGCAGCAATACACCATTTTTGGTCTTATCTGACTCTTGTAAAGAAAGAACAGGGCATAAAAAGTCAGGTACTTTTTAAAGTGATACAAACTGGAAAGTGAGGATTGGGCAGCTCCAGACCAGATACGGCAGCAATACACCATTTTTGGTCTTATCTGACTCTTGTAAAGAAAGAACAGGGCATAAAAAGTCAGGTACTTTTTAAAGTGATACAAACTGGAAAGTGAGGAATGGGCAGCTCCAGACCAGATATGGCAGCAATACACCATTTTTGGTCTGATCTGACTCTTGTAAAGAAAGAACAGGGCATAAAAAGTCAGGTACTTTTTAAAGTGATACAAAGTGGAAAGTGAGGATTGGGCAGCTCCAGACCAGATATGGCAGCAATACACCATTTTTGGTCTGATCTGACTCTTGTAAAGAAAGAACAGGGCATAAGAAGTGAGGTACTTTTTAAAGTGATACAAACTGGAAAGTGAGGATTGGGCAGCTCCAGACCAGATACGGCAGCAATACTCCATTTTTGGTCTTATCTGACTCTTGTAAAGAAAGAACAGGGCATAAAAAGTCAGGTACTTTTTAAAGTGATACAAACTGGAAAGTGAGGATTGGGCAGCTCCAGACCAGATACGGCAGCAATACAACATTTTTGGTCTTATCTGACTCTTGTAAAGAAAGAACAGGGCATAAAATGTCAGGTACTTTTTAAAGTGATACAAACTGGAAAGTGAGGATTGGGCAGCTCCAGACCAGATACGGCAGCAATACACCATTTTTGGTCTTATCTGACTCTTGTAAAGAAAGAACAGGGCATAAAAAGTCAGGTACTTTTTAAAGTGATACAAACTGGAAAGTGAGGTTTGGGCAGCTCCAGACCAGATACGGCAGCAATACACCATTTTTGGTCTTATCTGACTCTTGTAAAGAAAGAACAGGGCATAAAAAGTCAGGTACTTTTTAAAGTGATACAAACTGGAAAGTGAGGATTGGGCAGCTCCAGACCAGATACGGCAGCAATACACCATTTTTGGTCTTATCTGACTCTTGTAAAGAAAGAACAGGGCATAAAAAGTCAGGTACTTTTTAAAGTGATACAAACTGGAAAGTGAGGATTGGGCAGCTCCAGACCAGATACGGCAGCAATACACCATTTTTGGTCTTATCTGACTCTTGTAAAGAAAGAACAGGTCATAAAAAGTCAGGTACTTTTTAAAGTGATACAAACTGGAAAGTGAGGATTGGGCAGCTCCAGACCAGATACGGCAGCAATACACCATTTTTGGTCTCATCTGTCTCTTGTAAAGAAAGAACAGAGCATAAAAAGTCAGGTACTTTTTAATGTGATACAAACTGGAAAGTGAGGATTGGGCAGCTCCAGACCAGATACGGCAGCAATACACCATTTTTGGTCTTATCTGACTCTTGTAAAGAAAGAACAGGGCATAAAAAGTCAGGTACTTTTTAAAGTGATACAAACTGGAAAGTGAGGATTGGGCAGCTCCAGACCAGATACGGCAGCAATACACCATTTTTGGTCTTATCTGACTCTTGTAAAGAAAGAACAGGGCATAAAAACTCAGGTACTTTTTAAAGTGATACAAACTGGAAAGTGAGGATTGGGCAGCTCCAGACCAGATACGGCAGCAATACACCATTTTTGGTCTTATCTGACTCTTGTAAAGAAAGAACAGGGCATAAAAACTCAGGTACTTTTTAAAGTGATACAAACTGGAAAGTGAGGATTGGGCAGCTCCAGACCAGATACGGCAGCAATACACCATTTTTGGTCTTATCTGACTCTTGTAAAGAAAGAACAGGGCATAAAAAGTCAGGTACTTTTTAAAGTGATACAAACTGGAAAGTGAGGATTGGGCAGCTCCAGACCAGATATGGCAGCAATACACCATTTTTGGTCTTATCTGACTCTTGTAAAGAAAGAACAGGGCATAAAAAGTCAGGTACTTTTTAAAGTGATACAAACTGGAAACTGAGGATTGGGCAGCTCCAGACCAGATATGGCAGCAATACACCATTTTTGGTCTTATCTGACTCTTGTAAAGAAAGAACAGGGCATAAAAAGTCAGGTACTTTTTAAAGTGATACAAACTGGAAAGTGGGGATTGGGCAGCTCCAGACCAGATACGGCAGCAATACACCATTTTTGGTCTTATCTGACTCTTGTAAAGAAAGAACAGGGCATAAGAAGTGAGGTACTTTTTAAAGTGATACAAACTGGAAAGTGAGGATTGGGCAGCTCCAGACCAGATACGGCAGCAATACACCATTTTTGGTCTTATCTGACTCTTGTAAAGAAAGAACAGGGTATAAAAAGTCAGGTACTTTTTAAAGTGATACAAACTGGAAAGTGAGGATTGGGCAGCTCCAGACCAGATACGGCAGCAATACACCATTTTTGGTCTTATCTGACTCTTGTAAAGAAAGAACAGGGCATAAAAACTCAGGTACTTTTTAAAGTGATACAAAGTGGAAAGTGAGGATTGGGCAGCTCCAGACCAGATAAGGCAGCAATACACCATTTTTGGTCTTAACTGACTCTTGTAAAGAAAGAACAGGGCATAAAAAGTCAGGTACTTTTTAAAGTGATACAAACTGGAAAGTGAGGATTGGGCAGCTCCAGACCAGATATGGCAGCAATACACCATTTTTGGTCTTATCTGACTCTTGTAAAGAAAGAACAGGGCATAAAAAGTCAGGTACTTTTTAAAGTGATACAAACTGGAAAGTGAGGATTGGGCAGCTACAGACCAGATACGGCAGCAATATACCATTTTTGGTCTTATCTGACTCTTGTAAAGAAAGAACAGGGCATAAAAAGTCAGGTACTTTTTAAAGTGATACAAACTGGAAAGTGAGGATTGGGCATCTCCAGACCAGATACGGCAGCAATACACCATTTTTGGTCTGATCTGACTCTTGTAAAGAAAGAACAGGGCATAAAAAGTCAGGTACTTTTTAAAGTGATACAAACTGGAAAGTGAGGATTGGGCAGCTCCAGACCAGATATGGCAGCAATACACCATTTTTGGTCTTATCTGACTCTTGTAAAGAAAGAACAGGGCATAAAAAGTCAGGTACTTTTTAAACTGATACAAACTGGAAAGTGAGGATTGGGCAGCTCCAGACCAGATATGGCAGCAATACACCATTTTTGGTCTTATCTGACTCTTGTAAAGAAAGAACAGGGCATAAAAAGTCAGGAACTTTTTAAAGTGATACAAAGTGGAAAGTGAGGATTGGGCAGCTCCAGACCAGATATGGCAGCAATACACCATTTTTGCTCTTATCTGACTCTTGTAAAGAAAGAACAGGGCATAAAAAGTCAGGTACTTTTTAAAGTGATACAAACTGGAAAGTGAGGATTGGGCAGCTCCAGACCAGATATGGCAGCAATACACCATTTTTGGTCTGATCTGACTCTTGTAAAGAAAGAACAGGGCATAAAAAGTCAGGTACTTTTTAAAGTGATACAAAGTGGAAAGTGAGGATTGGGCAGCTCCAGACCAGATATGGCAGCAATACACCATTTTTGGTCTTATCTGACTCTTGTAAAGAAAGAACAGGGCATAAAAAGTCAGGTACTTTTTAAAGTGATACAAACTGGAAAGTGAGGATTGGGCAGCTCCAGACCAGATATGGCAGCAATACACCATTTTTGGTCTGATCTGACTCTTGTAAAGAAAGAACAGGGCATAAAAAGTCAGGTACTTTTTAAAGTGATACAAACTGGAAAGTGAGGATTGGGCAGCTCCAGACCAGATATGGCAGCAATACACCATTTTTGGTCTGATCTGACTCTTGTAAAGAAAGAACAGGGCATAAAAAGTCAGGTACTTTTTAAAGTGATACAAACTGGAAAGTGAGGATTGGGCAGCTCCAGACCAGATACGGCAGCAATACACCATTTTTGGTCTTATCTGACTCTTGTAAAGAAAGAACAGGGCATAAAAAGTCAGGTACTTTTTAAAGTGATACAAAGTGGAAAGTGAGGATTGGGCAGCTCCAGACCAGATATGGCAGCAATACACCATTTTTGGTCTGATCTGACTCTTGTAAAGAAAGAACAGGGCATAAAAAGTCAGGTACTTTTTAAAGTGATACAAAGTGGAAAGTGAGGATTGGGCAGCTCCAGTCCAGATATGGCAGCAATACACCATTTTTGGTCTGATCTGACTCTTGTAAAGAAAGATCAGGGCATAAAAAGTCAGGTACTTTTTAAAGTGATACAAACTGGAAAGTGAGGATTGGGCAGCTCCAGACCAGATATGGCAGCAATACACCATTTTTGGTCTGATCTGACTCTTGTAAAGAAAGAAAAGGGCATAAAAAGTCAGGTACTTTTTAAAGTGATACAAAGTGGAAAGTGAGGATTGGGCAGCTCCAGACCAGATATGACAGCAATAGACCATTTTTGGTCTGATCTGACTCTTGTAAAGAAAGAACAGGGCATAAAAAGTCAGGTACTTTTTAAAGTGATACAAACTGGAAAGTGAGGATTGGGCAGCTCCAGACCAGATACGGCAGCAATACACCATCTTTGGTCTTATCTGACTCTTGTAAAGAAAGAACAGGGCATAAAAAGTCAGGTACTTTTTAAAGTGATACAAACTGGAAAGTGAGGATTGGGCAGCTCCAGACCAGATATGGCAGCAATACACCATTTTTGGTCTGATCTGACTCTTGTAAAGAAAGAACAGGGCATAAAAAGTCAGGTACTTTTTAAAGTGATACAAACTGGAAAGTGAGGATTGGGCAGCTCCAGACCAGATATGGCAGCAATACACCATTTTTGGTCTGATCTGACTCTTGTAAAGAAAGAACAGGGCATAAAAAGTCAGGTACTTTTTAAAGTGATACAAACTGGAAAGTGAGGATTGGGCAGCTCCAGTCCAGATATGGCAGCAATACACCATTTTTGGTCTGACTTGACTCTTGTAAAGAAAGAACAGGGCATAAAAAGTCAGGTACTTTTTAAAGTGATACAAACTGGAAAGTGAGGAATGGGCAGCTCCAGACCAGATATGGCAGCAATACACCATTTTTGGTCTGATCTGACTCTTGTAAAGAAAGAACAGGGCATAAAAAGTCAGGTACTTTTTAAAGTGATACAAACCGGAAAGTGAGGAATGGGCAGCTCCAGTCCAGATATGGCAGCAATACACCATTTTTGGTCTGATCTGACTCTTGTAAAGAAAGAACAGGGCATAAAAAGTCAGGTACTTTTTAAAGTGATACAAAGTGGAAAGTGAGGATTGGGCAGCTCCAGACCAGATATGGCAGCAATACACCATTTTTGGTCTGATCTGACTCTTGTAAAGAAAGAACAGGGCATAAAAAGTCAGGTACTTTTTAAAGTGATACAAACTGGAAAGTGAGGATTGGGCAGCTCCAGACCAGATATGGCAGCAATACACCTTTTTTGGTCTGATCTGACTCTTGTAAAGAAAGAACAGGGCATAAAATGTCAGGTACTTTTTAAAGTGATACAAACTGGAAAGTGAGGATTGGGCAGCTCCAGACCAGATACGGCAGCAATACACCATTTTTGGTCTGATCTGACTCTTGTAAAGAAAGAACAGGGCATAAAAAGTCAGGTACTTTTTAAAGTGATACAAACTGGAAAGTGAGGATTGGGCAACTCCAGTCCAGATATGGCAGCAATACACCATTTTTGGTCTGATCTGACTCTTGTAAAGAAAGAACAGGGCATAAAAAGTCAGGTACTTTTTAAAGTGATACAAACTGGAAAGTGAGGATTGGGCAGCTCCAGACCAGATATGGCAGCAATACACCATTTTTGGTCTGATCTGACTCTTGTAAAAAAGAACAGGGCATAAAAAGTCAGGTACTTTTTAAAGTGATACAAACTGGAAAGTGAGGATTGGGCAGCTCCAGTCCAGATATGGCAGCAATACACCATTTTTGGTCTGACTTGACTCTTGTAAAGAAAGAACAGGGCATAAAAAGTCAGGTACTTTTTAAAGTGATACAAACTGGAAAGTGAGGAATGGGCAGCTCCAGACCAGATATGGCAGCAATACACCATTTTTGGTCTGATCTGACTCTTGTAAAGAAAGAACAGGGCATAAAAAGTCAGGTACTTTTTAAAGTGATACAAACTGGAAATTGAGGAATGGGCAGCTCCAGTCCAGATATGGCAGCAATACACCATTTTTGGTCTGATCTGACTCTTGTAAAGAAAGAACAGGGCATAAAAAGTCAGGTACTTTTTAAAGTGATACAAAGTGGAAAGTGAGGATTGGGCAGCTCCAGACCAGATATGGCAGCAATACACCATATTTGGTCTGATCTGACTCTTGTAAAGAAAGAACAGGGCATAAAAAGTCAGGTACTTTTTAAAGTGATACAAACTGGAAAGTGAGGATTGGGCAGCTCCAGACCAGATATGGCAGCAATACACCTTTTTTGGTCTGATCTGACTCTTGTAAAGAAAGAACAGGGCATAAAATGTCAGGTACTTTTTAAAGTGATACAAACTGGAAAGTGAGGATTGGGCAGCTCCAGACCAGATACGGCAGCAATACACCATTTTTGGTCTGATCTGACTCTTGTAAAGAAAGAACAGGGCATAAAAAGTCAGGTACTTTTTAAAGTGATACAAACTGGAAAGTGAGGATTGGGCACCTCCAGTCCAGATATGGCAGCAATACACCATTTTTGGTCCTATCTGACTCTTGTAAAGAAAGAACAGGGCATAAAAAGTCAGGTACTTTTTAAAGTGATACAAAGTGGAAAGTGAGGATTGGGCAGCTCCAGACCAGATATGGCAGCAATACACCATTTTTGGTCTGATCTGACTCTTGTAAAGAAAGAACAGGGCATAAAAAGTCAGGTACTTTTTAAAGTGATACAAACTGGAAAGTGAGGATTGGGCAGCTCCAGACCAGATACGGCAGCAATACACCATTTTTGGTCTTATCTGACTCTTGTAAAGAAAGAACAGGGCATAAAAAGTCAGGTACTTTTTAAAGTGATACAAACTGGAAAGTGAGGATTGGGCAGCTCCAGACCAGATATGGCAGCAATACACCATTTTTGGTCTGATCTGACTCTTGTAAAGAAAGAACAGGGCATAAAATTCAGGTACTTTTTAAAGTGATACAAACTGGAAAGTGAGGATTGGGCAGCTCCAGACCAGATACGGCAGCAATACACCATTTTTGGTCTTATCTGACTCTTGTAAAGAAAGAACAGGGCATAAAAAGTCAGGTACTTTTTAAAGTGATACAAACTGGAAAGTGAGGATTGGGCAGCTCCAGACCAGATATGGCAGCAATACACCATTTTTGGTCTGATCTGACTCTTGTAAAGAAAGAACAGGGCATAAAAAGTCAGGTACTTTTTAAAGTGATACAAACTGGAAAGTGAGGATTGGGCACCTCCAGTCCAGATATGGCAGCAATACACCATTTTTGGTCTGATCTGACTCTTGTAAAGAAAGAACAGGGCATAAAAAGTCAGGTACTTTTTAAAGTGATACAAACTGGAAAGGGAGGATTGGGCAGCTCCAGTCCAGATATGGCAGCAATACACCATTTTTGGTCTGACTTGACTCTTGTAAAGAAAGAACAGGGCATAAAAAGTAAGGTACTTTTTAAAGTGATACAAACTGGAAAGTGAGGAATGGGCAGCTCCAGACCAGATATGGCAGCAATACACCATTTTTGGTCTGATCTGACTCTTGTAAAGAAAGAACAGGGCATAAAAAGTCAGGTACTTTTTAAAGTGATACAAACTGGAAAGTGAGGAATGGGCAGCTCCAGTCCAGATATGGCAGCAATACACCATTTTTGGTCTGATCTGACTCTTGTAAAGAAAGAACAGGGCATAAAAAGTCAGGTACTTTTTAAAGTGATACAAAGTGGAAAGTGAGGATTGGGCAGCTCCAGACCAGATATGGCAGCAATACACCATTTTTGGTCTGATCTGACTCTTGTAAAGAAAGAACAGGGCATAAAAAGTCAGGTACTTTTTAAAGTGATACAAACTGGAAAGTGAGGATTGGGCAGCTCCAGACCAGATATGGCAGCAATACACCATTTTTGGTCTGATCTGACTCTTGTAAAGAAAGAACAGGGCATAAAAAGTCAGGTACTTTTTAAAGTGATACAAACTGGAAAGTGAGGATTGGGCAGCTCCAGACCAGATACGGCAGCAATACACCATTTTTGGTCTGATCTGACTCTTGTAAAGAAAGAACAGGGCATAAAAAGTCAGGTACTTTTTAAAGTGATACAAACTGGAAAGTGAGGATTGGGCAGCTCCAGACCAGATATGGCAGCAATACACCATTTTTGGTCTGATCTGACTCTTGTAAAGAAAGAACAGGGCATAAAAAGTCAGGTACTTTTTAAAGTGATACAAACTGGAAAGTGAGGATTGGGCACCTCCAGTCCAGATATGGCAGCAATACACCATTTTTGGTCTGATCTGACTCTTGTAAAGAAAGAACAGGGCATAAAAAGTCAGGTACTTTTTAAAGTGATACAAAGTGGAAAGTGAGGATTGGGCAGCTCCAGACCAGATATGGCAGCAATACACCATTTTTGGTCTGATCTGACTCTTGTAAAGAAAGAACAGGGCATAAAAAGTCAGGTACTTTTTAAAGTGATACAAACTGGAAAGTGAGGATTGGGCAGCTCCAGACCAGATACGGCAGCAATACACCATTTTTGGTCTTATCTGACTCTTGTAAAGAAAGAACAGGGCATAAAAAGTCAGGTACTTTTTAAAGTGATACAAACTGGAAAGTGAGGATTGGGCAGCTCCAGACCAGATATGGCAGCAATACACCATTTTTGGTCTGATCTGACTCTTGTAAAGAAAGAACAGGGCATAAAAAGTCAGGTACTTTTTAAAGTGATACAAACTGGAAAGTGAGGATTGGGCAGCTCCAGACCAGATATGGCAGCAATACACCATTTTTGGTCTGATCTGACTCTTGTAAAGAAAGAACAGGGCATAAAAAGTCAGGTACTTTTTAAAGTGATACAAACTGGAAAGTGAGGAATGGGCAGCTCCAGACCAGATATGGCAGCAATACACCATTTTTGGTCTGATCTGACTCTTGTAAAGAAAGAACAGGGCATAAAAAGTCAGGTACTTTTTAAAGTGATACAAACTGGAAAGTGAGGATTGGGCAGCTCCAGACCAGATATGTCAGCAATACACCATTTTTGGTCCGATCTGACTCTTGTAAAGAAAGAACAGGGCATAAAAAGTCAGGTACTTTTTAAAGTGATACAAACTGGAAAGTGAGGATTGGGCAGCTCCAGTCCAGATATGGCAGCAATACACCATTTTTGGTCTGATCTGACTCTTGTAAAGAAAGAACAGGGCATAAAAAGTCAGGTACTTTTTAAAGTGATACAAACTGGAAAGTGAGGAATGGGCAGCTCCAGACCAGATATGGCAGCAATACACCATTTTTGGTCTGATCTGACTCTTGTAAAGAAAGAACAGGGCATAAAAAGTCAGGTACTTTTTAAAGTGATACAAACTGGAAAGTGAGGATTGGGCAGCTCCAGACCAGATATGGCAGCAATACACCATTTTTGGTCCGATCTGACTCTTGTAAAGAAAGAACAGGGCATAAAAAGTCAGGTACTTTTTAAAGTGATACAAACTGGAAAGTGAGGATTGGGCAGCTCCAGACCAGATATGGCAGCAATACACCATTTTTGGTCCGATCTGACTCTTGTAAAGAAAGAACAGGGCATAAAAAGTCAGGTACTTTTTAAAGTGATACAAACTGGAAAGTGAGGATTGGGCAGCTCCAGTCCAGATATGGCAGCAATACACCATTTTTGGTCTGATCTGACTCTTGTAAAGAAAGAACAGGGCATAAAAAGTCAGGTACTTTTTAAAGTGATACAAACTGGAAAGTGAGGAATGGGCAGCTCCAGTCCAGATATGGCAGCAATACACCATTTTTGGTCTGATCTGACTCTTGTAAAGAAAGAACAGGGCATAAAAAGTCAGGTACTTTTTAAAGTGATACAAAGTGGAAAGTGAGGATTGGGCAGCTCCAGACCAGATATGGCAGCAATACACCATTTTTGGTCTGATCTGACTCTTGTAAAGAAAGAACAGGGCATAAAAAGTCAGGTACTTTTTAAAGTGATACAAATTGGAAAGTGAGGATTGGGCAGCTCCAGACCAGATATGGCAGCAATACACCATTTTTGGTCTGATCTGACTCTTGTAAAGAAAGAACAGGGCATAAAAATCAGGTACTTTTTAAAGTGATACAAACTGGAAAGTGAGGATTGGGCACCTCCAGTCCAGATATGGCAGCAATACACCATTTTTGGTCTGATCTGACTCTTGTAAAGAAAGAACAGGGCATAAAAAGTCAGGTACTTTTTAAAGTGATACAAACTGGAAAGTGAGGATTGGGCACCTCCAGTCCAGATATGGCAGCAATACACCATTTTTGGTCTGATCTGACTCTTGTAAAGAAAGAACAGGGCATAAAAAGTCAGGTACTTTTTAAAGTGATACAAAGTGGAAAGTGAGGATTGGGCAGCTCCAGACCAGATATGGCAGTAATACACCATTTTTGGTCTGATCTGACTCTTGTAAAGAAAGAACAGGGCATAAAAAGTCAGGTACTTTTTAAAGTGATACAAACTGGAAAGTGAGGATTGGACACCTCCAGTCCAGATATGGCAGCAATACACCATTTTTGGTCTGATCTGACTCTTGTAAAGAAAGAACAGGGCATTAAAAATACAGGTACTTTTTAAAGTGATACAAAGTGGAAAGTGAGGATTGGGCAGCTCCAGACCAGATATGACAGCAATACACCATTTTTGGTCTGATCTGACTCTTGTAAAGAAAGAACAGGGCATAAAAAGTCAGGTACTTTTTAAAGTGATACAAACTGGAAAGTGAGGATTGGGCACCTCCAGTCCAGATATGGCAGCAATACACCATTTTTGGTCTGATCTGGCTCTTGTAGCGATTAAGTAGTGTAGGAGAAGTCTTACTGGAGTGGTACAATGAACCGACCATTTTACCGGCATCTTTAACAACGGATCGGATATATGAGTTCCACTTGGGGCCTGGGGAGAGCTTGAGTCCCAACAGAAGTTTAAAGCAAAAAAACCCTCCTTAGATGAAGGTTGGGGTTTTGCTCAGTGGTGATGTAACTTTAATAATTTGGTTTTGGTCATATTGAATTTTACAAGTTAGTCCTTCCTCCACTGAGTCATCTTGGCAACGCCAGTTACATCTATCATAAAATTACACTCCGATGTAGGAAGTCAGGTTAATAAACTCTCCACATAAATTCTTCATTTTTTAATTCAGTTTTCTGTCAGGTCATAAGCGACCACGGCCCTCCACGTCTTCCTCTGATTCATTATTTGTGAATTGCCATACCTTATTAGGAAAGATACTGGAGTGATGCGTCCTGGGTATGACGGTAAACTACATCCGCGTCCTGGGTATGATGATAAACTACATCCACGTCCTGGGTACGGCGATAAACTGCATCCAACAGCAAGGTCTCAGATAATGTTTTCAGAAAAATAATGTTGCCAGCTCTATTTTTGAAACAATAATGTTGCCAGCTCTAAGTTTTTGTAAAAGAGTAATGTTGCCAGCTATACGTCTTTTCGTAAAGGAATAATGTTGCCAGCTATACGTCTTTCTTTTTTTTTTTTAAACAATAATGTTGCCAGCTATACGTTTTTTTTTTAAACAATGTTGCCAGCTATACGTTTTTTATTCTATACAAAATAGGCATTTAAAATTCATATAAACTGGATTTGGCATTAAATAACCCATAGTGGTTGATATGCCATAAAACCCAAACAAACAAACAAACAATGGGCAAATATTGAACTCTTAGTTTTTCCAAGTCTTACTCACGTCCTGGGTATGGCGATAAACTACATCCGCGTCCTGGGTATGACGATAAACTACATCCAACAGCAAGGTCTCAGATAATGTTTTCGGAAAAATAATGTTGCCAGCTATAAGTTTTTGAAACAATAATGTTGCCAGCTTTACGTTTTTTGTAAAGGATAAGGTTGCCAGCTATACGTTTTTTGCAAGAAATAATGTTGCCAGCTATACGTTTTTAAAACAATAATGTTGCCAGCTATACATTTTTTATTCCATACAAAATAGACATTTAAAATTCATATAAACTGGATTTGGCATTAAATAACCCACAGTGGTTGATATGCCATAAAACCCAAACAAACAAACAAAACTGGAGTGATTTCCCGTTACTTTAGCTATATTTTTAAATTATGAATTGCTTCTCAAGTTTAGAGAACCCATTTTTACCTGATATTTAAGGCATAGATTAACGAAATGAAGTATTAGACGAGCTGGAATACTGAAACTGATTTCAAAATAAAGTAAATTTATTTCGTTTCAAAATATATACTACATTTGTAAAATAAATGAACGAAAAAAGGGAATATGAGAGAAAATAAATTGAAGGAAACAATTTTCAAGGGAGGTAATTCTATCAGCTTAATATTAGAATCACTCTCTTTATGATTCAATCCTTTCTCCGTCCGCTCTCTCTCTTCTTAATTTCTCTCTCTATATATACATTATAATGGCGTGGGGCTTAGGTGTTTAAAATGAACAGTTGATTTACCCATGCCAAGAAGATCAATGAAGAATGATAATGGCGAGGAAACACGCGGGTAATTTTAACAAAACGAGAATTTACACGTTTGAAGTAGTGTCAATAGTTCGTTTCAAGAAAATAAATAAGGATTCTTAAAGTCCGTAGTTTCATGAAGTGCATAATGTTCATACAACAGATTAGATTGATATGACAAAAAATAATATACAAAATGTTTAAAAAAAATAAAAAAAGGTAAAAGTGTTCGTTGCTCATAGAAGCGATATCCGGTTGCATACATCCACAATTAGACGCAGAGAGATAGTTTGAAATACTTAGCTTTCTTGGATCGTTGAGAGAAAGTTCTTTGAAGTGCCGCTTGCTTGGTTAGAGGCCGATAATATAAATGGCGAATAATTTTACACTGGCGAGAAGAACTGAAAAGAAACGTTTCACACGACTTCAGACACTTCTTTGATTAATTTCATTTTTCTCCTCATTTTATATCAAAAGGAATTTTGCGTCGGTTCGCTACTTTTCTTTCCTTCTTACCGGCTAATTTTTGTGAAGGCAAGGTTTTCATTGGTTGAAAAACAATTTCACATAGGCTCGCGAATTCCTTTCCATCTTCTTTTCAGCTCACCGGTCAATTTCTGTGAAGGCAAAGTTTTCATTGGTCCAATGAAGATTTCACATAGGCTCGCGAATTCCTTTCCATCTTCTTTTCAGCTCAACGGTCAATTTCTGTGAAGGCAAAGTTTTCATTGGTCCAATGATGATTTCACATAGGCTCGCGAATTCCTTTCCATCTTCTTTTCAGCTTACCGGTCAATTTCTGTGAAGGCAAAGTTTTCATTGGTCCAATGAAGTTTTCACATAGGCTCGCGCATTCCTTTTCTTCTTTTTCCTTAGTCTTCCGAATTTGAAGGGTGGTGGGGTACGGAGTTATTATAGTTTCGCACTCACTACATCATCAATGAATTATACCTTCAGTGCACTATTGGCCTCATCTTTGTCGCCATATTTATTACAACGTTTCGGCCATTATACGCTCCGGCCTTCCACAGTTGGTTGGAATGTCGAACTGAACCCTTTATTTCGCTCACTGGGGTAGACTGTTCTATTTCCACCTGCCATGTTTAATGGATGCCAGTTAACCGGGTTTTGAACTCACACTCTTTTGGATCCTGTCACTGGATCTAACCAACGTCTTTATCACTGTGTCATGTGTCCATCTCTGTGGAACGAGAACAGTCTACTCCAGTGAGCGACATAAAGGGTTCAGTTTGACATTCGAAGCACCTGAAAAGGGCCGGAGTGTACAACGGCCGAAACGTTGTAATAAATATGGCGACAAACATGAGGACAATAGTCCGAATAATGTAAATAGTGTACATAATACCGCATTTCAGAAATGTAGACAGATACCTTCAGTATATGAACAATTATAAACCGGTATTCCATCTCGAGGAAAAATTAAAAAAAAAAAAGAAGACAAGGAGTGCCGGAAACTCTATCATATGCTCAATATTTCAACAAAACCACCTTTTTTTTTAATCAATTCACCCCAAGCAAGCGATAATACCACCAATCTGTAAGGAACTACTGGCAGTGAAAGAGAATGAGAAAAGTTTAGGAGGGACCAGAAACCCAATACTAAATAGGAAGCAAGGGATAAAACTCTACTCCTGTTCAAAAGACCTGGGAGGAGTGTGAACCGGGTAATATTTACTGCTAGTAAAGGAAAGAAATAGTAAATAAAATTTCAGAATTTAGATAGAGACGTTAGAAGTATAGAGTTGAAGTAGGGAAGAGACCGGAAGACCTATCCTAAACAGGATACAAGGGATAAACCTCTACTCCTGTTCATAAGACAAAAGAGGAGTGTGAACCGGACTTTCTTTACATTTAATGATATAAAGTTAAAATAATTTCATAGACAGTTTTCGTTCAATTTGATAATAATGTTCCTCTGATTAATATTTTATAATAATAAAAAAAAAAAAAAATAAGAAAGAAAATTATTTCATAGAGACTGAATAATTCTCAAATTTGGGGTTTTACTCGATCTTATATCAAAGTCTCCAATTTGGCAATTTAAAAATCATGAACCTTTTTCAAATATTTCATCTTGAGTAATCGATATTTTCAAGTTTTCGTTTTTAAATTTAACTTTAATAACGAGACAATGGCCTCGTGGATTAAAGCGTTCGTTTGAGAATTTTACATAGTGATTGTGAGTTCAATCCCTTGGCCGGGTAGTGTGTACTTGGACTCATTGGAAACAGGGGAGCAATAACTGAACAGTACTAAACGAAAATAAGAACTAGATAATATCCCTAGAACAGTGGAACGAGAACAGTCTATCCCTGTAGATTAAATAAAGTGTTCAGTTCAGAATTCGCTGTAGGTTACATAGATCGGCATACACCCGAGGAAGTTCGAAACAATTGCAATAACAACAACAAACATGAGGACAATAGTCTGAATATAAATAACTTTAATAAGATTTTAAAATTGACATTTTTGGAGATGTTATTTATTTGATTACTTCATTGCTTTGGAAATATATTAAAAAGTGTTTAGTAAAAAGAAAAAAAATCATTATTAATATTCGATCAATCGACTTTTTATCAACAAGTCGTCTTCAGACTGGTTGATGAATTAAAGGCATCATTTTCATGAAACAGAATGTGCCAAAGTCACAACGAAATAATCCAATAGGAACTAACGTTTCTGCCTGAATTTCTGGGATGAGGAGTTATTATTTACACTGCGTGACAAATTATTATCGAGATAACTTTTTTTTAATATTTCAAAAACCGTCCAATCAATTCACACAAAATTTTCACACAATGTTGGCAACACTAACCTGCGCAATAACTTAAATTTTTGTACTGATCTGCGCAATGTAAACAAACTGGCGCCATATTTGTTATCAGCACGGTGATTTGAGCGTGCCAAATTATTAGAAAAGTCTAAGAATTTAGTGAAATGATGGGCCGTAAAAGCAGTTTAAGTGATGCTGAAAAGAAAATTATCACCTCAGAACTCTCAAAAGGTAAATGTACCCTAGAAATTTCTAAAATGATAGGGAGGTGTCATCAAACAGTGAAAAAGTTCACCGCCGACCCTACACAAGTACGCAATAGGGCAGATAAAGGCAAGCCGAGGGTTATTTCACGTCGTCTCATGTCACCACTTAAAAGAGAGGCCACGAAGAACCCTGGACTTACCAGTCAAGAGCTTTTCAGTCGTATTGGGGATCCTACTGTGTCTAAAAGTACTTGGTGTCGGTATCTGTGGCAAATAGCAACAACATATACAACCTGTATCGAAGCCTCCGTTGACGAGAAATCACATTCAAAATTGATGAAAATGGGCCGAGGACAATATGAAGATTGACTTCTCTAAAGTTTTGTTCACAGACGAAACTCGAGCAACACTTGATGGGCCAGATAGATGGTGTAAAGGCTGGGTAATGAACGGACAGAATCGCCATCAGCGTTTGAGACGCCAACAAGGCGGTGGAGGCATAATGATCTGGGGTGGTATTATTGGAAAAACATTAGTGGGCCCATGGAGAGTACCAGATGGCGTCAAAATGACTGCTGATGCATACATAGCGTTTATGAAGGAGCATCTTGAGCTGTGGATGAAAAGGCAAAGAGTTGCCTTCAGAAGGGCCATTGTTTTTATGCAAGATAATACTCCCTTACATGCTGCTCACAAGACTACTGAATATTTGAAACAGTTAGGCTTCGATGGACCTCAAAAAATGAAGTGGCCAGCAAATTGTTCGGATTTGAACACAATCGAGAACCTTTGGAGCATCATGAAGTGAAGACTGTACGCCAACGGACGACAATTCAGGAGCAACGCTGAGTTGTAGGAAGCAATTATTGACATATCACGCGGCATTACAGCAGATGACATCCTACAATTAACAAATTCTATGGATCGTCGACTTCTTCAAGTAATTTCAAAACAGGGAAAGCACATTCCCTATTAATTTGTTTAAAACTGTGCCTTTGTTTGTATCTGTTATTATTTGCGTGATTATCTTATTTATTAGCTTCTTTTGATCATAAACATTCACGTGCAACATTAATAAACGTTTTGTTTGCTCAATTCTGGGAATTTTACTAAACCTTTCTAATAATTTGGCACGCTCAAATCACCGTGCTGATAACAAATATGACGCCAGTTTGTTTACATTGCGCAGATCAGTACAAAAATTTAAGTGATTGCGCAGGTTAGTGTTGCCAACATTGTGTGAAAATTTTGTGTGAATTGATTGGACGGTTTTTGAAATATTAGAAAAAAGTTATCTCGATAATAATTTGGCACGCAGTGTACACTATGTACATTCGGGCTATTGTCATCATCTTTGTTGTTGTTATCACAACGTTTCGACCATTGTGACCTCCGGGCTTTATCAGGTGCTTCTCGATCCGGGTAATCTTCGGGGAATTTCAAACCGAAACCTTTTTTTAATCTATTGTGTAAGTCATCAACCCCTGTGGAATCTATATGTAAAATTCTGTGACTTCCGTTAGTCCGTCCGTCCGTAAGACCGTCACACACTCTAAAATAGCCATACATTGACCGATCGAAACCAAATTTTGGGGAGACGTGCAACAGGTGAGATGATACAAATTACAGTTAGTTTTACTAGCGTTCGTAAAAACTGCGAAATAGGGTTTTTGTTAAAGTATTTTACAAACAAATCAGCTTATTCACAGTTCACCAGTTGGTTTATCAAATTGAACGAAACGCAGAGTTTGTAAATCTTGACAAAAAATGCTAGCGATAACTTCAACAATATTAAATACTGCAAGGATTTTCAACACATATCAGCGTGTTGCAAAATAAATTTTATTAAAATAAAAATACTGGACAGTGAGGAACACTGGATATTCAAACATCTGAAAAAATATATATTTGGCTATCATGATCTCCTTAGTAGGCCTAGTACAGATAAAAATTCGATATAGGAGCCGTTAATAAAAATACAAAAGCCAAAAAGGAAGTACTGTCAAGCACGGAATTTAACTGCAAGAGCAGCACCCATCAACAAACAGGTTAGGTCTAAGGTTTCAAGTCCTCAACTCAGAATTGTTCCACGGAGCAATAATCTATGGATTAAAACGTTGGTTTGTGAATATGGCATCCGAGTAATTGTGGAACCAACATTTTGCAGACGTACCCAAAGCAGAAGACATATAATGATATAACATGGGCGAGTAAGAAGATTTGAAGGGATATGAGAGAGAAAGTGAACATACAGCGAAAGGGTGAGAGAAGTGAAGAGGCAAGGATATACAGAATATTATCGGTTGTATCGGAAAGGATAAGGGAGAGAAAGAGAAGATACAGGAAATGGTGAGAAAAGTACACAGGTCTCATAAAATAGAAAAAATATTGTATTGGAAAGGATAAGGGAGATAAATTATTTATCTATGAATTATCATGCATTCTTGGTAATGATAATGTTTTATATTAGCCTCTCTACAGTTTAAAATCAACAATCCTTCTCTTAGATAAGTTGTTGCTTACGGCTAGAGAGTTCACTTCTATCCTCTATTTGACACCTGGCACGAAGGAGAAGAGATTGTGAAAAGAGAACGCAAATGCGAAAGTGAACACAACTGACGATTTTGGAATTTGAACTCGGTTCGCAGAATCCACCTTCTCCCCAGATAGCAGTTACACTAAACATTTTATCTTCTAGTGCTTTCACAAAACAATTCTTGGCATAAAATGATTATTTTCATTTTCCAAGCGGCATTTCCATTGCGAAGTCATTGTCTGAATTTTAGACATATTATGTTATATTTTGCCTTGACGGTGGGACTTAAAATACCCCGACTGCTTCTCTTGCTGAGGAGTAAGAACCCCCACTCCAAAGGGGACACTTTACGTGTGGATACCGGATCTATGTCTAACTTTACACTCAAGTGTAAATCGGAACGATGCCTACCTTTTTGTCTCAAGTGTAAATCGGATCTATTTGATCATTGAAAATGTTCGTGTCCGATTAGAAAATTAAAAAGAAAATTTTACATACTCATAAAAACCATTTATTAGTCAAGTACATATTCTTCATTGATTTTACAACTTTCTTTTAAGGGGATTCCCTCACATCATAGCAGCAGAAATTAGCCTCGTGGTCACAGAGATAAAAGCATACTTAACAGGAAATAAAACGTACACAAATAACAGGGAGAGCATGATTAATATGTTAATACAATACAATTTATTTGTATTATTTTGTGCGTATTAGAGTGTGTATTTTTTAGGTTACAGTTGTTTTATGCTACATGTAATAAAAGGGAAAATTTACCCCGTAGTATTGCAAGCCATGTAACAGAGAAGTTGGAGACGTGTTGCCCGTATCAAGGTTCGTGGTGAAGAGATTGAATTTGACGACTTTTGGCGGGATGTCCGTATTTCCGACGGGAATAGTTTTTGTTACATGCTGGGAGTATTTTTATCATTTTTATTTCTTATCTAATTTATTTTATACAACATTTTTATGCTATTGTTTTATTTTATTTTAATTATAATTTTTATCATTATTATTATTTTATATTTTATTTTTATTTAGTTATAATAATAATAATAATAATAATAATAATAATATCCCTACACTCTCATCGTTCTACAAGCTTTGCATAGAAATTTTGTTTTTTGTTGGAAGAAGGTTGTGAGGTAGTTTTTGACTAACTGTACAGAGTCAAATTTGTTGTCATTTAAATTCTTCTGTAGAGTCCGGAAGAAATGAAAATCCGAAGTCAGGAAAATATGGCGGGTGGTTGGAAAGTCTGCTATTTCAATCGTTTTTGCTTCTGTAAGGTCTATTTTGCAACATCCGGCCTTGCGTTGTCGTCGTGGACAATGACACCTTTTCGAGTTTTTCCAAGTTTTCTTGAAACCAAACCTCTTCAAATGACGAAACGCAGTTGAGATATCGATTTTTCAAAATCTCTTACATCGACATTTTCAGTTTATTCTCCGCGATGCCAAGAAGAGAGTCTTCATCGACGTTGTTGATCGTTTCGGTTAAAATCTTTCTGAAGAAATCTGCCAAACCACTTTTTTGACTTTCCGAAGAGCTGAAACACCATCTAAATAAACATTCAAAATGCTTTTTTTTTGTCGTAGTTCCGACGCTTACACCCTTCCAAAATTCATAGAGGATAATATGGCGAAAAACGCAATTTTTCATCCTCCTTCTTTATGGCATTTATTTATGGACAAAACGTCAACATACAACAAATTTTTTATTTTAATAGAATTTATTTTGCAACACGCTGATGTGTGTTGAAAATCCCCACAGTATTTAATATTGTTGAAGTTATCGATAGCATTTTTTTGTCAAGATTTACAAACTCTGCGTTTCGTTCAATTTGATAAACCAACTGATGAAGTGTGAATAAGCTGAGTCGCAAGTGAACGATGTAAGGTTTCAATCGAGAACACAGCAGAAACCCCCCCCCCCCCCCCAAAAAAAAATAGTCAGGGTCAAGTAGCGGTCATTTTATATTAAAGGCGCGAACTTTTGCATTGATTTGATATATCGCATTATTTATTAATTCATTTTGATTTTTGTCCTTTAAAACTTTTATTCGACAATAAATAACCCACCTAGTGTTGATATGTCGCTAAATTCACCATTACAACTCATGTTTGCTATTATATTTCATATGATCTGTCTCTACAGTTGTTGTAGCATACCTACAGATGATAATTGGCATGTCTCTATTCACGTAAATCCAGTAGTAAATACTGTATGTTGGTCTGCAATCGGAGATTCGTCTCCAGCTGTGCTAGTCGAACCCACTGCCTTCGGACAGAGAGTAACCCAGACGAGGCTATGCCGAAGGGCAGAGTCTCGTCTGAGGTGGTAGACAGCTACCCGACCCCGTTTTTTACGGGGTCTACGGGGAATTTTTGCCCGAGCCTAAGGGCTCAGAAACCCCACGTTAAATTCGGCCTTGTGCCAATTCTGACCGCGTGGGGCGGTTGGCAAATATCCTGCGATCGGAGATTCGTCTCCAGCTATGCTGGTCAAACTTTCTGCTTCCGCTCAGAGAGGATCCCCAGACGAGGCTATTTCGAGGGGCAGAATCTCGTCTAGGGAAACAACTACCCGAATCCGTTTTATACGGGGTCTAAGGGGAATTTTTTGCCGAACCTGCGGGCTCGGATACCCCACATTAAATTCGGCCTTGTGCCACATCTGTCTGCGTAGAGCGGTTAGTATATATCCTGCAGTTGGAGATTTGTCTCTAGCTGCGCTGGTAAAACTCACTGCCCCCCGGCATAGAGGATCCACAGACGAAGCTATTTCAAAGGGCAGAGTCTCGTCTCGGGAAACAGCTACCCGAATCGGTTTTATATGGTGTACACGGGGAATTTTTGGCCGAGCCTATGGACTCGGATACCCCACATTAAATTCGGCCTTGTGCCACATCTGACCGCATAGGATGTTTGGTAGACATCATGCAGTTAGAGATTCATTGTAGAATTCACTTGACTCACTTCTAGCAGTTGACTACTATTTCTACGCGCCGCTGGCGAATCTTATATGTGTTGTTCTTGTCCTAAGTATTATCGTTCATTACTAACCTTCGTTTGATTATTCTATTCAGTAACCTTCCCTAGGTTACAACAATAGTAAAGCTGATCAGTCCGATATGATCAAAATGGTACCTCGTCTGTTGTTAACTAGGGCAAAAATGGCTTGTTAATTTTAACGCCTCGAAAACTAAAATTCTCTCCATTAATAATCTGAGACCCCGCTCTGCCTTCCATCAGCATGGCTAATGCTAACCTCCAGGTAGGTAACTCGTTGCGCTGTCATGGGCTAACACTCTCAGCTGACATGAAATGTAAAGACTATACTGAATCCATTGCTAGGTCAGCTGCTAAGAATGTTGGTTCACTGTATCGGGCAAGGCAATTTTTCTCTCCAGAATCTATCTTACATATCTCTAAGTCTTCTATTCGTTCATGCTTAGAATATTGCTGCCGTATATGGTCCAGTGCCCCCTGCTATTTACCTTGAGCTCTTAAAATCCAAAAGAGAATCAACATTATTGATCCTGATCTAGCGTCTCGACTTCAGTTACTTTCACACCGCTGTAAAGTTGTCTCCCTGTGTCTTTTCTATAAGTATTTTCATGGTAATTGTTTGGTTGAACTATTCACTATGGTACTTAAACTTTTTAAATTTAAGTGCAGTACTAGACAGGCGTCGACATCTCATCAATTTATCGTTGAGTTGGCTAGATGTAGCCGTAATTTGTATATTAACAGTTTCTTTTCTCGCACTTCTAGCGCGTGGAATTCCCTTCCGGCTCCATGCTTTCCAGCCAACTTTAATTTGCAAAAAATTAAATGACATATCAATTGCCATGTACCATCTTCCTGATTACTCTTTTCTCTTCCTGCTCATTATTAATGATTCTGTTCCTAATTCTTCTATACCCTGTAACCCATTGTGACTTAGTGGCTTTACTGCCTTGCTTGGAGAGGGGTGGGGGATGATAAAAAAATAACTTTTAGACTATCTTACTCTTTCACTATTTTAACATAAAATGCGCTGTGGTAAATATAGGGTGACCCCCAAAAAACGGGAACTTTTTAACAATCCAATAAAACCAAGAGCGATGGAAGAAAAATATTTTATTCATAGTAATTGAAACTTTAAAACATGCCATTTAAGAAACAATGATGGAATTTTCATTTACGTCCTGTAGATGGCGTCCTTCTGTACGAATGCATTCTTGAAATCTGCTGTTAAGATTCCTCATTGACTGCTGCAACATCTCAGCTGGGATACTGTGAATTTCATCTTGAATTCTAAATGGCGAAATGTTTACTTGCTCAAGGTCACTGTCTCGCAGTGTTGCCACTTGCTCATGTCTGGCTATACGCACTTCAAAAATTCCCGTTTTTTTGGTTACCCTGTACAAGATGTGACAATTTAATTCTCAGAATGTTTTTTTGAAAGCAAAGTTTGATTACTTATTGGCTTGTTCCTCTTGTGAAGCTATGCACTTGGTAAGACATTCTTGGAACTCGTTTCCCGCAATACTTTTCGCTAATGTAGTCACTTGTTGCTGAATGTCAGCAAATGGTTGCCCTTTTCACTTGTTCGAAGATGTCATTGTAAAACGTAAGTTACAGTCTCAGCAGACAGCTTACAGAGTTGGGGTTGCAAGTAAGATGGACTGCTTTGTATGGCTAAAAAGCTCATACAGTTTTACCGATAGATTAGGTTATAAATGAATTTTCCGAGGGCATTAGTGAACATTCCCAGTCGTGTTTTGAATGCTGGTTCCCTTCTCTAACCCCTTAGTCCATCTCGAATCTTCATAATGATTTAATTGTTAATTTAATCTACTATTGTTTTGTCTGTTCCATATTCATTCTGAAGATAACGAAGTAGTTGAACTTAAGCCATGGTTCCTCGTCGAAGTCACGTGCATATTTTTAACCAATAAAAAACGTGGTTGTATTTAGATCCTGAACTCTACAAAAATGAGCAGCTTTCTCGCTGTTTTCCTCCGTTCCCCATGTCTTCAAAATGTCCTGTGGGTTTTAACTTCTCCAATACGCCTTTCTTCATTATGGGTGCTAGAATCAGAAAGAGAGTTTAACACTTACTGATTCTATGTGTAAACGTTCGTTTGGCTTCTACTTTCTCTAAAACTTTCTCATTATTCGCATGTTCAGTTCATGGTATTTTCGGCATTTTTCTGAAGAACAACATTTCTGTTACTTCAAGTTTCTTTTTCATCTATGAGGAGATTGTCCAACATTCATTGTCATACAGGAAGATTCATATTGCATGACAGTTTAGCATTCTTTTCATTGTTTCTAACGAAATTATCTTGTTTCTTGATACTTTGTTTAGCTTTTGGAAGGCATCATCCGCTATTCAAATGCGCCTTTGAATGGATTGAAATACGAACTGAGATCAGAATTTGTAAAGCAATCGTAAAGCATCGGAGAAATCACAGACATAATACGAGGGCCAAGCCCTGGTGGAAGAAACCAAATTCAGTTAGCCAGTTAAGTGCCATACTTGATACACATTTGGGTGATCATGTATCGAAAGATACATGACTGACGAGGCAGATATTTTTTTCCGCAGTAGGTTTCAGCAGTAGACTGGTTGCCAAACAAGGTTAAAGAATTTAGCCTGTCATGCTATTCAACCCATAGCTGGGGGAGAAGAGATGGATTCATACCTTTCCCAAGGGTATTTGTGCCCCAGTGCATCTTCGGCTCTCCGAATTCTTACTCCGAAACCAAATTACTGTATCCGATTCTGAACCTTCCGGTCACACCTGATTTCTGCCAGATAATCATTTATCTTCCCTGAAACGAATGAATAATTATACTGAGATGTTCTCAACGTGAAGATAGAGTGGGTAATTAGGTTTCCATTTCCAGGAATAAAGGCCATTTCAAGATGATGCCGGAGAAAATGAGGTGTTGATATTTTCTGCAAGAAAGTGATCGATGGACTGGCCAAAAAGAAACAAAGAACTGAATTAATTTACAAATAAATAAGTTTGAAATACGTAATTCTTTGTTTTTATTTCCTCAGATTTCGTTCGGAATCATTAACGGTCATCAATGGCTGCATGCTTTGGTTTCAAAGTCTCTCGTTGCCACTGATTAATAGTCAAAAGTAGTTTTGAATATTCATGAAATAAAGAATTGTCAGTGACAATTGAGTTTCGACTTGTCTTTCTGTTAGTTTAATTTTACTTGCTTTATTTACACTCTTTGTAATAATAATGATATTGTTTTAATTTTATTATTGTCAGATGAATTATTATCAGTCCTTAATAATTTTTAATGGATATTTGTTTCATCTTAATTTCAAGTTATTTTATTTACCGCAACGTCCCAGACTCTTAATATAAGGAAGTTTTGTTTTGGGTCGATTTGATCATTGACCTTCTCAGACCACTCAAAATAGGCTTCATTGCATGATCTTATTTTTGAAAAGGCATATAGTTTTGTCGGTTATCTCCACGTAACTTTGCTGGTTTTGACAAAAAGCCATGAGGCGGGGATGTCAATCAGCAAAAAAACAGGGCACTTCCTGTCTTCATCCTTTTCCCTCGCTTTTTTTTTCTCCCGGCATGCTTTAGTGTCAATACCACAGGGACCTTGTTTCCGGGTATGGAGATATCTTTCCCCTTAGTGACAGAACTATATTCACACACACACACACACACACACACACACACACACACACACACACACACACACACACTCTCTCTCTCACACACACACACACACACACTCTCTCTCTCTCTCTCTCACACACACACACACAACTTGCAATGTCTTCTTTCTTTTTCATGCATACTAGTGTATTTTATTTACATTATTCGAACTGTTTCCCTCTCATTCACGACGTTTCAACCGTTGTACGCTCTAGACTTCTTCAGGTGATATTTGCTGGAAATCGTGTAAATAGTTATAATACCTCATGTCAGAAATATAGACAGACAGTGTATTTTATTTCGCTCTTTTTCAGTTATATAAAAAAACCAAAATATGAAATATTGTCTTGTTGAAATTCATTCCATTTTCTTCCGACCATTCCGTTCTGGGTATGACGATAAACTACATCCGGCAGCAAGGCCTCTGACCGCTTTGAAAAGCGTGGAACCACATCTTAATTGCTGTTGTTCTCAGGGTGATGCACCTTTTAGGGTCACAGCTATGGGCAAATAGTGAACCACCAAAGTAGGGTCAAAATATAAAAATATATTAGAAAAATAATTACTAGCCATAGTTGTTATGATAATTTATCCACGCATGGACACCCCCAGCTATAAATAGGAGCAGGTACTGCCTTTTGGAGAGGGAAGTTTCCAGTTTTATTACTAACATGATTTTGTTTATTTTCTTGTAAATAGATTATATTCATATTGTACGTACTCATTGGGGATTTTTTTAAATTGCTGCTTTTATTCCCCTCCCCCACAGACATTGAATTGTACATATGGAGACTCTTTAGGGTTTTCATAGAGACAATGGTGGATGTAGTAAGAAAGGTAAGTAAGAATGCGTTGTTTTGGTGTTAGGAATATTGTTTGTATGTTTGGGTAAGTGCTTGTGTCTAGCTAAGTTTAAAGTTAAGACAGATGAAGACCGTCCTTTTCCTCATACCCTTTTTTTTGGCTTTGTGCCACATTTTCTGTATTTAAACAGAAATAAATATTGGGAAGTTTCCAGCAGTCAGCTCTGACAGTCGGACCGAACATTCTTGCTGTAACACTCGTTTGTATATGTTTGTATTACTGTTTCTGTTAATATATTTGTTTAATTCAATTCCTTTCTTCGTGTCTTTATTTCTGGCCCTAACAAGGCCACGACAATAATAAAAAATAATAATTGCCAGCAATATATTATTGGAAAAAAATTAGCAAAGCCTATAGGAGAATAATATTTCGGGATTAAATGACCCATAAGGAGTTGATATGCCATTAAACAAAACGAAGCGAACCTTCCACCGTCATTTACATGTGCAAAATATTGCTGCCACTCCTTTTAGTTTAACTAGGATCAGTGCCTGTAAAAGTTTTAAGAGAGATTTGCGCGACATTTTGTGTTTCTATAAAAAAACTGAATGATAGAATAATGTAAATTGGCGCGTCGCGAGAATTTAAAGAATTACACGACCCGTTTTTTTCGTTATAAGCTAAATTTTTCTTCCAATTATTTATTTTTTAGATACATTTTGATTTATATATTTGGCTATATATTATTTTTAAAAAGTGTATTGCCAGTCGGAATAGCTGAAAATGGCTTTCAGGAACTAAGCAAATAACCAGGATATAGGAAAAACATCGTTTCTAAGTAATATCTATTCTCCTTTATGGAAGTGAACGTTGGACAATCTCCCCACAGATTTAAAGCAACTTAAGGCTTTATGATTTGGAATATTATAAAATATGATGTCGTTCCATTTACGAATGGTATAAATACCATGGACAGAGCATGTGAGGAAGGAGGAAGTTTCAAGAAAAAAATATGAACTACAAGGAGACTGCTAATAACAATAAAAAAAAGAAACAGCCGAAATTTCTGGGCCACATGACGAGAAAAGACGGCTTGGAGAATTTAATACTCACAAGATCTATTCAAGGCAAGTGAAGCGAGGAAATCAGCGAATCGTCGAGTTTGAATAAATAGTCTACGGATAAAGACTGGTCTGGTGCTCCTGCTATATATTAGGTTGGGGCAAAAAAAATAACGGTTTTTGACGTATTTTTTAACGTCAAAAACCGACATTATTTTTGCACCAACCTGATATTTAGATTCTTTATAGAATCCAAAGAAGAATCTGCAATGTTATTGGTCCTGACCTGGCATCTCGTCTTCTGTGCCCTCACCCACCATCGTAACGTACTTCCCTGTGCCTTTTCTATAAATACTTTCATGGTAATTGTCTTGATGAACTTTTCGATATGCTACCTAGATTTTATGAATTCCAACGCAGTACTAGATTGACGGAAAGGTCTCATCGTGTTACAGTTGAAATGTGTAGATGTAACTGTAAGTTATATGCCAACAATTTCTTCTGTCGCACTTCTCGATTGTGGAACTCTCATCCGGATTCTTTCTTACCAGTCAATTTTGATCTTCAAAAATTGAAATGCGATGTCAATCGTTATCTTCTGTCTTCTTAATTTTTGTTCTTTTATTGTTCTCTCTACTTAATAGTAGTTTTTCTCATATTCTCTAACGCACAGTAATGTCTTTATTGCCTTGCTAGAGTGAAATGAGTAAAGAAAAAGACAATAATTACTTCGAACAATAAGCGACAGGAAGTAGTGGGGAGCCATGGTCGCCTAATTGTATATGAAAGAAGATAAACCGACAATGTAAAAAATTTGGGAATCTTCGAATGACGCAATCTAGCATATCTTGCATTTCAAACCTTTCATAAGAGATTCGAACCTCGACCTTCGGCACGGAGAAAGGCAGACAAAGAATGTTATTTTGGTAATTTTGGGAACAATTAAACATTTTTCCATATAAATTAATGGTAACAGCATCCTAAGTTTGCGCTATTTCGGATAGCGTGTAAATGTGTACTTATGTAGGTCTTTCGTTAGAACGAAGCGGCGTAAAGCGAATTTTCAAAAAGTGATTGATAAGATTTTTTTACATTTCGAGGTATATTCATAATAGGACATACGTGATCTAATGAAAAATATCCGTACTATAAAAAGAAAACTACAACACATATCAATCCGGTACTTAATCTCCTTCGAAGTAACCCCCTTCTGAAACTATGCACCTTATCCAGCGTCGTTTCCATTGATGGAAGTCTTCCTAGAACTCCTTTTGGGGGATAGCGAGCAGCTGCCTGGTTGAATTGTTTTGGAGTTCCTCGACATCTTGAAATCTTGTTCCTTTCAAGTGGAATCTTATTTTCGGAAAAAGGAAGGATTGAGATCTGAAGAATATTGTAGTTGTCGAACATTGGGAATGTTATATTTGACCAAAAACTGCTGTATAGTCATCGAATGGTGTCGTGAGCGACCACACTCTACACATTTTCCCTCCAAGTACTACGATAAACAACGAAAGAAACAACGAAAACACGATAACGTATTGTGCATAATAGTTCAAGGTCAATCTGTGCCAAGCAGCTTCACTCTGCGTACTTTAGACCGATACTTTTTGATTAGAGCTTGTATTTTCTTAATCGTTTCAAAGATACACCGTGAAATTTCCCTATTTGGACAAGTAAGTAAGCAACCCCCAAGTAGATATCCTCGTGTTATTAAGCATCAACATCAAACGTACAACTTTGGCGTCTTTGAGACAAAGTAAATCGGTGGGGGTATAAGAAGACAAAAGAACGGAACTGATTCTCCCATGCCACTCAAAGAGCTCTGCCAGACACAACCAATCCCTTTGAAGTCTTCCACGGATGTCAGCACAATGAAATGGACAGTGAAGGTGAGAAACAGAACAAATGGAAAAAGCGTAATCAGACATTGTTAAAAAACAAAAAAACAGAAGATATATATATATATATATATATATATATATATATAGAGAGAGAGAGAGAGAGAGAGAGACAGACAGGCAGACAGACAGACAGAGAGAGAGACAGAGAGAAAGACAGAGAGACAGAGAGAAACAAGTAAAGAGAAAATAAATAAGAAAAATTCGATTCATACAGAGCAGACGATATCATGTAGAATCTGCTTATGTGTGGAATGAATTCAAGAATGGCGTTCGTAGGCCGAAAATTACAAAGTCGTATGCAACATTTATCATCTACAAGGTTGGAGAGTGGATTTCATTTATCTCATTTAAAGATAACTGACTCAACACTGGAGGTTTTCGAAATAATACGTAATAATGGACGTTGAATATTTTCCTTTCTTTAACACTGTGTCTCTTCAACATCTGTCAATATTTCTGAGATGAGGTATTAGACTATTTACATTGTTCAGACTGTTGTCCTCATCTCTATTCACGACATTTCGGCCGTTGTACCCACTGGCCTTCTTCAGTATCTGTGTATATTTCTAGAATGAGATATTTACACTACTTACATTGTTCAGACTGTTGTCCTCATCTCTATTCACGACGTTTCGGCCGTTGTGCACTCCGGTCTTCTTCAGTATCTGTGTATATTTCTAGAATGAGATATTTACACTATTTACATTGTTCAGACTGTTGTCCTCATCTCTATTCACGACATTTCGGCCGTTGTACCCACTGGCCTTCTTCAGTATCTGTGTATATTTCTAGAATGAGATATTTACACTATTTACATTGTTCAGACTGTTGTCCTCATCTCTATTCACGATATTTCGGCCGTTGTACCCACTGGCCTTCTTCAGTATCTGTGTATATTTCTAGAATGAGATATTTACACTATTTACATTGTTCAGACTGTTGTCCTCATCTCTATTCACGACATTTCGGCCGTTGTACCCACTGGCCTTCTTCAGTATCTGTCTATATTTCTAGAATGAGATATTTACACTATTTACATTGTTCAGACTGTTGTCCTCATCTTTATTCACGACGTTTCGGCCGTTGTGCCCTCCGGTCTTCTTCAGTATCTGTGTATATTTCTAGAATGAGATATTTACACTATTTACATTGTTCAGACTGTTTTCCTCATCTCTATTCACGACGTTTCGGACGCTGTACCCTCCGGCCTTCTTCAGTATCTATCTATATTTCTAGAATAAGATATTTACACTACTTACATTGTTCAGACTGTTGTCCTCATCTCTATTCACGACATTTCGACCGTTGTACCCACCGACCTTCTTTAGCATCTGTCTATATTTAGGGAATGAGATATTTACACTATTTATATTGTTCAGACTGTTGTCCTCATCTCTATTCACGACGTTTCGGCCGTTGTGCCCTCCGGTCTTCTTCAGTATCTGTGTATATTTCTAGAATGAGATATTTACACTATTTACATTGTTCAGACTGTTGTCCTCATCTCTATTCACGACGTTTCGGACGCTGTACTCTCCGGCCTTCTTCAGTATCTGTCTATATTTCTAGAATGAGGTATTTACACTATTCACATTATTCGGAGTTTATTACTTTATTCAAACACACGTGTCCCATTGAATAAAAACGTTGGTCGATTAATCCAAAAAGTGACTTGACCTAAAAAATTGTGTGTTCAGTACCTGGCCACAGTAGAGGCAACAAAAACTTAGAGAGTAGAGTTACTAAAAAAAGATATTAAATGAAACTGAGATATATAAAAAACGCATGTCACATGAGATTAGAACAATCTACCCCTTGGTCTAAATAAACGGTTCAGTTCGAAATTATAGCGTATATCACCTGAAGAAGACCGGGGAGTACAACAGCCGAAACGTTGTGAATATGGCAATAAAGATGAGGACAACAGTCTGAATGATGTAAATAAAAGGGTCTCTCCATGTCCAACACCAATGTATTTACAATGTGAAAAAGCTATATCAGTTATGTGCCATGCCTGATACATACTTAGGCGATCGTATCTTTCGATACATGACTGACGAGGCAGATTTTTTCCTGCAGTAGGTTGCCATTTCTTTCTGCGATAGACCAATTGCCATCCAAGGCAATGGAATCCGGTCTGTCCTGCTATTTACCCATTGCTGGGGGAGAAGAAGAGGATTTATACCTTTCCTAAAAGTACTAGCACTTAAGTGAGTGTAATGGATTCGACTAGAATTCAAACTCGCCTCTCCAATTTCTCAATCCGAGCCGCTATCCATTATTCCACCGTGCTTCCTATACGCAGAAACTTAAATAAAATTAAACAGTCTATATGTGAATTACAGCAGCTCCGCATCGATAACGTCAAATTGGCAAGTGATGTAATGGATGACCTACAAAATTGTTGTTAACTATTGCAAGCAATAACTTAATGCCTGCAAAGCAATGTAATATACCAAGCCACTGTAAAAATAGCAGATAACGTAGAATATATATATATATATATATATATATATATATATATATATATGTAAAATGGTTATATATATATATATATATGCAATTTTTATATACATTATTATATATTATATATTTGCGGTTTGAAAAGCGCTCAATATCAGTGATACAGCTAACATATTTAGTTGAATTGATGTAAGTTTGTGACCTTGGGTTTCACGCTATTTGATCACAAATAGCATGAAACCCAGGGTCACAAACTCACATCAATACAACTATATATATATATATATATATATATATATATATATATATATATATATGTGTGTGTGTGTGTGTGTGTGTGTGTGTGTGTGTGTGTCAATAAATTACAAACTATGTCTGCTTATTTTATCATAATCCTTTCATATTCACGAATATTTTTTCATATATTATGATGAAAATAAGCAGGCATAATGTTTGTAACTTATTCGATCAGAGAATTTGCTGACTGAATACACAAATATCGGTCTGGGTAGGCGGCACCTTCTGAAAGCATTTGAAAGCAAAATATCATGTGTTGACCCAAGCCTTGTAAGTTAAATGGAGTCGACGGAACAATTTGGAAGTCGTCGATGGTTGGTGCTGGCGTTGTTCAAACTGCTGTAACTAAGTTTCCGTTAGGCATAGTTGCAGTATAAACCACGGGTGGGTGTCTGTGGGTGCTGAAGAAACAAAGATGTGCTTGACTGGAATCGAGATTAGCTATCCGTCCTAGCAGATGAGAGTGCTTGGAAAACGAGAGACGACATTAGCCGGCCATTATATATATATATATATATATAATATAATATATATTTAATCATGTTTTATATGAAAATGTAGATTTTATTCTTTTATTTCTTCCATTTTCACTTTTAACGAAAAAAAAAACCCCGTTAAAATTCACAATCTATACACAAACCGCATAGAGAGATGCGCTGAAATATCACTTTTGAGAATATATATATATATATATATATATATATATATATATATATATATATATATATATATATTTATATATATATATATATGACATCAGTTTGAGTCCCGTGTGAAACTAAGTCACGTATTCAAACCCCACTGACTGAAAAAAAAAAATCAAACACTACGATCTTTTTATTCCAACACAGTATATGTAGGTTGTTACTGTGAGTGATTGCATGCAAACTAGTCTCGTAAAATATTGCTTTTAAAAAGGTCTCCATTTATAGTGGCCTTGTGCCAGATTAATTTAAGTTGTGCAATTTATATCCGGTGTAAAGCTTTGTTCAGTGGTTGAAGTGATAGCTGTTTCCCTACAGATGTTCGTAGGTGGTGTTCGAACGTAGGTAAAAAGCCCTAACTTTAAGACAGGCTGACCTTCCTTACTTGGAGGAATGAGACGAAACGATCTTCATTGAGCCACCACACATATGTCGTCTTCTACCAGACCAAGAGAAGTTGGATAAAAATCATATAAAACTAGGCTAATACGCTCTGAAAAGAAAGCCCTGACCAGAGTTAGGAATGCCAACAAACTTTTTCGCGATGCCTTTTTTCTTAGAATTTAACACCATTTTCGCTGCCTTTTATTTCCTTAGATTTTAACGCTGTCACATCAGACAGGTAGACATTAAAACCTATTTCAGCCTATTACATAAAAGTATTTGGATACAAATAGACAAAAAAGACACCTATTACAAATGTCTGCAGATTCGGTTTCCTGTTAACAACCAATTTCCACCACTGTTATCAAAGCATAAATGAATTGGAATAGTAAAAATACGAAGAAAGAAAGAAATAGACAGAGAAGTCAGAATTTGAAAAGGACAAATTTATAAAGCTTGGAGGTGAATTTAAAGAAACAAAGAATTCCAAGTAAATGGAAAACAAGTCCGGTTCTTTGGAAAGATAGGCAACAGAACCACCTAAGGAAGGCTGTTCACATAAAAATATACGCGGCTGCGAGCGTGAAGCGAGGCAGCCAATAAGTAATATTGGATAAGATTTTCAAATCATCAGAAGGAAGGTAAATGAATAAAAACAGGAATGGTAGCAGGATGAATTTGAAAATTGTAAAGTATCAGATAAAAGAAACGAACAAAAATAACAGAAACAGGACAGTCTTTCATTCAGCCATCTTTTCCTGAACTGTTACGTTTGCATTTTTTTTTTCAAAATAAGTTCTGATGAACTTTCCTCTATGGCCAGTCAGTTAAGTGCCTTACGTGATACACGCTTGGGCGGCCATGTCACTTTCGATTCATCACTCTCTAAGCAGAAGATTTAACCAAGTAGGTTGTCGTTTCTTTCTAGGGTAGACTGGTTGCCAACCGAATCTATAGGACTCTTTCTTGCTATTCAACCAACAGCTGGGGTGGTGGGTACTTGGAAGATTTGGATTCATACATTTCTGGGGTAGACTGGTTGCCAACCGAGGCTATAGAACTCACTCTGTCTTGATATTCAACCTATATCTGGGAGGGGGAAGAGTTGGATTCATGCCTTTTTGAGGTAGACTGGTTGCCAATCGAGGCTATAGGACACATTCCATCTTGCTATTCAACCTATATCTGGGATGGGGAAGGGTTGGATTCATGCCTTTCTGGGGTAGACTGGTTGCTAATCGAGGCTATAGGACTCACTCTGTCTTGCTATTCAACCTATAGCTGGGTGGGGTAGAAGAGTTGGATTCATACCTTTCCCAAGGGTATTTACGCGTATAAACCCGACTAGAATCCCACGCCAATATCGATTACACCACAACGCTCGCCCTTTCCTCATTTGTACCTAGACGTTATAAATTTAAGCGCAGTGCTAGATTGGCGGTACGGTCTCATCATATTACAGTTGAAATAGCTAGATGTAACCATAAGTTTTATCCTAACATCTTCTTCTCTCGCACTTCTACCTTGTGGAATTTTCTTCCGACTTCTTGCGACCCGGTCAACTTTGATCTTCAAAGATTTAAATGCAATGTCAATCGTTACCTTCTGTCTTCTTAATTCCTGTTCTTTTATTATACTCACTCCTTAATAATGTTTTCTTTTTTCTTACATTCTCTTACGAGCAGTGCACCCTTGCGTCTTAGTGGTTTTATGACCTTGCTTGCGGGGAAATTATTTAAAAAATGTTGTGGCCTTGTTAGGGCCAGAAATAAAGACACAAAGAGAAGAATTGAGTTAAACAAATATATGAACAGAAACAGTAATACACACATATACAAAAACGAGTGTTACAGCAAGAATGTTCCCTCCGACTGCCAGAGCTGGATGCTCTAAACTTCACTCTACAAAAGGCAGTACCTGCTCCTATTTATAGCTGGGAGAGTCCATGCGTGCGTGGGTAAATTACCATAACAAAAAAAGTGTTGACTGTTTCTTTCATTATTTATTCGTTCTTGAAGTCTTAAAGAGAACGTGTTAACGATGAACAACACGAGATAGCGCGGCAAGAATATATCCAAATCGAACGTATCCATTTTAACTATTTAAATATAAGATGGCATTAAATCTAGCGATATTAAGGATAGTTAATATAGCAGTGTGTAAATCGCGCTTGTGGAGTGATTTGTAATACATTATTTATTATCTCTCAGTTGTGTCTCTGTCTTTGGGCAGAGTGCACTCAGGGGCGACTCCGTCAAAGGACAGTGTCGCAACTGAGGAAAATTATACTGAGAGGTGCCCAACACTGGGGAACAGCTGCCTGAGGCCGGGCCCTCCCATTGTACCAGAGAGAGGGATCGGTGCTCTCACCGAGGCCAGCGCAGCCGACAGTTGCGGGAGCTGCGAGCAATTTTTGTTCCTAGCCCGTGTGTACGCGCCCGGGTCTCCACCTTAAAAAATACCTTGTGTCACAACTTGTCTTAGTGGGAAGACAGAGTAAATACCTAATATAGCAGGTTCACGTAGGGATGGGTTGCCAAGTGGTTTGAGCGCTAGAGTGCCGACCATAAAAACTGGTTCGAATCTCACCATGATCGATTTGTTTTGACCCAAACAGTGTGCTAGAAGGAAGCAACACATCAACTCCTAATTAGCAGATAGAATCAGTTTGGCATTAGCTGGTAATCTACCTGGAGTTTGTATCGCGATGAAAACATCCATCCTCCAGCAACTTGGCCACCCGCAGAGATGTCTCGGTCTAATATTTTCACAATGACTGAGTTGCAATTTGCCGGACATAGACATTGCACAACATGATACAGCACGATGTTGCATTCTTCTTCTACATGCTGGGCCTTTTCAGGATGTGGGCGATCATGGCTCTCCACAACTTCCTGCTCTTTGTAGACCTTAGCAAAGTTTGTCCTTTTGCTATCTCTCATAGTTCCTGTTTTATCAAACATTTACACAAGCGCCTTACTTAGGTTACGCGCTGCTTTCGTCTGTCTCTCTTGCCTTCAATAAGTCCTGTGAGTGACAAATTTTCCAAGCCCTCTTTCCTCATTATGTGCCCTAGAAATTTCAGTTTTGTCGTTTCTCACATGTTCAGTGCTTCTGTAGAACCACATTTTTATTGCCTCAATTCTCGTCTCCGTCTACGAGGAGATGGTACAGCATTCACCGCCAGATATTATTGTTATATACCGTACCTATGAACACTAATGGGTATATCCCAATCCTCATAAATACATTAGACACTATTGTAAGTGGGGGTAATACGCTAAGTAGTCCACCACTAGCAGTGGTTTACCTACTTCACGCCGCTGGCGAGTATTGTATTTCGTTGATGTTATAAAGATTATCATTTCCATTTCCAACCCCCGTTTTGCTTATTCCTCATTCAGTAACCTTTTCTAAGTTAGAACACTTATATAACAGTTCATCACTATTTAATTTGATTCAAATGAAAATTTTCTTGTTTCTTAATACTTTTTCGAACTTCATTTTAATGAAGAATATTTCCCCCCAAACCAACGGTAATATCGACATCATCGAATATATTTCTATAATATTTTATTTTGGTTACCGCTATGATGCATTTACGCACTTTGTCCTTATTCTGGAATGAGAGTTCCAAACTATAATTCAGTTGGGTAGCGAATATCCGTCCTGCAAACAGTTCCCGTTACACTTAGATCGATAGGACCACATCTATCGTTGTGGATGCTTCTGAAGTATTACCAACTTTAAATTAAGCACCAAAGATCTACGTACTGGAACATACATCTGTTAAAATAATAGCATATCAGGACATTATGTCTACAGCTAACACTGAATTGTAGGCATTTAAAGTTATTAGGTTGGTGCAAAAATAATATCGTTTTTTGACGTATTTTTTAACGTCAAACAACGATATTATTTTTGCACCAACCTAATAAAAATATAAAACTACATTCCGTCTAATCACTTTTTTTTCCAAATGTCATCATCCAATTTGATAGCCAAAGTTTCGAATTTCACTAAGATTGGCCATTATAGAAACTGGGACGTTAAAGATATTATATTCGATTATAGGTTCTAATATGAAATTTTAGTGCAAGATTTGATTATATGAAAGTGGCAAATTTTTCAGAGATTTTTCTCTCGATAACTATATTCATGAAATATCTCGTCTGATTTGATCATTTGTGAGCCGCAGCTGTCGTTAATATGGATGAAAGATGATAAATTACTTGGTACGCTTTTTGCTGACATAAAAAACTGCCCTTTTGTGTCAATTCTCATTTTCGGAGTTGATTTCCCCTGTTAATATCGTATGCCGATTGGAAAAGATTAGCGCAACAACATAACGCCATTTTGTCTGTTAAACATCAGTTAGACGGTTCGGATCTGGACGCACCAAAAGTATTAGATCTCCTAAATGTCAGTTGTCAAAAAAGAGAAATTCCTTTGAAAGAAATCGGACATTTTTGTATCGAAGAGTCCAATTTTCAAATTAAGAAAAAAGTTATTAGAAAAATTGTTTTCTGTACATGAATTAGAATTAGTGTTAAAAACTTGATGAATTGATAATTAAAAAAAGTGACCTGTACTTAAAGAATTGTTAAAATGTTCATCTTGGATACATGAAATGATAAAAGTAACAACTTTTTTCTTGTTTTATATTCATAATATGGGTAGCAACAGTATTAATATTATTTATACCACAAGTAGCATATCAGCCATCATTAATTTTACACTATTATTTGCTATAAATTTCATTAATATTACATGTAAAATTGTCTACAATTAGCACTAATTTTGACCAGTATTTACTTACATCAACATTTTTTATTAGATGAAGCATTGTCCACCATTATTATTCGTCCTTGACTAGCATTAACCTTCATCTTCCTTTATCTTTTTTTGACAAGTATTGACTTTCAACTCTATCTTTTATTAGACGAAACGTTATCCACCATCTTTATTCGTGGATGACTAACATTAACCTCCATCTTCATTTTTTATTAGATGAAGCATCATTACTGTTAATTTTTGACCAGTATTAACATTCACCTTCGATTTTTATTAGATGAAGCATCATTACTGTTAATTTTTGATCAGTATTAACATTCACCTTCGATTTTTATTAGATGAAGCATCATTACTGTTAATTTTTGACCAGTATTAACATTCACCTTCGATTTTTATTAGATGAAGCATCATTACTGTTAATTTTTGACCAGTATTAACATTCACCTTCGATTTTTATTAGATGAAGCATCATTACTGTTAATTTTTGACCAGTATTAACATTCACCTTCGATTTTTATTAGATGAAGCATCATTACTGTTAATTTTTGACCAGTATTAACATTCACCTTCGATTTTTATTAGATGAAGCATCATTACTGTTAATTTTTGACCAGTATTAACATTCACCTTCGATTTTTATTAGATGAAGCATCATTACTGTTAATTTTTGACCAGTATTAACATTCACCTTCGATTTTTATTAGATGAAGCATCATTACTGTTAATTTTTGACCAGTATTAACATTCACCTTCGATTTTTATTAGATGAAGCATCATTACTGTTAATTTTTGACCAGTATTAACATTCACCTTCGATTTTTATTAGATGAAGCATCATTACTGTTAATTTTTGACCAGTATTAACATTCACCTTCGATTTTTATTAGTATCATCCTTATCTTTATCTTTTTTGGGTGAATCTATTGAAAATGATTATAATTTTTTGACTAGTATTTATTATCGTTTTCATTTTTTATTAGATGAAGAATTATCAAACATTAATATTGACTAGTATTTTATTTTAAACAAACTTTTACTCAATGATTCATTGTCAACCATTATTAATTTTCACTATCATTAGCGTATTCGCCAAATAATATACTTTTTAAGAATAAACCTTTTAATTGATTTCTGATATATTATTATAATCGTTGCGTAAAAACATAATACTCATTCCTAATTATTAAAGTATCCTCCTTATCAAATTTTATATAAATCTCTTTCAGAATTTAACTTAAAACGTTATATAGTCTCATCTTTTGCACGAAGGAAGAAGAGATGCGTTTACTTTTTTGCACAAGCTCCTGCTTGGTTATAATGCTTCTCAAACTGCTGCCAACATTAACAGAGCAAGAAGTGATGTATCCGCTTGTGATCTGACAGTAGGATGCCGGTTACTGAAGTTCCGCAGTGGGGATACGAGACTTGAAGATCAAGGTGGTAGAAGACGTCCATCTGCAATTGACAATCAACATATGAAAGCATTGGTCGAACAAAACCCACGCCCAAGTGTCAGAGAAATGTCTCAGATAATGGAAGTCAGCATTTCAACGATATTGAACCACCTCAAGGGAATTGGCAAGATGAAGAAACTCGATGAATTTCAGATAAACTCAGTGCCAGTTAAGGAGTTTGACATTTTGAAGTGTGTTCAATGCTGCATTTATGAAATGTGAGTGATCTATTTTTTGAGGACTTGCGACGAGAAATGGATCATTGATAAAAATCAAAAACAATCAGCTCAATGATTTGATCATGACGAAAGAACTAAACTTGCATAAAAAATGATTATGGTAATTGTTTGGTGGTTCGCCATCGGCATTGTCCATTACAGATTTTTTGTCAAAGTTTACCACCAGAAATACAAATGTGACTGACACTAGTCAATTAAAATGGTTCAATTCGCCTTCATAATATTTGGCCATATGTTGCCAGGATGACATTGCAGAAGCTCCCTGACTTGGCCACATCTACAGTATTCTCCTGATCACTCATCTTACGCCTACCACTTTTGGCTTAAAAATTGTTAAGATGCTTGAAAGTATCTTAACAATTTTTAAGCCAAAAGACATTCCATTGCAAAAAAAAAAAAAAGAAAAAAAAGATGCATTGAAAGATTTCTTATTATCCAAACGTTTAGGGATTTATTGTAAAAGGCACATGGCACAGTGGATAAAGACGTGCGTTAGTTAGATCCAGTGACATGACCCAAAGAGTGTGAGTTCAATGCCCGGTTAAGACAGTGGAGAACTTGGAGAGAGGAATTAACAGGAGATAACTGATAAGTGACATCCATTAAACATGGCACGTAGAACTAGAACAGTCTACCCCAGTGAGCGAAATAAAGGGTTCAGTTCGACATACCAACCACCTGAAGAAGGCCGGAGCGTATAACGGCCGAAATGTTGTAATAAATATGGCGATAAAAATGAGGATAATAGTCCGAGTAATGTAAATAGTGAAGTATAAATAACCTTGTAACATGGTGGTATAAATAAATAAATGTTTAGGATTCCTATTTTGATAGGTTTAAAATACTAAAATACAAACTGAGAATTGCTTTAAAACGGTCATTGTACATATCTCGATTCTCCGGGAACATTTTTATCATCAGTCTATCTTTCCTTAGATTTTTTTTAACCCTTTTCATGCTAAGTTATTCACCATTATCTCGTTTTCATTGATTTTCCAAGTCGTTATTATTATTATTAATTACCAGCAACCCAAATAATGTCATATTTTGATAACTTGCGATGCGAAATGGATCATTTATAAAAATCAAAAACAATCAGCTCAATGATCAAGACGAAGGACCCAAAATTGCACCAAAAAAAAAAAAAAAAAAAAAAAAGATTATGGTGATTGTTAGTGGTTCGCCATTAGCATTGTCTATTACAGCTTTTTGTTAAAGTTTACTGCCAGCAATTGCATGAAATGCAAACGTGACTGACACTGGTTAATTTAAAAGGTTCAATTCGCCTTCATAATGTTTGGCCATATGTTGCCATGATGACATTGCAGAATCCGAATCACTTTGCCACATCCAACAGAATGTAAAGGGTCCACTTGAGATCGGACAGTACAATGCTGGTTTCCGAAGTTCAACAATGAAGATCAAGGTAGAAGAGGTCCATCTGCAATTGATAATCAACATCTGAATACAATAGTTGAACAAAACCCACGCCAGAGTGTCAGAGAAATGTCTCAGATAATGGGTATCAGCATTTCAACAATATCAGCCATCTCAAAAACATTGGCAAGTTGAAGAAATTCAATAAATGTGTTTCACATGAGCTCAGTGCTAGTCAAAGAGTTTAACCTTTTAAAGTGTCTTCAATACTGCATTTGCAAAATTCGAATGATCCATTTCTTGATCGAATAGTTACTTGTGATAAGAAATGGATCCTATATGACAATCGTAAACGATTGGCTCAATGGATTGATCATGACGAAGGACCCAAATACTTTCCAAAACCGAAATTGCACCAACGGCAGATTACAGTGACTGTCTGATGGTCCGCCATTCGCATTATTCATTACAACGTTCAGGAATCTAAACAGAATATCACTGACGAAGTTTTCTGCCAGTAACTGGATGAAATGCATATTCAGTTAAGCAAAATGCGACCGATATTTATCAATCGAAGAGGTCAAATTCTGTTTCCTGACAATGTACGACCACATGTTACCAGAATAACACTGCAGCAGCTCACCGACTTGGGATAGCATCTTGATAATTCTTTAAGGCAAAAAAAAATTCCATAGCAAAGAAGATGCAGAAATTGCATTCAATGATTTCTTGGCGCCCAAATCTTTAGCGTTTTATCGGAATAGCATGAACAATTCTTGTAACTTAATTAGAAAAAATGTATACATGTTCAGGGTTCCTATTTGGATTGATTTAAACACTGTTTAAATACATTAATTCAGGAATAAATATGGATACTAAAATCAGATGTTATTTTTCGTATAATCTAGTATTTACTTTCATCTTTTATTATATAAAGCATTGTCAACCGTTATAACTAATCTTTATTTACTATTTACTTTCATCTTGAATTTTAATTGCTTTTTATCGCAATTTTAATCTACAACGCTCAGAACGACCGGAAATAACGAATAAGCGATCGTAAAATTTAAGATGAACGTAAATAATCGGTAATAATAATAGTAATGATAATAATAATAATAATAAAATAAAAAAAAGCCCAAGACAAAACAAAACAAAACAAAACAAAACAAAAAAACAGGTCCCTAAGCAGCAAAAGAGAAAAAAAAATTTCGTTTGTAGAATTTTTTCATTTTAATTTCTGTTCATGGAAAACCAAATAATAATAATAATAATATCTATTATTTTCTAAGAATTAGCTTTTCATTAATTCACACACAGGAGGCTTAAATTACCAAATTATTTTTATGTGACTTCAGTCGAGATCAAAGTATCCAGAACTGTTATTTGATTACGACCTTTAAACATGCATAGAAGAAAGTTGAAGAATGTATAAAACGAAATGTATTAAAAAAAAACAACTTAGTAGAAGACAATCGTCGGAAAAATATGTGAGATAATATCCTTTTCAAATTACCATATTCTCCGGGGATTTATTCGGGATATTCAATTATTGATACATTCTTTTTTTGATATTGCGTATCGCGATACAAAAATAGCGATTCTTCTTTTAATCGCTAAACGTTTTGTGAGACGAATTCGAGTTAGGAAGATAAGAAATGGATTCAGATCTTTCCCAAGGATATTTGCGCGAAACTGACTGCAACGAACTCAACCGTAAGTCGAACTCAACTCGCCGATTTCGCGCTCCGATCCGCTAGCAATTACACTACAATCGCCTATTTCCAATGAATATGATGGAAACGAACACAAACATGGATCCACTCCTACTCCCCTCCAAATAAGAACAGTCCCCAAAAAGCCCCAAAAATAAAAGTAAAAAAAACCTAGGTCTCTAAGCAGGAAAAGAGAGAGAGAGAGAGAGAGAGAGAGAGAGAGAGAGGAGAGAGAGAGAGAGAGAGAGAGAGAGAGAGAGAGAGAGAGAAAATACAATTTCGTTTGTAGAAGATTTTTCGCTTCAATTTCTGTTCATGGACCTCCCCCCCAAAAAAAAAAGAAACAAACAAAAAAAAACAACAAAACAAACAAAAACAAAACAAAAAAACAAAAAAAAAAAAGCGAAAAAAGCCGGAGATCTTATCGATCTGGCGAGGAACGTTACGTAACGAAATTGTCGATTGTTTTGAATCAATTTTAAGTTAATACTAATAGAATCAATAAAAGTTAATTTTGTGTGTGGAAAGTTAATTCAATGTCTTCTTTTTCCGAACCAAATATTTGTCGTGATATAGAAAACTGAGGGTTAAGCACCGAAATTTATTGTGAAATAGAACAATATATATATATATATATATATATTTATATATATATAAGGTTTGTGCAAAAATAACGACGTAATAATGTCGTTTTTTGACGTCAAAAAACGACATTATTACGTCATTATTTTGCACCAACCTAATATATATAATACATAAATGTTTAATAGTCAGAGTTGAAACCAACCAGGGAACAGTAGTATTAAAAAGTGCTTAATACACGTTTGAAAAAATAAAATAAAAATAATATGTTAATGTTCCCACTGAAACGAAGTAGCATCTCTGATGTCATTTCGGTTTTTTAACATGGACAAAACGGAATAGTTCATTATTTATGAGGTATTGGCAGGGCGTAACGGTCGGGCAAAATAAGGGAAGGTTCAGCAGACTTATAATAGGATTATTATTATTATTATTATTATTATTATTATTATTATTATTATTATTATTATTATTTCTATAACATGTGGTATCAAAAACAATAATCACAAAGATATTTTGCCGTAAAGACGTTGTCTTCAAGAATGACACTGGTCGACTGACTTTTGTCGTTGTACAACTCTTGTTAATGTTATTGTTTTTTATATTAGTTTGTTTCGGTCTATACCTATCTATTGATCTATATTTATATCTATCTATATCTATATATTTTTCTCCCTATTTCTCTCCTCTCTCTCTTTTCTCTCTCTCAATATACAGTGTATCACAAAAGTGAGTACACCCCTCACATTTATTTAAATATTTAATTATATCTCTTCATGGGACAGCACTGAAAAAATTAACTTTTGACACAATGAAAAATAGTCTGTCTGCAGCATATATAACAGAGTTAATTTCTTTTCCCCTCAAAATAACTCAAAATATAGCCATTAAAATCTAAATCCCTGGCAACAAAAGTGAGTACACCCCTAAGAAACTACACCCCTAAATGTCTAAATTGAGTACTACTTTTCATTTTCCCTCCAAAATATCACATGACTCATTAGTATAACTATGCCCATGTGTTCATTGGAAGCAGGTGTATTCAAATTTGTAGTGCAGCTCTAACACTCTATCTTACCGGTCACTGAAAGTTCCAACATGGCACCACATGGCAAAGAACTCTCTGAGGATCTTAAAAAACGTATTGTTGCACTACATAAAGATGGCCAAGGCTACAAGAAGATTGCCAACACCCTGAAACTGAGCTGCAGCACAGTGGCTAAGATCATCCAACACGTGCTGAACGTCACATCCAAATGATTTCTTTGAAAGATCGGCGTAGGAGTGCTGTTAGCATTGCTGCAGAGATTAAAGAGATTGGGATTCAGCCTGTTAGTGTTCAGACCATACGCCGCCCACTACATCAAATTGGTGTGCATGGCTGTCACCCCAGGAGGAAGCCTCTTCTGAAGGCAAAACACAAGAAAGCCCGCAAACAGTTTGCTGAAGACATGTCAACAAAGCTCATAGATTACTGGAATCATGTCCTATGGTCTGATGAGACGAAATTTAATTTGTTTGGTTCTGATGGCCTTAAGCATGTGTGGCGGCGACCAGGTGAGGAGTACAAAGATAAGTGTGTCATGCCTACAGTCAAGCATGATGGTGGGAATGTCATGGTCTGGGGCTGCTTGAGTGCTGCAGGTATTGGAGAGTTACATTTCATTGAGGGAAACATGAACTCCAACATGTACTGTGAAATACTGCAGCAGAGCATGATCCCCTCCCTCCAGAAACTGGGTCGCAGAGCAGTGTTCCAGCATGATAATGACCCCAAACACACATCCAAGACAACCACTGCTTTACTGAAGAGGCTGAGGGTAAAGGTGATGGACTGCCCAAGCATGTCTCTTGACTTGAACCCAGTAGAACATCTTTGGGGCATCCTCAAGCAGAAGGTGGAGGTGCGCAGAGTCTCAAATATCCGTCAGCTCCGCGACGTCGTCATTGAGGAGTGGAAGAGCATTCCAGTGACTACCTGTGAAGCTCTGGTAAACTCTATGCCCAGGAGAGTAAAAGCAGTTTTGGGTAATGATGGTGGCCACACAAAATATTGACAGTTGACATGTTGTATGTTAATATTGACAACTTTTCCTAAGGGGTGTACTCACTTTTGTTGCCAGGGATTTAGCTTTTAATGGCTATATTTTGAGTTATTTTGAGGGAAAAATAAATTAACTCTGTTATATATGCTGCAGACAGGCTACTTTTCATTGTGTCAAAGTGTCATTTTGTCAGTGTTGTCCCATGAAGAGATATACTTAAAGAAATGTGAGGGGTGTACTCACTTTTGTGATACACTGTATATATATATATATATATATATATATATATATATATATATATATATATATATATATATTGTAAAGCTTATTGTAATCTGACGACCCCAAATATTTTAAAAGAATTTCGATTTGTTTTTTTATGCGTGATATTCGTGCAGAATTTCGAAGTATGGATGTACAAAACTATAACATCATCAGTAAAAGGTCACGTGTCTTACGGGATAGATAACCGCATAACATTTATCATTTGCATCATCATATTTAAATAAGAAAACGTTCGGTGATCATTCGGCTGTCAATAAATCGATCAACAACAAGACCAAATGCTTCAAATCAGATTGATTTAACTTTAAACTTGCTAATTTTTCTCAAATGATGTTTCAGAAATATATATTTTATTTTTGCAAGATTTTTAAAACCGAGAATTAACTTTTGCCTACAAATGTGTCAAAATGGCCGTTTTTATCGATTTTAATGAAAAAAAAAAAGATTCCGATCAATATAATTTCTGTTTGAAATACACCACAGAGTAGTTTTCTTACTGGAGATGGTAAATTTGAAATACTTTAGCTTTCAATTAAAGCTAAAGTGAAAGATTCAAGACAGCTTTTTCGTTTAAAAAAATCAATTTAAACTTTACGTATACCAAATTAATGGAGGTACCTATTTTTATTGTTGGGATATATATATTGTTTATATATGTAGGGGGAGGGAATGAAATACAGACAGATCTATAATTATACATCGATAGAAATGCTGAAAATGTTAAGATACATAAATGTAATGTTTTAATTTCTGGCATCTGAAGTGACTTGCCTAACTTTTGTCGCTACTTTTTTTTTTTATCACTGTTGAATTTAAATCTCTTACTTTATAATAGCACTATTGACATGTGGTCTGAACGTGGACGTAAGTTTAACGTAGAAATAAGTAAAGCTTCAATACTTTTTCGTCTGAATAAATTAATTTTTAAAATTTAAACTGATGATCGAATGATCGTGAAAATGGTAATCTGACCAGGCAACTAGCTGTGGCCAGAATTTTAAGCAATTTTAATTCCTCAGTCTAGACTCAGTAACAACTCTACCTGAGATATTAAGTTTTTCTTAGTTCAGTGTCCTTTCAGGATGAGGGCGAGCATAGTTCTCCATAAATTCCCATCCTTTGTACCCCTTAGTCTTTTTATTAAACATCCCTGTCTGTTCTGCGATCCATTTACACAAGCTCGTTAGGTAGGTTACTCACATTTTTGCTATGTCCATCTTGCCTTCAATATGTCCTGTGAAAGTCAAATCTTCAAACCTACTTTTCTCATTATGTGCCATAGAATTTAAAATCGTCATTTTCTAATTCTAAGAACAAGTGTCCTTTTTGGGTCCATTTTTCTTAATGTATTATCAACATCCTAAATGTATAAACATAAAATGTCTTAAAATAATTGTCGGGCTTTGTTCATTTCATAATGTGTGACGTCATTTGTTTACATTTGGATACACCATGAGCAGACATGAATGTACGTGAGAGATTCATGGAAGATTGAAGTACAAATACACTAAATTCGTCCTTGCTAACCGAACGCTCCTCTGTGGCCAAATCGGTTACAGGCACGTCAAACTAAATGGCGGTAAGATACAGGTTCGAATCTTGTCGGAGGACGACTATTTTCTATGAAAATTTCTCGGACATTCAGGCCGGTTAATGTTGTTTATTATAAACAGAGCATTTACTTAAATATTTGTATCTATAAAAATAATGTATAAACATAAAAATGTCTTAATATATATATATGTAGAGAGAGAATTAATACAAATATAAACATTTTTTATGATTGGTGCTACCTTCAGCATCCCTAGAAATTTCGTAGACGGACACACCTGCAATCACTCCGTCCAATCGTCGGGGGATATCAGCAATTGACTGTTTATTTTCTCGTTTTTCTTTTATATATGCAACTTTTCATTAGTGCAAGGTTGATTTTTTTCTTTTCTTAGTGTGTGTATTTGTGTGTTTGCGTTTGCACGAGCGTGCACACGTGTGTGCATGAGCCTGCTTGCGCGTATGTTTAGAATGTCGTGATTATTTCCCTCTTTGGTTGCTCTTTCTAGTCTCTTTATACTCTCTCCTTATTGGTTTATACTTTTTCTCTCTCTTTCAATTGTAGCAATTTTGACATTCAGTTTTTCAGACAGTCACCGCTCTTTTTAATTCTTGAGCGTTCTTGGGCTTTCTTGTGTTTGGAAAATGGTGGTGTATTTATTTTTCACTTATATATATATATATATATATATATATATATATATATATATATATAGTGGGTAGATCAAGGTAACTGGAGATGTCGATTGACATTACATTTGAATAGTTGGAGATCATAGCTATCAGGGAAACAGTAATTGGGAAGGGTGTTCCACAGGCGAGAGGTGCGAGGTATGAAGCTATTGGAGTAGAAGAGACGGCGACATTTAAAAGTTTCTACAGTGTAAGGGTGAGAGCGGGATGCCAGCCTCGTAGGGCGCTTGAATTCATGGAGACTGGGAACCAGTGAAAGCAGCTCATCGGAGCAATTACCATGAAAGTATTTGTAGAATAGACAGAGAGAGACGACGGCCCGTCTGTGAGATAGTGACTGCAGACGAGACGCCAGATCAGGGCCAATCACATTACATATCCGTCTCTGGATCTTGTCAAGATCTCCGAGGTAAACAGAAGGTGCCCCAGACCATATATGACAGCAATACGCCATGCAAGGGCGAATGGTCGTTTTGTATATTTGAAGTATCGATTCAGGGGAGAAAAATTTCCTGGTGCGGCACAGAGAGCCAACTTTCCTCGCAGTGGAAGAAGCAACTGACTCAATGTATTTGTTCCATCTCAGGTCAGCAGTCAACGTGAGACCGAGCAGACGCAGGGAGTTGCTCTGAAGAAGTTGACTATGAGACATTCTTATGGGGGGCAGGGAAGGATCTCTATGGTGGTTAATGGAGAGTAGTTTAGTTTTTGAGGCATTAAATTTGACCATCCATTTGTTGCCCCACTTAACAACCGATTGGAGGTCCATTTCAATTGTAAGTACCATGTTTATATCATGTTAAACTTTTGCTTTAAATTGTTGCATTTAATAAAAATGGTAAACGTATTTTGGCACCCTTCATTTATTTTCCTTTTATAATACTTCGTGTTTATTCTTGTTTGGGAAATCCTTCAGGTAGGAAGCCATTATAAAATAACAACCCAACAATGATCTAATGAAATCTCTTTTTGGATATTTTATAAGTACAATGCAATTACAAAATTTCAACCCGTTAAAATATAATTTAAGATATTACACTGTTTTAAAATAAAAGAAAATTATATCTACGTCAACGGAAGAGTTCACTGCATAAGATGGACTCTAATGATGACGTAGAAAAATATTAGGAGCATAGATAGATAGATAGATAGATAATGAAAAGACTTGGATAGATAGATAGATAGATAATGGAAAGACTGTGATAGATAGATAGATAGATAGATAGATAGATAGATAGATAGATAGATAATGGAAAGACTGTGATAGATAGATAGATAGATAGATAGATAGATAGATAGATAGATAGATAATGAAAAGACTTGGATAAATAGATAATGAAAAGTCTTGGATAGATAGATAGATAGATAGATAATGAAAAGACTGACAAATAGATAATGAAAAGATTTGGATAGATAGATAGATAGATAGATAATGAAAAGACTTGGACAGATAGATAGATAGATACATAGATAATGAAAAGACTTGGATAGATAGATAGATAGATTAAACGTGCCGTGACAAACGTTCAGACTCACACCAATGGGGAACAAAAGATATTCGTAGATGGTAACCGACGATCTTTACGGTGTCGATTTGTATTTAAAAATGGTAAACATATTTTGGCACCCTTCTTTTCATTTTCTTTTAGCAGCTCATATTTATTCTTGTTTGGGAGGCTCTTTTAGACAGAGAGTCGTTATAAAATAACAACCCAACAGGCTAAATCTTTATCAAAAGAGTGATTTTTTGCAGTCTTTAAATAAACCCGATAAAATATAGAAACGTGAAACAGCGGGAAGATTTTGGTAAAATTGTTCCCTATCGGGCTGCCATTCCTTTAGATATTTTTTCTATGTTGCGCTTTTACATCTATCTCTTTTCAACATTTTTTTTGGCCCGCGTGTTTTATACACTTCTTTGTTGTGTAAACATACGCCCGGGAAGTCTTTCACGTCTGACCCACGTCGTGCTTTGATTCGATTTTGCATAAGTATGATCAAAAACTACGGAAGGTTCAGTGTACGTTCCATAAAGAATACGAAGAGGAAATATCATCATGGCAAATAAAAAAAAATAAAAAAAAAAGGAAAAAAAAAAGGAAAAAAAAGATATTAACAACGAATCCTGTTTTCCCTATACCAGGTTCTTTTTCATGGATTCACCTGACACTCTTTGCAGGTGGGTAAGTAACTCTTGGGACATCTTTCCTTTTAATTCTGCGTCCTAGGTATAACAATAAACTACGTCCGCGTACCTGGGTATGTCGATAAACTACATCCGCGTCCTGGGTAAGACTATAAACTACATCCGCGTCCTGGGTATGACGATAAACTACATCAACGTCCTGGGTAAGACGATAAACTACATCCGCATCCTGGGTATGTCGATAAACTACATCCGCGTCCTGGGTAAGACTATAAACTACATCCGCGTCCTGGGTATGACGATAAACTACATCAACGTCCTGGGTAAGACGATAAACTACATCCGCATCCTGGGTATGTCGATAAACTACATCCGCGTCCTGGGTAAGACTATAAACTACATCCGCGTCCTGGGTATGACGATAAACTACATCAACGTCCTGGGTATGACGATAAACTACATCCGCGTCCTCGGTATGACGATAAACTACATCCGCGTCCTGGGTAAGACAATAAACTACGCCCAACAGCAAGGCCTCTGATAATACGTTTTTGAAAAAATAATATTACCAGCTATACGTTTTTGAAAAAATGTTACCACCTATTTTTGAGGAAAAAAATATTAACAGAAATAGATTTTTGACAAAACAAAAATATTATCAGGAAAAAAAAGTTGTCGGCATTAACTGATCCATTGGGGTTGATATGCCGTAAAACAAACCAAACCAAACCAAACCAAACCATTTACTTCTTTTCTTACAGGAGATAAAATGACCGGATTTTACTTTCGGCCATCGAGAACTCCAAGGGCCTGTCTGCCCATTTCTGACTGCGACTGTGGCTCTCACTGTTCTCTATGCATCTCGATGGACGGTTTGGGATCGGCGCTTATCTTGAATGCGGTCTGAGTATATTAAAACCACAACCGGAATTTCATACCTTCCAGTCGAGCGGCACTTGATCCCGAAAGTTTTTATTTATTTATATAATTCGTTTCCTTTTCTCTACTCGTGGACAGTGGGTTGTTATTTTGATGCTCACACATCTCAATTTTACTGCCGACTCCCCAGGAATAAGCAAAATAATTTATAGTCCACTTCCCTATGTGGGTGTTCGAAGTACTGGATGATCATGGCCCATTGTGTCACAGTTGGATAATTTCGTTTCCTTTGTTGAACAATTATTTTGAAAAGGGTATTCAGACGAATAAGCTTGATTCTTCACTATTTCAAGACACCTGGCTCCTATTCATTGCTTTTGTTTATCGAATACGCCATCAAACTTCGATCCACCTTTTTTGTATTCAACAACAGACGTTAGTTTAAATTTTCTTTTATAATCAAAGCCAGAATTCATTCTTTCATCTTCACTCAAGTCCAAATTTGAATTTCTTTTCTACTATTAAGTGTATAAAATAAATAAAGAAGAGAATGAAACACGTTTGTGAAAACGACGCCATTTTTAATGGCTACCCATCGGCCGTTTAAAGAAAGTTATCTGGGAGTTATCTTCAACTAACTAGATAAATAAATAAAAAATGTAGTAATCTTTTCTCTCTCTTGCTCTCAGTTTTTCTTTAAATAATTAGAGTACTAGACTATTTTCAAATATACAATTTATATTCTTTTCACCAGACTTTTCTTAATTTTTAAGAAACCTTTTCTAAATCTATTTCTTTTTTCATCGTCTGTATTAGCCATTTTTATCGATCTGGCTGCTTAACTCTATAAAAGAATCGACATTTGTTTTCAAATCATTCTTTTGTTGTCTGTCATTCCTAAGTGCGTGGCTCGCCTGACTGATTTAGTTCTGACCCTGGGAGTATTATTCCGCGTAGAGAACACACACACACACACACACACACACACACACACACACACAGTAAAACAAAATTAGACAAATAAACAAATAAACTCATTTTGTTCGAGTTATTTTGCTGACACGTTTGAAAATATTCCAGGCTCAAGCATAAAGCGACTTTAAAAAGGTGACTTCATCGATACGTTTTTAGGAAAATTGTGCTGATAATTCTTTGAAAAAGACGTATCCTGATTTGACAAACGCCAGTTTTCTTACTTTAAAAAAAAAATTGTTTTAAGGATAATGGAAACAAAAAGTATACTTATACCTTGAATTAGAAAAAAGACATCTGGGATTTTTGGAACACCTAATGAGGAATGAGGATAGGGCGAATTCGACACTCAAAGGACCTATCAAAGCCAAAAAGAACAGAGGAAGATAGCAACCAATTTGTGTGAACAGATGGCGGAACGGGAACGCGTGAGAGATGATTGACGTTACTAAGCGCTAAAAGGGATAGGAAGTTGTGAAGAGCCATGATCGGCAAAAAGAAGATCCTTTGCTAAAATGATCTTTTTTTGTTAGATATATTATACTTATATACTAATTCTAGATATATTACACTTTATAAATTTTATGCTTATATAAAGGTTTAAGAATCTGATATTTCAGGGAGAAAACGGAAAATTACATTTGAAAAATGTTATATACCGTACCTACGAACACTAATGGGTATGTCCCATTCCTCATAAATACGTTGAACACTAATGTAAGCGGTAGTACTATCTTGTCTAAGTAGTCCGCCACTAGCAGTGGTTTACCTACGTCACGCCGCTAGCGATTATAGTATTTTGTTGATGTTATAAAGATTACTATTTCATTTCCAATCTCCGTTTTGTTATTCCTCATTCAGTAAACCTTTCTTCACTTATTTTGGAAATTAATGGCAGTAATGATTTTAGCTCAGTAGCATTGTCATAGACTGAGGCGAAGAGGTCAAATCTAGTTTTATGTTTAGTTCTTATTTTCGGCAAAATGTGTGCAAAGGTGAAGACGACTGATCCTCCCTACAGCGCCGTGTGAAGAAATATTATCAACAGTATTTTGAAAGGAATGCTTTGTTTTCAACCTTCAGTCGTAAACACGATTCATCGCAACGGGACGAAAGAACAATCATTATTGAATCGAAGAAACACGCAAGGAAAACAGCCAATCAGATAAAAAAAAGCCGTTCCTGTCTCCATTCAGCATGACCGATACTAAACTCCATGAGAGTGGCTCGTTGTACCTTCTCGATCTAACATTCCCGGCTGGTATGAAGTGGAAAGACTATATTCGATCCATTGCTAGGTTTGCTGCTAAGAAAGTCGGTTCACTGTGTCATACAAGACAATTTTTCTCTCCAAAATCTATCTCGCATATTTATAAATCCACCATTCGTCCATGCTTTGACTATTGCTGCCACATTTGGTCCTGTACTCTCGCTGTACATTCGGAGATCTCTATCTATAAAAGTCAGGCTGTGTGTGTGTGTGTGTGTGTAAATTTTAGACGGATTTGGACCAAAATTTACATGCACATGATCCAAGTTAGCGGGAAGGCCAAGACCCACTTTGTATTTCCCAACTCCCATCGATAGTGGAAATAATCGATTTTTTCATACTTCTATGGCAGTTTTCATGTAATTTTCTACTGGCCAGAGTGAGAGCCTATAGCTGGCTGCCACGAATAGGCAGGAAGATTCTATTGGCTAGCGTGAGAGCCAACGGCTGACTGACACGAATGTTAACTAGCATGCTAGCATGCAAAAACAAAAAAAATATCGATAGCTGCATTCGTCACAAGTGGGAAAAATTTAAATCTGCATGGCACTTTACTCCAATTAGCTCATTCGCTTGCTTAAACTCAACGTTGATTCTGATTCCGCAGAACTGGGTTGGGTGTGAAAAAGTATTTGTTGTTAACATTCTTTTTTCATTCGGTATTTCCAGTTACGATTCCTTTTTTAAAGCTGATCGTTTTGTGTCCATTTTGTTTAGTTCTTTTTTAATGTTTAGTATGGAGCTTAGAAAAAATTCGCAGTGTTAGATAGGCAAGAAGTAAGGCATGTAGCAACATCAGCACGGCAAAGGGCACTCTTTTAAAGGCAAGGAAGGGCAAAAATATTTTAAATCAAGAGATAGCGATTGCTGTATGAGTCGTACGATTTTTGAATCAAGCACGGGCAACGCCGGACGATGCTGCTAGTTCTTGATAAAATCCAAAGAAGCATGAGCAATATTAATGGTCCTGACCTGACGTCTCAACTTCTGTCACTTTCCCACCTTGCTCTGCCTTTTCTATAAATACTTTCATAGTAATTGTTCGGATGAACTCTTCGCTATGGTGGCTAGTCTTTATGAATTTAAGCTCAGGACTAGATTGGCAACAATCATTTTAGAATTCAATTGGTTAGATGTAGCCGGAAGTTCTATGCTAGCAGTTTCTTTTCTGGCACTTCTCGTTTGTGGTAATCTCTTCCGGTTTCATACTCCTCAGCTTAATTTGATCTTCAAAAATTTAAATGCAATGTCAATCGTTATTTACTGTTATCTTCTCGCTGTCTAATATTTCTCTTTTATTCTTGTTCTTCCACACTCAGTAACCCCTTATCGTTAGTGGCTTTAATACCTTGCATGGGGTGATATGATTAAAAAGGATTGGAATTGACTTGAATTTGATAAATATTGTATCAACTCTAATCTACAATGAACTACTTTATTTGATCGAATTTTAACTCGAAACCGAATTGGTGGCAAAGCAAATAAAATGTTGAAAAAAGAATTGGTTTATTTTCAAAAGTGAATGGTTAAGTCCAAACTGGAAAAAAAAAAAGGTGCTATATTTCATTTTTAAGATGAAGAATTGTCAATATCCTTACCAACCATGTTTCTCGTCTTTATTATTATGTTACGAAACGTGTGCTTGTCTCTCTCTTAGTTGGCACGACCGTTACGCCCTGTCAATACCTACAAAAATAATGGACTATTCCGTTTTGATCGCGGGGAAAGATGGAAAAGACATATCAGAGACGCTACTTGGTTTCAGTGAGAAAATGAAAAAACGAAAGAAAGAAGGGAAGGCAGAAGTCTATTTTAGTGAAATGGAAAAGGTTTTCAATTTCAAATCACTTCATTTGTACCCCCTTACTTCTTAAAATAACGCTCAGCATTCATATTTATGATTCTTATTGTAATATTTTGTTAAAGTTGTTAAGCTCAAATATTTAATGAAGGAAAAGGGGAATTCCTATAGATAGAACTCGCCATGAGTTTATTCAATTATTAACTTAAAAACTATGATTCATCAGAAAATTAAATTAGCAAAAACGAGGACTTTTCATGGATATTTCTAATAATAATAATAATAATAATAATTATTATTATTATTATTATTATCGATACAGCATTTAGGCCAGGTGTTCATTAGTTTTAACATAGAATATTTGTTGATGATAAAATTATAACATCTATAATAATAAGCAAGATGAGAACAGTAATCCGAATAAATTAAAACATATTAACAATTCCTACCTAGGAGGTACGGTAGAGTAGTGGATCAGTCGCTCGGATTGAGGAATCGGAGAGCCGAGATCGAATTCCAGTCGAATCCATTACATTCACTTACGTGCTAATACCATTAGCAAAGGTATGGATCATTCCCCCAGCTATGGGTAAATAGCTACTGCAGAAAGAAAATGGTAACCTAATGCGGGGAAAAAATCTGCCTCGTCAGTCATGTATCACGCATTGCACATAACTGACTGACTGTCCAAGAGTTCCATTCTTTAGATCTACCCGTACAAACATTTAGAGTTAAGACACACTATCCTAATTTTCCCACCCCTATTCCAAATGTAAAGAGAGATTTCCATTCAGACATATTTTTTCAAAGAACTGCTACTTCCTGAACACTGCAATCTTACCATCTTCAAGTCAAGGGCCAATCATTATCTATTCTCCTCAACTTCGTAATCTTGCCTTCATCCCCTTTCATTCATATCCTATACTATTCATCATAACCATTTTAACAGTAAACTACCTTGAGTGGCTCTTGAGCCTTGTATTGGTTGTCCTTTCTTATAAGATACAATCTTAATTTCTCCATATCTATCTATCTATCTATCTATCTATTTTTACATATCTATCTATCTATCTATCTATCTATCTATCTATCTATCTATCTATCTATCTATTGTATATTTGGGCAGCAACTTTTCTTTTAAACATGTTTCGTTGAAGGAAAATTTAGTTTTTTATTGAATTTTTCCAGCATTCTTAGATTTTTCCGTTTGGTGGGAATAAGGGAGTGCAAAGATTATCCGTATTGTCCATTGCATTATCCCAGGCGCTCTCGGCCACTTCAGTCATTTTCAAGGGGCTTTGATTTGGGGTTTTGTTAAATTCTCTTCATGTTTTGACTGTATTAAATGTGTTTTTGTGTTGTTTTGAATACTAGTTGGAGTATTTATTCTGAGCTTCACGTAATGAGTGTGGCTGGAATTCAAGTGAGCATCTTTAAAGAAAAAACAAACTTTGAACACCGCATTACCACTGTTAAATAAAGTGAAGTTGCTAGTGGGAACAAGATGTTTTATATAGAACAGGAGTCGTCAATCTTTTGCTAACTATTTGCCGATTTAGGGTTTTAAAATAATACGTATTTTTATACAATTCAAGGTCAATATAACTGTTCTAAAATATATTTTAAATAGTAATATATAGTGTATATAATTTAGTATATATTAAAAATGAAACAGCTAAATATCTTATTTGCGTTGTCGTGGTTATTGGTTCGAACTACGTAGATTGCCGATCTCTGATATAGAAGATCTCGTTCACAACGAGATGTCTCCGGTAATTTGATCTCTATAGAAGTTCTGTGTTTTCGACCAGAATTTTTCTTAAGGATCTTGTAAATGGTGGGTGGCTAGATGTCTTTTTTTAAATGTCACTTTGATCTGATAAGTGGCAGGTGAGACGTCTTTTTATATGTAGTATATAATTGACTTATAACAAGAAATACAGTCATGTTCCGGATAGTGAAATTGATACTCCATATTGGTTATTGCTAGATGGGATTATTTTGATTAGTGACAAGGTTTGCTGTGTTCCATTTTCTGTAATATATTTTAAGCTTTATATTTTTTCGGAGTTTGCAGCGGAAATATGGTGTTTAATGATTCTTCGTATACCGAATATATATCGCCTCCCTCACTCTTATTCATTATAACTATTTTTAACGCTAACCTCCTAACTTGTGTGTTTCTCGAGATTTTCTTCACGGGGCGCTGGTGAGGATCGAACCGTTTGCACTAGCAGTGGATTTTATGGTAAAGTTATTTGGGAAGACTTTCATGTGTAGCTGTTTTCGTGAATGCATCTCTAATTGCGTCTAATTTATTTTTTAAAAATGTAAAAAAAAAAAATGAACAGTAAGTGTTTTATTTAACAAATAAATAGAGACAAAATTCATTGGTTTAAAAACATATGTTCGCCATGAAATCTAGTTTTCAGTCAAGTAAACATTGTTATCGACATCTTTAAGGAACTGATTGAACATTTGTTGTTTAAATTTCTGGGTTTATCGATTGAGTGACTAATACTGTCGTTGCTAGCATCCAGTGAAAAAATAGCCGCCATTTTTAGTCAGATAATAAAACAGACGTTAAAAAAAAAAAAAAAAAAAAAAACGGGCGTAGAAAAGAAAAAAAAAAGAAAGAAAATAAAACACTCTTAAAATTTCATTTTCAGCTTTGGTTAGCAAGATTCCTTCAGGAATTAACCAGCCTATTCAACTGAGTCAAACATGTTTTCCTATTTTGTGTAAAAGAAAAAAAATAAGCTACAATTAATGGAAAATTGGCTTTTATTTCGTTGTAGTTTTTTTTCATTTGTCCGGAAGTTGCCTCGTTTTGAAGCATAACCCCCCAGCCCAACCCCTACTTATCTAAAGGAAGCAGAATTAAACAGATGGCTTTTTAGACGTTCTTTTTCAATTCCGATTTACGAAGGGACTCGCTCGAAAACGAAATAAGGCGGTTGCTAAAATTTTGCAGCAAAGGACGCAGGTGTTGTTATAATTATATGACGCCCGACAAATTCTACGGGGAAATGATTCAGTGTTATTGCGAACGTTTTTACAAAATAGAATCCGAAATAAAATGAAATAAATAAATTATAAATATTTCATAACATCATATTATTTAGATGAAGTGATTTCTATTCTACGTGGTATTGTAAAAAGAGAATTATGCAGATTGTTGCTACTTTTTAGCCATCTTACCTTTGATGGTGACATAAATTGCGTTTCTGTTCATGGTTGAGCTTTGCATACCGTATTCTGTGACAAGCAATGACTTACTTTTTTTTACAAGATTGCACCGTAAAGATGTTAAATATCTCTGAGTTTATGTTTACATAGATGATTTCTAAGCAGCGATAAATACGTGCATATAAGACGCTAGAAGCAAAAATCGCACCGCATCTCATGACGTCACACATGACAACACAAGAGTGAATTGGAGAAATATGAAGTATGGAATGCCGTTGGTATAAACCAGTGGCTTCTGTTACCAATTATAGACATTTAAGAATATTTGTAGAGATGCCATAGTTGATTTTGTTTAGGTTGGGTTTCAACTGCTTGATGTATAATGCTTCAAGGATTTTTAGTTTTTGTCTATTGTTTTCATGTCGAAGTATAATTGTATAATTCAACAAGTATTTTACGGAATTGTGTGTGCGGGCAGGCATGTTGTTTTAAATGCCTAAAAACAAGCGTCTTATATGCACGTGTTTATTGTTGCTTAGAAATCATCTATGTAAACATTGACAGACTATCATCACTGTCTTGTCCGTATATTGCTTAATATGTTGTAATTGACATCTTTGATAATGGCTTAAGTAAGCCGAAAGCTTAGATTGTATTAAAAAGAAATATGGATCAATATTGTGAATTTCTTTCTTCGTTCAACGATAATGTTATTAAACTTATCAGACGTTACGAAAAAAAAATGACATAAAATAAATAGACAACACTTGTCTATATTATTTAATGAAACGTGTATGAATGAAAAGATGCTGCCTATATATATATATATATATATATATATATATATATATATATATATATATATATATATATACTCTTTCCAGGAACCAATAAATCTGTCAAAATGACCAAGGGAATTCAGAGCAGCATGAATCCATCCAGAATTTCCGTTCGCTTTAAAAAGGGATATGAAAAATTCTAATTAAAAATCTGTAACTGAAAAATGCATTATTTAAAAACAATTAACGATACTAGACAGAACATATCTAAGTGATCACGCACATACTCGCACAAACACAGGTGGTATGTGTCATGCGGGTTTTTATACACTTTGAATTTATGTGACCAATAGTTTGTCCTTTGTAGAAAATAATGGTAAAAAGAGCATTGGCGCGATACGGCGAGAGAAAACAGGACAACACCAAACTTGAGTGATGATATGTCCCGGAAAGGGATATATTTGTTCGAAGTAGCAAAGTGGTTGTTAACTACTGTAACCGGGTAGGGTAATCTAGCAGGTAACCGTAATGGACTGGTCCCCGTCGTAGTGGTAGGCAATAGGAGTAGGCAATAGACAAATACAATAGGCGTCATCCTTGTACCTCCACTTTAGTCTGTATTAACGCTGACACCAGTGTGACGTCACCTTACGCCTCTGCCCCCGTGCTATCCTGTGACGACCAATGTGACTTGGTATTGGTCGCGGCGCCAAATGTGACGTTCTAACCCTTGGCTGATTCGGATGGGAATCTGGTTAGATTCGGTATAAGCTTCGTCGTTCCCAGCTCGCCTCCAACGTCTGGTTACCGAAGTAACTGCTTTGATTTCTAGTCTAACCTACCCACGTTGTGATTTGATCTTAGGTAGACAGAATCAATCAGTCGCCGGGCCGCAATGCAAGCCGAGTCCGAGCAAAGGTAATACCGCACAAGTATATGTAAAAGAAAATAAAGTAACAACTCGAAAAGTTCAAATGTGTTAAAAAAAGAATAACAAATATTTTTATATCTGGTTGCTGAATACAGGACTGCGTCTTTCTCCCAAATCGCTTCTATTGATACGTGACACTTTGCGTTCGTTAGGCGAGTCTTAATATCTTAAGTTGTTTTTCAAGAAACTGTTTTTTGGTATCTTCAGTCGATATTCGTAAAACTTGTTTTGGTGGTGTGAGTCTAAGTCGTTCTTCAAAAAAAAAAAAAAAAAAAATTGTTTTTAGTTAGAAGTCTAAGTCGGAATGCGTGGGATCTTTCAGTCAGCTGCGAGGCTGGTCTCCGTGCTCTCAGCTCAACTCTGTCTGCCCAACTTTGACTGCGTCTCCCCAACTGCCACGTAACTCTGTTTATATGGACGCCGACCAAAACCGAGTGGAGCCCTGTCGTGGTTTGGGTTCCTCGATAATTCCAAATCCGCAATAAGGATTTTCTTTGTTTTCGGACAGGAAAATTTATCACTTTCCATTTTTGGAAGTCCATTACTTTCTGTTTTAGAGGGGTGCTTAAGGGAATTGTCCTCCCAAATTCTTCCTTTCTCATATTGGTATCTCACACCAATCCCCTCAGAGGGCGTCAACAGGTTTCCCTTCTTTCTCATATGTTTACCTTCGCCCATCGCTCACGCCACCATTCAGCCAATGAACGCTCGACAGCGTGGGTGTGGCTAGTCTGGCCTCAGTTTACAATTATCGCTCAAAAAAATTATCTTCCTTTTTCTTTTCTTTCTTTTCCTCGACTGGGACCCCCACGACTCGTAGTGTGGTCATTAAGTCTCTATCTTAACTGAATGTCATCTGGAATTCATCAACGAGATTTTCGTCAAGTGATTATCAGAATCTCCTTATATCCTCAACGCCTTCGTACTTCTGTCGCCATAAATCCGTCCCGGCAACAAACTTTTATCATGTCAAGGTCTGGACATAAAACAGGTGGTTCCTTTCCAAAACGAAATGATATCTCCGAAAGATAGTTAATGGCTTATTCTTTTCCTTTTTCTCTTTTCCCTTCCTTTTTCTTTGGGGTGGTCTCAGCTGATCCTTTTTCTCGATCGCATCCTCGACCTAATTACAATTATCTTCCAGCATTTCGCCCTGCGAGCCACTTGACCAATTTGAAATTTTCATTATTGCCATGGGCAGATTGCTATCTTTTATTCGCCGTGTCATAGCATACATTAATTCCGACAGATCCGAGATCTTACGAATTTCCTATCTTCTGCGAAAAAACAAACAAACTTTTCTTCGCAAATGAAAATAAAATCTTTACCACTGTTCTTTGTTAAAAAAAATAACATCGCTCAGTATGTCTTTCGGGATAGCTTCTTCTCGCCTTAAGTATTTCTCGCTTTTAATTTTCACGCTTAATTAGTTAGCCAACCGCTAAATAGTGTCACACCAGCCTATCATATTACTGTGAGGGGGAACCCAGGTGTATGCATATTTATTACATCAAGTGGAAAAAAGAAAGGCTTTATATCAGAAAGAGGAAGAAAGAAAAGGAAAGATATAAAAATTGGGCTTAAAAATCGTTGCAACCCCCCCCCCCCCCCCAAAAAAAAACTGGTTTTTGCGAGGACTTAATTGGTGGCAATAAAGTTCGTTCGGTTAATACTTTTTCTCATTTTTGTTGCAACGTCGGAATATATTCGTCTTCAGGTTGAAGAGGGACTCAGTTTTCGGATGCATTGTTGCAACTGTTGGGATATCCTCGTTCCTATGTTGTATTCTTGGCCGCTCCATTTTCGGACACCATGTGGCTGCTGGCTGAGTTTTACGGAGCTAAATTAGTCCGTGTTGACTCGTCGGTGGCCCATGAAAAAAGAGACCGTGATAGGCTGCTTTCAGCCTAATCCAGGGGCCGGTGATAACGACCCCTACAAAGAGAGGCAATTCATTTATCTATATAATATTTTCAATAGTGTACAGATAGATGAACATTTTATAGTGACTCAGTTTTACGCTTTAATGTGACAATCAGACTCTCTCTCTCCCCCCCTCTCTCTCTCTCTCTCTCTCTATATATATATATATATATGATGAGATAGTTTTAAGGTATGCTATATTTATGGGTTAAAGTTCTCAATGTCTGGGATAGAGCGTATGTAAATATAAAATATTTAGCCTGACGATCACGTAGCATAAAACAGACTGTCGTCGCTGGGGTTCATTTCAATCTCAACTTTATATATATATATATATAATATTTACCTAACGAGTTCTTTCCTATTTTCTATATATTTTTACACACACACACACACACACACACACATATATATATATATATATGTATATATATAATCAAATGAATAAATATAAATTATAAATAAATATACGTGTAAGTGTTCACATACAAATATATACATGGTGTAAGAAAAACAGTGCTTAATGCTAAATAATAGAGTTATTAAGTATATATTAAAAAATACATAATCAAACCTTTGAATTTGTAGGTCAAATTGATTGGATCGTGATTACGATTCCAGTGTAATAAATTATAACCATGGAATATTAGTATTTGAGCCTTTTATATTATATTCTTGCTCTATCCTGGACATTGGGCTCTACCTGGATTCTATCCTCTTGGAAATATATATATATATATATATATATATATATATATATATATATATATATATATATATATATATATATTTCAATTAAAAGGTGCAAATATAATTTATAAATTCATGAATCATTTATACAAAAACAAACATAATTAATCATTAACCTCTATATTTGTTTTTTGTATGAATGATTCATGAATTTATATTTATATATATATATATATATATATTGACCATTAATATTCTCTCTCTCTCTCCCCCCCATCTCACTCTCCCCCCATCTCCCTCTCTCCCACCTATATATCTCTCTCTCTCTCCCCCTCTCTCTCTCTCTCTATATATATATATATATATATATATATATTTATATATATGAATTGGGATCAAATACAGATCAGGTATGTATAGGAATCTGAGAGAATGATATGATAAAAAAAAATAGGAAGTTATTATCAATCTAACATGTTTCACTTTTACTTTCCATATTCGGGTATGCTAACATTCTGTCGGATTCTGTTACATATTTGCTCTGTATTTGATCCTATTTCATCTTGTCCGAACATAGAAGGTAAAATATTACGACAAGTGAAATGTTTAGATTGGTCAATTGCCTGTATTTGAAGAAATGTGCAATATGTTATCGTGTAATCCAAGTTCAATTTTGTGATTTCAAACAGTTCTTTGTTAACGTTAATAATTGAACAGTGTACATCTTATGAAAACCTCAGGGAATATATCCGTATTTTATCCTCATTTTGTAATTGGAGCAAATAAAAAAAAACAACAAAACTTTGACTTCAATGTTCACTTTTATATTTATCTATACATACACTCTATCTCTGATATAGAGCATTTTATCCCCGTTAGTTCAGTACTCTATACTCGCGGGCTTGATATGTAAGATACGTTGATTAGATTATAAAGCTGTCCTCAAGAGCTTACTGTCTCATGAGCCAGATTAGTGAAACTATAGTTGTGAGTAAGCATTTATATTGCATCTAGAATGGAAATTCATCTTGATTTGTTTTTCTCGAAACACTTGAACACTTCTGTTGCAGCAATAATTTTGGTTGTGGTATAACGGGCTCTTGTCGCTTATATATACAGGGTACGATGGATAATTTGTCATCTAAATTATGCAAAAAGGAAAATCACCCTGACATCTCATTTTAACAGAGTTACCAAAATTACACAAAAATATCTTGAAATAGTAAAGAGTAAATTTATTCAATAAAATCGCCATTGGCTTCAACCACGGCCTCCAGACAACTTCGGAATCTCCTGCTACTCTTCTAGATAGTCTCCTTGTTTACGTTGGTGAATGTCGCTATAATCTTTTCCTTCAGTTCAACTTTGGTGTTACAAGGAGTTTTGCTGGTCTCTCACGCCCCACACATAATAATCAAGAGGGTTGCAGTCTGAGGAATTAGGTGGCCAGATGTAAAGGGTGATATGGTCGCAGAAATGACTGGGTTTACCTACTAGTGTGGCATGGTGCAGAGTCCTGTTGCACGAAATAGGTTGTTCCAACAGCCACCCTCTTGACCCAGGGCTGCTCTACATCCTTAAGACGCTTGAAGTAGGTTTCCGTGTTGAGTCTGAGAGCCTCACCAACAAATTCAGGAATTATTTTCTTATCAGAACAATTAGAGAGAATTTTCCGAGCTGTCATACCTTCGTAATCACCATTAAACTCATCCAACTCTTCCGAATCCTTTACACTGTCCTAAAATTGACACCCAAAGACTCTGGTCATGGTGCTCTTTTTTTCACAGACGGTGCCCAACTGACCTAACCCTACAGTCGACAAAATCAAAAGCAAACATGGTGCATGAGCGAAATTGAAAATATAATATGGCGACAATTTACCCATCCACCACACACACACACACACACGCACGCGCTCACACACACACACACATACATATATATACTCACACACACACACATATACATATATATACTCACACACACACATACATATATACACACACACATACATACATACACACACACTCATATATACTAGTGTACTCGGGCCGTCAAAATTCACGACAAGAAGAAATGTGCAATATGTTATCGTGTAATACAAGTGCAATTTTGTGATTTCAAACAGTTCTTTGTTAACGTTAATAATTGAACAGTGTACATCTTATGAAAACCCCAGGGAATATATCCGTATTTTATCCTCATTTTGTAATTGGAGCAAATAAAAAAAAACATTATATATATATATATATATATATATATATATATATATATAGGTGAACATTGAAGTCAACACTCAGAGGTGGCCTGACGATTGCGTCTAGCATGAAACAACCTGTCGCTTCTGAGTGTTGACTTCAATATTCACTTTTATATTTATATTTACATATGTTCTATCTCTGATATTGAGCATTTTATCCCGTAAATATAGCACACCTTAAAAATATATTTCTTTATATATATATATATATATATATATATATATATATATATATATATATATATATATATATATATATACTTGCTGCTTAAATAATATGTATATATATATATATATATATATATATATATATATGCACACACACACACATATGTATATGCGTGTGTGTGCATACATAATATACTTGCTGCTTAAATAATATGTGTGTCTGTGTGTACGTGTGTATACATAATATAGTTGCTGCTTAAATAATATATATATATGTATGTGCGTGTGTGTGAGTGTGTATTCTCTTGTCGAGAACGATGGACGAGGGTTCAGTAAATTCTAAGATTTTGCCGAAGTTTTCACAAGTGAAATGCTTAGATTGGTCAATTGCCTGTATCCTGTAATGCACGCTGTCTCCAGTTTAGCATTGTGACCTTTACTGCTACACTGTGTGTCATATATCAGTTGATGCTACAATCCCATGTTTATTTATTTTTTTAATAGGATGTTGCCCGTTAAGAAGTTCAGCCATCCTTTGCCAATAGTACGATTTTACCAAAATGGGCCCTACAAATCAAAACAAAAAAGAATAACATTCACAATAGGTACATTGCCATTAGCTATTTATATTATCTTAAATAAAACCGTGGAGTGGACGCGTATGTATGTCAGCTGCAATGTACAACAAATATATCGTTATAAAGAAATATTCAGCATTCATTGACCGAGTTGAGTCAGTGCTACTGGAGTTACGGCTCCTGACTATAGGACTGGGATCAAAGTGTAGTACCATCCCTTGGGCAGACAAACTACATTTTATCTCTCAATTGTGTTTCTGACTTCGGACAGAGTGAGACTCAGTTTTGTCTTTGTATTCGGGTAGAGGACAACCGAAAATACTATCGAGAGGTGCCGGTTCTAGGGGAACATCTGTCCAAGGCTTTAGCCATCCACATTGCACTAAAGAGTGAGGATTGGTAGTAATATCGATGCCAGCACAACCAACAATTGCGTGGGTTGGGCTATTTTGGAACCTGTGTCGTATCTCGGGTGGATAAACTACATTTTATCTCTAGGTTGTGTTTCTGTCTTCAGTCAGTTCACAACAAATAAATGAAGGACGCTTGGTCCCGGAGATTCCTCCTTCATTGCACTTATGATAGATGGCCGATTGAATATCGACGGCTGCAGGGTGTTGGTTGAAGGGACCGGGCAATTTTTGGACGTATTCCATGTGTACAGAATTTAAACCTGTTTTGTGTCATATCTCCACACCGGAGAGGGGTGGGGACGTGCAAATGTCAAGTGTAGTACCTTTTCTCATTTCTAATAGTAATGGTAATATTAGCTGATTCCATATAAGGAAACATTCGGCATTCATTGATACAGCGGCAAGTGTCTTTCGAATGACGTTTTTTTCACTTCGTGGTCATCAGGATAGGATCAAAGTGTAGTATCTGTTCCCCTCACTTCTAATAGTAATGGTAATATTAATCGATTCCTTATAAGGAAACATTCGGCATTCATTGATACAGCGGCAAGTGTCTTTCGAATCAGGATAGGATCAAAGTGTTGTATCTGTTCTCTTCATTTCTAATAGTGATGGTAATATTAGACGATTACTTATAAGGAAACATTTTATATTTATTGACCCAGCGGCAAGTGTTCGTCGAGTGATTTTTTTCTTCTCTCCTTGGCGTTTGGGATATAATCAAAGTGTAGTATCTGTTCTCCTCACTTCTAATAGTAATGGTAATATTAATCGATTCCTTATAAGGAAACATTCGGCATTCATTGTTCAAGCGGCAAGTGACCTTCGAGTGTTCGTTTTTCTTCTTTCCTTGGCGTTTGGGATATAATCAAAGTGTAGTATCTGTTATCCTCACTTCTAATAGTAATATTAAACATTCGACATTCATTGACTGAACAGCCAGTGTTCGTTTTGGTTGAAATTTTTAAATCTTTTATATTAAAACAATTATTCAGGAAAAAATATAGCGTGTTGAAAGCGTTTACTAAAATCTGATCATTATAGTGTGTGCGAAGGACAAAATATGGACAAGGCGCGTATTGAGCAAAGTGGAACGTTACATAATTAGTATCCTTTTTTCCTGAAAACATTTCCACGCGGATGCAATGGTGAGTAGACGCCACATACGCTAAATTTATGACCAATATTTTATACTAATGAGAGCTCATTTTAAAATCATGTCGGTTCTCACGGTATTGCTAAAGTAGTGCATGATAATGATCCTATTTCTGTATGAATGCGTCTTTTTTACTGTAACACAGAAAAAAGATTACATTGTAGCGTGATTTTTGTTAGCGCAAGCGTTCTAACGTGGTGTCCGAGTCGTCGTCGGCTTCAAGAATTTAATTTCTTCTTTTCTGATCGCTTCCTTTATGATGATTGTATTAACGACTAAGTAGACCAATTCTTACATGGAAGAGTTGGTGGCATTGACTGTATGGTAATGTTGATGGAGGGTGAGGTCGATTTTGTCGACCCTTTCTCTCTTGTCGTTTGACGTCTTGCTTTTCTCTTCTGATGGCTTCGAAGTTTTAGGCTCAAGTTCAGTGACTTATATATATTATATATACAGCTGGTGTTTGGACACACACATACATACACACACACACACACACACACACACATATATATATATATATATATATAAATATAAAAGTGAACATAGAAGTCAACACTTAGAGGCGGCATTCTGTTTCATGCTATATGCAATCGTCAGGCCACGTGTGCTGTTATTTTTCTCGGCTATTTATATATATATACGGGTCAGTGGTGCATTGTGGGTAGTCTATTTTGGCGGTTATTTTACCAGAAGTCGTTTATTTGTTTATTTATTTAGGTTAAATTATTTTGCTTGTTTTTATTTTTTGTTTCTTATCTTATATATATATATTTATTTGTTTTTAATCGGTATTTTTTTTTAAACGTAGTAAAAATTTGTTTATATCACATATTTAATAGTTTTGTTTTGGTTTAAGAATTTAATTAAAGCTATTTGTTCGGTTTTATATATATATATATATATATATATATATATATTGTTCGGTTATATATATATATATATATATCTATCACCTTACATCAACTTAAAACTACACCTTAAAAGCTTGTATGAAAATAATAATATGCAAATTTTAAACCATTTTCTTGGAAATGTGATTTGAGGAACCAGGAAAAAAACACCTACCCGGTGAAATAAAATATAATACATGGACCCTTTAGGTTGTCTGTTTTCTAATTAAACTAATATTCGCTCTGGTTTTACATTGATCTCTGGATTACATCGTCCTTGGGATTATCCATACGGATTAGCAAACAATTCATAACCCCTCTCTCTCTCTCTATCTCTCTCTCTCTCTATATATATATATATATACGTTCAACAAGCATCTCTAACGAGTGGAACTCTCTTCCACCTTCGTGGTTTCCACTCCACTTTGATCTTCAAATATGTAAATGTAATGTCAATCGTTATCTTCTATCCTAAATAATTTTCACATCTCACACACCTCAGTAGCTCTTGCTTCTTAAATTCTTGCTTTGCCTGGGGCGAAACGATGACTATATATATATATAAATATATATATATATATATATATATATATATATATATATATAAATTATGGATCTGTTATTATATATCGAGGACCCTTTTATTAGCACCAGCACTCAATGTTCGATATATATATATATATATATATATATATATATATATATATATATATATATATATATCATCGGCTTTATCAAGTATGCAAGAATTAAATTTCTTCTTTTCTGATTGCTTCACTTATGATGATGGTAGACTAATTCTAAGACTAATTAGACCAGTTCTTACATGGAAGTGTCGGTGGCATTGGCTGCATGGTAATGATGATGGAGAAGGAATTCGATTTTGTCGAGCCCTAATTTCTGGTGGCTGTGAAGAATTTGGTCCTGATGTTGATGGAATATCGCCAGTTAGTACGGTCTTGTTCTTGTGTTTCAAATGATTTAGCCCCAAGTATGGCAACTTTCAATATTGTTTTGAGTTGGTCTTTGTATCTTCGAAGAGAGCAACCCCGTGTCTTTTCAAAGCTTATTTAGCGATCTCACTTCAGGTTTCCGAATAATTTTGAATTACTTAGGGCGCATAATAGAATTAGATCGAAAACAGGACAAGAATAGTGCAGTTTCATTAAAGACACTGGCACAAGGTGTGCGATATTTATGCTCAGAATGATGTCTAAAAGTGCAATGAAAATACAGAGACGTATAAATATGTTTTATACATTATGCAAAAGCGTTTGATGAAGTATGTCGCGATAAAGTTGCCTCTCTGTGCATTTTTATAAATACTTTCATGGTAATTGTTCAGATGAGCTCTTTGCTATGCTACCTAGACTTTTTTTAAAAAATTTGAGCACTGTACTAGACTAGCGTCGAGATCTCATCTATTTGCACTTGTGCTGGCTAGATGTAGCTCTAAGTTATTTGCAAACGGTTTCTTTTCTCGCACGTTTAGTTGTGGAAATTCCTTTAGGCTCCATGCTTTCCAGCCAACTTTAATCTGCAAAAATTTAAAAGCAATGCCAATCGCTATCTACTGTCCTCCTGATTGTTCTTTTCTCTTTCTACTCATTACTAATATTTCCTTTCCTAATTCCTCAACACCCTGTAAGCCCTTGCATTTTAGTGGCTGTACTGCATTGCTTTTGGCGATGCCAATTAATTAACAAAGTAATGGCAATTTATAGATAAAAATGAAAAGGAATGTGTGGAGAGCTATAATCATCTACCTTATAAAAGGACATAGCAGTTAAAAATAAATCTTAAAAATCTTGCCTTTTGAAAACTTTTGCACTAATGACATTGGAAAAAGGTTGGAAGAAACAGGTAAACTTCTTTAGAAACAAACTACTGGGCTATTATGCAATATTGGTTCTCTTATATGGTGATGAATGCTGGGTAATCTCCTCACAGATGAAGAAAAAAACTTGAGGCAACAGAAATATGGTTCTACAGAAGGATGCTGAGAATACCATGAACTGAACATGTGAGCAATGATGAAGTTTTAGAGAAAATAGAAACAAGTAGGACACTTATATTTAGAATCAGAAAGAGTTGAAATTTCTCGGGCAAGCAATGAGAAAAGAAATAGACAAGGGAGGACTGAACGATTCCAGTTTAGACATTTTGAGTATAAATATCGTATTCCTTGCTCAGAATCGATATATTTATGCTCTGAATGAATATTAGAAAGAGCAATGCAAATGCAGAAAGACGCGTACCTGTCTTTTATAGATTATGCAAAAGCGTTTGATAAAGTACGTCACAAAGAACTATTTGAACTGTTAGGTAAGCTCTATTTTTTCGGGCAGGATAATCCAGAACATACTAGGAGCAAACCGGCTGAATACGGATAGAAAATGAATTAAGTAAATGCACAAAAATTGAAAGAAGTGTAAGACAAGGATATGTCTTCTCACTGAAATTCTTCAACCTCTACAGTGAGACGATCCCGAGAGAATTAAAAGTCCTATCAAGATTCATTAGTGGTGGCCACAATCTTAAAAGCATTAGAGATGCAGATGACAAAGTTTTGATAACAGACACAGAAATGAAACTACAAGAACTTCTACAGAAGGAAGGAAAGGAAAGCAAGAAGAAAGGACTAACATCAATTGTAAAAAGACAGAATGTAATGTTATCAGAAAAAGGAACACGTAGGTAAGTTAATCGTTGTTTCCCTTTGTCCCGTTTGCCTTCAAATGTCGCGTGGGTGTCAAATTCTCCAAGCCCACTTTCCTCATTATATGCACCCTTCAAAAATTCCAATGTTCCTTTCTGATTCTAAGAAAATATTCCATTCGTGGTATTCTCAGCATCTTTCTGTAGAACATCATCTTTGTTACCTTAAGTATTTTCATCTGATTGTCCAACTTTCACTACCACATAGGAAGATTGATATTACTAGCAGTTTAGCATCCCTTTCTTTGTTTCTAACGAAATTTTCTTGCTTCTTAATTCTTTGTTTAGCTTCTGAAATTCATCTTTCCCTATTCCAATGCGTCTTCGGATTTCAATGCCACATAACACTCCTCCAGGAAGCGGAAAGAAAACAGCCAAATTTTATGGAGCAACACCAACATGTATTCTTCAAAATAAAGTCCATTATTCTCGACGATCTTCTGGCATTCTCGCGATCTTTCGCAAGATCACGACTGCTTGCAGAAGATTCAACTTCTGCTGCCACTAAAGTCTCGCTGTCAAAAGTTGATGGTCTGCCGGAACGTGATTGATCGTCAAGAGTTAGATCTCTGGAGTTGAAACGTCCGTACTAACTCAAGACCTTCGACTGACAGTCTGTGTCTTTTCCTTCAGTATCGAAAATTTCCTTCACGGCAGCTATTGCAGAAAGTCTTCGCTTGTAAAAGTAGCGAATCAAAACTTTAATTCCACTGTTTTCCAAACTTATTCATGTCAGTTGGAGCCTACACAAAGAGGAATGAACTGCACAGAAGAAACAAACAATCGCGGCGTATGGAAGCTGCTAGTTAAATGACTAAGGACGTTCTGGCAAACCTAACCTAATGTTGCTGTTGCTCCATAAAATTTTGTTTTTTTCTTTCCGTTTCCTAAGTGAGTTAGGACTTTCTGTCCAACCTAATACTATTGATTGGCACAATCTTAACAATATAAATTACGCAGATGGCAACGTGCTTGCAGATACAGGAAGAAAACAGCAGGAACACCTAGACAAGGAAAGAAAAGATTCTTTGTCAGTTGTAAGAAGACAGAATGTGTGGCCTTCAGCTCGAGGGACGGCCCCCAAAATACGAATTTGAAACCTCAGAATCGAGCAAGAGCGGAAATTTAACCAAGGACGATACTTTAATAAGAATTAGAAATATTAATTAGGCAAAATAATTATTATCATTTGCATATAATTATAAATATAATATAAATTCTGTAAATAGATTTGACATTGAGCGTCAACCGCCGAGGACGACACGTGAGAGACTATTTATGCGTGTCGTTTTTGTCAAAAATGCTACAGATCTGATGCAATGGCGGGAATCATATTCACAAACATCCTTGCGAGATTAATGAAAAGAAACGTATAACAGTTTAGAAAAATCTCCAATGCAAGGAGAGTAGGTTGGAGCTATTTGTCTATTAATGGTGGATTGCAATGCCTGCCATATCACTATTTTAAATTCAATGCTGACTTCCTAGTTTATTGAATTCAATTACCGCATTTGACAGCATATAAGGCGCACATTTTTTTTTTACTAAAAATATCTTTTAAAATTCCCCTGCATCTTATATACCACATGTAGGTTTAAAATTCGCGATAGTCGGCTGAAATGAGCTACCTGGCAACTCCTATTAGCTTCGACTTTAGAGTACCTTTCATATACCTATTGTCATTATTTTAAAGGCTATTATGCAAATTAAAAGTGTTATCATTGATAATATTAATTATATTAATTTCATTATGTTTAATGTTAGTACTTTGTTTCACTAAAATTATATGGAATAAATTCAAATTATACACTTGTAAAATATATTTGTTTCATTAGTATTTTTCCTGCGATAACTTCCGGTTGCATTGGTATAAATACAATCAGGATTTTTAGATCCTAATTATTCCAATAAGACGTTTTAGAGATTATGGGGGAGTTTATTACTAAACCTATTTTGTTTTGTTTTATGTAAATAGTATTAATTCATATAGTAAATAATCATTGTTTTTTTTTAATTTGTTGTTTTCCTCTCCCCCCTCACAGGCTTTGAAATGTACATATGCGGACTAGTTAGGCTTTCATAGAGAATTTGAGGTATTATGGTGAACGCAGTAAGAAAGGTAGGAGTGAATGTGTCGTTTTGGTGATAGGACTATTGTTGGTATGTTTGAGTCTGTGTTTGTGACTAGCTAAGTTTAGAATTAACAGAAGAAGACCCTTCTTCCCTAATCCCCTTTTGGCCTTGTGCCACATTTTGTACATTAGTACAAATATATATTTATTCCAATAAGACATTTACAAGATGCAGGTTTTACTGATGATATGAAGGATATAATAAAGTTTTTATAGGCTCGTGTTCTTTTTTCCTATTATTTTTCGTTTAATTGTAATTATGGCTTATTTAATCAAAATAATATCTCATAAAAATAGCCTAGGCTGTATGTACCATTGAATAATAATTTTACTAATTTTACTAATTACTAATTTTTCTTGATTTGCCTTGCTGAAATTAGGGACTTATAAACCCGTGCGTCTTATATGCCGTCAAATACGTCACTTGAAAAATTCTTATATGTGTGACGTCACCCCGGGCTGTCTCTCTCTTCCTCCGTCTATCCCGTGACGACCAATGTGACTTGGTATTGGTCGCGGCACCAAATGTGATTTGATCCTGCTGTCACGGCACCAGATGTGACCTTCTAAGCCTTGGCTGATTCGGATGGGAATCTGGTTAGATTTGGCATCAGCTTTGTCGTTCCCAGCTCGCCTCCAACGTCTGGTTACCGAAGTAACTGCTTTGACTTCTAGTCTAACCTACCCACGTTGTGATTTGATCTTAGGTAGACGAAATCAATCAGTTGCCGGGCCGTAATGCAAGCCGAGTCCGAGCAAAGGTAATACCGCACAAGTATATGTAAAAGAAAATAAAGTAACAACTCGAAAAGTTCAAATGTGTTAAAAAAAGAATAACAAATATTTTTATATCTGGTTGCTGAATTCAGGACTGCGTCTTTCTCCCAAACCGCTTCTATGGATTCGTCACACTTTGCGTTTGTTAGGCGAGTCTTAATATCTTAAGTTGTTCTTCAATAACTGTTTTATTGTATCTTCAGGCGATATTCTTAAAACTTGTTTTGGTGGTGTGAGTCTAAGTCGTTCTTCAAAAATAAATTGTTCTTGGTTAGAAGTTGAAGTCGGGATGCGTGGATCTTCAGTCAGCTTCCTGCGAGGCTGGTCTCAGAGATCACAGCTCAACTCTGTCTGCGTCTCCTCGGAACTGCAACTAACTAACTCTGTGTGTGTGTCTACTCGTTGCGACTCTGTTTATATGGACGCCGACCAAAACCGGGTGTGGGCTTGTCGGGGTTTGAGTTCCTCGATAATTATAAATCCACAATAAGGATTTTTTTGTTTTCAGACAGGAAAATTTATTACTTTCCATTTTTGGAAGTCCATTACTTTCTGCTCCAGTGGGGTTCTTAAGGGATTCGTCGTCCCAAATTCCTCCTTTCTCATATTGGTATCTCATGCCAAACCCTCAGAGGGCGTCAACAGGTTTCCCTTCTTTCTCATAGTGGTATCTCACACCAATCCCCTCAGAGGCATCAACAGGCCCCCCTTCTCTCTCACAGTGGTATCTCACACCAATCCCCTCAGAGGCGTCAACAGGCCTCCCCTCCTTCTTCATATGATTACCTTCGCCCACCGCTCACGCCAACATTCAGCCAATGAACGCCCAGCAGCGTGGGTGTGGCTAGACTAACCTCAGTTTAAAAGTATCACTCAAAGGAAAAAGAAAATTATCTTCCTTTTTTTTTTCTTTTCTTCTTTTTATTTTTTCACCAAATCCCTACGACTCGTAGTGTCGTCCTTAATCTCTATCTTAGCCGAATTTCATCTGGGATTCGTCAACGAGATTTTCGTCAAATAATCATTGGGTTTGGTCAAGTGAATCTCTTTGTCTCCTTAATGCCTACGTGCTTCCGTCGCCACAATCCGTCCAGGCAACAAACTCTTATCATGGCTAAGTCTGAACATAAAACAGGTGTTTTTTCCAAAACCAAATGATATCCCCGAAGGATAGTTAATGGTTTATTCCTTCCCTTCTTTTTCCTTAGGGGGTGGTCTAGCTGACCTTTTTCTCGGTCAGTACGTGACCTGATTACAATTATCTCCCAGCTTCTGTTTCGTAGGCCACTTGACCAATTTGAAATTTTCATTATTGCCATGGGCAGATGGCTATCTTTTATTCGCCGCCTCGTAGCATAAATTAATTCGACAGATCCGAGATCTTACGTATTTCCTATCTTCTGCGAAAAAAAAAAAAATTTCCTTCGCAAATGAAAATAAAATCTTTACCACTTTTCTTTGTTAAAAAAAAATAACATCGCTCAGTATGTCTTTTCGTGATAGCTTCTTATCGCCTTAATTATTTCAGCTTCTTCTCGCCTTAATTATTTCTCGCTTTTGATTTTCACGCGACCGCTAAATAGTGTCACATATGAGGCAAGTATGATATCTCTGACCTTCAAGCATCAATTGAGGTAACTTTCTTTTTCTAGATTTGCGATATTTTCCTTAGATTGCAGCCTGTCAATTTATGAGCAGAATTTAGTTCAAAGTAGAAAAAATGCATTAGTTATTTACTAATCACAATTAATTACAAAAGTGAACAAGTTGAATGGTCCGTTCAAAAAGGGAAAACATTTTTGAAAATGAAATTTGGCAAAATGGACATTCATGCCCACAAAAAAAATGCAGAGGTCAAAAGGACGGTTTTACCCTTGTCATCACTATTATTTTAACTACCTTCGATCCTCGACAATGATTATTCTGCTAAAATGCTATTATTAGAATTGTAATAGAACCAAAACATATGAACGTGAATTCTCTTTGTTCTTGATAGTTGACAATATAATATACATTTTAAAGAAAAAAAAAACTTACATAAATTAATGAAAGTATATATCCGATTATAGTTTATTGAAGATAAGTAAATATTACCTCTCAATGTTTGTGAATGTGCTTCATAAAGATGCCACCCCCACAAAAAAGGTTAATTCTGTAAAAATTCAGGGATCGATTTTACACTGTATAGATATTATGAATAGGAGTCCCATACTAAATCGATAAAAAATTGAAAATTGATTTTTCGATTCTGAAAAATGTCATGCTTTCAGGAATGTCTAAGGAATAATATTCTGGAGAAATTACTTGCCGAAATAATTTTCCAATTTTTTACGAGTGGACCATTCCATTTAAGTAGTGTCCAAAGGGGAAACAGTATCAAACCCATAATGTATGGTTTGTGAGGTTAACGCGTCCTTTAACTTTTTCATATAAAATTTTGAGTGACAGAACTAATTTCACCTCGGAACTAATTTCACCTCGGAACTAATTTCAACTTGGAACTAATTTCACCTCGGAATTAATTTCAACACGGAACTAATTTCAACTCGGAATTAATTTCAACACGGAACTAAATTCAACTCGATTTAAAAACTTAAAATTTAGAAAGTTGTGTAGAGCTTTGATCGACCACGTCATGAAGGCACACGTTACATAGAATAAGAATATGTTAAAAAAACAGGTGAAAATTTTGGGGTACAGAATTAATTTCAACTCGGAACTAATTTCAACACGAAACTAATTTCAACTCGATTTAAAAATCCTAATTCTAACCCTTACCCTAATCCTAATCCTTGGTTCTGAGTTGAAATTAGTTCCGAGTTGAAATTAATTCTGCACCGCAAAATTTTCAACTGTTCTTTTTTTTTTTACCTTGAGGTTTCATCAAGTAATTTACTTTCAAAATATTGCAAGTTTACAAAATTACTTGTCTGTTGATTTTATCATAAAGTTTGGAGGTAAACCTTTACTTTAAGCTTCATAAATGTTTACGTTGAAAACAAAGACAAATTCAAAATAACATTTATACATTATATTAGGTTGGTGCAAAAATAATGACGTAATAATGTCGTTTCTTGATGTTAAAAAATACGTCAAAAACCGACATTATTACGTCATTATTTTTGCACCAACCTAATATATTTCATAATCTCCAGAAACGCTTGTCATTAAATTTTAAGCTGCCCCTGTCTCAGAGACGTTTAAAATGAGGCGTCTATATTTACTAATGTATATCAAATAACAATGGCCATCCTTATCAATGTGTTTGACAAGAAGTCAAAAAATATTGATTGTTTCGGTGAGAATTTTTACGAGGACCTAATGAGATAAGCAATTTATTAATTTTTAATTTACCAGCTTTCAGATAAGAGTGTATCAATTTTTTTTTATTGTCGACTAAAACGATTAACATCTGGGCTGGGTGAAAAGGATTTCTGTGTAATCTTATTTATTGATGAACTCAAAGAAAGCTATTCTATAAAAGTGAATAGCAGATTCCTGCCAAGGTTAGCAATGGGTGCATCAGTGTTTTTACTTCTGACAAATCACCGAGGGACTTATCGACCTTTTCAGAATTTCTTTGAGAGGTACTTTTAAATAACCAAGATAATTGTCACTTAAATACATCTTATAGTTGTAAAAATCAACTGTAAATGACAAAATTATGTCTTAAGCAAGAGGAACATCCGAAGATGCTAACAACGAATTAAAGTTACGAAAATAAAGCAATTATGAGAATGTAAATACCTGGGGAATGTTTTGACGTAATGCACAATGCTCAGAGTGTCTACGTTCCTTATTTTTCCCAACCCAAACAAACGTACGTCGCGTACCTTGAGGCAAATCACCGCCATTCCTTTCGGATTCCTTTAGTGAGGAGCAAATTCAACGCATGCAGCTTCTTCTCAAGAGCTGTTGCTCTGTTGAACAGAATCCCAGGGGAATGCTTTCCCGACCACTAAAATCTTAACCTCTTCAAACGTAGGGATAACCGTATTTTTTTACACGCATCCGCATGAACTGTGTACATTACACTCACCGTTCACACAAGAACCGCCTACCTTGCGTCTTGTATATACTGAACATTAACGGAAAATGTGACAGCAAAATCCGAAGATGCATGCTTTCCAAAACTTACAGGAAAATATCGCTAGAAACAAAGAGAAGACGACTGAACTGTTATGCAATAACAGTCCCTCTACATGACAGTGTATGCGGGACAATCTCCTCACAGATTAAGAAGAGACATGAGGCAATCGAAATGTTCAACAGAAGGATACTCAACATGCGGGCAACGATTAAGTTTTAAGGACATTGGAAACTGTTATATTCCGTGCTAATAGAATTATATACTTGAAAAACAAGGTGGATAAAATAAGTAAAGGTTTATTGTAAAAACACGTACAATATGAATAAATGTAACAGTTATGCACAAGGTCGTCGCAAGTCAATCCAGTAGTGAGTGCTACTATTGGAAGGCCGGTAGTTCTTGCGTAAGTCTAAGTCGAACTCAATAGATCTCAGCTAGACGGTATCTAGCAACTGTCCCACGCAGTCACATGTAGCACAAGGTCGAATTTAATGTGGGGTTCCCGAGCCTGTAGGCACGGCCAAAATATCCCCGTAGACCCCGCATAAACGGGATCGGGTCTGTCTCCCTCCCAAACGAGACTCTGTCCTTCGGCATAGCCTCGTCCGGTTTCGGGCAGAGAGTTCGACCAGCACAGCTGAAAATGATTTCAGCTGGACTCTGTAAACTTATAAATACTTATAGGTAGTTACTACCGATAGTGTAGTCACTCATGGGGGTGACAGGTTATTCCATTACATCAGAAACAAAAAAAGGTCGCTTATGCCCAGAAATAAAAAAGAAAGTTGAAATTTCTAGTACACATAATAAGGAAATAAGAGTTGGAAAATGTGACACTCCCATGGCATATCGATGGCAACAGGGACAGAGGAAAGCAGTGAGTAACCTACCTAAACAAGCCTGTGTAAATCGATCGCAGAACAGGGCGTGATAGGGATGGGGAAAATTTAAACCCTAGCAAGAGCTTAAAAAATTAGGAAGTTGTGAAGAGCCTTTATCACCCAAGTCGTGAAGGTACACGCTACATAGAATAAAAATATGGTATCATGCTAAATCATCTGTTTCCAAGTTGAAATATCAGGCCGATACAAGACGGTACCTAGCGATACAAGATGGTACCTACAATTTTTCACAGCTGACGTTAGGACAAGTTGGATGCTCTCTATGTAATAAAGCTGTGAAAATGATCAAAAACTACTTAGAGATTAACTTTTTGAAAACACGAAAGAGACTAAGGAGTTTGTGACAAGGAGCCTGGACTCCTTCATTTTGGAGGACTACGAGGTGGTCTTCAAAAATGGCTGAAAACGCTTCAAGAAAAGCACTGAAGTCGAAGGGCTCTGCTTTCAAGGAGATTACAGTTTTCTATAGTTTTGAAAGAAATAAACGTCTCTTCTGTAAAAGATCGAAAATATACATTGTATACAACTTTTTTTTTTAAACACATATGTTCCTGGAGTCTGTTTAAAGTGGCATCTTTTTCCCTCGTCCTGAGTATGAAGATAAACTATACCCGGAAGCAAGGTCTTTGATCAGGAGGTTAGAGGTTTTGAGCAGCGTGAGACCACCTCTTAATTGATGTTGTTCCCAGGTTTCCCCCTAATCCGAAGTGGTAGCACCTGTTAGGGTCCCAGCTATGGGCAAACAGTGATCCCTCCATATAGCAAAAACAAAACACTATGAAAGTATAAATATACCTTTTCATAGTAAAAATACCAGCTATATATTTTTATATAAAAATTAACAAAAATATGCTTATACCAACAAATTGTAGCGAATTCACGCACATTCATTTAAAATACTACGAAAAAAAAACATGAATTCATATAAAATATTAGGTTGGTGCAAAAATAATGACGTAATAATGTCGTTTTTTGACGTTATTACGTCATTATTTTTGCACCAACCTAATAATACAATTTCTTAAATGAAACTGTATTTCCAAATATAACTTCAACATTACAACACAAAACACATATCATAGTAATCATGTCCACACAAATATGTCTATGCACAAAAACTGAGTATCATTTACCATGTATTCCATTGTGAAGGCAGAATAACATATATAGTTTTTTTAAAACGCATATACTCCTGGAGTCCATTTAAGGTGACATCTTTTTTCCTCGTCCTGGGTATGACGATTACCTACACCCGGCAGCAAGGACTTTGATCGGGAGATTAAAGGTTTTGAGCAGCGTGAAATCATCTCTTAATTGCTGTTGTTCCCAGGTTCACCCTGACTCGAAGTGGCAACACCTGTTACGGTCCCAGCTATGGGCAAATAGTGATCCCCGAAAATAACAGAAACAAAACAACATGAAAGTATAAATATCCTTTTTCATAGTAAGAATACCAGCTATACATTTTTTTTATAAAAATTAACAACAATATGCATATACCAACAAATTATAGCGACTTCACCCAAATTCACTTTAAAATACTACGGAACAACCAACATGAAGTCATATAATATACAATTTCTTAAATCAAACTGTTTTTAAACATACCTTCAATAAAACAACATGAAACACATATTGCCTCTAGTAATCATGTCCACTTGAAGAAGTCGGAAGACGAAACGCGTCGGCAAAATCTAAGAATTTTTTTCCAATTGTCGTTTTATACCAATCTGTCTTGTCCACAGAATTGATCTGGAATTTAACTATATTGTCAACATGGAAAAAAATCCCTTACTATAAAGGTAATTTAAATTAACCAGAAAAATAGGCTAAGACAGAAGCGTCTATCTTTTTTAAATTTGGATTTTTTAATGTAACTATAACAACAAAAACATTTCGATTTCTTTTTTGCCTAGAAAAAGTCGGAAGACGAAACGCGTCAGCAAAATCTTAAGATTTTTTTCCCGTTGTCATTTTATACCACACAAACATGTCTATGCACAAAAGCTGAGTATCATCTACCATGTATTCAATTGTGAAAGCAGAATAACATATATTATATTTTTATTACTTCATTAATTTCGGCATTAAATGGCCCATGAGGAGTTAATATGCCGTTAAACAGACAAATCAATCAACAAATCAGTCTTTTTATCCATGTATCGAGTCTGTTTGGTTTAAAGTTCTTATTTTCTTTATTTCAGATAAAAACATCCTAAACATTTCATGCCTTACTATCTGAATGTCGCAACAGAAATTGAAACTCATCAGACCAGATTTCCCAATCTTCTATTGGCTAATTATTGTGATATTTTTTGCGAATTGTAGTTTATATTTCTTCTTATTATCTGATAGGAGTGGCACCCGGTGTCATTTCTGCTGCTGTAGCCTATCTGCTTCAAGGTTATACATGCCGTAAGATTTTCATCACGTAAACAATCATAGCTCTCCTTTTCTTTTTTATCTGTGAATTCCTCCGACTTTTTGAGAAAGACAGAGAAGTGGTTTCTCTTCAGTTATGTTCAACCAATACCTAAAAAAAAAATTACCTCGTGTAGTACAGAATCCCTGGTGCATACCTGTTTTTAATTTCTTTTAATATCATGTCCTTCACGATGTAGGTGTCATGGCCCTCCACAGATTCCTTTTTCTTTATTATCCGTGAATTGCTATGACTATAAGAGGTATAGTGGAGTGGTTTCCCGTTCTCTCCTCCACGGTTTTGAATTTTGTAATCAGTCTCCTAGGCTGGCTGCCACATAAGACGGCCAGTCTAGAAGAACCCAGCATTACTCCATAGCTGGTGAGAGGTGGGTTTATGCCTTTATCAAGTGCGAAAGGGAACGCGGTAGACTTGGACAGAATTTGAACTCGACCCGCCGATTCCGCCTTCGGCATTCGTAACTACCCACATATACGTCATATCTACTTATTAGTGTCCCTATATATTCTTTGATTGTTAAGTGACGAAGTAGCTTAACGGAATTTCGGATTAAGCCGCAGGTATTTACTCATGTGATTAGACACCGCAGGAATCAACAGCCTTGCGATTTCAGCCATAGCTAAATACGAAGTATGATCAAAAAGTATCGGGACTGTTGCTATGGTAACGGAGCTAAAGTACGCAGAGACCTTGAGACTACAGATAGACCTTGAACGCTGTCGCGCATGCACACTAAGGTCGTTCTCGCTCGCTTTTATTGTCTATAGTAGCTCGTAAGGAAAGTGTTTGGATTGTGGTCGTCTCACCACACCACAGGGGATCCATTAGTTATCATGGCTTGTGTCGCGGTTTTGGGCAGGAACAACATTCCCCAAGTTCGACAAACACCATATTCTCTAGATCTCGACCCTTTAAACTTTTTCCTCTTCAAAAATCAAATTCCACTTGAAAGGGAGAAAATTTCTAGACGCCGAGAAAATCCAAGAGAATACGATGAAGCAACGCTAACCAATAAAAGGAGTTCCAGGAATGCTTCCATCAATGGAAACGACACTGTGTGGCGTCAGAGGGGGCCACTTTAAAGGAGATTAAATGTCGAGTAGATATGTGTTGTAGTTTTCTGATACAGCATCAGACCCTATACTTTTGATCAGATTTCGTATCTTGACAAAAGAAAAAAAAAACAACAAAAAATCATTGTTAGCATGTCTCGGCATGGTAAGAGCGAGTACTTGCGTATCCTTACCATCAAAGCAGAAGTAACATAAAAAAAAACAAAGCCGTTCCTCCCTTAGTTAACTTTGACAAAAGTCAGATATTTGGCTGAGTCAAGTAATTTCCATTTTAGGGAACCAATGTTAATGAAGAATCTATCATCTTAATCAACTATTCCTTAAATATATCAGAACAGGTAATCAAAAACAATTGTTACTCCGTTTGTTAGCTTTGACAAAGGTTAGATATTTGGATGACTCATAAGTAATTTCCATTTTAGAGAACCAATTTTAATGATGAATCTATCATCCTAACTAACCATTCATCAAATATATCCTAACAGGTGATGAAATGTGGGTTGCATACAACAATGAAAAAGGCAGTAGATTGACAACCGACTCCCAAACTCCATAGAAGAAAAGTAATTAAGTGCATGTGAGGGGATCGTCGGGGGCAACATTCCTTTTAAAGTTCGTTAAACGCAATAAAAAACTAAACACAAAGTGGCTTGTAGTGCAAGCGCAATGAATCCATAGAAATATGGTCGAAAAGCACTCTGCACTCGTCACTAGCAAAAATTATCTTCCCGTTCATGAAAGTATTTAAATTGTCGTACTTGTTTGATTTTAGTATGTCCAATTTATAAACGATACATATGTTTTTTGTTCTAATCTTTTCGCACTGAACAAGGCAATGGAGACACTAAGATTCAAGTGATTATTAAAAATAGGAGTAAAAGAAAAAATATTAAGGAGAGAAAACAGTAAATGAACAGGAATTAAAAATACAGAATATGACGATTGACATTGCATTTAAATGTTTGAAGATCAGTGATGATTGCGAAGCAAGAAGCCGGAACAGAACAGGTTGAAGGCAAGAGAGACAAAGAAAGTTCTACAACCGAAAAATGCAATAGAAGAAACTGTTAGCATAGAACTTACGGTAACATCTAACCATTTCAACTGTAAAATGATGAGACCTTTTTGCTATTTAGTACTGCGCTTAAATTTATAGTCTAGGTACCATAGAGGAAAGTTGATTAAATCAGTACCACATCAAAATACAAAAAATTATTAGAATTTAACTTATTTCAAGGTCAGCAGAATTTTGGTCAAGAAAGTGCTCAATCGGCAACTAGAGCGATAATAGATTAATAAAAAGTTCAATTTATTTATATTTCGGCCGACTTCAAAGTTTCGGCAAACAATGGGTTACTGGTTGTGGAAGAATATGATAAAAAAATTATTAAGGAGAGAGGACAATAAAAGAACACAAATTAAGAAGACAGAAGATAACGATTTATATCGCATTTCAATTTTTGAAGATCACAGTCGACTGAAAAGCAAAAAGGGCGGGTTAAGTTTGTCAGACTAAAATGTTATTGTGCTTTATTGTTTGAAAAATAAAACTGATGAATAAAAACAAATTCTTTATGACTCAACCTAATCTATTTTGAAACTGGACATTGAGAAGCTTCTGAAAGATAGAAACTGCAAAAAAAAAAAAAAAGAAAATGCAGGAAAGATTTGATAAGTTTTGGTGTTTTAAAAAAAAGAAAAAAGAAAAGAAAACTAATGAAGTCATAAAAAGGGAGGTGAAGGAGTTTATTTCATCCCAATTATTCTGATTAGTCGTACATTCAATTAAGAGGTGCATTGCAACTGTATGACATCCAACGATGTTAATTGAACCGTTCAAAACAAAATGACCTTGCGTGTAATATAAACACTCCGGCCTTTCCATTCATTATTTAATGGTGTTTGACCAATGAGATTTCTTGAGGATTGAACAAATCGAGTGGGAGGGAGAGGATTCTATAACAAAGTGAAAAGACAAAAATAAAAAAGTAAAAAATAAAAACTTGAGGAATAAAACAAATATTCAAAAAACAAAATAAAAAAAGAACGCGAAGAAAGTATGGGTTAGGATTGTTAGGTTACAGTTTTAAAATATCAAGAAATAATAATAATAAATTCGACGAAGGGAATATAAAAAAAAGTATCACTGGTTAACTTCGTTCTCCAGCTTAATATTAGGTTGGTACAAAAATAATGACGTAATAATGTCGTTTTTCGACGTTAAAAAATACGTCAAAAAACGACATTATTACGTCATTATTTTTGCACCAACCTAATATTTTTAGTTAATGCTTTTAATTAAGAAAAAATCAAGAAAAAAAAGTATCAACAAACATTGGTATTAAAAAAAAAGAAAAAAAGTTAAAGACATTTTTTCATTGCATATTTTCTTTTTTTTTTTTTTCTCAAAAAAATTCCGAGGATGATGAGTTCAGTTTATCCACCATCAAAAATGTCACGGAGTAAAGAAGGGTGGGGTCATTTGAAAAAGTTCACAAGGGTAGGGGGGAATATATTTTTTTTTTTTTTTACATTTATAAAAAATGGAAAAAAGATTTTCATTTTTCTTTTACAAAACACAAACAAGCAAACAAAAGCGACAACGTTTAAAGGATATCTCGCCAAAGATAAAATCTCGCCAAAGATAAAATCTCGCCAAAGATAAAATCTCGCCAAAGATTAAATCTCGCCAAAGATTAAATCTCCTCTAAGATCAAGACGTCCCCAAATTTTAAAATCCCATACAAAATTAAACTTAAACTTTTCATTATATCTTTTCCCAAGAAAATACCAATCGAAGATTTTAATCTAAATATTCGTTTTCTGATCTTGTTGGGCATGTGAGTATTTATTCTTGTTTGTTTGTAATATGTTGGGAGGGGCGTTAATTCCACAATTTTGGTATTACGATAAAAAAATTAAGAAATCTTTTTTTTTTAATTACATTTATAATATTTTTTGTGTTGCGTTTGTTATTTTTGCCTTTTTAAAACGATTTCTCTTTCAATTTTCCAATCGTTTTTATAGTGTCAATATTTATTTTTGCTTTTGTAGGTAATGATATTTTGACAATTAAGAAAATACTTCACTATAAGAACAATGTATTCATCCAGAAAAAAAAAATCAACCACGAAATGAAAAAAAAATGTCAAAAATTGAAAATAGAAAGAAAAAAATTCACTCAATTTAAACATGACAAAGTCGAAAGTTTATCGGGTGTCTAGTTTATAAAGACACATATGCAAACGCCCCTGCAGACGCTGATCACTTCCTTATTAGAATCAATAATAATAATAATAATAATAATAATAATAATAATAATAATATATACAATAATAATAATAAGAGTTATATATTTGCAAAAATGAGTTCAAATCCAGGTTAATACACGTTGTCCCTTTTTTTTTGTCCAAATATAGAAGTGTCAGCAGGTCATACTAATCGACCAATAACTGATGTGATAATGACATTTGATTGTGAAAATGAGAAGCTAACACCATGGCAACAAAAATATTTTTTCCAGTAATTTTGACAAAGACACAGAAAGAGAGACACGTGACGTGTTATTTTTCGCAGGATCTTCATTCGTAGGCATATTCATCATCTATTCGCCGACAGAGACACAACGAGAAAGTCATGCCCAACACCTGAAAGGAAAAAAAAACATATACAATAATTAAGCATATATTCGATGATTAAAATGTATAGACAATAATAAAAAAAGCCTTAACGATTAAACATATATTCAATGATTAAAATATATAGACAAGAATTAAAACATGGCATATATTCAACGATTATAAACATATTTCCAATAATTAAGCATATATTTAATGTTTAAACATATATTTAACGACTGAAACATATTTTCAATAATTAAGCATATATTTAATGTTTAAACATATATTTAACGATTGAAACATTTTCAATAATTAAGCATATATTCAATGTTTAAACATATATTTAACGATTGAAACATATTTTCAATAATTAAGCATATATTTAATGTTTAAACATATATTTAACGACTGAACCATATTTTCAATAATTAAGCATATATTTAATGTATCAACATATATTTAACGATTGAAACATATTTTCAATAATTAAGCATGTATTTAATGGTTAAACATATATTTAACGACTGAAACATATTTTCAATAATTAAGCATATATTTAATGTATCAACATATATTTAACGATTGAAACATATTTTCAATAATTAAGCATGTATTTAATGGTTAAACATATATTTAACGACTGAAACATATTTTCAATAATTAAGCATATATTTAATGTATCAACATATATTTAACGATTGAAACATATTTTCAATAATTAAGCATATATTTAATGTTTAAACATATATTTAACGACTGAAACATATTTTCAATAATTAAGCATATATTTAATGTTTAAACATATATTTAACGACTGAAACATATTTTCAATAATTAAGCATGTATTTAATGTTTAAACATATATTTAACGACGGAAATATATTTTCAATAATTAAGCATATATTTAATGTTTAAACATATATTTAACGACTGAAACATATTTTTAATAATTAAGCATATATTTAATGTTTAAACATATATTTAACGTCTAAAACATATTTTCAATAATTAAGCATGTATTTAATGTTTAAACATATATTTAACGACGGAAACATATTTTCAATAATTAAGCATATATTTAATGTTTAAACATATATTTAACGACTGAAACATATATTCAATAATTAAGCATATATTTAATGTTTAAACATATATTTAATGACTGAAACATATTTTCAATAATTAAGCATCTATTTAATGTTTAAACATATATTTAACGATTGAAACATATTTTCAATAATTAGAACATTAATATTTCTTTTCCTTAATAAAAGAATTGCATTAATTTAGTGTTAATTTCAGTTTTATTTTAAGAATGTTGGTTTAATTAACGGCATATCAACTCCTTATGGGTCATTTAATGCCAAAATTTGGTTTTCATGGAACGATTAGTAATTTTCTTCACAAAAATATATTGCTGGTATTTTTTTTTCAAAAATGCATTGGCGGTAATTTTTGTACTACGAAAATGCCTGCTGGTATTTTCGCTATAACAAATATATATATATATTTATACTTTCATACTGTTTGACCCCAATTTGGGGGTTAACTATTTGCTCATAGTTGGAAACATGACAAGTGTTACCGCCCTGGGGTCAGGGTGCATCTCGAATCAACAGCAATTAAAATCCACCAATCTCCGGATCAGAGGCCTTGCTGCCGGATGTAGTTTATCGTCGTATCCAGGATGGATTTTAAGAATTAAAATATTCCAAAAAAGGCAGCTTAAGTTCTTATCTCTGTAGCCTACATTTAAGAATTTATGCAGTTTAACAATTTTTGAATTTACCATTTCGTCTTCGTTCCATAACCCTTTAATAAATCGGAGACTCTCTGTGTGTATATGTGTATATATATATATATATAAAGTCATTTTTATTAGCAAGAAGTTCGATAGAAGAAACAGTTAACATAGAATCTAGTTACATGTATAGCCATTTTAATTGTAAAAAGACGAGACTTTTCTGCCAATCTAGTTCTGCGCTTAAATTCATAAAAACTAGGTAACATACCGGAAAATTCATGGGAACAATTACAAAAAAGGAAAGCTACGTGAGGATTGAAGAATTTATCAAGAATCTCTAAATGCATCAGACCAGATGTGACAGCAAGGACGAATAGTAGTCAGTCTATATCTATGACGTATTATGTACATTATTTACAGTATTCGGACTATTGTCACCATATTTATCACAACGTTTCTTCAGTTGGTTGGAATGTCGAATTGAACCCTTTATTTCGCTCACTGGGGTAGACTGTCCTAGTTCCACATGCCATACTTGATGGATGTCAGTTATCTCCTGTTAATTTCCCTCTGAGAGTTCTCCACTGCCTTAACCGGGTATTGAACTCACACTCATTACTGGATCTAACCAACGCCTTTATCCACTGTGCCATGTTTCCTTGAGGACATCTGGGTTTGAATTTCTGGGTATTATAAACCTAATAATACCCAGAAATTTTCTTAGTAGCAAACTCAGCAATTGATTCAATATACTATTTCAACTTTATATCAGCTGAAAACTTACTCTAAACTCTTAAAAAAAAATTATTGATTATTAAGTTGACATCTCTATCCATTTGAATTTTGTTCATGAATTTAACTCGTGACTTTCTAGATAGGTAATCTCTTTTACTTAAATTTTAGTTAAGTTAATATGGGGTAATATTTGAAGGTAATATTAAAGATCTTGCTCTGTCATATACTGTATAGTGTATACACACCCATGCAAATATCATATATTATTCCAATTTAAATATTTTATCATCATTATTGATGATAAAATATTTAATTTGGAATAATTTTTGATATTTAGGTAGATGTTAATACATGAAGTTACCTGTGTATTTTGGCACATGGGTACCTGTATGAGTGATTGAATATGTAAAGGAACGTGTATATATGATAAAATTTAAACGGATAGAGATGTCGACTTAATAATCAATAATTTTTTTTTAAGAGTTTAAAAAAAGATTACTAGAAGTAAACTTATATTTTAAAATAAAATTTTGTATTTTCTATGAATATTTTTCTAATCGACTATTTCATAGAAAATCCCCAAAATTTAAAAAATTTAAATCACTAACAAACATCAAATTAAATTATTTGTAGACAGTCTAGAGACATTCAAATTTATATCAAACATTATAATCTTTATGAACCCCCAAAATAACACTTTCAAAGTAAAGCAAAATAACAGCGTCTGTTTCTAGTTTTTTTTACAAAGAAAATTAGTGACATCTTCTCTTCTCTCTTAGCTTCCTTCTCTTTTTTTCTCTCTATGAGTTTTTTCTTCTCTACCCCTTCGATTTCAATATATAACTTCTGTTAAGTTAACCGTTTAAATGTGTCAATATCTGCTAACTCACTCATGTCTTCTCTCTCTCCCCTATCACTTTCTCACTTCGTTAATTTACATATGTTTAATACGGCCCGTCAAAAATGTGTAAATTTTCTTTTCATTTTTTGATTGGAAGTAAAGTCGGAGGATCCGCAGTCCTTTTAAAAGGGCTGTGGTGAAATAATTTATTACATGGAACCTTAACGTGGTCTGTTTTTATTTAAATATATATATATATATATATATATATATATATATATATATATATATATATATATATATAGTTTTAATGTAAGCTATATTTACTAGTAAAAAAGTTCAATATCAGGGACAGAGCGCATTTATATAAGAGTAGATAGTGAGTTCAACACCGTGTGGCGACAATCTGTTTCATGCTTGAACGCAATCTACTATTGCCTTCAAGCATGAAACATGCTATCGTTACTCCGTGTTGACGTCACTGTCCAATCTTATATATATATATATATATATATATATATATATATATATATATATATATATATATGTATAAATGTCATAGAAAGGTAGCCTGAATATTGCAGCAGAACCTTCCTCATCGCACTAAATAGGTTGTATCGATGTAATACCGTTGTCAGCGTGACAATGGTCGCGGGGGCCGGGGAATAATGAATTTTTCTCCTTGGACCATATGTATAAATGTATACGTATGGTGCTCCTCACGATTAAAGAACCTTGTGTTACATCCAGCCATGGTGAGAAGGCCCGGTAAATATACCTGAATATTGCGTTCAAGAATGAGAGAAACTGTGGCCGCGGGGTGTTGACCTCAGTGTCCACTTTTATATTTTATATTTACATACACTCTATCCCTAATATTCAGCACTTTTGCGCATAAATATAGCATACCCATAAATATAAGATATCTTAAAACTATATATATATATATATTACGAAATGAAATGGACAAAGTCCGACAATTTATTTATTAAAGACATTTTTATGTTTAACGTTCTTTTTATAGATACAAGTATTTAAGTAAATGCTCTGTTTATAATAAACAGTATTAAATAACATTTACCGGCCTGAATGTCCGAGAAATTTTCATAGAAAATATTCGTCCTTGGACAGGATTCGAACCTGCATCCTATACGGAACCGTCATTTATATATACATAGAGATAGAGAGAGACAGATATATATATATATATATATATATATATATATATATATATATATATATATATATATATATATATATATATATATATATATATATATATATATATATATATATATATATATATATATATTTTTTTTTTTTTTTGAATAAAAACAGACCACTTTAAGGTTCCATGTAACCCTGGAACCTTAAAGTGGTCTGTTTTTATTCAAACATATCTGCTCTGAATTTACATTGAGCTCTCTGGATATCATCCTCCTTGGGTCTACCCATACGGATTACCTAGTTTTGCATAAACTATATATATATACATATATATATATATATATATATGGAGAGAGAGAGAGAGAGAGACAGACAGACAGACAGACAGATATAGATAGATAAATATTAGGTTGGTGCAAAAATAATGTCGTTTTTGACGTATTTTTTAAAGTCAAAAACGACATTATTTTTGCACCAACATAATAGAAAGATAGATAGATAGATAGATAGATAATGTGTGTGAGTGTATGTAAGTAAAAAAGATAAAGGTCTTTATATAAAGAGAGGCATAAGATGTTTAACCCTTTCCCAAAGAAAAAAAAATCTTAATATCCCGATGGAATTATATCAAAAAACATCATATAATTCACGATCGAATAAACTGCAATATTTTTCCCTCTTTAAACTCTTTCCCAGCATAGAAACCAGTCGTATCGATCCACGGAGACAATGGGTTTCTTTTCAGTGCCACACTCTGCACAGAAACGAACCCGCACACTCTTTCACCGTTTGTGATTTTATTGCTTTACGGTCGTGTGTTTTAGACTGGCGTCATTTATATCTTAGAAAGAATGAGTTCTGAGTGCAACTCACTGAATTCTGTGGTGGAAGCTGTTTATAATGGAGGAATCGAGCGGGAATGTCCATTTAGGATGAATTCAATAAGAAAGAGCAAAATGGCTGTTGGTATTTGTCCAGAATACTTCAGTACTAATCGTTGGGAAACAGTTGAAGCGCTTATCGATCTGGAATGCTGGGATAAAAGCGTAAGAAAACTAGTAAAAACTAATTATAAAAATACTTCACCTCGAAATTTTAAACAGATTCGACTACTACGAGTTAAGAAACAAAAAGAAGTAAATGACTAGATTTACTACTGTCCGCCATAAACTTACAAACAGAAACTAAAAGAATTATTAGACAGAGTAATAAAGGAAAGCGAGGACTATGCACTGCTGTCAGCAAAAGGGACAACCCATGATTTCAGTTACGTATTGGGGACGTCAAAATTATGGTCGCCATTAAAAGATATAACTCGTGATGTTAATTGCGTATCGGAGGCGTCAAATCCATGGTCGTCAAAAGCGACAACCCATGACTTCATTTACATATTGGGGATGTCAAATTATTGTCGTCAACAAAAGATATAACCAAGGATGTAAGTTATGTATCAGTTACATCAAACCCATGATGATCGTCAGCAAAAGGGAGAACTCATGATTTCAGTTACGTAATGGGGACGTCAAAATTATTGTCGTCATCATATGATATAACACAAGATGTTAGTCATGTATCGGGGAAATCAAATCCATAGTTGTCAGCAAAAGGGACAACCCATGATTTCAGTTACGTATTGGGGACGTCAATATTATGGTCGCCATTACAAGATATAACCAATGATATGAATTACGTATCGGGGACATCAAAATCAAGCAGTCATGGAAAATTAACCAAGCGACGGAAAATCTGACACAGAAATCCGAAGACGCATAGAAATGGTAAAAGTTGTCTTCCAGAAACTAAGCAAAGTATTAAGACAATAAGAAAATATCATTAGATACAAAGAAAAGTGTGTTGAACTACTACGCAATATCTAATCTATTTGGCAGTGGATGCTGACAATCTTTTCATACCTTTC